>ML685763.1:13489448-13571495 GCA_007922175.1 Pelusios castaneus | reverse complement strand
CACACACACACACACACACACACACACACACACACACACACACACACTCTCTCTCTCTCTCTCTCTCATATGGAGTATGACACTTCAAAATGTACAAGCTTCAAATGTTTAAGCCAAGATGGATCTGAGAACAACGACAGTGACTTGGTAGGCTCTTTTTTCCATGAATCAGTCTAGACTGGTTATGGGGTACTCCCACAGACAAACCTCTGCATGGGATGCTCCAAACATTCATAGGAAAGGGGTAGACTAAGTGTTGAGCTCCTATTCCACAGGGATTTAGGAGCTGTGCAAATAATATACTCTTTCAGTGAAAGCATCCTTCAGCCAAGCACTTGAGACACTGGGTATGTTGGCCCAAAAACTAACTATTTCGAGGCAAAATCCACTTTCTACTAAACATTTACTATGGTAGAAAAAGTACTTACCATCCAAAATCCCAAAGCTCACATTAGTAACTAAACTAAGAACTAATAAAAATATTAGTTAATTTACTGAACTTTCTTAAAAGGAAAAGAGCCCAGTTGCTTAGACACATTCCCCTCCGCATCCGCCTGGCTAAGGGAGTGCTGGATTCCTTGTCACACCCTTCAGGGCCAGACTGTGGCAGAAAAGCCGTGAACACTGGCTTAGGAAAGGAATTCCTTATCCACAAACACCAACTCATAGAAAAACAAAACAAACAAAAATACCACACACGTACACCACAAGAGAATTACAAATCACAGGAAAACAACTAACTCCTGAAAACAAAACCTCTCCCTTTATATGTCCTTGCTAAACCTGTAAATCCTTGGTTTAGTCTGAGTCTGTAGGCCAGGCAGCAATTCTGCAGGTGGAAATGGTCTCCCTTCACAGAGAAGCAGTATCTTTTTAGAAAGAGTTTCACACCTTTCTTCTCCATACACTTCTGCTGGGGAATTTCATCCACTGTCACCTCCCACAGCTTCCATGGAGAGTTGCTCAAAGTCAACAGCCCTGCAGGCAGAAAACCCATTGTTCCACTAGACTGGAGCTATGCAGAGTTCATGGCCTTTAATTGCTCTGTTATAAGTTCCCAGACATAGCCTCTCCACTAGGATTATGGCTACACTACAGTTTAAGTCGATATAAGTTATGTCATTCAGAGGCCTGAACTAGCCATCCCCCTGAGCAACGTAACTTATGCCGTCTTTAGCACCATTGTGGATAATGCCATGTTGGTGAGGGCTGGAGTAATTAAGCCAATCGGGAGCTCTGTCCTGTTGGGTTAGAGTGGCTCCACCAGAGAGCTTTCTAGCGGAGCCATAGCTAAGCATCACATCCTGCCACAGAACGGATAGTCTAACTCAAACTGATGATCACATTCAAAATACAGTCAAACACTACATAACATTCACAAAACATAGTGGAATGCATAATCTGACACACGTATGTTCCCCAAATTGTCACAAGTGGAATTTAAGGAAGTTCAATCTCAGAAAGTCATTTACCATGTATTTTTGCAAAAGCTATCTAAATACTTATGGATAAATACTCTGGAACTCGTCAATATTCAAGGCACTGAGTATAGATGTATTTACTGGAAATCCATCAACTTTATGAAAACTCGCACAGATACAGACAGACATCTTCCTCTCCAAATGCAAACAACTGGACATTATACCAAATGGACTGAAGGTAAAAAATCCATTACAATCAACATATTTCACAGACTACAGTAAGATACTGTGTCACACATTCTCAAAGAAACTGAGAATTTTTCCCTGGAACTTGCCTAAATACTTATAAAATGCTATCTCTGCTTGTGGTCATTAAAGATCACATACCACATTTATAAAGTCAGGGTGTTAGCCACAATGTTCTGGCTAACAATCTAATGCCAAGTGCATAAAACCAGTTCTTCAGATGTTTTACAGTTGCATCTGGATACAATATTATTCTACACTTCCTGTCTTAAACTGTTGTAAATGTTGCTATCCACTGCCAGATAGGTGGCATGTTTCACCTCTGTGGTGGGTCAAGTGATCCCGTTCCATATATGTATATATATTTGTTAAGCGTCTTCCGGAGTGGAGAGGGGCATAATACTGGGAAAGCACTTTGATACCACAGATGAAAAGCACTACAAAAATCCAGAGTATGACAATCTATTAAAATGATCCAACGCTACATGCACTGTTCTGAACAATGCTACTATGTACTGGATCTACAAACGACAGCGAAACAAGTTATTTGTTTAAAATGAAAGTATAATGAACAGTCATAGATTATGATTAATTAGCTTTCTAAATACATTGTTTTAAATACTTTGTCATAAATTTGAATTAAAAATCTCCTAAATCAGTTACTGCCTGAATATTACTCAGTAGCATCAGCGGTTGCCAGAAGCTGCAGGGCAGGGGCCCAGCCAAGGCCTCTCCATATAGCAATAGGGCAGCACTTTTGCATCCGAGGGGGGCCAAGTATATCAGCAACTCCAGACCCCAGTTCTGACAACCCCAACCATTTTTTTTTAAATGGTAAGTCAGGCTCCAAAAACATCATGGGATTATCCTAAAAATGAGATTTTCCCCCCACAACCTTAGGGTTCATTTAATTGCTTTCTGATACCTGAGCCTTAGAATACACTCAGGTGATGTTTTCAAGATTTTCCTCCATGAATGAGGGCTAGAAACTTACTTTAAAAAAAGTAAAGGAGAAAATCTCAAAAATTCAAATGCTTTCAGTAGCTGGAGCTTTAAGAAGAGTACCAACTTTAGCAAAACTGGCAATGATAGAATTGGCAACACTAATGAATCTGAACTATTTTTGGGACAGGGAGATTGACTGTTGGGTGGAGGAGATGTGGGAAAAGGGAAGAACAAAGTATGAAGTTAGGTAACAGTAACAGGACCCTCTTTAGACTATTCATCGCTCTGGATTATTGGAAAATTACTTACTGGCCATCTCCCCAGACCCTCTTCCATGCTGGGCAAAATCTTCTAGCCCAATGGTTTTCAAACTATGGGTCGGTCCCAGTACTGGGTCGCAGACCCTCAGGTACTAGGTCACGATGCCCCCCACTGCCACCATCAAAAGACTGGACTGCATTGCTGAAAGATGCAACTGTTGGGTCATGGACACAAATGATTTTTTTAAACTGGGTCCTGAGGGGAAAAAGTTTGAAAAACACTGCTCTAGCCCTTGCTGCAGAGCAGAAGCTCCTAACTCCCTACACAAATGAGGGGGCATAAGAGACTCTGTAAACTGCACTTTAACTGTAAAAGATATGTATTGTGGCTCACAAGCCATGGTTTGCCAACTACCGTATATGCTTTACAAGTGATCAGTGACTTTGTACTCTTGTACTTGCAGGGACCAACCCCCTGAATTGTGCAAAGAGAATGGAAGAGCTATAATGGCCTATCGACTAATGCCTAAGTGTGCCAGGCATTGTGGGGAGAGAATTATGGGAATCTCTATTTTTTTCCCCTAAGGAAATAAAATGCTAGGTCACAGGAGTGTTGTGAGTAGCTTAAACAGATGGGAGGCTGGGAAAACATACAAAAGGCAGAAAGTCTAATGTCTTTTTCTGGTGTAGAAGAAGTCAGGATAAAATTGTTAATGGAAACAGGATCTCATGGTTTGACAAGGAATTTTTAATATAAAAAAATCAAAAACTGAAAATATTGTAAATGGTCAAGTTCAGCACATTGGTAGCCTATGTAAACCACACTATGTAACTTTGGTAACCACCTTTCTGTCCTTGTTATTCACTCTGGTTACATCTTATACTAATGTGACTGAAAAATCTACAGGCAAGTGATCATGTGGACCTGTGTTTGTAAAGTGCCTACCTCAATAAGGTCCCAACCTGACCAGGGCCTTTCAGCACTATGAGTAATAAAATTACTTATCCACTATAACAAACTATTAATTACTGGCTTCGGTCATTTTAAACTGAAAAATCTCCTGGAAGTTACAAAGAATCCACAAAATTTAACTGATTAGTCTTACTTTGGCAGTGTTTCAACACATGCAAGATAAACACCCTGCAGCTGAATAACTCCATCACTAAACATCCCATTAGTCATTATGGTCAGTCAAGTGCCCGTGTGTTCAGTGCTGTACAAAACACAAACAAAGACTGTTCCAAAATAACTTAATATTGTCTTATAAATTAAATGAGGTTAAAAGAATTACTGAAAACTATCCAGTTACAGCTTTGTTAGTCTAATTGCTTTGTAGAGCAATGAAATCTGTGGCAAGATACGAGATATACATCAACCAACCATGAAACTAGAGATTAAAATTTATATCTACTAAGTATGGTGGAGTGGTCTTAAACTGAGATAAAGAAAATAATTAGATATTCATGGAAACTGCAGTTCAAGTACTCCAAGAATTATGGCACTGAAGTCTGGTTCCAGAAACTTGTTTCAAATATTTAAGTAAAACCCCCATCTCTCTGAAGTTCTTGAAAGGCAAAGAATAAGGTTATAATTGGTTTTTTTAACCCTGAGGAAGGAGCAGGAGAGCTAGAAATGTGAACTGGAGTCGTAAGAAAAAACTATGGAAAATCTTGCACCATAAGGAAGACTGAAATTGTATAAAATGTTTGTTTCTATTTCTTCAGTGTGGGCTCTGATAGCAATTAGCATTAACTTGTGAACAAAAATTTGACCTAAAAATCTTCAATATGAAAGCTTTTCAAAAAATATCATTTCAAAATTATTTTTAATTACTTTCCTAGGAGAACACATGTGCATATAGCTAATACAAAAGCACAAAAGAAGCAGTTAGAAGAAAGGGTAATAGTACTAGGGAAGTCAGGATGAACAAAAAACAGGCTAACAATCTTTTTATGGATCCATTCGTTTCAATCATTCATGATATAGGATAGGTAGATTAAGCAGATCCAAAGCCTTTATTTCAAAAGGGGTACTCCAGGCACACACCTGGCTTCAAACAAGCCACAAAGGCTACTGCTAAGTACATGGATCTCTACTCCTATACAATCACCTGAGATGAAATCCTGGCTCTACTGAAATTAATTGGAAGGTTTTGCCATGAACTTCAATGGGGATGGGATTTCACGTCTGGTCTCAGGCAGAAAAGTTGAAGGTTTTGGTGGATTCAGACCCCATTTAGGTTTTATCTACTGCAGATGCTATGTAGTAAGCTGAAACTTTTAGCACGGTGCAGGATTAAACAATAAATAAGCAGCCAACATGCTAAAACATGAAGTGGAGTGGTTTGGTGGTTTATACAGAGCAGTTCATTGTGTGATTAGACATGGTCACAATCACAGGGGGTGATTTAGTGGGAGTGGTCCTGCTTTTTAGCAGGGGGTTGGATTAGATGACCTCGTGAGGTCCCTTCCATCCCTATTATTCTATGATTCTATGTAATTTACTAAGGTGAATAAAGTTAAACATGTTTCCAGGGTATAGGAATTAGAAATTTAACTATATTTTTGACTCGCTAGAAGTGCTTAATATTTACTGTGTTTTATATAAATTTAAATTTTCATGCAAGGCTGCAAGGATCCACTTAGTCCATGTCCCATTAAGCAAAATATGCCACCCAGACATTCTTATCGTTTAAGCTACCATTTATGTGGCAGCTGTACAAAAGGACTATTAAAAGTCCAAGGGAAGACCATCATCCAATGGCAAGAGTGTAAGAATAATTATATAAGAATAATAAGAAGTGAAGCATGTACCATCTTTGTACTAGCAACACTTTTAGAAACGGAAAAAAAAGCTTTAAAAATGTATATTTAAGTGAATTTTTTCCTTGTATATTGGAGGAAACACTAATGGAGCAGTAGCCACTTATAAAAAAATAAGAGTGGTTGGGGCAAATAAATAAAAATGAAAGCACAAACTGAGTAACTTTAAGCTACGTTATCCTAACGGATTGGAGTAGAAGGGAAAAAAAATTCAAAGATAAATAATTTACATAGGTGTGTGTTTTTGTCTTTTTTGTGGATTAGGGGAAAGGAGTTAAGAGGTATGGTGGTAGAGAAGTAAGTAGAAAGGTTTCACGGTATTTAAAATGGGTTCTGCTTTATACTGGCATTCATCTAAATATCTTACTTTCTTTTCATCAAAGTTTTATATAAATACATGTCTAATAAGACTGCCAGATATATATGCAAATATCTTCCAACACAGGGAATCACCATATCCCTAGGAATTAAATACTGAGGCTTTCAACTTTAGGCTGCCAGTCTGAAATCTGCCCAGTTTAGTGAAGGTCAAAGATTACTGCTTATCTGATAGATCATCAGTAGATGATGTGATATAAATTGGCTGTATCAGTCCAATTCCCATTCAATAGGCCCTTATCACAAAGTTTTCCACAACAGGCACTCTAAAGAATGGAGCATGGAAATGGGCCTACACTTATGTCCCAAGAAGTAGTCCTTCTAGGTACAGGTGGAAATGTGCTGCAGAGAGGGAAGTGGAAAGGGAAGATGTAAGGGGCTCATAATGCCCATGCTGTAACTTGGCCGATGGATAAACAAATGAATTCCGCTTTCAGGCTCTTAATTCAGAACATTCCGGAAGCAGGAAATCCATCAAACGCTAAGTTCCAGGACTCCGTTAAATAGAACTAGACATCTTTGAGGGTTTGTTTGTTTAAAACACAATGAAAAGGAAATATTTGAAGTTGCATCACCTCCAGTGATACTGAAAGCCAAAAGCAGAGCAGACTGAAGGTATCTAATTCTGAAAATGCTGTAACAAAATAAGAGTTGAATTTCTTACACTAAGCGGAGCATTACGCTGTCTATGTATGGGGTCCCGATGCTGATTAGAACAGGCACTCAAAGCACTATGGTTCTGCAAACAACTACAGCAGGAAATATTTATAATATTGGTTATTTATTTAAATATTTTAAGACAAAGCATGAGAGTCACATTTTTCTAGTCTTTTTATGAAATTGCAACAAGCCACTCCCTCCAGCAGTAATTCTTGAACTTGGGTATCTGAGAAGAACTCGGCTTTACAACACATCCCAGCTGTGCCTATAACTGGGTCTTACCACACAGGTACTTTATCTTACTATTTAATCTGTTACCCCCTGCCTAGATATAGATCCATAGGAAAACTACAGTATCAGTTAAGTGATTCTTCAATGATGATCTAATGGAGATAATCTTTTATTGCAGACAATGTCCTTGTATATATTAATGTTGATTTGAATTAGCTCTGTGTGGCTCTACAAAAAGCACAACGTCCCAGCTCTTACTAAATTATGCAGAACTAACAACTTAACACTTTCACTGTCACCCCCCCACATACATGAGCTTGGGAGCCAATAGTTAAACTTTTAAAGTTAAAAAAAAGTCCAAGTAGTTTGTGAAACAGAATGCATCACAGGCAGCAAATAATTCAGATTTAATGTACTTCTGTACAAACAATGTTAAGGCACAAGGATTTAATATCTTATTTAATTTTCAAGTGATATGAGTGCATCTTATTGAAAACAATGCCCATTCGGAAATGTTATTAATTTCATTAGCTACCTGCTTAACGGTACCTGGTTTTTCAAAGCAAAGTTTAATAGTTATTAACTGACATGCACTGCATGATTTTGTAAACAAAGAACAAGTTACATTAAAGTGCAGCTGTAAAAACATATTTATACACACGGATACACGTATGCACATTCCTTTACCAAATGTGTAAGTTTTCCACTGTGTCTACAACGAATATGAATCTTATTTAACTATGCACACATACAGAATCAAACTAGGCTGTTTTATAAATGACCCTGGAGGAAAAGCTATAAAAGAGTGCTTTATCTGTGTATGTAAAAAACAAATGATGCAAACAGCAATATGTGGTACACATCCTTTGTGCAACATTAATATTCTAACTGCTTAATAACACCATCTTGCCGTTACACTAAAACTATGTCTACACTTAAGATTCTATAGCAATCATATATGTTTATGACTAGTGCAATTAATCATGCAGACAACATGAAAGTGTGCTTTCCCTTAGCATTTGGAAAAATGTAGGCAACAACAGTAATTCAAAAAAAAAAAAAAAAAAAAAACCAATCCCAAAAACCAAAAAACACACCACCAAAAAAACCAACCAAACCAGAAAACCCCCCAAAATCAAAAACAAAAAGCACATTATCACCAAACCTCCCCACTCAACTGCCACTTCCCCAAGTTACTGTTTACCACAAGAATTTTTTTTTTCAGTTTCATGTTTTTATTTCAGATAATAAAAATGCCTATCCTTTTTTGTTTTAATTTGGGTATCAAGCACACTGATATTTAAAAGGCACAGATCATTTGTTGTCTTTAAGCATCAAGAACAGCAAAAACAAAGTCAAAGCATATACTAACACTACAAAAATAATATTGATAATATATATTATACATACCCCATAGATTTCAGAATTAATCTTTTTTGTTATTCCCCTTCAAGCAGGAAGGAGGACAGTTGCAAGTGTTCAAGGCAACATTTATAATTCTCATGCATTTCTTCTACCAAATGAAAAGTTCAGACTTCAGCCTGGGAGGTTACTGCTTACTCAAAAAAAACCTGCTATGCCAAGCACTCTAATCACTTGTTTTTTCAAGGGATTTCCAAAAAGCAATGTCCAAATCTTCAAATAGTGCACATGAGTCCCCCCACCCCCACCTTTTTTGCTTTTGTTCAGCACCTATAGTTTATCCCCACCTTTCTTGACTAGGGAAATGAAATAAGCACCAGACTGTGGAGTGGTTTGAGTAAATGGACACTGCTACAGCTCATACAGAAGGCTTTATTTGATCTTAGCTTTGCTGACACACTAATGAAGGCCCAAGCAGACAAGGCAAGAGGAAATGTTATTTGAGCACAAATTTAATGTTTATTCACTAGACTGCTTGTCTTTGAGAGAGGGTTGCCCAAACATAGCACTTGCAATGCAGAGTCAATCTTTTCTAGCTGTCTCTTAGCAAACATAAGGGAGCCTGGGAATTTCCCATGTGTTCAGATAAATCAAGAACCAAACCTTTCAGAGCACTCTACAGTTAGTACCCTTGTAAGATGTCAGATTTCTCTGGGACTCTCTGACTTCACATAGATTAGACTAAATCAAAGCGGCCGCCACCTTTCTAAACCAAAACAAAATTATTTTCAACAGTTCATAAAATAAATTATCTCACATAAATATAAAATGAGTAGCTCCTAAACAAATTTGAAACAAAACATGCTTTTACATTTACTATTGTAGGTCTCAAACCTGATAACAGACAAACCTTATGAAAAAAATATATGAATCCTATCTGGCTCATAGTATCACACTTCTACATATATTCTAATGTTGTGCTGTAAAAAACGTGGTCTAATCTTTTCAGTGGAGCAGCAGCACAAACCAGTACCTGAAACCAAAGCACTTTGGGTTATATCCTTGTCAGATCATCTGAACTAGGTACAATTATTCACTACTTTGAGAAGAAGTTCCAAAGGGGTAGCAATGTTAGTCTATTGCAGAGTCCTGTGGCACTTTTAAAGACTAACAAAGTGGGATTTACTCCCACGAAAGCTCACGTGATAAATAAATCGGTCAGTCTTTAAAAGTACCATAGGACTCTGTTTGTTTTACTTTGAGAGGAGTCTCAGAACTTCTAGGAAAAAGCATAGGGTGCTTCAGGTCAACACACTCCATGTATTGCCCTGAGAGTCAGGTGTTTCCAGCACAGGCCAGTTGTCAAAAGGGGTACCTTTTAAAGCTTACCAAACCTGAGTGTATCTGAGATTTGGGCTCAGTATGTTTAGTGGGACAGCTAGGTAAGAAAAAAAGTTCCTTATTCAGGGCTGTATTCTGATTATTTCCACTCAAATGCCTATGCTGTAATTTTTTCAGTTAAAAACAGATCTCTCCTTATACTATTACTAGGTAGACAAACAAGGCTACCTGTTTTGAGAAACATCTATTTTTAGGTGACAGCTAATTCTATATTACATTAATTCTATATTACATTTCCATGTAATGTACCATGGGGGGGAAGAGAAGGGACGAGTTCCAAAGGGGTAGCCGTGTTGGTCTAGTTCAGCAAAACAAAATGCGATAAATAAATCTGGTAGTCTTTAAAAGTGTCACTAGATTCCTTGTTTGTTTTGCTGGGGGGAGGAGGTGTAAATCAAAAAGATCAACTCAACTCTCTTAATACTTCCAAACAGGAATTAAACCATTTGAAAGGGATCTAAACCTCAACCAGTTTATCTATAAAAAAAGAACTGTATATAGGTTAAAACTTTCTTTCAACACATCCCCTGTAGGCTTTGAGAACTCTGAAAGCACCAAAACTGTTGTAGTTCCAGCAAAAATATAATTTACAAATATTTATTTGGGGCAAAACTCTCGATTGGTAAAAGGAGCCACAACTTTGAGTTTCATGCCCTTGACTACTCTGCTGATTCATAGGTTTATCTGGAATTTTTGCATGCTGGAATACTATATCCTTCTCAGTTCTATTAACTAATGTACACACAGTAAATTTCTATTGAAATTACAAGAATTGGGTCTTCATGTGCTCCTCCCCTCCCACCCACCGTTCAAAATTTATTTATTACACTGTATTCTTCAGATTCTAAGTTCAAAACATTTCAATCATAAGGAAAGATTCATGATTAATTTTCTTGGATAGATATTTTATTTACTTTTGCCTTGTTTCCTTATTAGTATTTTTCTTACAGTAAACAAAAGGGTTCTTATGTGTTTCTGGTGACAGCACTTCCTTTATAAAACCTCCAAAGTGTTGCCAATTATAAGAAAGATACTGTGATGACTGGCTTTATTTAATTTATGATTATTTAGAAAGATTGACAGATTTCTTCAAAGTTTTAAAGTGGTATGGGGATAAATGACTCAGAACATTAATGATTAAATTCAGAGTTTTTCACTTCTAGGCCACTATTTCAAAGGTGACCCAAATTGATTGAAATTGGTCGGTTACCACAAGTTAGTCTAGTTCCTAGTGCTGACTCTTCTTCTCCCAGGATCCACTTCAAGTTGCATTCTGCTCAACCGAGCAACCACTAGAACTGGTGTCTGCAAGTCAGAGTTAAGACATTTTGTGGGACACTTGCACTCTTCTGTTGAGGCCAGACCTATTGTGAATAACAAGGGACTTCTATTTCCAGATCTGAATCTAAGTTTCTATTTTTCATTTTTACCTAAATTGTTGTACTCCTCTTTCAAACACAGAAATTTTTAACCATTCAATCCGAGAACAAAATTATCTTTATTATGTTTATAGCAACTTCATTCGCATCATTAGTAAAATGTTCATACTTTCAGAACACTATACAGATCATAAATAAAACAGTTGGGCTTCTGATTACAGAGCACGTCTTAAGAAGATTTGCAACACTAGCCATCAGAATAAAAGGCACATATGACAGCCAAAACAAGTTGATTTACTGACTATTTACAACAACAGGTTTTTCAAAACACGTCACTTTGTTAGAATTCTGAAAGAAGAATATTTTTAAGAAAAATGGACGTGCACTATATATTGTTTGTATAGAGCTTAGAGAAAGCGCCTATATCTTCTCAAAATACAAGAAAAGCTAACTTCAGTTAAATTTACTACACATTCTCCCATGGATTTCAAGAAGGAAAAATTCTTCCCTGAGGGAATTTCTCCATTTCTGGATTAAACCCATACTATTAGCTGCAGAATGAAATTATTAGTGACAGGTTCATTGAATTACCTCTTACAGGCAGTCACTAGAGTTTCCTCTAAATCTAAAACTGCCATTGTAAATTTGACTAATGACAAATGATTTTTAAACTGTCAAAATTAGAGGTAAACATCATAAAAACTGTTTTATCACAGTGATTTAATTACTGCACTTTCATTGAAGTATAAGTTATGGTTTTGTTTTCTTCACTTCAAAGTTATAAATTGAGAAACAGAATGACTTACTGCTTGCCTAAATATTACATTGTAAGTTCTATATTCACAGTTGTAAAATTTTCATGTTAGCACTTCCAGTTATTTAAGATGTGAAAATTTCCTTTCTAAAGATACAAGACAAACCTTAGTTTAGAAAGTGAGATGAAAAAATAATTTCCCAAGAAGTACACAAGTTGGTTCCTCAACACATTTAAAAGAAACCCCAAACTGAAGGACAACAGAGTCCTGTGGCACTTTTAAAGACTAACAGATTTATTTATCGCATGAGCTTTCGTGGGAGAAGATCCCACTTCGTCAGACGCTTTGAAGATAGGAAAGTTACAGAGTGGGAGGAAATTAAATGCAGGGGAGTGTATGACATAGCATCAGGTCAGGCTGTAACAGCAAATCAAAATAGGTGTTAGGATTCAAAACACTGGGGAACAGCACAGAGGAGGGGGAGGTCAAATCACTTGTTGTAATGAGAGAAAAATCCATAGTCCCTGTTTAACCCCAAGACAACTGAGTCAAATTTGCATATAAGTTCGAGATCTGCAGTCTCTCTTTGAAGCTGTGATTTGTTATTCATCTGTTTCAACACAGCTATTAATAAGTCGTCAAGGGAGTGAGCCGGGAGATTGAAGTGTTCCCCTACAGGTTTTTTAGTGTTGCAATTTCTGATGTCAGATTTGTGTCCATTGATTCTTTGGCGCAGAGACTGTCCTGTCTGTCCAATATATAAGGCAGAGGGGCATTTCCGGCACATGATGGCATAAATCACATTGGTGGATGAGCAGGTGAACGAGCCCTTGAAGGCATTTTACAACACAGAAAATTCCCCTACTATTAGTTAATAATCTATTCATAGGAGAAATGCAATCTTAAACTCAAAAGAATAGCCTGCCTACAGATTTTACACATGGGTTATTCCAGGCCTTATCATTTAAAAGTTTCGGTAATAAAGCTATTGTTAATGACTAAATTGTTTCATACATGCACAGCCTTCATCACACAGAAGTTACTTAAAATATCTACAGTTTGTTCTTTTCTCCAAGGGAAATTGTAGTAAGTCTAACAAATTTCACATTTTTCTTTGCAGGTATGCCCCAAAGACATCCTTATTACTGAAGTGTATTTGGGCCCAAATCCATGTAATCGAACTAATCTTCTATGCTTTTAAAAAAAAATCCAATGGAAAACATAATATGTAAACTAAGGATAGAAATGAAGTCTGTGCTGCTCCTTTTCAGCATAGTATTTAAATACTATGGTGACAAATACAGCAGAAATACAGACAGGAGAAATACAGTAAAAGAATCCATTTGGTATTACTGCAGTAAGATACTTTGCAAAGGTGTATAGTGGAGTCGCTGAATATGGTCCAGCTATTTAGTTGTGATGTGCAAAGCAAAATGATCTCCAACAAACTTAATTTTTTTAATGGACCACATTTTCAACTGTATAAAGTGGATTAGGTTAATGGGAATTTATATTATTAGGGGAAACTAGTTTTTAAGAGTAGTAGTTAGCATGTATAGGCCCAAGCCTGAACCAGTTTTCAAAGGCCTAAGCATAACCGCTCACATGAACCTATGCCAAGAACTCAGACGTCATCTAATGAGCAGCTGCAGCCCTAACGAGCATCCTAACAAGCACCCTAACGAGCCTCGTATACCCAACAAGGTTGCAATCTCTTCTCGGAAGAGAACTCCCTGATAACTCTCTGATAGCTCCTCGACAACTAACTAAAAATGATCAATGGCTGACAGCTAACTAAAAATGATCAATGGCTGACAGCTAACTAAAATGATCGATGGCAATGTGGCAAAGACTGTGGGAACCCCTGTAAAAACAGGAGGGGCACAGAGGGCTAAAGCTCTATAAAAGATCAGCTCTGGGGACACTGAGGCGGACAGGGTTGGACTGACTCAAGACGCCCAGTGGCTCCGGTCACTATAGCAAGTGGGGTCAGTCCAGAGAAGAAAAGAGAAAGGTCAGGTCCTAGTCATGAAGCTGACTGGACTGGCACGTTGGCCCGAGCTCATCAAAGAAAGGTCAGCACCTGATCCCCGATGGTGGCGAAACTGACACGTTGGTAAGGAGTTCGGTGAGTATTAAGAAAACACCAATAGGCCTAGGTGAACACTGGTTCGAGAGTAGCTACAGGTATATAAGTAACAGGTATATAAGTAACTGAAACAGTAAGGGAAGTTTAGCACCCTGGTCCCCGAGGGTACGGGGGGATAGGTATAAGGTTAGGGATGTGTAGGGCTCAGTCCCCTTAAAGGGATTGCAGCAGGAAGGTTGTTCTTTTAACAACTGGATAAACTAGAAGTTAGTTTTAGTTCCCCAAACCTAGGTTGTAAAAGGTATTGGGCTAAGGTTAGGGATCAAGCAGTTTAGCACCCCAGCCTGGGAGTACAGGTAGATAGCCTGCCATCCCCTTTGAAGTTAGGGGCACCCCTTTGTTGCTAGGGGCAAGTGCAGAGTAATAAGATTAGTTTTAGTTATTAAATAACAAGTAATTCTAAAGCATGCTGCAGCACAAGAATATCATAGTATAACAGCAAAGATAAACCTTGCAAGTGTGTAACAGTTAAAAAGAGTGCACGAACAAAAGAGATAAGCAAAAATATAAGTCTTCTTGTACCCAAGATGATCTGTAATAAACACTTTGTACTTATAATTCTTTTGATTCTATTCTATTGTTATTTGCCATGGTACTGTTAATTCCTGACACTCCACTCCCCCTTTTTCTGTTTCCCCTATGGAAACAGCACTTAATTCCTTTGGTAATTACCTGGGTTATCGGCTGGCTCGGTTTAACCCTTTATTATTCAGTTCTAGTTCCCCTGACTACTGATGTATCTGTCAGCGCCTCCCTTCCATCAGATCAAGGCCGGGCTATAATCCCGGTGGAAAAAGAACCCGGTGTCTGCCTGGTCCCCTCGATGAATAACACCCCCGAGGGGTGACGCCAAACAGTATATACAGGCTCATAGATCAACATTCTAGTTATCTCACTCAAAATCATTTTAATCTGACACTGCCCAGTGATGAAAGCAGCATCCTATCTCTTATGCCCCAAACAGACCACCATGAAATGAAGATAAATAAGTCCAAGCAAGTATCAATGAAGTGGTTTACATTTTCTAGATAAATTAATTGTAGCCTTTTACTGTCCATGACAGTCACAGCATATGAGAGAAAAACTTTGTCACTTTGTGTTTAAATACCCATGTACTCTTAAAGGGCTTTTTCCTCTAACAATCCACAAAGAAAAAAGAACTTAACTAAAGGACAGAATTTAAAAAGGCACTCAGAATGATCTGCCACAGTGGAAATAGCTTTTTTCAAAAAGGGACACGGTCAAGTTATATAAAACTAAATTTGAACTTACAATATTTTTCATCCATTTCATTGCTGAGTCTACAATTTCTTTAGATATTCTCCCTCTGACTTCCTTCATCTGTAACCAAGTTCTTAAATAAAGTTTAAAGTTTTAAAGTATTAGTCATGAGAGAGACAGATTGACAGTCCTGCCTGGAAACACACATTTTCCTTTTGTCAACATAAACAGGTACAGAATGGGTAGCAATAATACTAACTTTCCTCCCCACTTCAGTGACTTGCCAACATGCCTTGCCTAACCTGAACAGCAACAGAAAATAAAAGTTTTTCACACTTGGCCTCTTCACTTCATAGTACCAAGTAGCACAACTATGGGGGATGCCTTTGATTAGATACTTGGTCATGGCAGCCCCCTGATGTTAATCCTTTTGGACAGTGGGTAATTTTTATGATAAGTCTTAATCACCAAAATTAAGACAGCAGCTACAAGGGCATTCTACCATGAGTAGCAGAAAAAGCTCTGACCTAAAAACCTCACCATTTCTTTCTGCGGTAGGTCTAGACCAGGGGTGTCAAACTCATTGGCTGTGGAGAGCCAGATTTAACTTACATGTATTTCAAGTGGGCTGTACATACCATAAAGCAAAATACTACGGCCTACACTCTCATGGCATCACAGAACTCTGGGTATGCAAGACTGTACTCTGTGATGCCTCTCTCTCTCTTTTTTAGGGAGAGTGTGTGCTCCCGTGGAGCACAGTAATGGGCTGGATGGAAGAGGTTTGTGGACCATATCTGGCCTGTGGGCCGTATGTTTGACACCCCTAGTCTAGACAATATAGTTTCCCCAGTTAATTATGATTTAGGTAGAGTTTCCCCAGTTAATTTTGATTTAGGTAGATGTCTGCATTGCAGGACGTTTTAGACCATATGACACTTGCAAGAGGAATATTTTATTTATCCTATGAACTAATGACTAAGACCAGAAGATTCTGAGGCTGAAAGATTGCCTCAAATTGTGGTAAGGACTGAACATTATACCAGTCTAAGGCCCAGAAATTATTCTTTCAATTTATTAAAAAAAGAGTGCTATCGTACTGTTGGCGCCTAGACAATACAAAAAGCCACATACAATATGTTTTATCTTGAATTGGTGCCAAACATTTTTATTAAAGCCAATGTTAGAAAATGATCAAATATAGAATTTTTGAAGCAAAGAGATTCTGTATGTCTTGGAATATTGCACAGATTACCCAAAAGGTACAAAGGTTTGGTTCAAAAGTCATACAATACAAAGAGAACATAATCTGCAATATCCCAGATTAAAAATTATCAATGTCGTGATACATTTGAGATATTTTGCTCCCATTCTGTAAATTCCCCATCTTCAAGCATCTGATGAAGTGGGATTTTCTCCCACGAAAGCTCATGTGATGAATAAATTTGTTAGTCTTTAAAAGTGCCACCAGACTCCTTGTTTGCTTAGTTGAGGTATAAACAAACATTTGGGTACACACTTGTACAAAGAATTACTGAGATTGGTTAATGGAAAGCAAATATAATGATGAATGCTGATTGTCCCTCTTTGAATGATACATTCAGGATAGGTAGTCCTTCAGCAAATGCAATCCACAAAACTAAGGTTTTTCTGTATTGCTTTTCTATTCTGGTCTGGCTCATTCCTCTTGGTATTGCCTATGCCTGGTGATGTGTTTGTGTACATGTCCTTGGACCATCCAATGGTGTCCAACAGCATAAGACGCTGCATCAGCTGTGCATAATGCAGGCCGATTCTGTATGCTCACCGCACTTGCTCATTGCAGAGATCCCATGTGCCCAAAGCGCCGACAATCAACATGTGTGTTTGTTCCTTGTAGCCCTTTGTTCTCCAGATGTCAGCCACATATGAGCATATTTCTCTTCCTTTCGAGCTTGGGCTTTGTGGAAGGCCAGGGTCCTGTTTTCAAAGGGGACTGTGACATGTACCATGGTGATCCTCATCGGTGACAACAATGTGCAGTTGGAGCTGACCACCCATTCGAGGAATGGCAGAGTTCACCACCACCTTCCCCATGGGTGGCAGGATGGCTCTGATCAGGTGACCTTGCATGCTACTGGGCACAGCTGCCAGACTCTGGAGTGGAGCTTACAGCTACACAGGGCGTGAATCATGGTCTCATTGGAGTAACGGCACCTCCTGATCCCCTGAAGGATGCTCTGTTCAGCGGGGCACACTTGAGCCAGGCCCAGTCAATAAACCTCCAAGGCAGCGAATCAGGTGAAGTTGCCCCCAGGGTGGAAGTGGTTACTGGCATCCCATTTGCTCATCACCTCAAAGGCTTTGCCTGGGTCTGCTTCCACTTGAGCTTTTCCACGTACTGCACATGGATGGCATCCAAAAATATTACAGCTGTAAGAGTCCAGTGATGGTTTTCAGGTTAGATATCTCACAGGCACCAAGCTTAGTATAAAACAGATATTTATAAATCTCTAGGTACATACTCACCTTTAGCTCAGAGTTAAGATAACAAAATGATTTCCAGTTTTTCTGATCTATTTTAGCACACACTATCTCAAGAACTGTTAAAAATACAAAAATGTTTTATGCCTGCTAGAGATCTATCTTTCAAACGGCATAAAATAATTAATTCTTAACTCTAGTGGTTCATGATGTATACTGGCTGTTAAAATCATGATGCAGTGGTAACAGTCTCCTTATTTCTACTCTATATTCCCTTCCTTATACATATCCAAAGATCCTGTTAGTTTTTGGTTGCTACATCACACTGGAATTTCACATTGATTATCTACCACGACCCCTAGGAATCCCCTCTAAAGTCACTGCTTTCCAAAATATGCTTCCTTTGTGACCGACATTCTTTGATCCTAAAGGTGTTATCTTGTGTTGTGCCATATGATTCAGATCACTCTATAGAACTCTGTCCTTATATCTTTACCTCCCAAAACAAGTATTAGAAAAACAATCTAGGTGCTTAGCCTTTCACACAGGGACAAATTCTAAGCCCAGACACATGTTGTACATTACTACTACTTAGGGAAAAAGTCTACTATTTCATGCATCAAAATAAACACAAATTTACTCCCATTAAGTTGTGCTCAATATTTTACAACTTCTTTTATCAGTTTCATGTGGTTGGGGCACAGGAGAATATTTTAAGTGGTCTTAAACTATCACTGGCACTGAGTTTATTCTGAAGATCTCTAGGTTGCACAAATGGCTCTGTTCAAGTAAAAATAAATTTCTTCTTCCACTTCATAAGATTTTCAAAATCAATAAGCATCAGCTAACAGAGATGAAAGGACACTTTACTGGTTCCCGTAAGGAAACATTAAAATGTGGTTAGCACAACCAAGAGGAGCTTCAAAACCAGTATAAATCCACAGCAGTGCTCAATTATCTCAAATATAAAAACTTCTTCAGAAATTCTGGTATTTATAGTCCAACAGTGATCTATGCAATGCCATCTTCAAAAAAACGCTATTATTTTTCCAAGGTTTTGAGGGGACGTTCTCCATGCTGCAACTGACATAGTGTTATTAGAAAATTCAGTTAGCCCTCAACACATTAGGTGATGTTTTGAAAGTCAGATATTCACAGATCACTTTTGTGGTTTGCAGATCGGTTGTGGATACAGACTTCATATCCATGCAGGGTTTTATCCATAGGGATAAGGTGGATTTTCTGTTATTTGATGTCTTGAAAATCAAGACTTCCTATTAGAGCTGACTGAAGAAATTTTTAGTTAAGAATTTTACCATCAGAATTTGCAAATTTGTCAGAACAGAAATATTTTGCTGAAATGGTTGAATTTTAATGACATTCCAAAGTGGAGCCCACCAAGCCCCAGTTTCTATATGACTGGTTTCCTACCATTTTGCCCCAACTCCCACACTCATAGCTCAGGAGCCCACTCATGGTTCATGGCAGCCTTCAAAATCAACTGCCTCCCGTGAGAGGGTTCAACTCCTTTTCACTGTGAATTTTGAAATTTTTGGTTTTCGTTTCAAATTGAAATGAATCCATATTTCAAAATAGCAAAACCCCCTGTAAAACTGAATTAATTTTCATCACCCAGCTCTACTTGGTCTTTTGAAAAGATAAGCTATACACACAGATGTTTGGGCTTGATCCAGGAATTACTCGATAAGGTGCTATGGACTTGTTTACACAAGAGATCAAATTAGTTGATCATAAAAGTTCCCTCTGGCCTTCTTAAACCTTATGAATCTGGAATGTTTTTTGTTTGTTTTTTAACTGCAAGTATGCCTGGGGATAAGGGAAAAAAATGATTGCAAGGAAAAGGTAATGTTTAAATGAACCCAAAAAATGGGTGATGTAATATCTTTCATTGGACCTACTTCTGCAGGTGAAAGAGACAAACTTTTGAGTTTCATCAGCTGTGGGAAGTGTACTCAAAGTGTCACAGCTGAATACATGATGTAATCAACCTGGCTACAACAACATTGTATACTACAAGTACCAGTCAAGTATCATATAGCAAATTTTGCTCAGGTTCATTTATTTGGGCGTGACGCCAACATTTCCTGAGGAATGCAAACTACAACATAGAAATGGTGTTTTATAACAGTTTTAAACCCAATTAAATCTTTATAAAATTTCATGGGCCAAAGAAATGGGCTCTCTCTCTCTCTGCCGAATTTCTACGGTTAGTGGAAAAACAATGGAGGTGCTAGAGGTTTAAAAAAAAAAAAGTTTGCAAGAGTCTTTCATAATGATAAAACATCAGCAACTTAAAGTATAGCAGTCGCTACAATCTTCCCTTTAAAATACTTGGTCACAATCTGAAATTTTTACTTGGTATATTCATTCATTCTATTGTTGCTAACCTTATATTCCACGGGTTCTCGTATCAACAGTATTAGTCAGTCTTTCATAAAGGAGTTACTTGTTCACAAAGTCTCTCTAAATGTGATAACATATTTTGTCTTTTTTGTGAGCTCATTACTCTATAAAGCAACCAACGAACAACATAAAATGTTCTTATTATGAAAGCAAGAAATCCAATTAAACGCAGGCTACCCTCTTTAAAATTAAGATTGCAAATCGAAGAAATTTTGTTTTGAGAAGTAAATATTTAAGTTTACTTCATTATTTAATCCCAAATTTACACCATAATTTTTAAATTAATCTACTAAAAAGCTATAGTTTTTCTACCCACAGCTTAAGTAAAATGTATCTCAGCACAAGATCCAAAACTTTAATTTCCTCCTTCTTCCGCTATTGTTATAAAGTGCTTTTAAAAGCAAGTCTAGACTGAAAAATTAAGTTGACCTAAATTATGTTGATATATATACACCACAGTAATTAAATCACTTCTGCACATCCATACTACTTTCCTTGTGTTGGTGGTGCAGGCTGTCACCCAGAACACTTGCACCAAATTTACTGTCAGTGTGGGGTGGCTTCTGAAAGGTAACAACAGTCAACGTAAACTCCATAATGAGAGCTATGATCATAATGACTATATTGACACTGCATCAACCAAATTACATCAACTAACTCTACAGCTTTTTGTGCCAAAAGAGTGGTGGTGTACACAATACAATCCCCCCACGCTTACCCAACTCCCCTGATTTTGCAGCAAAATAAAACCACCTTGACAAGAGGTGCAGAGCTTTTTGCACCAATGTTTTACCAACAAAGCAGCAGTGCAGACACTGTGCTTGATTATGCCACAGTAACTGGCCTTCAATGAGGTGTCCCACAATGTCCATACTGACTGCTCTGGCCATCAGATTGAACTCTGCTGCCCTGCAACCATCTGCCCCTTCCTCTTTAAAGTCCTAGGAATTTTTGAAATTCCATTTCCTGCTTATTTGGCATGGAGAGTTCACCTTGCACCCTCCCAGCTGACCATAGCAGTGCCAAGCATCATATGCTTGGAGAGCACCAGAGCTTCTGGATCTGATCAGCATTTGAGGAGAAGAGACTGTGCAGTCCCACCTATCCTCCAGCCAAAGGATTTTTGATGCTTACAGTCAAATTTCTTGTGGCGTGTCGGAGAAGGGCTACTGAACAGGACACATTGGCGGTGCTGTGCAGAAATCAAGGAAGTGTGGTAGGGTTACCAAAAGGCTAGGGAGTCAAACTGTCACCCGGATGCAGAGCCAAAAGATCTGCCGCTTCTACACGGAGATGGAAGATATCTTTGGTGACTACTCTACTTCCACCGCCAAGAGACCCATGGATACTTCTGTGGGCCTAGAGACAGTGGACACCAAACTGAGCGCTGTGTCTCTTGAGAAGGTGGATTTATTAAGTTGGCGTGGTGGGAGAGTTACATTCATGGGAGATATATTTTAGTGTAGATGTTTACAGAGGTAGGTTGACATAAGGCAGCTGGACCTAACTATTGTGTTAGGTCGGCCCTAAATATCTATCCTTCCCAGATTACCAATATGGAATGAGACACGGTTCTTTTGTAGTGCAGATGTTTTGCACAGGTGTCAAGTCCTAGCGAAATTCTCATACTTTCATGGAGAACAACTGGATTTAGGAGATACTTTGCTCGTGATGATGTAAACTAATCTTTAATAAACTAAAATGAAAGATAAAGTGGTCTTTCTAATCAAAACTATTGAGCACTCCTTCCTTGGATATGCTAGTCTCATGAATTTAAAGAGTGATGGAGAGACTACACAAAACAGTAGGTTTCTTCATTTACAAAATATAAGTTTTTGCATAATTTTTAAATACACATATGATCAAGTTGAATTGCAACTAGAATACATTTTCTATTTTGAAAAAATTCAAGTTATATTGAATGTACCAAAACATCAAGTTGTCAGATATGTTCGAATGGGATTCGGTAAAAAGAAATAAATATTGCAGCTTTTTCAGAGAAGACTGAGGAAAGGACATATGAAAATCCGGCTCACTAACCTTAAGATTATTCCCCTTTTTGCTGAGGAGAAGAGGTGCTTATGTTTCCTAACTTGTGTTTTTATGCATGCCTCATTCAACGCCACTTAGATGAACAACAGGTACTAGAGTGAGTGTCTTGGAGATTTAATTGTCTATCCACCAGACAGGAACAACACAGAAAACAAACCAAGCCTCAAACCATTCCAGTTCCATTACCATAGGCAGTGAACGATCAGCAGAGACTGCCAGCAAGACTAATAATGCTAACTGTGGTAGCAAACCTTGTCATTGCAGATATAGAAAGACAACAGAGTCCTGTGGCACTTTTAAAGACTAACAGATTTATTTATCGCATGAGCTTTCGTGGGAGAAAATCCCACTTCGTCAGACGCTTTCAAGATAGGAAAGTTACAGAGTGGGAGGAAATTAAATGCAGGGAAGTGTATGACATAGCATCAGGTCAGGCTGTAACAGCAAATCAAAATAGGTGTTAGGATTCAAAACACTGGGGAACAGCACATAGAGGAGGGGGAGGTCAAATCACTTGTTGTAATGCGAGAAAAATCCATAGTCCCTGTTTAACCCCAAGACAACTGAGTCAAATTTGCATATAGGCTGTCAGACTGGTGCCCCAAAGGAGAGGGGCGCTCCGTATCTCTTTTATTCATTTCATTTATTTTTAAATCACATCCAGACAATCTCAAGGTAAGCTACAATAAACCTAAAAAAGTTGTAAACATAAAAGCTACCAGCTACCCCTTTGGAATTTGACTAGAAACAAAGTCCATTTTCTGCATCCTCTCTTGGTATGGTGAAACTGAATTCATTTTCCTTTCTTAATGGAAAACTGATGCTGAAAGATTTGTCTCACCTACTCAGACCAGCACTAGTTTTTGTGTATGGTGGTGGTGGTGAAGAATATGTCTCCATATAATCATAATGTGTATACAAGAAACACATAAGGAACAATTAAAATAGGCTAAAACCAAAGACCATATCAAACTCATTAAACCTGTAAATGTCCATAAGAATCAATACACGAGTCTTTTTTAAAAAAATTATCTGATTATTCTGTACTAAGAGACTCTAGCCAGCAAATCTATTAATGAGTTTCCCCTCTCACGGAAGTGACAACTTCCATTGCACTGTATTCCTTTGTTCTCATGCCATGGTCAATATACATCTAGAATTCTTTTCCATGGTTGCTCTGCACTGTGGGGGAAGAGAGGGAGAATTAAGTCAGTCCACTCCCCTGAAATATCCTTTAATTTTATAGAAACACATTAAGATGAGTACAGTAAATGATAAAGAAATATTAAAAATTAAATAAATATAAAGCCCTCTTCACAAAACAGGCTACAATCCAGCAGTAAGAGGGCGTGTTACTGATTCCCGAGCGCACTACCATGTGCATTGTGGGGCCTTTCATTTTTACTTGGAAAAAACTAAAGAAGAGGAAAGGAAGAGGGCGGTTGCTAAATTCTCTTTTTTAGCCCAATGAAACAAGTGTCACAAGCCATAATTTCCACAAAACCAGAAGAGAAGTTTTATAGGTGTGGCTCTGTGTACCAAACCATTTCACACAGTGTTCCTTGTTGACCAGCGGCAGTCTCTCCCCACCCTCCAAAACACGGCAACACCTCCCTCACTCTTTCCTATTTCTGCTTTTCTTTCCCCATCCCTGATTACTTTCCCTAGTGCCTTTCCATCATACCACTTTCTGAGTCAGACTGGCAGTTTAAAAGGTTCACTTCATGCTGTGGGCAATTTTCTTAGAAGCCACAGTTTTCTTCAAAATGGGGGAGGAGGAAGAAACCCTGTATTGGTCCTCATAGGCAGGCTCAGTGTACAGCAAATCTGGCAGGATAAACATTATTTATCATTTCATAATGTTTAGAATCAGGAGACAGTTCTAACAAGCCACTAAAATATTTCCGTATGCATGCTGATTCCACAGACTAATGCACCATAATGTCACCCCATTAACTAGTTTCACCTTTTAATCATTATATCATCTCTGCAGCACTGAAATGTCGGTCACCATACAGCTCATTCTTTCTTAAGGTATATGTCAATTTCTCCATGTTTAGACTAAAGTAGTCAAAGCAATCTAAACTGGAAAGGAAAAGGGCAAGGAGACTCAGAAATCAGAAATTTTTGCTGTGCTTTAAATCAGTGGTTATTTGATCATACCTCCCTTCTTTGTTAATAGTTTACCCCATACACACACCCACATACATACCCCAACTAGAAAAAAAGCATGCAACTGTCTCTAAATATTACTAACTGTAAGATATTGATTCAAACAGAGCCGTTTAAGTATACAGTAATGTAAATTTTAAATGAGATACTGCTTACTGGCATCACACTGTTGTTACTAGTGTGATGGAGCCTGTTTTTTAGAGCAGAACAATTCCACGAATGAGCCAACAAGCCATTGTAATAAGAGCAAAAGCAAAACTGCAATTGTGATCGATGCTTACGATTAAATGTGCACACCAAGTCATAGCAAACAGATTATCACACAGATAGCAACAACTTGGTATAAATGCTGCGCAAGGTTAACAGAAATCTGTCAGAATGCTCTGCACCAGCTGAAGTCAAATCCACAGCGCCATCTGAGGACCTGATATGCCTGGAGGAATCTGCATTGCTCATCATTCATTGCTATGAATAAAGTGTGTGAAGTCATTTGGGTTTTTTTCCTCTCTAAAACGTCTCATGCCCTTCCCGATACATTTCACGTCCCCCCAAAGGGGCTTGCCTGCTGGTTTGAGAACCTTTTCTTTAAATGATTACATCAGTGACAAACTAACTTTTAAAGGAGGCATTAAATAGATTTCACTGTTTTACAAATATAGCCATCATGAAAACATTAGTCAGATCTTTCAAAATGTGGACGGGGTGAAGGGTGACAATGAAGGGCGCATGGTCAGAGGGCTTTTTCCTCTCATAATGAAGTAGGTTCTCTTGGAGTTTTTGGGTGGCTTGTTCCATGATGCAATCTACTTCCCTGAAGTACTATGGTAAGAAATTTGAAGAAAAATGCTTGTGTGCACAAGGACTTAGAAAACATCTTTTATCCAGGGATCTGAAATTACCTAACAAAGATGGGTAAGTGGCCCCATTTCACAGATAACAAAACTGAGGAACAAAAAGTTAAACACTGCAAAAGGCACAAATGCAGCTGAGTAAGCAATGGGCCTTCTGTTCCCACGATCAAGCCACTATGCAACACTGCTTGCCTTGCAGAAAAAATATCCCTGAAATTTGGAAGAATGATGCTAAGGATATCTTCCAGATCATGAAACAATCAAAAGTAGCGGAAGACATGTTAGGAGACTAAGTTTGACCATTAACTTCATCCAGTTTAAGAACCAAATCTGTGCTACAATCTCTTGTCAAAACTACTTGTAGATGACATTTTTTTTTAATTAAGCTGTTTAAAATTTGTGATTTCTCTAAAAGAAAATAATTTTTAAAAATCTTAAGGTTATTGCATATTAATTCTATTACAACTTTCCAAGACTGTGCAGTGCCTCAGGTGCTGGTGAGATTTCACAATGGAGGCTGATCAAAGGAAAAGATTTCAAAACTAAAATGTTACCACAATACTATTAACTGCACGTTTGATGTATTAGCTAACGCAGCTGTTGGCTTGGGATGGAACTTCAAAATGAATAAGTAAAACAAAACAAAGAAGCTAAAGAAAATATATCAAAGTTAACTTCTGATTATATCTTAAACGCAGGAACCAAAGACTCAAGTATAATTGAAGTCTGAATCAGTCTTCTTAGAAACATTTGTTTTACCAATAAGTTACAAGCTTTCCCATTCATCTTATTGAAGAGCTATATTCACACTGCTGAAGGATGGGCTTTGTCCTGACAGACTAAGGCCTTGTACACACTACAAAGTTATTGCGCGATAAAGCCCTTTAATGCGCAATAACAAACAGAGCGTACACACACAACTTACAGTTATTCCGCGTTAAGTCCCTTCTTTTTGCGCAAAATGTAAACCACCTAAACGAGCGTGGTTGCTGCTAACGCGGAATAGTTGTTGCGCGATGGCCAGTGTGTGTACGCTTATCGCGCAATGTGAATATAACGGAAATGGCCCACAATTCAAATTCCATCCCTTCTGCACTTCCGCCTGTACTCTATCGTCGTGACGTCATTTTTCCCGACCTCCTCTTCTGTCCCGCGAATTTTTGAATTCACCACTCTCCCTTCTGCCTCGCTGTTCGGTGCTGCTGCCTCTGTGTGCTTCGCTCGCAATGTCGTCGCGCCGCAGCAAACGAGCTCCAGCCTGGACAGCAGCAGAGGTGATGGACTTGATCGGCATCTGGGGAGAGTCCGCCGTGCAGTCACAGTTACGTGGCAGCCGGAGGAATTTTGACATTTTCGGTCAAATATCCAAAGCCATGACCGAAAAGGGGTACGAGCGAGACACCCTGCAGTGCCGGGCAAAGGTGAAGGAGCTGCGGATAACATTTCACAGAGCCAGAGAGGCTAACCGGCGCTCTGGCTCCGCGCCAGCAACGTGCAAGTACTATAAGGAGCTGGAGGCGATCCTGGGCGGCGATCCCACAACCACCCCGAACTGCACGGTAGACACCTCGGAGACTGCACCCCAAACAGAGAAGGCAGCAGAAGGCGACGAGGCAATTGTGGACGAGGAATCAGAAGAAGAAGACTACGAGGACGGAGAGAACGGAGCCACTGACCCGGGGAGCCAGGAGTTATTTTCCACCCAGCCAGAAACAAGCTCCACTGATTCCTTCTCCACGCCTACCCAGGAATCATCAGAAGGCAGCTCTGGTAAGTCCCGTTCGCAATGTCCTCTATTCTAGGTGCTACAGCTCAGCGTAGACATGGTTTTTTTGCAAGGGGTTTTTGTTTTCGGTGTCCTCAGTTCTGTTCCTTACAGAACTGTAAAGGTGTTACTAGCATTACTTAAAAAGGTCATCGATGTATGCCTCGATTTCCAAGTAGTCGTTCCCTTTCAACTCACTGAACGCGTCATCCAAATATTTCCAGAGTCTTCTCTTCAAATTACATGGTAGAGCATTCCTTTGCACTCCACCATTCAGGGACACTCTTCCTTTCAGACTCGCAAGCACTCCTGCGGGCAACATTGCTGCGCACAGTCCTGCAGCGTAAGGTCCCGGCTTGAAGTCGGCAACATGAAGGAGATGCATTCTCGCTTGCAGAGGCACTCTAAGCAGTGTGAGATCTGCCTCTATTTCAGCCATCTCGGGCACGGGATCAGAACTTGGTGTGGCAATAGTCAACTCTCCGTTGTACTAGCTCTGCAACCCGTACCAAGCTTTGGGAAATCTGTTACCGCCCCCCCATAGGTCCCCTCTTGTGTATTGAAGGAATGTGTGGGGAGAACAACATCATTTGCTCCTGACCGTGGCGAGAACAATAGCGGCATTCTACATTTTTCATATCTGAACAGGAATGACCTTCGGTGGACAGTCTACAGCTGCAGCTGAGCGTCTGAGGAGGATAAGGCGGAGGCCTCGCAGGAGCAAGGAAGACGTCTTCCAGGAGCTCATGCAGTTCCATGAGGCTTCTGCGAGGGAGACAAGGCAATGGAGGAGGCAGTGCAGGCAGGACAGGAGACAGAGCAGTGCGAGGAGAGAGCAGCAGAAGGATGCCCTGATAGGCATCATGCAGGAGCAGACCAACCTCCTCAAGACCATGGTCGGTCTGCTACAGGCTCGCACCCCCCATCATCAGCCTCATATGCCTTTCAGTGCATCCACGCCACATTCCCCCCCCAGACAGTTTTTGGACCACCATGGACATCCATGGTGTAACCCTAACAGAACCCCTCCCCCAACATATGTAGTTGAGTCCTGCACCTACACCCACCTTTAGTCCCTACTCCCCTCAAACCCGAGTTTTGATCAATGTTAATTAAATAAAGTTGAATCCTTGTTAAACTTAATCAGACTTTCTTTATTTGTTTCATTAATTTAACATTAACGGTTTTTGATTCAATGAATGTTTACAGGGGAAAAACACAAAATTTCTAAAGCTTAATTTTTAACAGTTGAAACATATAGGAAATGGTTAGTAACTATATTCAAAGGTACAATTTTAACCAACAGTACTAAAATGGGTTTTTAACGCATCCCTTATGCGAACTGCCCTTAGCTGCGCCCCCCGGATACCCCTCGTGTCTGGTTGCTGGTAGGCATTTTCCAGACGTTGTGCCTCAGTGGTCCAAGAGTTCCTGAATCTCTCCCCCCGGCTTTCACATATATTGTGAAGAACACAGCAAGCCGAAATAACTAATGGGATCCTGTCCTCGTGGAGATCTAGCCTGCCATACAGCGCTCTCCAGCGCGCTTTTAAACGGCCAAAGGCACACTCCACAACCATTCTGCATCTACTTAACCGGTAATTGAAACGCTCCTTGTCAGGATCCAACTTCCCGGTGTACGGCTTCATGAGCCATGGCATCAGTGGGTAGGCGGGGTCCCCAAGTATCACCACTGGCATCTCTACACCGCCCACAATTATTTTCTCGTCTGGAAAAAATGTGCCAGCATGTAGCCTTCTGAATAGTCCAGAGTTTCTAAAGATGCGTGCATCGTGCACCTTTCCAGACCAGCCAGCATTAATGTCCATAAAGCGACCACGGTGGTCCACCAGTGCCTGTAGAACCATCGAAAAGTATCCTTTCCTGTTGATGTATTCAGAGGCAAGGTGGTCGGGAGCGAGAATAGGGATGTGAGTCCCATCTATTGCACCCCCACAGTTCGGGAAGCCCAACTCATTAAATCCTGCGATGATCTCCCTCACGTTTCCCGGGGTCACCATCCTCCTGAGCAGAATACGGTTGATGGCTCTGCATACTTGTGACAGTGCCACTCCAACGGTCGAGCGTCCAACCCCAAACTGGTTTGCGACCGAGCGGTAGCAGTCTGGAGTCGCCAGTTTCCAAAGTGCGATAGCCACACGCTTCTCCACGGTCATGGCGGGTCTCATCCTCGTGTCCTTGCATCGAAGGGCAGGGGCAAGCTCCTGGCATAGCTCCATAAATGTGGCTTTCCGCATTCTAAAGTTCTGTTGCCACTGATCATCATCCCACAGCTGAAGGACGATTCGTTCCCACCAGTCTGTGCTCGTCTGCCGGGACCAAACACGGCGGTTCAGGCTGTGTTGCTGGTCCGCGAAACTGATCAGAATGTCCGTTTGGTTTTCAATGCTGTCATCATCCGAGACCGAGTCATCCGTGTCATGCTCCGAATCATAGCCAAAGGCAAACCGCAACAGAATCTGGGCTGTGTTCACAATGCTGAAGGCAGCATTCAAGATCACAGCTGAATCCATGTCGATTCTGAAAAGGCAGTGCCGAGAAGAAGGTTGCTTCAATTTGAAATTCGCGCTCGTTGCTATTGGCAACCGCTGGGTAGCGTCAGTAGCGGAATGCACCACGGGAGATGATACTGGGGACTCTGGGATACGTACCCACAATCCCCTTCGCTTTCCTGGAGGACTGCGCTCAGAAGGGGGGGGGCTTTGTTCCGTTAGAGCAAGCATAGTGTGTACGCGATCTCGCGCAACAACAGCCACGGGAGAATTAATGCGGAAGAGGATTATTGCGCGTTAAAAATGGTAGTGTGTACATAGCCTAAAGGTCTGACTGAAACCCTAAAACTGTACAAGGAACATCCTTATTCTTTAGCAGCTAACAGATTTGGAAGATTAATGCTATATCTACATTAGGCTATTAAATGAGTTACAGAAACATGGTTAAGCAAGTTTGCAATACAGAATAACAAGTTGGTTGCCTACATAAGTTAAAAACAAGAGTTTTAAAAACCACAGAACAGCCCATCCACACTGACTGGGCAAACTGCAGTACAAATGGGTTTAAGTTTAAAAAAATATTAGCCTTGTACATACTATTAAAAGAAAAATCAAGTCACGGGACCCAGCCACATGAGGACATATAGATGTGCTTCTACAATGTTCTCCATATGGTAATGACATGATGGTTCATGGCACTTGGGGGAATTCTGTCCAGTCCTCCTCAGGTGGCATGATGTTAATTGCAGCATAGGATTGAGAGGGGAGGACGTGGCAGATTGAAGTAAAGTAGAGGCTAATGGGTATAAAAGAAAGGAATGCCATGGTTCCAAAAAGAACACCACCACACTGAAGGCTGTTATATAAACACACAGAAGAATTAGATCCACACTTGGAACTGTTTTAGTTTTTCCCTCTCCAATAAATATTTTTATTGTTAGTTACTGAGGAATTTTTTTTTTAAAAGATACATTTCAAAGGGAGGCACAATACAGAGTCGTTGCAAGCCAACTTACATCCTCAACAGCGCTCAAGAAAAACCTTTACAGAGAACATAGGTTATCTTGTTGTAGCTTGTCTGTTATATTAATCAGCACAGAATAGACTCTGAGGGATTTGAATTTGAGACATCTTGTGAAGATTGTGCATGTTTTACCTGTTACTAATCCCTAGAAAAGATGTCATTAGTAGTAACTACTTGACCATATAGCTACCAGAATGATCAGACTGGAGAGAAGGACGAAACAAGTAAACTATGGCGGCTCACTTGTCAGATAGCTTTGCCAAATAGTTTTATCTGAGTAAGAAAAAAAAAACCCAAAACCTTTCCTTTATTACTTGGCTGACAACATTACTTGTGTGACACAACTGACTCCATTACAGCACACCAAACAGGTTTCCAGGAACAAGGACACATTGAATTAGGGTCTAAAGAAAGAGTGGTCAGTTTTAACTCCATAAAAAGAAAAGCAGGAACACATTTCCGGCGGGGTGGGGGGTGTGTGTTAAATTAGACGTTCAATGTTACTGTCACTAATGGCTGCTCCAAGTTGTAAAAATTGTAACCTCTGAGGGCAAAGGGCAAAGCAACCTGACTGATTTTTCCCTGATTACTCATAGCATTAATAAGATCATTTGGGAACCAGCCTTAAGGTTATCAGAAATTTCTAGTCACTTGCCCATAATATACTATGCAGCTTTTCTGGTTACAGCATCTTAATGATCAGCAGCAGTGAAGCAGAAACTCTTATGTAATAGGAGGTGTTGGAAGGTAATTTGGATAACTGTATTCACATCCAAGGACAAAGTCAAAGAAATGAAGTGGATGAGTCTTTAGACAGACTGGTCCACTCAGATGCACTATGTTAATCTGTGAATGTATGTGTTTATTTGAGTCTGGGGGAACCCAGCCCTGGGAAACTTAGATCCTGCAGGATAGTTCTATTGGGAGAGGACTTCAAGAAGGGAGAAGTAAGCTCCATATGAAAATATAAGTAGTACATTAATTGACTTACAACCCCATCCCTCAGGAAAGTAACTCTAATAAATGAAAATACCTCAAGGTGAAAGGCAAATCTGGTAACAGGGCAACCTTGGCTTCAACTGAGCAGCGAAGCCACGCAGTTTCCCTCGCCCCTTCCCCTCAGGACCACATGTAATCCAAGACTGAGTCTAAGCAGAAGGGAAACATTTTAAACATGCAACTAGTGACTTATTGTACCTGGAATTTAACTGACTACTGCTAACAATTTATTCAAAATTGGTATTACAAAGTGAGTAATGCCTGAAAATGTAGGATTACATGAGAATCAAGCATCAGCAAAGGCTCTGCCTGTTGCCCAGCAGATAACAGACCCCAGCACATGCACCTATGGACTCTTCCATATGCCGCTATGATCTGCAGCCAGCGCAGTCACTGATCAGTTTTGGGGGAGATGTGTAGAATGCAGTGGTGTAGTGAGGGTTTCTGGCACCCATGTGTGCCAAGCCCACATTTTCCCCCTCCCCCTCGCACCCCACACCCTCCAATGCCTTGCAGGTCCATCAGTCGTCCCCTTCCCCCCGCAGGGCAGGAGGGGTCCCAGTGTAATGGGGACATTATTACTATGTAGTGGGAGCTGAGAGGCTTGTGTTAATTATTTGTTTGCACAAACAAAAACAAAAAAGAAGAGGCAGAAAGTTTAATCCAAATCTTTCAATAAAGTCCCAAACCATTGATATGTATAGCATATCACATTACTCCACATCACCACATTTCCCCATGAAAAGCAAGCATATGGTCATACAGGGCAATCTTCGCTCTTCTGGACTCAGCCCAATATCCAGAGATGCACTTTCTGGTGGCCTGGGCCCTGCTGGTAAATGAGGACGGCCTTTCACCCAGTCCTAGCAAAAGCTCTCCCTGCTATTTACACTTATGTTGTGCAGTGCACAGCACACACCTAAACATGAATGGCACTGGGCACACAGGCATCTAAACAGATCTCGAGACAGCGCCATCCTGCCTTCAGTCAGCCAAATGCACGTTCTATCACCATCCTACAGCCACTCAGTGTTGAATTAACTCTCTGTAAAGTGCTCTGAAATTCAGGGTACAGCTTCATAAGCCAGAGCGATAGAGGACAGGCTGAGTCCCTAGAACAACAGTGGCTACAGACAGCCTATGGATACCAGTATTGGGGGGAAATAAAACTCCCTTCTTGTCCAGACAAGTGAATACCAGGCCACCCTAGCATCACACACGTGCATCCCCTTTTGGGATTCATGAACCTCCCTGTACTGTTCAACATAATAAGTAGAAAACATCTTCTCTGGATGACACTCAGATTCACTTGTGTGTGGAGCAGACAGTGGCTCCACGTGTATCATTAATGGCCCCAGCCCAGCTAAGGAACCCCATATCTTCCAAAGCCACCAACTCTTTCATGGACATTAGCTTTCGTCATGACACATGAGTAAACCACAACAGTAACTGTCTTCTAAAGCTCCACCACATCACTGATAGTTGACTTGACAATACCAAACTGGTTAAGTCACTGACTGAGAGCAGCCTGAGGTAGCCAGCTTCCCAAGAGCAATAGCCTCTCTCATCAACATCTCCTGGTGCTAGAGGGTCAAAGCCAAGCCCCTAACATAGGACCATGAAGGTCACCTTCCTCACGCAGAAGTTCTAGAGCGAGTGCTGACCGTCCCAGGGCCATAGGATTATGCAGTCCCACCACTCTGTGCTTGGACCCTGCTCTGGAGCAATCATTCAGCAAAAAGGGAATTCCATGGTTATTACAATCTGAATCAGCTCTCTCCATTCCACCACTTTTTCATGCAGCCTATACCATCTCCTTATCAAGGAATGTCAACCTCAGAGGTGGTGACAAGAGTTGCCAAATACCCTCTGCTGAGTCTTACTCTCCTTCTACATGCAGAAATGCACATTGCATTAGCTATGCCAAAAGGTGGAACAGGTCATAATCCTGAGCTGGATCCATGCCCTCTAAAATGGAGGCTTCAAGCAAAAATGAGGAGTATGCCAAGCCAGAAGTGTAATAGTTGACTGTGTTATTTGGCTACAACCAACACAGGGGCCCAGGAAGGACAGACAAGTTCTCTGACCTACAATACTGTGAAACAATTCGTTGAACAGTATAATTTACTGCAGTGCTAAGAATCCCAGAAATTGTAGGATCTAAACCAGGTTACTGCAGCAGCACTGTGGACACAGCTCCATGGGTATGACTTGAGTGTGGCTGCAAGCTACTTGGTCAGATGCAAAGTTGCAGGTTGCCTCTGACAAAGTGGGTTGCAGCCAACAAAAGCTTATGCCCAAAGAAATGTGTTAGTCTTTAAGGTGCCACAGGACTCTCATTATTTTTGCTGTATACAGACTAACACGGCTACCCCTCTGGAATTTATATGCATCGAAAATTATAAGATACCAGAACACTAATTTCAATTCTTTGCATGCTGAATGGTCCAGAAAAATAACTGAATACAACAGAGATTAGCAATAGGATATGAACATTTTTCTCTCTAAGCCACTAGTTTATGTTCAGCCTAAGGCTGTAAGGATCAAAAATAATCCAACAGCTTTTTAGTTGTTTATGTATAGAATCTAACAAATTCACATCTGTGAAAACCACGTCATGAACCATGAAATCTGGTCTCCCCATGTGAAATCTGGCTATTGCAGCGGAATTGTGGTATTATCAGCCTTACTTCCAGCTACCTTCAGAGCTGGGTGGCTGGGGAGAGCGGCTGTTGGCTGGGTGCTCAGCTCTGAAGGCAGCACCACCGCCTTCCAGACGTCCAGCTTTGAAGACAGTGCAGAAGTAAGGGTGGCAATACCATGACCACCTCCACAATAGCCTAGCAACCCCTTTTAGGTTGGGACCCCCCCTAGACTGAGAAACAGTGACAAAGCAGACATGGGCAAACTACAACCGGCGGGCCGAATCTGGCCCGCCGCAGTCTTTCATCCAGCCCGCCAACTGGCCCTTGCTGGTGGCCCAGAGCACATCAGCCTCAGCTGCTTCCTCCTTATGGCCAGAGGCTGCCGCCCCTCTCCCACCACATGGGCCTTGGCAGGAGTGTGGCGGTCGTTCCCTCCTAGCTCCACCCCTTCTGCTTGCAGACTACTCAATGGTGCTTTGGCCTGAGCAGAATGCAGCCGCTCCCTCCTCCCAGCTCCACCCCTTTCTCCCACAGGCCACCCCAGATTCCCAGTGATGCTCTGGCTGGAGCACAGCTATTCCTCCACTCTCTCATCCAGCCCTCACTCCCACAGGCAGGCAGAGTGGCATTCTGGGTAGAGTGCAGGGGTCGCTTCTCCCCAGGGGCCGAGGCCCAGTGTACATAGTTCCCCTCCTCCCGGCTCCATCCCTTCCCCCCGCGATACCAAAAGAAGTGTGGGGGAAAAACCTGAACAGTGAAAAAAAATTGGGGGGGAGGGAGGAATGAAGAAAAAAAGTTTAAAAATTCCCTCTTCATGGCTCCAACCCTTCCTGTAGTGCAAAAAAAGGAAAATGGAAATAAACTGCAAAAAAGTGGACTGTGGGGGGGGGGGGGGGGGAGAGTGGACAGTGAGTAAGTCTTATGTTTATCTATTTATATTTATTATGTGCACGTTAGCCGTAAAAGGGTGGGAAAGAGGTGAAGCTGGGATGGGTGGCCACGCCCCCTCCAAGCCCAGCCTCTTCCACTGCCCCTCTCCCACCACATGTGACCCACCATACAGCCCGTGAGCAAACTTAAGGCCTTTTCATGTTTATATTTGAAAATATGTATTCATGCTTTGTGACAACACCATAAAATTTAAGATTTAATTATTTGAAACTGTGAAATACACTTTTTAAAAATGCTATTGCCATAATATTTACAAAAATGGACTGTGAATTTGGTAGGGCCTTCTGTAAAATGAACCTGCAATCTCTGTTAACAATTGTTAGTCTTAGTGAAGGGGTGAATGAATTCTTGTACAACCATTGAGTTTTTTCCTCACAGCCAGTAAAGTTTAGGGTGATTTTTTTTTTTGGTTTATTTTTTTACAGCAATTTCATTCTTCCAAAGCAAAAAATTTCCTCTCCTTAGAGGAAACAGATAAACCTTTTCTCCTCTAAAAAAAAGATAAACCTTTCTTTGCAGCATGTCCTAAAGACCCTGCAGAGTAATCTGAAGACTGAACTTGAGCACTCTTGGACTCAGGATGGGGAATAAGCAGATTTTTGGAATCAAGGATATCCTGAGGCACATGACTTGCACTGAGCACCTATGATGTACAATTCTGCAGTCTGTTCTCTCAAGTGTCATGCTAACTTCATCTAACATATAAACAGAAAATTTCCCCAGCCGTCCTCAAAAATTTAACTAAATTCATTACCTAAGACAATAAAAGAGATGCAAGTATATTATGTGTGTTTTAGTGGCAAACCTCTAGTATTCTTACAAAATTATTTGACAGGAATATAACCTCAAATGTACACTTTTTTACTAAGGTGATGAATTATGTAGCTATAAGCACATTTTTGCTTGTTACATTTTTGTACAGAACATTTTACAAAGTTCCCTCCAGACAAAAAGGTTTAAAATCAAAGATTTGCATTAGAAGTGTCAGAAAATTTTGCCTCAAGCAGTCTGAAATTTTGGAGCATTACTCTTCAGATCTCAAGGTACAAACTATTTATTGAAATTTAGAAGAACATTAAAAGCAGTAGCTGTATCTGGATTAGTAATGACAGACAGAAACAACTATTAGTTTCATATGGGAAGGAAGAAATCTCAGTGTAGAAGTTTCTAGCTGAGCCTCTGTTTGCCAGGAATTTCAACAGGACAGTGGCCCACTATAAAGTGTAACATGTCTGTGCATATCACTGCAATATGGTATTCTGAAGGGGAAACGGTTGTATCAGTGCTTCAAACAGAGCACTTGAATAAAATATGGATTTTTTAAATAAAAAAACCTACATGGTACAAAAAAAAATCTGGTATCAAAGACAGAGCTAAAGTATTTGGAGGGTCCTGATCTGAATTCATGAAACAATGTCAATATGCAAATCTTAAATCTCTGAAAACAGCATCTCTTTACAAATAAAGCAACTTTATTACTATATGAAAATATTTTCCACTATTTTAAGTGCATTTTAAAAATTAAACTCTCAACGTAGGCAGCTGCCCTCTTTTTTAAAACTAGCAACTGATGATAGACTAGAACGAGACAGGAGCATGGAAAGAAATTCTGCTTTGGGTAGGTGAGTAGAAAAACCCTTTTTACTGTACATCTGACCTCTCTCTCTCCCTCTCTCTCTGCCATTGTAAGATAATTGCACAATTGGGTATTTGCAGTCCAGTATTTTCCCTGTTTTATTTCTGAATAAGAAAGTAAAACATATTACTGTGAAAGAATCTATTGCTTAACTTTAAAGAAATTACAAACTACTTCTCTGCAGACTTTGCACTTAAAATGTCAAAGCAAAGCAGTTAATGGCAAGGAACTAGCAAATCTGATCTAAGCTTTTTTGCAAACATTGAAAGAAATACATTTACTGCTCACGGCTCATAAAACTTATAAAACATGGCTTCTGATTGATAATGTTTTGTTTGGCGTTTGTGACCATTCAAGTGTAATGTCGTATTCATATTCAGGTGTCTAAACAGGTGGGACAACCTGTTTATTCTGGAGACTGTTCTCTCCTTAACAAGCTAAGTATTTATAGATATAACTTCTGTCAGTATTATATGCAGTTAAAACCCACACACGTTGCCGAGACAACAGGCCCCTTTGTCTAGAAAGGTCTCTATCTTGTCACAGAAATGTAACTCAGTTCAAAGTGCTGCAAAAACCTTTATTTTTCTACACACAGCTCCAGTACATCGAACTGTAAATAAGCTATGCGATGCAAATATAACTCAAAAAGTGAATGTTACATAAGCACATTATGCTAAATGTTCCTAACAGGATAATACAGGCAATCAGCAAATTTTCTGACTAAACAAAAACTACAGTTAACTTGAAAATAAATAACTAAAATACAGGTGAAGTGATGCAATTGTATCACTTTCCCCACAGGTTAAAATCTTATTTAATATTTGAATTCTGGTTTTATATAAAATATAATTTCTCATTGACTTATTTAATGGCTCTGACTATTTTCAAATAAAAATATCTGTAAGAAACAAAAGAGCAGTGGCCCTTCTCTGCCAGTGGTGACTGAAAGGTGCCAGCAGTTTTGATGGTGGATCCACATGGTTACTTAAAATCCTTGCCAGAAAAGGTGTTATAAATAATGCTGGAGGAAATTTTGGCTACTGGATAACAAAGTGGCTAATGGTACAACATACTCAGCAAGCATTCCAGATAAGATGGGTGCTAGACACTTATTTTAGTGATGGGGGAGGTTATTAGCTACCATTAACTTTAATCATGAAAGCGGATTTTTCTTTTTATGATGGGATGGGAAGAGGGGAGTGGAAATCTATATTATAAAGCCTAGCTCTACAGAGTCCCTAGTATTCTACATTTATTGCAACTGTTAGAGGAATGCAGAATTTTATAAACATTAACTCTCAGTCCCCCATCAAACGGGCAAGCGTACAACATTTTGCAGCTTTGCAATTCACCCAGCTTCTCTGCACCTCCATTTACCCAAGGCCACATGCAAGTCAGAGGTAGAGCTGGGAAGAGATGCCCGTAATCCTGGTTCCTAGTACAGAACGTGGGCTGGACACTCCAAGGGAATACTCATAGTGCTCCGGGGTTGGACCATGCCTATTGCTTACCTGCAGTGGGACAGTGGAGCTTGCACAGGCGAGGAGGGGAGTGCATGTGTTGCCTGTGTCTGGTGGAGTTGAGAAGTACCATACCAGTGTAAATGTTAATGGCATCATTTATATTAATGTCTAATCCTGATTTGAATCTTAAATTCTATGCCTCCACAATGCCTTGTGGAAGTCAGTTCCACAACTTAATTGGGTATCATGTAAAAAAGGATGAGAGCTTTTAAAGAGATGCTATCAGTTTGAAATCTAGTTTAGAAAATTAGTTTAAGACTATTTTTAGTTATAAACAGAGAACCACTACTGTGGAACTCTGTGCCAGTTCAGAGCTGCAGGATGTATCCCAACAGAACACAATGCAGGACTGGAGTCTAAGGGCCAGATTGAAAAGGTATTTAGACGTTTAATGATTATACAGGGGAAGAGCGATGAAAGCATCTGTTTATGCACAGTTAGTTAAGTGCACAAAATAAAAAACACTTGAGATGGAAAATAATCTCTCTATTTTTAGATATTGTAATCTTGGATATTACTTGAAACACTGGTTGGCAAACAGAGCTGTGATTAAGATGATGTCCCTTGAAATGTGTTTTCTTTTAATTGAATTGGGTGTCTTCTTGATAACACTGACATTTCTGCAAACTCACCATTTTGTTGCAATTCTACACACTATATTTGCCAAGACTGAAGACAAGCAATTATTTCCGATTTTAAAAACCCACACAGGATTAGTGGCTCCGAAATGCAGCCAGATATCTGATTCCTATAGAATCCACACCTGTGACATGATCATTTCAAGCATTTAATCATGAAGCAGCACCATGACAGGGGCGCACAGTATTGAAGCAATCCATACTCTTCCACCACTTCCTTGCTTTACCATCATGTGATAAATGCCAGTTACTGGACACTTGAGAAGGCTGAAGTTGCTTATGAACTTGGGATGTAAAAAAAAAAAAAAAAAAAACCACTCACCAAGCTTCCTCAACCTAAACCATGGCATGCAGCAGACTAGCTTTGTGTAACAAACTCTCACAATCAATGTAATTACAAATCAAATTTTTTTTTAAAAAAAAAGGTATCAAAGTCAAGCATTTAAAGCTAGAACTGTGGTTGCCTGTGCAACTTTAACATAAGCTCTTTTGCACATGCCTTATGATACAGCTGTTGGTTTAATGATCACTGGGATGTTTTCCACAGGACCCTGGCCTCATTCATTACATAGGATGGCCAGTGCTCAATGAACGGGTTACTAGCCAATATCTCTTTTTATCTTCATCAGTCAACGTGTGCCTTCTCATCATATTTACTGCACACTCTCCAGACACAGCTCTGAAGACTGAACTAATTTTCTCCTGGGTTTATTTATGGTGCTCATCATCATAGGGTCTGAGTGTTTCACAAACAATGAATTTAGCTTCACAATATGCTTGTGAAGTACTGTGGTATTAACATTCCCATTTTAATCACGGGTAACTGAGGCCCAGAGACACTCAGATCAAAGTGTCCTTTAATTTTGGGTGCCTGATGTGAGGGTCCAATAGCTGGAATGCATCTACCAGTCATACTTATGGCCAGACTCATCATAATATTTAGCATTTAGTACATTTTTAGGGTCAGAGGCACAGATTCCATTGACTTCAGATGTTCTTATAAGTGTTCAGTGCTTCTGTAAAATGATCCCAGGCATCTCAAGATGGCCACCCACCAAAACGAGAAACACACAATTAGTAGCCACCTGTACAAAAAGTTTGGTTTCAGTGACTTTCCTAACATCAGGTAGAAATTCTATGGCAGCGGCAGGGATAGAATTAGATTCTATAGGATGGTATTCAACTGCTTTAAGAATGAGACCACCCTTTCAGTTCTCTGTCTCATTCATTACACAACTTCCAACTTTTGTAACAATGGAGGGAAGGATTCAACAGACAACAGCTTAACTCCTTGAAGCAATGCTGATTCATTCCCTAAACACCATTCATTCTGTGCACCAAATAAGATAAGGGATCTTGTGGGGGAAAAGAAATAGAATGAGTACATAATCAAAGATTGTGTGATACTGCATATGCACAAGGGGCAGAATCTTAACTAATCCCTTGTGCATATATTTGCATACGGGTTTAGTCTTAATTTAGGCACATCCTAGTTTCAGTTCTTGACTTTGCAACCATAATGTTCTTTTAACATACTGATCCACACATCTGTCATTAGCACAGTTGGAACCTTTAGATCTACACCACACATCTCTGCCTCTTGTGCAAACAGAGCCACTGATGGCAGTAGGTTCCCATCTTCTTTGTGGGCCTGCCATTAAAGGGAGATCACATTTTGCCAGAAGGTTTCCACTACTATTTCCTGACAACAAAGGATTGTTGCGAACATAAAAGGAAAAATACTCTATGAAATCAAACAATAGAACATACTGCAGAGGAAAGATTAAAGATTATCAAGTATACATTTGTTAAAATATTTTACTATTTGTCAAGTTTTATTGAATTAAACTAGCTGTGAATTATCAGAGACATGCATATGGGCCCAGCCTTCCTCTGTCCAAGGAGAGAGGTCACTGCAATGCAGTTCTTAAGAAGGAGCTGTTGTAAAACAGAATGCTTTGTTGGCAAACACAAGCACTTACTTCTATGTTCAAGTGCAGCGAGTGCCCCAGGATAAACTAATTTAGTACCCTACAAAAGAATTTCTCCTCATTTGGTGAAACTATGAATCTACAACAGAAGTTCTCTTGGAATGCTTCATGAGGCAGATTTTCTTTTTTTTCTTTTTTTTCCTGTAGTCCCATTTCTGCAGGTCTAACTACACTTAAAACACCTTTAAAGAAGTATTGTAGCTACTGCCAGATTGTGATAGAAGGAAAGTGCTATTCAGGCTAGGTCCAGAACAAAAATGCCCGTATTCTTGGCGTGCCTATGACTTAAGATTCTGAGCAGACAATATCTATTGACAGTTTTATTGCTGTACTCCTGGACTTGAAAGGTAATATTTAGGTCTGTATCATTTCCAACCTACGTAATTTACACGTCAGCCCAACAGAAGGCCAAGGTCCCTGTCAAACCAAGATTTGTCTTATTTTACCAACAAGAAGAGATCAGAGGATATAAAAGTAAAAGTTTATCTTCCATATGATCCAGATAACCAATGCAAAAGAAAGGACCTTGAAGCAGCAAAATAGGTCTTTTTGCATCAAGGTATCCACTTCATCATGCGCTATTTGCATATTTCCAATATTAAGAGTATGTTTTCAAGAACCACACAAATTACTTAAAGATACATACATATTCTTTAAAAAATGCTACCATTGGGGTGAGGGTAAAGGGAAGAAGGATTTTAAGGATGATTTTCTTAGTTATGTGGGGTGGGAGAGGGATGACTTCCCGCTTGGTTTGTCAAAACTATTTTAGTGCAACTCTCATGACTACTCTTTAGGGCTATTTTTACTATTAATGCTACAAGTGCTCTGTATCAGATCTTGGTCTTATTTTTCCAATTTGTTTTACAATCTGCTGGGATATTCTGTTTTCTGATCAAAGAATTAGAAACTCGTTTAGCATCTAGACCAAATGGCAAGAGTATTTTATAACAAAATTGATCTGATTATGCTTTTTGGACGCAAGTCCCATCTCCACACGAATCTCCCTGGCCAATCCTTACCTTCATCTTTCCAATACCACATCTCAATCTGACTACAGGGCCAGATTAAGAATGTCTGGGATCTGAGGCTCACCCTTGCACTGTGCCCCCACCCCATCCCTTTGCTTGTTATGATAGTAACAGAGGTCCCCCTTTTTTTCCAAAGGGGCAGAGGACAGCAGGAAGATGCTCTTCTCTTTTCCAGGAAAGGCAGAAGGGGAGCCCCCAGAACACCAGTGTCAGAGCCAGGAATAGAGCCCAGGTTTTTTTGAGTGGCAGCCCACTGTTCTCTGCACTAAACCACATAGCTGCTGTGAGGGATTTAAGTGCCTCTTTCCCAAACAAAATGTGTGGTCATGCAATGGAGATAATGGCAATGCTTTTAAATGTCTGGAATGTGCAGCTGCTTATTGAGCCAGCAAGAGACATCTTAGACGTGGTCTATGTCCTCAAAAGTTTACAGTTGTATTATGTGGTCTTTATAGTAACTTTTATCTTGAGAGAGAAGACTAGTGCGTCTCTTTCCCTCAACTTTAACCATCACCTGCAAAACATAACCTTCCCACCATCACCATTTCCACATCACCCTCCCAGACCCTTTCCTGTCCCATTAAGCCACTGAAACTTTAAATACCTGGAGTCCCCAAAACATTGGTAGGATAGTGAACCTTAAGAAAAGCTTATTCTGGAAGTGGGGCAAATTTTGGGAACGCCTGGCTCAAATAACCCCAAATTTGGTTATTGATCCTACCCTGTGTCCCATGAGGCACATCAGAATTAAAGGGAATCCAAACAACTATGCAGATTTTAAGGCACTGAAAGCTGACCTTTAAATAGAAAGGAGTTCTTAACAGAGGTGGTTGGAAATGTTCTAACCAAACTTTAGTCTAGTCAGAAAATACCAATTCATTAAGAGCAAAACGTTTCATTCAGTCTACTGAAGTTTTGACTGAACTGTCACCACAACACAGGCACGCTGGAAACATTCTGGTGTTCCCGAGTCCTCCGCTCCAAGCCAGGGAATCTGCCAGCCCTCGAAACCGTTGGAGCCAGGGATCTAGGAGCTGCTATGCTCCCTGCTCATGTTGGATCTCCGGGCTTCCAAGCTCCCTGCCATGGAGTGGGGAGCATGGAAGTCTTAAGACCAGCTTCAGGGAACACTGCCATAAAGACTATTTCCTAACTAACCCAAATTTTTCCAGGATAATCCCCAAAGGAGGACTCTTTAGGAGGGAAGGCCTTGAAACAGCATTTTGAAAATGATCCCCAGTAATGTGTCTTTCTGTAATGCATTCAGCCCAGTCTTGTTTACTTGCTGCCTGGAATGACCCTTGTAATGATTGTTGCCTGAATGTGAATTGTAGTCTACAAATGTGCCAACTGTCAGGATGTATAAATTCCAGCAGTGTCTACTGTGTGTGTAAAACAAAAATAAAGATTCATTTTCTTTCTATGAATAAATGGTAGACAGTAATATACAAACTTCTATTACTTGCACATGACATTGAGAAGCACTCTCTTAATTGAGGTTCTCATGACTGTGTGCAAGTCCAGCTGTCATTATGGAGCTGTCCATAGGGTTGGAATACAAGGGGTGCTGTGACAGGCCAGGAACATGCAAGGAATGTGTGGGGGAAATTCATGAGAGGGCATGGAAAGCAGTTCTGTATGAACTGCAGAAGGAAGCAAACATGCATGTGTTCAGACTGAAGCACAATCAAGAACTTCAGCATCTCTATTCGTCTTCCATTAGTTTTTGTCGTCCACTCCTGGCTCTATTTCCTCTCCTGGCTACCCATTTTTAATTTATTGTCTCTCCCCATGTCCTGTGCTTGTGATTAGCAATACTAGATGACTGCAGCACCTCCCTAAATATATCCTCCTTACTCCGCCTGGTTCATCTAACAGAGGCATTTGGCTGGTGCATAGGGTGTTCCCCTCAGATGCACATCTTCAAAAACACAAGAAATAACAAACAGAGGTAGTATGGTGAGTGCACTCACAGCCTTGAATCAGAACAATCAGAACCTCTTTCTCACTCTCCCTTGGCAACTACACAGGGAGTGCCCTAAACATTGAGTTTAGCCAGGAGGACAGGGCCAAGATGGGGTAAAGGGTCTGGGGGGAGGAGGGGGTTTCCAAAGGAAATGACTGCAAGCATCTAGGGACACTATTATAAATTCTGGCACCATTCTCCACAGGCAGTAATGATCACCATTTTCCACCGGCGGGAGATAGTAACCAAAGATGCAAGACTGTATCTCCAGCATGCGTGCAGCTTCAGACTGGGTCCACATGCTGCTCACCTGTATCTCGTTTTGGTTCCTGCAGAAGTAACTGCTGATTAGTAGGGCAAAGTTTCTTACAGTGAGGAAAGAAACCTTTGGTAAAGATCTGGCAAGTAACTCCAGGAAAAGTTCCTAAAAATCTCTCTGGAGGATTCCCATGAAATCTCAATGTGCATTAACAGTTTTTTCTGCAGGGCCCCACTGTGTAGCTGAATAGAAAAAGGGGAAGCAGACACAAACAGTGTTCATCTTGTGAACTTCTATCCTTTAATCCACTTTTAACATTTACTGAAACAAAGGACAGCTCTACCTCCTGTAACCAAGCAGTATCAAATCAAAATGAGTATTTTCTGGAGCTCCCCTCTCCACCAACAGGTGCCCAAAAAGCCAGAGTGCTGGGACTGGCTTGAACCCGCCGGGGTTGAAAAGAGGTCCTGGCTAACCATATTACTGGATGACCCTGTTGTCTGTCCCACATCATCCTCTACTTTGTTCTTGGGGTTGACTCCGCTGACCACAGCCCCCATGAAGATAGTGGGTGGGGGGAGGTGGGGTCATCACCAAGGATATTGTCCAGCTCCTTGAAGCAGCAGCAGGTCTTTGGCAGCACACCAGAGTGATGGCTTGTTTCCCTTGCTGTCTCATATGCCTGCCTCAGCTCCTTGACCATCACATGGCACTGATGAGTGTGTCGTTCATGACCCTTCTCCAACACGTCACAGTCTGCTGTATATACTGAAGTTCCTACAGCTGAAACAGAGCTAGGATTTCAGTGTCTCCTCTCCACACAGACCCAATAACTCTGGTGTCCTCCAAGCAGAAGCGCATTTGCTATTGGGAGCTGACATGTTCAGCTGGGAAGATACAATGTGAACTCTTCATGCCAGGCAAACAGGAAGAAGAATTTAAAATGTTCCTGGGCCTTTAAATGGAGAAGGGTGCATGCCTGTTAACTCGGTTGTGGGGCACCAGAGTTCAAAGTGCTGACCGGAGCAGTCAGGATGGACATTGTGGGACACCTCCTGGAGGCCATTTACCACATCATAAGCAAGCACTGTCTCTCACTGACACAGCATCAGTCTAACTTTGCTGCAAAAAGCTCTGCGCCTCTCATCAAGGCGGTTTTATTTTGTTAGCACACCAGGAGAGCTAAATCAGCAGAAGGAGCACTGTAGTGTATATACCTCTGCTATTTTGTTGATGAAAGTTAGCTTTCATCAACAAAACTGCTTATGTAGACAAGGCCTCAGTTTCATACATTCACCAGAAACTGACTATTGACTTTTCCACAGATTCACAGATTTTAAGGCTATACGAGAACATTATGATCATCTAGTCTGACCTCCTGTATAACACTTTGAACTTCCCTAAAATAATTCCTAGATTATGTCTTTTAGAAGAATATCCATTCTTGATTTAAATATTGTCAGTGATGGAGAATCCATCACAACCCTTGGTAAATTACTCCAGTGGTTAATTACTCTCACCATTAAAAATTTACACTTTATTTCCAATATGAATGTGTCTAGTTTCAACTTCCAGTCACTGGATTGTATTATACCTTTCTCTGCTAGACTGAAGAACCCATTATTAAACATTTGTTCCCCATATAGATTTTTATAGACTGTAATTAAGTCACTCCTTAGCCTTCTCTTTGTTAAACTAAATAAAGTTAATTTCTTGAGCTAATCCATGTTGCTTGAAGAATTTTGATGCATTCTCTACAAGCTTTAAAAATAGCTATAAAAATCAGTTCACAAGACCCAGTGATAACACAGATACAACCATTTTGCTAACAGACAGCAAGTTTGGATTCTTCTCTTTCTTACTGACAAACTCTTGGGAGTAGAGAAGAAGTTTTTGATTTCACATTCTTAGAAACCCTTAATTCAATCATTTAAGGAAATGAACACTTTTCTAACGTACAGATAACCATTTTGAGCTATGTGAATGAATATAATGTCTCTATATTTTTCTGTATATAATTACCTATCTCCCCTTAAAAGAGGGGATGTTATACTGCCTTTACAAACCTGGTGGAAACAAAGAATACAATTCAAGAGTATAGTTCAAAAACATCAGGGAGAGAAAGAATAGTTCAACCATGCAGAAAAGTTGCAAAGAAGTCATGCAGTACAACTTAGGTCTTGCCAAACTTAAAATGCCACAGAGGACAGCTGCACCGCCATAACATTTCATTGTAGAAACTACACCAATGGGAGGGATTTTCCTGTCAGTATGTAGGTAGTCAGCCTCTCTGAGAGGTGGTAACCAGGTTGACAGAAGAATTTCTTTGTCAACCAAGTACTGTCTACATCAGTGTGCAGCCACACCAGCATGCATTGTGTGGATTTTTCATGCTCCTGCAAGACATAGCTATACCGATGTAAAGTTGTATTGTAGACCAGCTCTGAGTATAGATCAGTTTGGCAGTGGTCATCATTATATAACAAGGCTTCACACTCACTAGATGAACATTTAAAACAAACACAAACAAAACCCCCAAAACCCACAGTATAACCATATAAACTGTGAACCCACCATGAAGATTTTATGAGCTATGCAGATCTTAAGCCATACTAATGTTTCTACTACTTATTCATACTATATAGGTTCCTGCAAGAGCTTTTTTTGTTTTTAAGTCAGAAGCAGAGTAACATCACTTTACCAATCTGATCATTTTATAGCTTGATATATACACAATTCCAGTTATAATCCAAATAAAGGCCAATATTGTATTTCGCAATTTCACGTAGAAAAAGGAAAACCGCTATTTCATTTTAATACCTAAAGGTTACGTTCTCCATTACAGGTCATATTACTAGTCTCTTCAAGGTTATTCTGTTTCCTCTTCATGTGTGAAAATCCCTCTAAGTTTATCAGATGTTTCACTAACGCAGAAAGAGTCTAACAGATACCAGGAAAAGCACAATGTGCATTAGAGAAAGAATTTGGCCCTTACATCATTAAGGACAAGGTCTGGATGGCTCATATTAATGGGATGTTGAGATTTTTATTCTGGAACAATCTGTATCTGTAGTGACTCTCACTTACTACTCCATTGATGGCTCATAAGAAGCCAGTTCATTTCAGTTTTTAGTGGCTCCATATTAAAAGACAGACACACACACACGAGCGAGCGAGCATCGTAAACCTCACACCATTACTCTAATAAGAACCCTTAGTAACTATCGCAGGACAGACACCAGGAACTGAGTAAGCAGAAAATTGAACTTACATTTGTAGCTGGGCTATAGGTCAGGGCTGACCAGTTGTGAGGAAGCTTGATGGGGTCTAAATTAGCTGTTCAAGAAAAATCTTGAAATTTGTGGATAGTTATCTGGAAACATCGTCTCAATGTGCAACGGCCATCAAAAAAGCTAACGATGTTGAGAATCATTAGGAGACGGATAACTAATGACAGAGAATATCATATTGCCTCTTTATAAATTCATGGTACACCCACATCTTGAATACTGCATAAAGATCTGGTTGCCCCATCCAGGGTATGGAACAACTTCTAACTGAGGAGATATAAGACTGGGACTTTTCTGCTTGGAAAATAGATGACTCAGAGGGAACATGATAGAGCTCTATAAAATCATGACAGGTGTGGAGAAAGTATATAAGGAAGTGTTAGTTTCCCCTTCTCATAATACAAGGGCTAGGGCAGGGGTCTGCAACCTGCGGCCTCAGAGCCACATGCAGCTCTTTGGCTGTCCCCTTGCGACTCCAGGCATGAGGTTCCTGCCCGCCACCAGGGGACCTTGCGGGCAGTCCACTCCTGGCTTTAGACTCTCCCCCTCCCAGCCCCCCACTCCCCACACCACCACCTCTGGGGGACCCTGCAGGAGTCTCACTCCCAATTCCGAGCTTTGCCCCCCGCCAAGGAACCCTGCGGCAGGCACCCTGGCCCAATTCCCAGCTCCCCCCGTCCCCGAGGATAAACCCATTGCAGCTTTCAAAAAACTTGGTTATTGAAGGAATTTTTTTAAATGGCTCTTGCCTTTCAGGTTGCTGACCCCTGGACTAGGGTCACTAAAGGAAATTAATAGGCAGCAGGTTTAAAATGAACAAAAGAACTATTTCTTCACACAATCACCACACAGAGTCAACCTGTGGAACTCTTTCTCTGAGGATGTTGTGAAGGCCAAGACTGTAATGGTTCAAACAAAAAAATTCAAAAAAGTAAGCTCATGGAGGAGTTGTCCATCAATGACTATTAGCCAGGTGGGCAGGAATGTGAAACCATGCTCTGAATAGACTGTTTGCCAGAAGCTGGCAATAGACGATAGGGAATGGATCACTTGATGATTACCTGTTCAATTCATTACCTCTTAAGCATCTAGCATTGACCACTGTTGGAAGACGGGATTAGGGCTGGATTATCAAAGGGGCTTTAGGGGTTTAAGACCCAAATCTCAGCAAAATGGGGGCCTTGGACCCAAGCCCCTTAAAACCCCTCAGATAATCCAGAGACCCCACTCAGCACTGGCAGGGCAGGAGCACAGAGAGCACTCCTGCCCCAGCCAGCGCTGTGCGGAGAGGGCCCTCTGCACTCTTCCCCCTGGGCCGCTGGTACGCAGCTTTCCAGGGCCTGTGGGGTCCTGGTGCCACGCCGTGCAGCATCCGCCCCTCCGGCAGACTAGCCAGAGAGGGGTTGGGGTGGGAGTGCCCTGGCACCCCAGCCTTCCCCTCCCCCCAGCACCGGGGGGGGGGGGGCAGGGCCCAGCCCCTAGGATCAGAGGTGGCCTTTGGCTATTGGGGGCCCTAGGCAAAAGGCCCATTGTGGGCCCCTCCATAGGCCCACAGGGTCCCCTCTCTGTGGCTCCACTCCCCCCACTCCCAGCCCCCCCTTCGACACCCTGCCCTCCCTCCTGCCCCAGCTCCCCACCCCATGGCCCTGGCCCTGAGCCCAGCTCCTCCTGATGCTGCTGACCAAGGCAGATGTGGCTTTTGGGGTAGGCAAAGCAGGCGACAGGGCCCCTCACTGCTTGGGGCCCTAGGCGTCCGCCTGCTTCGCCTACCCCAAAAGCCGCCTCTGCCTAGGATGGACCCCGAGGCTGGGGCCCTGCGGTGGAGGGCAGCCCAGGGTCCCCAGGCCAGTTAATCCAGCCCTGGAGAGGATACTAGGCTAGATGGACCATTGTCTGATCCAGTATAGCTGTTCTTATGTTTTAAAGCTTTCATGCTTCCACCGCTGGACCAGCAGAAAGCTTATCACTATCAATCTGTCTGAAATCCGATAATTATGATTTTCAAAATGATTTCTACAAATACATGTTATGGTCTCATATCTACATAACAGCGAATGCTGGTCCTGTGTCAGAGTTTGCCTACACTTAAAAATGCTGCAGTGACACAGTGCACCACTGGTGCACCTCAGTATAGACATTATCTACATTGGCGGGAAGGGTTCTCCTTTTGGCATAAGCAAATCCTTCCTAAGAGGCAGATCAGCCTAGCACTGTCTATATGGGGATTGAGGTCAGTTTATTAATGCCATTCAGGAGATGTGGATTTTTCACATCCGTTACCAACATAGTTTAACTGACCTAATTTTCTAGCGTAGACTAAGTCTCACACTCCACTGCCATTTTACTGCTATTTCCCAGCAGCAGACTAGTCTGCTAATAGTTTTGGATGAAAGACTTGTCAGCATATGAGACTGAATAAGAAAAAGAGCTGAAGCTTCATCTCCTTTAAGTTACATTCTAGAAAGATTTGCAGAGAAAATAGATAGTTTATATTATGCCCTAGTAAAATAGAATTTACCCTAGAAAACTTTCTCCAGCTTTCTGTAGAAAGACAACAGAGTCCTGTGGCACTTTTAAAGAGTAACAGATTTATTATTTATTATTATTGTTAGTCTTTAAAAGTGCCATAAATCTGTTAGTCTTTAAAAGTGCCACAGGACTCTGTTGTCTTTCTACAATAGACTAACACGGCTACCCCTTTGGAATCCAGCTTTCTGTAGTACATGTTAAGCAGCTGAATATTTCCTTAGTCAGAGCAAATCTGATTCATTAGCCATTTTCATTTTTTTCCAAATCCAGATACGTTTTTATAATATAGATAATAAATATAAAAATAAAGTTGCTTTTTACAAGTAAGTGGAGCAGATCTTATCTTTTACCATCTTAATTTGTTAAATCTTAAAATGCTTTTCAATTGGGGTAGCTTAAAGTTTTAGGGGCCTTTATACAACTATTTAAAAAAACCCTCTCAAAGTGTAATGTCTCTTTAAAAGAATGATAATTTGTATTACAGCATGGAGACATCCATGTCTCTTTTTGTGCATAATTTGGCATTTCATTTTATAAATGCAAGTGTTATTGCAATTGTTTTCCTCTGTTCCTCCCTTCCCAAATTGCCTCATATCATAACACCACACAATGTAATCTTTTGCACTTTAAAAATCCAACATCTTGCTTGGAAACAGCTTTGAAAAGTTGGCATATGGCCGACTTGCAACTGATACTACAGTTTAAATACCTTCCCAGCAAAGTTGTACATTAACTTCAAAATACTCTGGGATCAGCCAGTAAAATGTTTTTGTTTCAGTTACAACACTAATGAAAACCAAATGTCTGAATTTATTTTGAGATGGTCTAATGCACTAGGGATTTCACTTAAAAGAGAAAGGTCTGAATCAACTTCCATTTACCCAAATGAACACAGATTAGTCAGTACTACACTATGTAGATATATGGCTAGCACTTGGAGTAAGATTAAATAATTATAAAGAAAGTTTCAACCCCATATTACATGAAAAAAACTCTGAGTAACTGGCTGAATTTGATTCCTCTCCAAAGTATTCTAGTTATAGTTCACCAAAGCCTTCATATTGAGCTTCAAGCTTACAAAATTCCATTTGCAGGTGAACTGAGGACCCAAAATCTCTACTTTGCTAAAGTCTGCCATTGCAGAATACGTGCTTTCACCTATCCAGGTAGGGTACATCAATTGATTTTGTTCTGTAAATTTAAGCATACCCTAAATAATTTCTTGCACAACAAAGACCTAAGAAGTTTGAAGGAACCTATAGATTCTACCAGGAAAGAAAAAGTTTGCCTAAACTGACTCTTTCAGGGAATGATTCTAAATACTCAATTTTAAGGAGCCAGACAGTGAGGACAACCAGAAAAATAGGATGAGCATCTAAAAGAATGCCTTTATGTACTGGATTATGAACCAATAAAAGGGAAAGAAACAATTTTAACTGTAGAATTCTGGTCCCGTGAGTTTATACTGGAACTTCTTCAAATAAAACAAGCTTGGTCATATAATTGTTTATTTTAAAGCAGTGGTTCCCAACCTGTAGCCCAGAGGCAAAAGTGGCCCTCGGGGGCTTTCAAAGTAGTCCGTGGCTCCCTTCCTGCTGGCTGCAGAAGGGAGCCACTGCCTAAGGAACCAGGTGGAGTACATGGGGTTAAAAGACCAGTGCAGGCTCCTGCTGCAGCCAAAGGGATAAGAGATCAGGGTTTTCCTCCCCCTGGCGGTTGCAGGGAGCATGACAATGCACTCTGCCTAGGTCCATCTGGAGCCAGAGGGAGGCGAGCACCAATCTTCAGTCCCCCTGGCTGCAGAAGGGAACCTCTGCATAGGGACCCAGATAGAGTGAACAGGGCTATAGAAGGCATGTGGTTTCCCTGCTGCAGCCAGGGAGATGAGAGATCAATGAGTGAGGAGGCAAACCGCTTTTCAGGAGCGGGGGGGCTGCTGGCAGAGGCCGGTGGACCTTCAGGGCTGCAAAAAATTATATCTGTGGCCCTTGACCCAAAAGGGTTGGGAACCACTGCTTTAAAGGGTACAGGGTAGTCTTGCAGTTAGGTTAAGGCATAGGACTTGATTTAGGAGATTCATTTCCTGGCTTTGCCAGTGACTTCCTGAAGACTGCGACATATCATTTTATAACCAAAAACTCAATTTTCTGTGTATAAAGTAAAGTTAATTCTTCCATACTTCACAAGGGTTTTATGACGATTAATGTTTGAGACTCTCAGATATCCAGTGGCGCACACAGCCAAATTAAAGCTGGGCTGTAGGGGCTGCAGCCCCTGGCTCTGGCCTAAAGGGGGGCACCGCAGCAGCCCCCCGCCCAAATCCAGCCCCAGCCTGAGTGGCTGGCTGCCGCTGCTCAAGACCAGCCACCCCAGGGTCAGGGCAGGAATGCGGTAGACCACAGGCTGCAGCCTCTGGCCTGCCCCCTACAGCAGCACCAGCCCCTGGCCCTTCCCCCCCCGCCTGCAGTACCAAACCTCCTCCGCCACGCTAGCCAGGGACCCGGACCTCGGACCCTGCTCCCCTAGCAGAGTGTGATGGCAATGGGGGGGGAAGTGGGAGACTCCCACAAGGGTGAGCAGTTCCAGGCCACCACCCCCCCAGCCTTAATCCAGCCCTGGTGGCGTACTGAGGGTGTTCAGTGCCCTCCCCACCTCCTGCACCCCTCAGGAGGACTGGTCTGTATCTGCAGGGGGAGAGGCACAAATGCCGCCCCCACGCTTACCTGTCCCACTGCAGCAGCCCTGCCTGTAACAGGGCAGCCTCCCTCCCCAACCCTCTGAGGCCGAGGGGAGGTGGCCCTTCACAAAACACAGGGGATGGAGGTGCTGAAGGGTGCCCCGCAACACCTCCTGTGTCCCTTGCCGCCCACAAAGGGTCAGCCTGGCCTGGCACCCCCACCCCCAGCTCTTATCTGCCTCCCACCACTCCACCGGGGCACAGCAGGGACAGGGCAGCCTCATACCCCCCTCTGATAAGAAGAGAGGAGAGGAACGGGGCCAGGTCGGCCCTTCACCATACGTGGGGGGTGTGCTGAGGGGTGCCCCAAAGCGCCTCCTGCATCCCCCGCCCCCCAAAGGGCCGGTCTGGCCTAGTGTCCTTCCCCCAGCACTTACCAGCCACCACAGCTCCAGCCTGGTGCCTGCTCCAAAGGGTGGGTATACGTGTGGACTCACCCAACCGCCCCACCGTGGGGAGGTGGCGAGAGGCCAGTTCTTCACGATGTCGGGGGGGGGGGCGCGCTGGAGGCTCTGCGCCTCCCAGAGCCTCCTGCATCCCTCCTCCTGCACACTGTGGTAGGCCAGCCTGGCGCCCCTCTGCAACTCACCCCCCTCCCCCTTCAGTACACCACCACAGACATCATGGTGATGAAGGCTTCATAAATAGACTATTCAGTTTATTCAAGGCCATTCCCATATTTTTACATATCATTCCATTCAGCAGAATTTCTCATCTTTGTCCAAATTGCTTCCAACCATCTATCTCTACCTTTAAATATTTGCTTTAAATTTCTTAATTTGCTGCATTTGTTTTTTAAGATCGTTCTCCTCCCCACACCCCAAAAGAAACCTGTTTCTTTGTCCAGTGATTGTTGTTGTTGCAATCTGGTTGCTAGTTGAAGAGAGCATTAAACTGAGAATACACAGTTAACTTCAAGCATGAGCATGCTCATTATATTTTGATGTGCCTCAGCTTCAAAGTTGCAGGAAATATTAGGATTTAAGAAACATTTTAAAGAACAAAAACCTTAAATTAAATGAAGAGGAAAAATTCAGTCCTGAGTAATACTACAGTAGGTCACATGCCTAAAAAGGCCTTTCCTTCAATAGCAAAATGATGCATTATTTTCTTGAAACTATTTTAAAACCCTAGACATTTTAAAAGTCAGCTAAGAAATGGTAATGTAAACCTAAAAAATGCACTCTGTGAACAGCAATGATTACTTCATATAGGAGATTTAGTGCAAGCTATGAAATGCAAGTTACAAAATAGCTTTTTAGCCAGGAGTCATGACAACCTGTTAACAATTTAGTTCTTTTACAGTTAGATGAGAAATGCTCACCTATTTCAATGTGAATTATAATCATAACTGGATATAAATTGTAAAGCAATTTTCCCCCCAGAAGAAATATATTGGAGAAAGCCGTATAGGTACCTTCCATAGCAATTTTTTCCCCCCTTTCACAGAAGTATAAAACTAAGTGCACAAGCTATCCCAGGGCTTATACAAATGTCTAATTTTTCATGACATGCTGTGACAACTTCATTAACTATGGTCCATATTTCAGAAGTTTAGAACATTCACCACCTGTTTCCAAGTAGCATTCAAAGTGTTTCAATTGTACAATCAACAACAGCTGCTGAAGGATCTAAAACACCAAGGATTAAGAACACACAATTATTAATGGCTATATTAGCCTAAGGAAGGTCAAAAGCTTTCTGCTAAAGATGATACATTTGTGAAATATATACAGTGCTTTCAGTAAATATATCTGTACATTTCACAATGCTTTCTTCATTTTGTTCTTAAAACCATTTACTATCATTCAAAGTTGTTTTACCTGCAAGAACAGCAAATAATTTTGATACACTTTCTGCTACAGACAGCAGAGGAAGTGAGTTATGCAGAACCCTGCATGTAAGTTTCTAGAGCATTGCATGTTTAAGTTCTTAACAGGGGATTTTCTAATTCTCATGTTTGTAAATTCATATTTGTTATTCATCCAAGAGGCTGTACAATATCTTACAGTTAGAACATTTTTGTGGAAAGATTAAAATGTCTGCAAAGACAACAGGAACTGTCTCGCCCAAGCAGAGATGCAAAGCATGCACATTCCAAGCCAAGAAGGAAACCAAAGATGCAGTCAAGTGAAAGTTGACAATTTAATCAAGTATAATCTGGAAAGTAGCATCTGGCAAGAATTAGAGCAAGACTTTTGATGTCATTTATCAAGTGGTTAATTCTTTAAAAATGAAGTTTAAGTCTTCGCTAGTGTTTGCTTAAAACACAAAGCAAAGCATATTTATAAACTGATATATTCCCATCAGACCTGCAGAAGTGTGATGCACCATAAGGGTTTATCCCTAGTTCAAATCTGCTGTGGATCAATTTGCAACATTTCTTATTAAAGCCATACACCAAAAGATGTTTTTGCAAATCATCTAGCTTTTTAATGCATGTTATAAAATCCACTTTGGAGGCAGGTTTACTTAGATGGAAGAGTTTACCCACAGCAAAATAGGTGTGGACATATCTGCATCCCATAATAACTGTAACACAGCTATCGAATGCTCCCAACAGAATCCCACACTGCTTTGCTGTCTATCTTGGTCACTTGTCTGTGTCTCTCATTCTGCTTTGAGGTCATCCTGACCAGATGTCACTTCACTGTTTAAATGGTCAAATGCAACCAGGTGCAGTCCTTTGTCATTCCAGCTCAGGGGGAGGTTCATGCATAGCTATGTCATACTCACGATAACTCTCTAGCTATGCCTTGTGCTGCTGTATTGTGATCCCATACTGGCTTTGCAGATCTCTAGGGAGAGAAGCTTTATCCAGCCCAATCAGCTGGCAGTAAACCACTATACAAAAAAGTATCATGGAAAGGGCTGCAGGAAAAACAGAGGAGCTCCAGCTGGGACTACAAACATAAAAAGTACAATCTGCCTGAATAGAGACGTAACACTGTCATCCTTACTACAAGGACTTTGACTTTTCTTTGATAGATGTGTCACCACTATTCCTGTGTTTGTTGCAGACAGCCTGACTGATCCACAGTGAGCTTGGTAAACCCTGAGCCAGACAATCATGATTGTCCCAAACCACCTCCATTCAGAACAGAAGGATGAATCTGAACCACTAGCAGAGACCCGTATCGTACTGTGGATAGCATCAATTCCTGGAAGTATTAAAATGATATATTGAAATACAACAAGAGGGAAGGTTAAACATGCTGGGTACTAGAAGGACACCACCATGTTGACATAATTTTTCTGATCAATGGGCTTTTAAACCCCAACCCTGAAGCTTAAAACTGTTAATTTTTATAGTAGTAAAAACCAAAGCCAAACCAGAAACACTGTGTAAACTTCCTGCGACTTGTGCCATATCTCCACTACAATGTTTATTAGTCTTTCCCCTTCACGCAGTCACCTCCCCTTCCTCCACAAAAGTAATGCAACTGCATGATTTAACAAGAAAGGAGACTCTTAAGTGAAGACACTTGCTGAAACTTATCTTTTTTATTCTTTACTTTTCACCATGCCAGAAGCATCAGGATGACACAGAAGCACACTGGACTATGGAGAAGCAGACCACGTTCCTGGAGCAGATGACCAGCTAACTTTCGCACAGCAGTGTAACAGCTCAATAAAATTTTAAAATAGTAATAAAGTTAATTTTTGTTTATTATTTGTGTTTACAAAAAATCATTTGGAAGTATGTTTTCATTCATATCTAAGTCTTAGACGTACCTTTGCATTACAAAGCATAATAGTTAAAACTACCACACCAGTAACACAATAATGCCACGAAGACAAACATTCTATTCAAAGCATTGCATTATAAACTGCACATACAATGCATTAAAGAAGAAATGTGTGTATTAATGTTATTACATGCCTTACACAACAATACACACAGTTCTCATGAGTAGGAGCAAAAATATTGCCATCACAATTATTCCACTTAGACCTCCTTTCTGGCTGTTCAAATTGTTCACCATATGCCCATATCCCACTCCCATCCATATGCAGTGCTCTTTCCCTTGCTCTCACACAGGTTGTACAAAACACAGCAAGCAGATACCATAAAATAGGAGGATGCCCCTCTTCAGCATCCAGACTTATGATCCTCCAACCTTTCAGTCTTCCAAATGCACATTCCACAGTCTTTTTGCAGCCACTCAGAGTAGAATTATTCAGTTCCTTTTGCCTCTCCAAGAACAGGCTTCATAGCCCAGGAGAGCAGAGGGTAAACTACCGTATATACTAGAATAACTCAAGGAACGGCAATTCCATTAATGTCCACATAGGCCATCAGTGTAAAAGTTCTAATGTCATTACACAAAAATGTTCAATCCTTCTAAAAATCATGGTGTCATGGACCTTTCCAGACTGCTCCTGAGGTGAACCTGCCAGAGTGATCAAACAGGCCATGCAGTGCTATGAAAAAATAATCCTTTCTATTGATTAACTCTGACACCTGGTGTGGGAGGCAAAGAATGGGCACATGGGTCCCATCAATGACCCCTATATAGAGTACCCTAATTATACAAAGCCATTTGTAGCCACCTGGACATAGCCTTTATGACTCAGAAGGACAGCCCCTTCTTGACTGGTGCACACCTCCATTGCAATAGCCCTGATAAATGATCTACCAATACCAAACTGGCTAGCAACTGAGCAGTAGCAGTCAGAAGTGGCAACCCTCCAGACAGCAATAGCCACATGCTTCCCCAGGGTGAGGGAGGCTCTCATGTACATGGCTCACTACTGCAGCTCCGGGGCACACCCTGCACAGAGTTCTAGGAAAATGACTGACATCTTGAAGTTCTGCTTCCACTGCTGGTCATCACAGGTCTTCAACATTATCCTATCCGACTAGAGAGTAATACATAGCAAAGCCCAAAAGCAGTGCTCTAAATGAAATCTGCTCCAGTAAAAGACAAAAGTGATTGTTTTCAGTCTCTTCCACCAATGCCCTTATTGGTCTGATTGTGTAGGCACTGCACAACTTGAGATATTATACCAGAAGTCTTTCTATGCAAGACCATCAGGATTGCAGTGCTCATCAACACTTCCTCCACGCTTTCTGGCAGAACTTTAAAATTGGCACTGGACAGCCAAAACAAGACGGTTGACAGGTAAAACAGGGTGTATAATAAAAGTTATTCTATTTGACCACAAACCTCAGAATTCCATTGCTTTCTGATTCAAAGTTCACAATGCAGAGTGCAAAAAAATCCCAGAAGGCATGCAGCAGAGAGGCAGAAAAACGCACCATCCGACGTCTGACCACAAGGCTGAGTGTTCACTGCAAAACAGTGCTGTAATGTGTGGTCACAAAGATATGAAGCAGAATTAACTTCATTACAGAACAACAATGCAAGGTATAGAAATTAAATTGTGCAACAGTTGTTGTAGATCCCTTAACAAGAAACAAAACCTGCACCAAGTGTAGACATACTCTCAGTTGCTTTTTCTCTCTCCTGCAGCCCTCCTGCATAGTGAATAGCTGAAACAGTCATAACAAAAAGTCATTTTTGTTTTTTTCAGAATGCTCCAGGTCACATTTACTAAAAATCTAGATGTTATTTTTGCACTTACTGCTAACAGTTGTATCACTGTGCTTACAACAATCCAATCATTTTAATTTGTTTGTATAGTTTAGCTGTTCTCTTCCATAAAAGTCAGAGGATTCCAATACTGAACTTAATGTAAAAACATTTAGCAGCTGGTTTATCTCCCAATGGGGGCAAAAGGAGAAAGACAGCGAACAGGTGAAACCCTGTAGTGTTGATACACATGTGAACACCTTGTCACATCTTAAAAAGAAGAATTAGTGTTGCAAGAACACTGAAAACAGTTTATAGTGTTACACACTAAGAATTTGAGCTTGAGTTACTGCAACCTTTTAGCTAGATACCAACCATTTCTATCCTCACTACACACACCAGCTAAAGGAAGTCTCTACTTCAAACTTACAGCTAAATTGCTAATAACAGAAGCAGCCAATGTCATTAAGAGGCTCCTTTGGTTGTGTGGGAATAAAGAACCACAAGACTAGTACTTCACCACCACAAACAGGTCACTTGTATATACACTTGCTGTCCTTCACTCTAGGAAAGGAAGAGCCCATTAAGTTTTTAACAATAACTGTACAGGACAATAAAAGCCATAGAGACTCAGTATAATGTGAATTCTACAACTACCGAGAAAAAATGATTTTGTGCACTGAACTTTATAAAGAAAGCCACTTCTAAGTTTCAGTTCTCTGAAAATCTGAAGACCTACTTACAAAACACTCAGTTTTAATTAGACAAAAGTCCTTCATTAAAGATCCCACACCACTGCACGGGCGTCTTCATTTCCCACTGACATTTAAAATGGGACTGGGAAAATAATCACTTTGTCTGCCCCCTGTAGCATGCCAACACAAAGCAGTCTGCCAAAGGGCAGGCTGGTTGACTAGGTCACTGCATTGACACAGGAAGAGGGGGGAAAAACAAACAAAACAGAACTAAGAACATAAGAATGACCTCAGACCAATGGTCCATCTAGCCCAGTATCCTGTATTCCAACAGTTGCCACTGCCGAATGCTTAAGAAAGAATGAGCAGAAAAAGGCAACTACCTATCCCGTTGTCCAGCCCCATCAAGAAGCAAACAAGAGGCTTAATCAGAGGCAACCCAGGGCATGGGTTACATCCATGACAATCCTGGCTAATAGCCATTTACAAAGCTATACTCCATGAACTAATTCTTTTCTGAAACAAAGCCAGTTATACTTTGGCACTCACAATAGCCCTGGCAATAAGTTCCATAGGTTGGCTGTGCATTGTGTAAAGAAGTACTTCCTTACATTTGTTTTAAATGTGATCTTTATCAAGATCATTGGGTGACCCCTGCTTCTTGTGTTGTATGAAAGGGTAGATAACACTTCCTTATTCACTGTCTCCACAGCACCTATCATACTTAGTCTTCTCTTTTCGAAGCCGAACAGTCACAGTCTCTCTCTCCTCCTATGGAAGCTGTTCCATTCTCCTCATCGTTTTTGTTGCCCTTCTCTGTACCATTTCCAATTCTAATATATCTTTTTGAGATGGGGTCACAAGAAATGCATAAAGTATTTAAGATGTAGGCATGCCATGGATTTACACAGTGGCATTATATTTTCTGTTTTCTTACTTAACCCTTTCCTAACAGTTCCTAACATTCTGTTAGCTTGTTTGACTGCTGCTGCATTTTGAACAGATGTTTTCAGAGAACTTCCATGACACAAACATCTCTCTCAAGTGATAACGGTTAATTTGTTTATATAGCTGAGATTATGTTTTCCAATTTGCATTACTTTCATTTGCCAACATTTAATTTTATCTGCCATGTTGTGTAGCCCAGTCCCCCAGTTTTGTGTTTTGCAATTCAAATATGGTGAACCTTGATTTAGAGGGATGTTGGCTGGGGGAGTTATTACAAGACAAAAGAAGTGAGTCAATGAAACCTAAGATATCTATTGAATATCTCTTTTATTGTATAATGAATACCATACTATTTAAATTAGACCAAGAATAAACCTTGAATCTTCTGAGGAATGGGACTTTCAGAATTCTGCATGACCTACCTTTAGATCAATGTCACAGCTCCAATATCAACTGAAATGTTCTGTTTCCCAAGGTCATAAAACTACTCTTAAATGTCTGAGCGTGAATCAGCCAAGATCGTGTACCACTTGCTTTTAGATACCTAAAGGGAAGACAGTATACATTCAGTCATACAATTACAGACACAAGAATACCCTTGATAGTTACTATAGTACTAAAAATGACAATATTGAGAAGGTTTTGTTTTATTAAATGTGCATAAAACCAGTCAGGGTCTACAGGTATACGACTCAAAGTTTGTAGGAAATTATTTTCCCATTCTAGGAAAATTGTCAGTATTTCAAAAAGTTTCCCCTTTTCAAATTAGGACAATGTCAAAAATCTTAAAATTTCAGACAAAGTAAAAAGAACCCCAAACCCCAGTTTGTTCAATCATATCTTCATTTCCATATTTCTGAAATGTTTTGTTTGACTTTCATTGTATTTTAATTTTCATTGTGAAGTAACAAATGGCAAAATAATGGTATTTCAAAACAAAAGATAGAACTTTTGCTTTTAAAGTGCCAAACCAGGACATACTAACAAATTTGAAAACTTTTTTCAAACATTTTTCGATATGGAAATGTTTAGTTGAAAAATTCCAATCAACTCTACTTATGACAACTCTTGATCTAGTCATCTGCGTCAGTAAACCAAGTGCTCAAGAACACAATTATAGCAAGCAGTCCTCAGATACAAACAGTCAACTGTGCTTCATAGGAACTTATCAAATAAAACTGCTAAACATTTTTGGATAAAAGTCGGAGTCTTGCCTGAATATGTTCTAGTCCATTTCTGTTCTACAGACCCATACTCACTAAAGGATTGAGTTTAGGTTAAGTCACTAAACTGAACAGCACTGGTATCAGTTTCCAAACAAGTACCAATACTCTGCACAGAAGGAGGAATGTGCAGTCTAACTATACCATGGAAACATTTTTATTATTATTTTTAATAGCTAAAATTACTTGACTTTAACTGACGAAAGATTTATGAATTACAGAAATAATACAGATTCAAATACACGAAGAAAGGCAAGAGAATGAGACATGGAAGAGTTAAAACAACAAAATGGGGAAAAATTGCAACATCATTTTCTGAGTGAACAGTACAAACAATACCAATAAATGTTTGTCTTTGCCCATATGAGTTAACTAAACATGAAACCAAAGCTTTTTCCTGCCACTCCCAATTGGGACAGTCTCAAAGAAAGCAATTTCAAAATAATTAGTGCCCAGTAAGAAACAGTTATCTTTCGTTTCACCATTGAGATTACATTATAACAGAACACCATTTTCTTTTGCATAATGTTATTATCAATACATCCCCCCAAGTCATATGGGCTGACAATAATAAAAGGAAGAAAAAACTTTCCACAGAAGTGTGAATAAAAGTTTGAAATAAAGTTTCAAAATTTTAACTTGGCAGGCAACCTTGATATTAATTCTAGCTGGGGACCTTCGCAAAGCTGCATACTTTCTTGGTGACATAGCTCAGCATTAGAAGAACTGGTCAACATTACCAGTTACTATATAGTGGACTCAGGACACCTGATACTAAGGCAGCTATTCATATAACCCTGCTTAGAAAAAATAAGACAACCCTGCAAGACCGAGTGAACAGGCAGAAACTTTGTTAGCCAAGTACAAACTTAAACATCCCTGGGCTCCCAAAGCACAGAGATTAGGGCTTGTCAACACTTAAAATGCTACAGCAGCACATATGCACTGTTGCCGTATACACACTGCTTACACTGGCATAAGGGGTTCTCCCCTTGGTATAGGTCGGGGTGTCAAACAGACAGCCCACGAACCAATTCCATGTGGCCCACGATTATGCTCTGTAATACCACACTCTCTCCCCCCCTCTCTCTCTCTCTCACACACACACACACACACACACACACACACACACACACACACGTACGTATGTAAGACCCATTTGAAGTACATTTAAGTCAAATCTGGCCTGCCTTAGCAAATGAGTTGGTAATACACCTCCTCAAGAGGCAGTAGCTATGTCAATGGAAGAAGGAAAATTCTCCCACTGGCCCAGCTCTGTCTACAAAGGGACTTAGGTCAACTTTACAAAGCTGCTCAGAGGTGTGGATTTTTCACAATCTTGCCCAACATAGTTAAAAATCTAGTGTAAACCCGGCCTGTCATCTCATCATCATAGCTTTAGCCTGGGCTTCTTACAGCATAATAAGCAAAAGCTACAATTGAATCAAGAAGCTCTAGACCAGGGGTCTGCAACCCAAAAGATAAGAGCCATTTTTGAAAATTCCTTCAATAACAAAGTGTTTTGAGAGCCACAATGGGTGTAAACTCCTGGTGGGAGGTGCAGGGAGGTGAGCCAGGATTTCTGCTGCAGGGTCCCCTTATGCAGGGGGGAGAAGCCTGGAGCTTGGCATGGGCTACCTGTGGGGTCCCTGGTGGCTGGGGCAAGCCCAGAGCCAGGCATGGGCCTCCTGCAGGGTACCCCAGTGGTTGGGGGAGCCCAGAGCCACAAGGGGGCAGCCAAAGAGCCGCATGTGGCTCCAGAGCCACAGGTTGCAGACCCCTGCTCTAGACAAACACTCTGTCTTTGGAACTAGAGGGGAAGATCAAGATAATTCCAGGGAAAAAAGCCACTGAGATCACAAGATCACTGATGCTCAGTTAATCGTACATACTTAAATGGCAGCCAAATATCAGACCCACAATTGAATTTTATTTTACCTATTATCTTCGTTGCATGTACTATTGCTAAGTTCGCCACTGAGAAAAATCAATATAAAAAGCATTATGGAAATTTCTGCAAGGTAACTAGTTTTCTACAAGCTAAAATGACTGCTGAGAAAATGTCAACAACCTTCTTTTTATTTTATTGACAACAAAACAAACAAACCACACACAAAATAAGCAAAAGAGCCCTTTAGCAGCTGCTTAACTTCACAGTCAAGCTACTTGGTTTGTACGACTTGAAGGTATTCAAGGCAAGGATAAACAGTCATGTCACCATGGAAAAGTCTGTATTTGGATTTATGTTGGCTGGGCAAATGAACATACTTAATCATTATTCACCACCACCCACTCACAAAGCAAGAAATTGTTTCCCCAACTACACAATCTCTGTCTCAAAGTTACCAAGGCACCAGATTTAACCTTAAACTGGCAATGTCTACTAATAGTAAATTAAATGCAAAAAAACCACAACTATGTGAATGCAAGTTAAATATCTACACAGTAAATGTTAAGCTTAAATTGCATGTGCAATCTTAATACAACTTCATTGTACACTTGCATTATGATAATCTATTTACATGATAACATACTATTTCTCAGGTATAATATGTATTATTTTCTAAACTCAGTCATAGCATCTTGTAATTCTTTTTTTCATTTTTGTATGCTTACAGTAAATTCATTGTCATAATTGGCCACTATATCTTTGTTGACTTAGACCCACATGAACTCCTTGTAGGATCAGGGCTTCAGACATTTTATAGAAGGAACACCTCTAAAACAGGTATTTGCATAATTGTACTATTATTACAAACTATTACAGAAACACACACTGAGTATACCAATGTCACATTTTGGATTTTTTTGTTTTCTTATGTTGCTTTTGTAAAAGGGTCACTCTGATTCAGCTGCAACACTGTAGCATATCTGGTGAAGAGCTTTGTGCTGATGGGAGAGAACTCTCATGTCGTGGCTTATTCACACCCGAGTGACATATGCTATATCAAAGTAAGTGGTAGTATACGCCTGGCCAAAATCTGGTTCCCCATCGGTAAAACAGGGATACTACCTTCCCTACCTTACCAGTGTCTTTTAAAAATAAATATTTCAAAGATTGTGAAATGCTCAAATATTATTGTAATAAAGAGCATATAAGTAACTTAGAGAGACTTAAAAAATATATTAGATATTCTTTTTTAAATTAAGATGTAAAATCTTTCTAAGGCTATGTACACACTACCATTTTTAACGCGCAATAATCCTCTTCCGCATTAATTCTCCCGTGGCTGTTGTTGCGCGAGATCGCGTACACACTATGCTTGCTCTAACGGAACAAAGCCCCCCCCCTTCTGAGCGCAGTCCTCCAGGAAAGCGAAGGGGATTGTGGGTACGTATCCCAGAGTCCCCAGTATCATCTCCCGTGGTGCATTCCGCTACTGACGCTACCCAGCGGTTGCCAATAGCAACGAGCGCGAATTTCAAATTGAAGCAACCTTCTTCTCGGCACTGCCTTTTCAGAATCGACATGGATTCAGCTGTGATCTTGAATGCTGCCTTCAGCATTGTGAACACAGCCCAGATTCTGTTGCGGTTTGCCTTTGGCTATGATTCGGAGCATGACACGGATGACTCGGTCTCGGATGATGACAGCATTGAAAACCAAACGGACATTCTGATCAGTTTCGCGGACCAGCAACACAGCCTGAACCGCCGTGTTTGGTCCCGGCAGACGAGCACAGACTGGTGGGAACGAATCGTCCTTCAGCTGTGGGATGATGATCAGTGGCAACAGAACTTTAGAATGCGGAAAGCCACATTTATGGAGCTATGCCAGGAGCTTGCCCCTGCCCTTCGATGCAAGGACACGAGGATGAGACCCGCCATGACCGTGGAGAAGCGTGTGGCTATCGCACTTTGGAAACTGGCGACTCCAGACTGCTACCGCTCGGTCGCAAACCAGTTTGGGGTTGGACGCTCGACCGTTGGAGTGGCACTGTCACAAGTATGCAGAGCCATCAACCGTATTCTGCTCAGGAGGATGGTGACCCCGGGAAACGTGAGGGAGATCATCGCAGGATTTAATGAGTTGGGCTTCCCGAACTGTGGGGGTGCAATAGATGGGACTCACATCCCTATTCTCGCTCCCGACCACCTTGCCTCTGAATACATCAACAGGAAAGGATACTTTTCGATGGTTCTACAGGCACTGGTGGACCACCGTGGTCGCTTTATGGACATTAATGCTGGCTGGTCTGGAAAGGTGCACGATGCACGCATCTTTAGAAACTCTGGACTATTCAGAAGGCTACATGCTGGCACATTTTTTCCAGACGAGAAAATAATTGTGGGCGGTGTAGAGATGCCAGTGGTGATACTTGGGGACCCCGCCTACCCACTGATGCCATGGCTCATGAAGCCGTACACCGGGAAGTTGGATCCTGACAAGGAGCGTTTCAATTACCGGTTAAGTAGATGCAGAATGGTTGTGGAGTGTGCCTTTGGCCGTTTAAAAGCGCGCTGGAGAGCGCTGTATGGCAGGCTAGATCTCCACGAGGACAGGATCCCATTAGTTATTTCGGCTTGCTGTGTTCTTCACAATATATGTGAAAGCCGGGGGGAGAGATTCAGGAACTCTTGGACCACTGAGGCACAACGTCTGGAAAATGCCTACCAGCAACCAGACACGAGGGGTATCCGGGGGGCGCAGCTAAGGGCAGTTCGCATAAGGGATGCGTTAAAAACCCATTTTAGTACTGTTGGTTAAAATTGTACCTTTGAATATAGTTACTAACCATTTCCTATATGTTTCAACTGTTAAAAATTAAGCTTTAGAAATTTTGTGTTTTTCCCCTGTAAACATTCATTGAATCAAAAACCGTTAATGTTAAATTAATGAAACAAATAAAGAAAGTCTGATTAAGTTTAACAAGGATTCAACTTTATTTAATTAACATTGATCAAAACTCGGGTTTGAGGGGAGTAGGGACTAAAGGTGGGTGTAGGTGCGGGACTCAACTACATATGTTGGGGGAGGGGTTCTGTTAGGGTTACACCATGGATGTCCATGGTGGTCTAAAAACTGTCTGGGGGGGGAATGTGGCGTGGATGCACTGAAAGGCATATGAGGCTGATGATGGGGGGTGCGAGCCTGTAGCAGACCGACCATGGTCTTGAGGAGGTTGGTCTGCTCCTGCATGATGCCTATCAGGGCATCCTTCTGCTGCTCTCTCCTCGCACTGCTCTGTCTCCTGTCCTGCCTGCACTGCCTCCTCCATTGCCTTGTCTCCCTCGCAGAAGCCTCATGGAACTGCATGAGCTCCTGGAAGACGTCTTCCTTGCTCCTGCGAGGCCTCCGCCTTATCCTCCTCAGACGCTCAGCTGCAGCTGTAGACTGTCCACCGAAGGTCATTCCTGTTCAGATATGAAAAATGTAGAATGCCGCTATTGTTCTCGCCACGGTCACGAGCAAATGATGTTGTTCTCCCCACACATTCCTTCAATACACAAGAGGGGACCTATGGGGGGGCGGTAACAGATTTCCCAAAGCTTGGTACGGGTTGCAGAGCTAGTACAACGGAGAGTTGACTATCGCCACACCAAGTTCTGATCCCGTGCCCGAGATGGCTGAAATAGAGGCAGATCTCACACTGCTTAGAGTGCCTCTGCAAGCGAGAATGCATCTCCTTCATGTTGCCGACTTCAAGCCGGGACCTTACGCTGCAGGACTGTGCGCAGCAATGTTGCCCGCAGGAGTGCTTGCGAGTCTGAAAGGAAGAGTGTCCCTGAATGGTGGAGTGCAAAGGAATGCTCTACCATGTAATTTCAAGAGAAGACTCTGGAAATATTTGGATGACGCGTTCAGTGAGTTGAAAGGGAACGACTACTTGGAAATCGAGGCATACATCGATGACCTTTTTAAGTAATGCTAGTAACACCTTTACAGTTCTGTAAGGAACAGAACTGAGGACACCGAAAACAAAAACCCCTTGCAAAAAAACCATGTCTACGCTGAGCTGTAGCACCTAGAATAGAGGACATTGCGAACGGGACTTACCAGAGCTGCCTTCTGATGATTCCTGGGTAGGCGTGGAGAAGGAATCAGTGGAGCTTGTTTCTGGCTGGGTGGAAAATAACTCCTGGCTCCCCGGGTCAGTGGCTCCGTTCTCTCCGTCCTCGTAGTCTTCTTCTTCTGATTCCTCGTCCACAATTGCCTCGTCGCCTTCTGCTTCCTTCTCTGTTTGGGGTGCAGTCTCCGAGGTGTCTACCGTGCAGTTCGGGGTGGTTGTGGGATCGCCGCCCAGGATCGCCTCCAGCTCCTTATAGTACTTGCACGTTGCTGGCGCGGAGCCAGAGCGCCGGTTAGCCTCTCTGGCTCTGTGAAATGTTATCCGCAGCTCCTTCACCTTTGCCCGGCACTGCAGGGTGTCTCGCTCGTACCCCTTTTCGGTCATGGCTTTGGATATTTGACCGAAAATGTCAAAATTCCTCCGGCTGCCACGTAACTGTGACTGCACGGCGGACTCTCCCCAGATGCCGATCAAGTCCATCACCTCTGCTGCTGTCCAGGCTGGAGCTCGTTTGCTGCGGCGCGACGACATTGCGAGCGAAGCACACAGAGGCAGCAGCACCGAACAGCGAGGCAGAAGGGAGAGTGGTGAATTCAAAAATTCGCGGGACAGAAGAGGAGGTCGGGAAAAATGACGTCACGACGATAGAGTACAGGCGGAAGTGCAGAAGGGATGGAATTTGAATTGTGGGCCATTTCCGTTATATTCACATTGCGCGATAAGCGTACACACACTGGCCATCGCGCAACAACTATTCCGCGTTAGCAGCAACCACGCTCGTTTAGGTGGTTTACATTTTGCGCAAAAAGAAGGGACTTAACGCGGAATAACTGTAAGTTGTGTGTGTACGCTCTGTTTGTTATTGCGCATTAAAGGGCTTTATCGCGCAATAACTTTGTAGTGTGTACAAGGCCTAAAAGTTTATAGCAAGTCTAGAAACTTCTACACTCTCTGAAACTGAAAGTGTCAGAGAACCCACCATCCCTATTACAGTTGACAGTAATTTGTAGCTGTGAAAGTAATAAAAATCCCCCTTCAAGTCTTTTAAGATCACATCTTCAATTTCAGCCCTGCCCTGCAGCACAGTTGTAATTTGATATATACTATGCCTCTTACATTCCAGGTGAATTAAAGATTTATGTGAATACATCCCATGCTTACTCTGCTTTGTCTAGTTGATATTCCATCCCCTAACTTGAAATTTAATCAGGTCCAAACACTTAAGCATCAAACGGTTTAACGATAAATGCAGACTTTTGACATTTTCCAGTCTAGAAAAAATATTTTATAGCAAAAATAAATTAAAGTTTTTGATGCAGTAAAGAAATGTAAAGTTAAACATGGCATTACCAGGGAAGCCCTAGTATGGTTTTAAGGAGGGAAAAGGATATTCTTTTAACTATGTTGGTGTTGTAAGATTTTATGTAAGTTGGATTTATAGCTTGAGGACACAATTCTTTTTGAAAGTATTATTTTTAAAGCACTTATTGTTGAGACAGGTAGGAGTAACAGGAAGGTGATGGTTCTGTAGTTACATTTAGATGGCCTTGATCTTAAAGAAGACACTTACCAGTATTCTATTCAAATTCGTCTGAATGGCGAGCTTGCTACTTTGAAAATCGGAGCGATAGGCACAACACTTCCAGTGGCACCAGGTACTTCAGAAACATATGCTGTACCACAGTCAACAAGACTGCAGCCATCTACTCTGGAGGTGCCAATGGCAGAGAGGACTATTATGAAGTCCATGTTAGGAGAGTGTTTGCAGCCAGCATGCCAATCTGATACCCGCTCTACCCTGCTGGCAAAATTTGGTGGCAGTTGACAAGAGTACACAGAGTAGCCTGTGTAACTCCCATCAACTTCCTAACTTCCCTTCTATGCAGCTTCTTCACTGAGCTGCGCCACCCGAGGAGGTGGTTTTATGAAAGAGACGTCCAGATCAACTGAGCTTGTCTTTACTGACCGCTCAATCAAAACAAGGAGGGGGCGGGTGAAAAATCGATTTGACGGCAGCAGATTTGCTACTGTCAGTCTAGACATACTCGTAGATCAAGAATAAAAACACTAGAGGTCGATGTTGATTCTTGATAACCCAGAAGCAGCAATTACCTTTATTTCATAAATGTTATGGGTAAAGAGAAGAAATGCAGGCTTAGCTAGGAATATAATTATTTTCTGAGAAAAGCAAGAACTCAAATCTCATTCCATTAGAGCTGAAGCTTCCTTCCCTACCAACCATTTAGCCGACATATGGTAGCCATGGACAAAAGTTATACAGAAACAGAGGCAGAATTCAGCCAGATACTAACTGCAGCAAAAATTAACGAGAGTCTGATTAACCAGTTCTCAACAATATCCAAGTCACACTTATATACTGGATATGTTAATACTGTGCAAGACACAAGTATGAACAAACCTATTTTCTCTATTGGGTTGAGTTATTCTGTTCTTTATGGAAAACAATTTCCATGGATATTCTTTAGGACAGCAGACCATGAATAAACAGCTCTTATTTGGGCATACAATGCAGAGAAAGACAACAGAGTCCTGTGGCACTTTTAAAGACTAACAGATTTATTTATCGCATGAGCTTTCGTGGTCTTTCTACAATAGACTAACACGGCTACCCCTTTGGAATGCAGAGAAAGACACCCAGGCATCATGGTGTGTATGTTTCTGTGTGTATCAAAAACATTACACTTTCTGTATGTGATTATGTTTTCTAACCACACATAATTATAGGATATGATGTGTGGCAGACCTGTGCCCAGAGAGTAAGCTTAGCAGAGAGGAGGGCTGATTTACTTACATTTTCAGCTTCAGGTTGGACATGCCAGACTGCCTTTGCATCCAGCATTTTTAAGTACAGATTACTGTCTGCTGGAAAAGTGACTAAACTAGATTACTGATGCATCACACACTTAACAGCTCACAGCTGACCAGTTGATGGGGTGGCTGGCTGCAAATACCACTGATTAGCAGTGCGAAGTGGATACTTCTAAAAGAGGGAGGGCAGATTGCAAATGGGATAGAAGTTTATTCTCGCTTATGCAGATCGGATGTGGATACATATATTTGTTTCTGCACAGGGCTAATAAGAGCTTCCTCTACCCATATGGAATGTTTGTCATCATTACATTACACTTCTGATGACAATCACCAGAATTTCTGATACTTAGTAACTTATTTTACTTACATGTAAGATCATAAGAGACATCTCACTGGCCAAGCTTACAAAGGTCTAATATTAATTCAACAGCATTTCAGCATTTGTCTGTCTGTAATGCATAATTTTGTACACCGCAGCTAATCAGTTCCCCAATTTCAGGGAACATCACAGGCATCAATGAGCAGAACACTATTGATTTTGGGGAAAACAGTAGACACATGGAGCCCTTTCCACCTGATTAGCACAGCCCCAGCCTCAAACACCATTGGCTACAGTTCCAACAGCTGGGTGATGAAACCCCTGGCTTCCAGCACGACAATATTCCTATATAAAATCACTGCCTATCCATCCAAAGTTGACATTCTGAATGATTTCTCCCCCAGACATGAAAATATAATAATGAGGCAGAAGAGTGTACACAGCTCTGGTATAGGGAAAATAGAGGACCCTGCTGTGTACACCGCTCTTGTATGGGGAGAGAGGATAAAGGGGAGCACACAAACCATGGTGAGGGCGAGAGAGAAAGGGAGAATAGGCTTGCACACTGAGCCCTTACCATGTAGGAAGAGAATGAGGAACCCTGGAGTGGGTCAGAGAGAGGAATGGGGGACATGCAGAACCCATGGTGGAGGGGAGATGGGGGGAACCCGGTGGCAGGGGATAGGGGGCACATCCCCTGACATGGGGTGAAGAAGGTGGCATACAGAGCTGCTAGTATGAGGGAGAATTGTGGACCGCTGTATGGGAAGTGAGGGTAATGAAGAAACAGAACCATGCTCGGAGTGATAATTGAGGGAAGTTGCAGGAACTCCCTGAAAAAGAAGAGAATGAGAGATTGGCACACAGGGAATTTGGGGGTAGAATGGAAGAATACAAAGAGCCCATCATATGTGCAATAAACTCAGCCTACCCAGCCTATAAAACATGCAAACCTGTGACCCTAAAAACAACCTAGTGCCAGTTGTTACACTGTTATTATATATGCCCAAAAGGTGGCATGTAATAAACCACTGGAAAACTAGGATCATTAATATTTCCACATGATGTATGAATGGTAAACTCACAAAGGGCTTTATAGATGTGTGGCAAATATGTTGTTAAAATGTATTTAGCAAGCTGTCCCTGAGCCACGCCTGTTCCAGACAAAGGAATGTGATTCTGCTTGTGTGAATGTGCCTCTGATGTGAATTAAACAAAGTGAGACCAAAAAGAAAGCAAAGCACATTTATGTGCAAGATAAATAAAAGTCTTCAAGAGAGAAAGTGGGGAAAGATGACTGACAAACAATCTTGATGGGTGATGCAGGCTCCATCCCCCAGGAGCCTTTCTGCCGCTTGGTCACTGAACTTTGGGAAGATACCAGGAGAGAGAAAGCGCCATGCCGGGATCCATCACTTGACCTCTTTAAATGACAAATGATCAATCCTTCAACTAAGGGGACTGAATATAGATGAGAAAACTGCTTAGGCAAAGACTGTGATTTGATGAAATTCATTTTGTCTTGGAAGCAAATTTTTGCTTTTGTTTGTAATCTTTTCTATCCTTATTCCTTATACTTGGTTTCACTTAAACCTACAACATTTTGTTTAATAAACTTGTTTTATTTTTACTGTAAGCCAATTCAGTACTTTCATTGAAATAAGGGTGTTTGTCAAACCTCAGTTAAATTAATAAGCTGATGTTTATGGTCTCTTTAAAGGAATAATGAATTTAACTACTGTGAATGTTCCAGGAAACGCTACAGGGCAGATGGTTCGGGGGAAACTCAGGACTAGATTGGAAGTGGTGCTGGGGTCACCCTGCAAAAAATGGTAGAAGCCAGGATGTGACCCACATGCTTGTAAAGCTGATTGTTGGTGTCAGGGCTGTGAGCCACAGCAGCATAGCATTTAAGGTACCCAGAATTGCAGGCCAGATTAGGGTTGAGAGAGTCTCTTTGTAGCGCTAAAGATGAATTTATACCAGGGGCTGGCAACCTTTGCCGACCCCTGTGCCGGTTCCTCCTCCTCGACCCTCAGCTGGTGCTGACAGCCCATTCATGGAAAGCCACCTGGAGGGGCTCCTCTCAGCAGCGTGCCTGGGGACCCCTATCCCCAGTTACCTGGAGTGACTCCTTTTGGTGATGGCACACCACAGAGAGCAGCCGCTCTGGATGGCTTCTTTACATGGTATGCCTGGGGACATGGCAGGGACCTCCGCACTGTAGCCGCCCCCGAAAGAAGCCACTTGGAGTGTTTTTGGTGGCAAGAGTGGCAATTTCTGTGGCACCACAGAGGATGCCGAGTGCCGCTCCGAATGGGCTTGTGTGCCACTGTTGGCATGCGTGCCAGGGGTTGCCTAGCCTTGATTTATACTATAGTATTGCTTCAAACAAAAATTTCTAAGTGGAATATTCATTGATAGAAATACCATTTACATTCATTCACTTGTAACTCCATATTGTAACCAAAACTCCATTTTAAATTGTTTTCTTCATTTTGTATTGCTCAGCCTAAATTTTGCTAAAACTTCATTTAGATGTGTTTTTTACTTAGTTTGGATGTGTGAATGAAGAGTGTATGTGATGGGATCAGTCCCCAACTCCAGCCTGTCCTGATGACAAACTGCCGGCACCATCCTGATGTCTGAAGAACAATGCAATCAAACCCTGCAAAAGCAAGAAGAATCCACCCTAGAAAGAAAGGGACAAAAAGTCCCATCAAGAACAAGATCAAAGTCACATCTGCCATTAACTGATGATTCATGGTCATACAGTACTCTGAGGCAGTGTGACACAGCAAAATTTACAGATAAAAAGATGGGTGAGACTGCATAGCTTTGGGTAATGTTCTGCACACCATCCAAGAGCATCGGCGCACAGCTGTGTGCGACAGAGACTCCTCTCTTCCTCATGCCCAGCTTCCCTGGCCAGGTAGCTCCCCTGAGCTGTGAACACCAGCCACAAACTCAAGCTATGCTCACAAGCAACTATCACGACTGGTAACTATATATGAACAGCAGCAGAACAACATGCTAAAATAAAAACAGCATTAATTCTGTCTTCCTGATTGGCATCTACAGTTCACACCCTTTCAGATTACTATAACAGAAATCAAAATTCAGACTGTGAAACCATAAAATTCCATTCCAGTTCTACTCAAGAGATGTTAAAATATAAATGGCAAAGGAATTAGAAATGTATTAATATGCAGACTTCATGAGAATGATCATTTAAGAGGGCAAACTATTAGAACAGAGAAGGCTAAATCTATGAAATATTTTACTTACTGCTCAAGAGGGATTCTGTCACGCAGCTTTTTCATAATAAGCCCTTAAGATCTTCAAAGTGTTACACATGCGGTAATTAATGGTTAGTTCTGGAATGTCTAAAAATTATTATAATCTTGTTGGAAATAGCTTCAAGTTATATAAACAAACTACTCTTGTGCTGCAAACTGCAAGTTACCTGTCTACATAGGATTAAGCCAAGAAAGTGCTTTTACATTCTCTTATCGGTGTAGTAAAAGTTAAACACTGGTACCAAAGAACAGCTGAAATTATAAAAACTGCTGACAGGCAAATAAGTCACACTAAATGGTAGAAATACCATATGGTCACTGAACTAGAGAACAACAGCAGTTGATCAATTTGAAGAGAGATCTCTGTATTTTGTTAATTTTGTCTTTTGTTGATATGACCACTAAATTGAATGTTCAACAGTGTTATTACCTCAAATATCTGATTAATTCTACTGCCTTATCACAGTTTTAAGGGTCTGGCAGAAAAGGAATGCATACTACTCAAATCTATAGTTACCATATGAGAATCATTACTGAGAGTCATTCAGCAACCTCCTCATGGGAAAGGGTAACATTATGAGAACTGTAAGTGTTTGCATATGTTTTTTTACCTTTGTTCTTTTATTGTCTTATTTCTCACCTTTTACATATTAAAGACTTTTGGGAGCTACTAATTTGTCTGCATTCTCTTTCTTCCGGAGGCCCTCTGGGATCTCCCCCCTCATTTCACCCTCTTTTTTTCCCCTGCGACAGTGTCCTTCCCACCAGTCACGAAGAACTAGACATGGCATTCTCTGGGGACAATAAATGCCAACAAGAACTGGCCATGGCAGGAGTTTGGAAAAGACAGGGTGAAAGAAAGCAAAAAGAGAGGCCAAATAAAATAACTCACGGTTCATTTTTTCCCCCTTCTGCTTCCCCTACCAACAGGCTCCTAACTCCTGTCCAGTCATCCAGGGAGCAGAAGCACAATTTTGACCTTGAACCACCATCTCTTATATTAAATAAAGCTGGCTGAAGTTAGGGGAATTTTGTTTGCAGCAGTCTATGGTATTTACTAATTTGCTTTCCTTCTGATTTACAATCAAGATAAATTTACCAACATTTCCTGACAAAACCAAAGCATCCCCCTTCCCCCTGGAATTTTGTTTTAGAAATACCAAAAGAGTGTTTATGAAACAAAATGTGAAATTTATTTCTTGTCAATTTCACAGCTGCTATTCACTGAATAGCAGCTGTGAAACTGAAAAGGATGTGAGGTTTCACTGACAGCACGCAAAAAAAAATTGTTAAGTACATCTGTGACAGGCTGCTCCCCAGATATGGTCTGGTGTGCCGCTGTAACCCTCCAAACTCCGCTCCTCATCCCCGATTTACCCCATGTAGCCAGGTGACCACTCACTCCTGAGCCAGTCCACCTCTGGCTTCTGCGTGCAATCAGTCCAAGGCAGTGTGGGTGAACCCACTAACCACCTATGGGGCAGTCCCAAGCAAGCACCCCTAGCCCCAGTTACCACACCAGGAGCCACTGTCCTACAGGGATTGGGACTCACCCCCAATCGCCATAGTCTCAAGTCCATCCATTTAAAAAAAAATTTAAAAAACGGATCATGCCCAGCCTTCTACATTCACACCCTCTAAAGACCACACAGCTTTAGATAAAACAAGTACTAGTTTACTGATCACAGTACAACTTCAAGTGAGAAAATGGCCAATCAAGGCAGAATCATATTATAAATGATTCAGAAATGACCACTATCAAATAAAAGGTGTAATCCAATATGCTAATGCTAATCTAATATCTCTACCTAAACTGACCTCATGGTCCAAGTTTATGTGCAATGTGTTCGGCTGTTTGGTGTTTTAGAGCCATTCTCTGCCTACTAGTAGGCAGATCCCAGAATGTGCTTGAAGTTGGAGAATGTTGCTCCCAGGCAGAGGCGGCCTTTGGCTATTAGGGGCCCTAGGCGAAGGCCCATTGTGGGGCTCCCTATAGGCCCACCGGGGCCCCCCCTCTGTGGCCCTGTTCCCTCTTTCCCCCCGTGCGGCCCCACCCCCCTCCTCCAGCCCCAAGTCCCACCCATGTGGCCCTGGCCCCATGAGCCAGTTCCTCCTCCTGCCGCCGACCAAGGCAGTTAGGCCTTTTGGGGTAGAAAAAGCAGGTGATGGGGCCCCTTATGCTCAGGGCCCTAGGCCTGCGCCTGCTTCGCCTACCCCAAAAGCCGCCTCTGCTCCCAGGCAAAAAGCCTCAAGCTGTTCCAAGTCTCCCCCTTTGTTTCCAAACTCCCTCAGCCCCTCCCTTCTCCTACTTGAGTCAGGGAGGTCAATTTACATCACCTTTGTCATGGAACTCTCCCATCTCCAGGATGTAGCTCTGATGGTCTGAACCCTGTAACATACTTAACATCTGTACACACGTTGCTGTAGGAAACGGCACCATGGCAATTATATAGAATACATTATGAGCATTCACAAAGGAACCTTGCAGGGCACATTTGGTATCAAATCACACAATTACATTGCAAAAATGAACAGATAAGTTACACAGATCATACCCTAGAGGTGCAGATGTGCATTCCATGACACCAACAGAAGCAGGAAGCCCGCTAAACAATCAGTGGGGCTATTGGATGATCAAGGTACCAAAGAAGCACTCAAGTAACACAAGGCCATTGGAAAGAAGCTAAATGAATTCTTTGCATCAGTCTCTATCACAAAGGATTCAAGGAATATCTCCATATTCAACCCAGTCTTTTTAGATGACCACTCTGATGAACTGTTCGAGACTGGGGTGTCAATAGAGATTTCGCAACAAATTCATAAATTAAATGGTAATAAGTGACCAGATGGTATTCATCTCAAGAGTTATTAAATAATTCAAATATGAAATTGCAAAACTACAAACTGTAGTATGTAACTGGTCCCTTTTAAACCAACCTCAGTACAAGAGGTCTGGAGAGTAGCGTAATGTAATGCCTACTTTTAAAAAAACCTCCAGAAGTGATTCTGACAATTATAAGCCAGTAAGCCTAACTTCAGTACCAAGTAAATTGACTGAAAATATAGTAAATTACAGAATTATCAGAAACATATTGTGTTCACCTATGTTGCAGAAGAGTAAGCAAGGCTTTTATATCGGAAAATCATGCCTCACCAATCTATTAAAATTCTTTGAGGAGATCAAGAAGCATGTGGACAAGGATGATTCAGTGGATAGTGTACTTGAACTTACAAAAAGCCTTTTACAAGGTCTCAAATCCAAGGCTCTTAAGAAAAGCAAGCAGTCATGAGATGAAAGGGAAGATCCTATCATGGATCAATAACTGGTTGAAAGATAGGAAACAAAGGGTGGGAATAAATACTTTCCACAATGAAGAGAGGTAAATAGCGGGAATATCCCACGGATCTGTCCTGGTACCAGTGCTGTTCAATTTACTCATACTGATCTGGATTGGGAAAGGGTGAACAGCAAGGTGACAAAATTTGCAGATTATTCAAAATTACACAGTTAAATCCAAAGATGCCTGAGAAGAGTTACAAAACTGGGTGACTTGGCAACACAATACCAGATGAAATTCAATGTTGATAAGTGCAGAGTAATGTATACTGAAAAACACAATTCCAGCTATACATACAAAATGATGGGCTCTAAATTAGCTGTTACTACTCTAGAAAGATGTTGAAGTCATCGTGGATCGTTTTCAGAGAATAACTCTTCAGTGTGCAGCAACAGTCACAAAAAGCTAACAGAAAGTTACGAAGCATTAAAAAGGGAATGGATAATAAGACAGAAAATGCAATGGCCTGACAAATCTACTGTATGCTCACACCTTAATTACTATGTACAGTTCTGGTTGCCACATCTCAAAAAAGCCACAGTAGAATTGGATAGGTACAGAGAAAGGAAACATATATGACTGGGGGATGCAACAGCTTCCACATGAGGAGAGATTAAAAAGACTTGGACTGTTAAGTTTTGAAAAGAGACAACTAAGGAGGGAACATAATCAGTGAGGGACCCCCGCGCAGCCTGGCAGCCCCCGCTGCTCCCTCTGACCCCCGGAGCAGCGGCTCTGCCACGGCACACCTGGCCTGCCCCTCGCCTCTGGGCTGGCCCTCCCCGCCCCCAGGGTGGGACAGACAGGCTCAGGCTCGGTTCAGGAGCGCGGGCCTGCCTGCCTGCCCCATGCGGCCGGGGCAGCGGGGTGGCTGCGGCCGTGGCGGGCTCCCGGGCTCCCACCCGCCAACCGCCTCCACTTCCCGGGCCGGGGCCGGGCTAATCCACGGCCTCGGCCTCCCAGCACGGGGCCGGGATCAGCCTCCGGGGCTGGGGTCTGCTCCGCCCCACCGGAGGCTTCCCAGGGCCGCAGTAGGGTCCTCCCCCGCCAGCGGCCTTGGCTTCTTTCTTTCTTTCTTTCTTTGCCTGCTTTCTTTTTTCTTTCTTCCTCCCTCTCTTTCTCTTCCTTCTTTCTCTTTTCCTTATTTGTCTTCCTTTTTCTTTCCTTTCTCTTCTTTCCTTCCTCTTTCTTCTTTCTCTTCCTTTTTTCTTTCTTTCTTTCTTTCCTCTTCCTTCCTTCCTCTTCCTGTTTCCTCTTCTTTCCTTCTTTATCTTTCTTTGCTTCCTTCCTTTCTCTCCCTTCCTTCTCTCGTTTTTCTTTCTCCCTTCCTTTTTCTTTCCTTCTTTCTCTCCTTTGCTTTCCTTTTTCTTTCCTTCTTTCTCTTCTTTGCCTTCCTTCTTTTCTTTCTTCCTCTCTTTCTCTTCCTTGCTCTTTTTTCCTTCGCCTTCCTTTTTCTTTCCTTCTTTTTTCTTCATTTCTCTTCTTTCCTTCCTCTTTCTTCTTTCTCTTCCTTCTTTCCTCTTCTTTCCTTCTCTTTCTTTCTCTTTCTTTCTCTTCCTTCCTTTTTCTCTCTCTTCCTTCCTTCTCTCTTTTTCTCCCTTCCTTCCTTTTCTTTTTTTCCTTCCTTTTTTAAAAAAAACTTTTAAAAAATTAATTTTAAATAAAAACCTTTCTAAAAATTAAATTTCAATTCAAAATTCATTCAAATTCAATTAAACACAATTAATTAATTCTATTTACAATTACTTTAACTTCAATTAATGCCTATAATTTCTGTCATGTGAGTTTACACAAAAATTTTATTCAGAAAAAGTTTTGCACACGGCTTGAAAATTTTGCACACAAGCCGCCAAACCTTAGAGGGAACATTGAACATAATAGTCATCTATAAAATCATGAATCACGTGGAGAAAGTGAATAAGGAAGTGTTATTTACCCTTTCACGTAACACAAGAACCAGGGATCACCAATGAAATCAACAGGCAGCAAGTATAAAACAAACATAAGGAAATACTTCTTCACACAATGCACAGTCACAACCCATGGAACTCATTGCCAGGTGATATTGTGAAGGCCAAAAGTATAACTGGGTTAAACAAAGAATTAGATAAATTCATGGAGGATAGATAATCCATCAATAGCTATTAGCCAAGATGGCCAGGGACAGAACTACATACCTAAACCTCCAACTGTCAGAAGCTGGGCCCGGATCAATACAAGGAATGTATCAATAATTGCCAGGAAATGGATCAATAATTTCCAGGTTGCATTCATTCTCTCTGAAGGATCAGGCATTAGTCAACGCTGGAAGACAGGATACTGGGCTAGATGGACCACTGATCTGACCCAATATAGCCATTCTCATGTTCTTCAGGACTCAGCATCATGGTGCCAGCCAGGTCAAAAGTGAGCTCAATTCCTGTCCTTAAGCAACCAACCCCAAATCCAAGCAACAGGGAGGGAACTTAGGCATGTAACTTTTTAAATGAATTTAAAATAATTTACTAATTATTTTTGTTATTATTTTACTATGCGGCTGTGCTAGCTTCTATTCTGCATGTTCCAAGGACCCAGCCATTGTGAACTAAAGGCCTTTCCAAGGCTGTGGTCCTGCCTCCCTCTGTTGACCCACTCTGTTCATCCCCCGACCTCGTACACCTTCCAAAATGGCAGCTACATGGGCTGGACAATCAGCCTGTCTCATACATATTGACCATTTTCAGGCTCATGCTGTGGAAGGTCCAGGTATCTATTTTCACTTCCCCTTCCCTCAGTTATCCTGCCTGGCAAATGCAGTCCTTCTTGCCTGTTCTCAACCTCAAAACGGCAGCTGGCAGCATGGAACAACCAGAGTTTCTACCCTACCCATTTCCCATGCCAGAAATGAATAAAGAAGACATTCTTGTGTGTGAAATGCAAAAGTTTATCAGGATAGTGGATACAGGAAAAGATGTTTCGTTAGCCTCATTTTACATGAGGTAGACATAAGGTTTTACAAACATACATAGGTAAAAACAGGATTTGGTAATCTGTTGCACTTCCACCTCCCATAAACAACACTGAACTGAACAAAAGACTTCAAACCCCCTCTTCTCCAGGAGTTAACAGGTGGATGTACAGCTGCCACAATTCAGACCTGAGCCTCAAAATAAGAGCAAAAGGCATCCCTGACAACCCTGCCATGGCTGTCTGCATTTGCACTGGATGCTTGGCTGGTGGCTCAAACCATAGAGCAAGTCTCTGCACCTCAGCCTCCCACCCATCACTAAGGCCTTCTCCTTGACTCTCACAAATATTGTGCAAAATACATCGTGGTGCTATAATGGCTGATAGGCTGGAATCAGTAGAAAACCCATTTGAGAAATAGCGCCACCTTCCCCTAAAACAGTCAAATGCACTCCAGTCATTCTGCACTGAGGCAGTAGTTAAACGGTTCCTCTCTGCTGTCCAGGCAGTCTGTGAATGGCTTCATTAGCCAGGGAAGTGGTAAAGTGATGAAATGCCCATAGTGTTCCCAAGGCAAACAGTCCGTTCTCTATTAACTTAATCGGAGCAGAGTTCCCAAAGACGTGAGTATCAGAGACTTCGCATTTATGTCTGTAAAGCTGACATAGTGATCTGCCAAACTCTTGGAGAAATAATCCTTTTGTTTATGAATTCTGAGTCATGATGAGGATGGAGGGAAGAAATAATAGAGACACAGGTCCCATCAATTGTCCCAGTGCAGTATGGGAATAATTCTATGCATGCAAAACCGCCAATAATCCTCTCAGCATTACCGGGCTTTATAACCTGGTGCAACAGTTCCTTGTCCGTGGCATTGCACACCTGCATACCAATGTACCAGCCGTCAATCTCCCCATGCCAAACGGGTTTGCTACAGACAGGTGGCATCTGGAGGTGACCAACATCCAGGTCGCTTTTGCAACCTGCTTGGCCATGGATACTACTGCTGTAGCTCTGGGGTTAGTTCAGAACATATTTCCAGGAAGGTTGACTTCTCCATCCCAAAATTCTCTGATCCCTACCGGTGTCCCAGGCCTGCAGATCTATGCTTCCATCCAATTTCTGCTGATTCCCACAGCCAGAAACAGCATTATATACTGTGAAGCTGCTCCAAGAACCAGTCTTCTATCATCAGCTGTTTGGCTCATTCCTCGCCTTCTTTATTCATGTCCCAGTACCATTGTTGCTGAAGACCCTCCTGGTGCTGCTACCACACCATCCACTCAGTGTTGTGGCTGACGATGTCCACTTCATCTGACTTTGAGTACTGAAATACAGCTGAAGCAGCCTCTGCATATTCGAAGTTGTCAGCATAGTGGTGCTGAGAATTGCTGGGTACATTCTGGCCTAGAGTAATTCAAAAAATGGTGCTAGCCTACCTAGGAAGGAAGTTCAAGATGGAGACAAATGAATCATAAGATTTTTGAAAATGTGAACTTGCCTGGCTTCTACTACGTATTCCACGATGCCCAGCATGAAAAAAAATCCCAGAATGCACACTGCTCAGCTGCATAGCAAAGGAGCTCTTAGAAGAATGTCATGCTCTCAGGCCTTGTACACATGATCACTTTATCGCGCATTAACAATCATTACCGCGCGATACCAACAACAGCGTACACACGTGCAACAGGGCTGTTGTGCGTTAACTGCCTTGTTGTAGCGCAATACAAAAACCACGAGGGTGGTAGCAGTTAACACGGAACACCTGTTGCGCCTTTCCACTCGTGTGTACGCTTACCGCGCAATGATTGGCCTCCGGAAGTGTCCCAGCATTCCAAAGTCGTCCTCTCTGGTCTTCCACCCATCCGCTCTGTGGCCGTGACAAAACAGTCCCCGCCCTGATCAGATTCCCGGGATTTTCTAATTTCTTGTCTGTTTCACTTCCTGTTCTCTTCCTCGTGGAGTGGAGTGCAGCTCCGATCATCAGTAGCAATGGCGGCCCATCGTGGAATACGCGCACCCCTTTGGAGCACGGCAGAGGTGCTGGACCTGATCAGCATCTGGGGAGAGTCCGCTGTGCAGGCACAACTACGCGGCAGCAGGCGAAATTATGATACATTTGGCATAATTTCTCGGGCCATGTCAGAGAGAGGTTATGATAGAGACACTGTGCAGTGCAGATCAAAGGTGAAGGAGCTAAGAATAA
>ML685763.1:13386419-13473971 GCA_007922175.1 Pelusios castaneus | reverse complement strand
TTTCTCCCACGAAAGCTCATGCGATAAATAAATTGGTTAGTCTTTAAAAGTGCCACAGGACTCCTTGTTTGTTTGACTAATGGAGTATCTTGTGAGTTAAGTAATAATTTCAGGATAAATAAACAGCATTTTGGAAATGAGCGAGCTTTACTAATTAAGTCATTGTAAGTTAATAGCATTTTGGCAGAGGTCATATATTACATTATAGTGCATATATTACTTGTGTAACGTTCCTCTGGTGCCATCAGGTCGGGTGAATTGCTGTCTCACCCCAACCCCCATTCATGGAGACTGTCTTGCTCTGCTCTGCTGTGAGAACCCCCATTGCTGAGGTGTTCACAGACAACCTCCAGCAGGTGAGCAGTTCCCAGCTAAGTGAGTGAGTGCATAGCGAGCCACTCTTTGGATTATACGAAAGAAAGACACAAGCAAATGCCCCCAGCCCCAGATACAACCCTGCCTAGGAACCTCTGTCTTGCAAGGTGCAGTTATGCACACTGAATAATGTAAGATCACATAAGATCGTCAATTTAACAGAGAAATTGATATGCACCAGACTTGTTATTACCACTAAAGTCTCCCACACACTTCAAACCAAGTGCATTCCTTTAGGTGGAGCAAACAAACAAATGTATTAATTACAGAAGGGTTTTAAGTGAGTATAAGCCAAGCATAACAAATCAAATTTGGTCAAGAAAAATCAAAGTAAAATGCATTCTAAGCTAAACGTAACACTTTCAGCAACTTTACCAATTTAGGCGATTCTCACCACTGGCTGGCTGGCTTTCCTTCAGCCACACTCTCCTCTTTGGTGGTGTGTGGAGACAGGAGACAGAGAGCATTGCAAATGTCTGCCCTTTTTATAATGTTTTATCCCCCTCTGGGGCTTTGACACCCCCTGGGCTCAGCTGACAAACAGTATCTTTGTATGGATTCAGTTGTGTCCTGAGTGAGCACTGCCTCCTCTGGATTCCAGGCTGACAAAGGGGAGCGAGGTGGCTCGCTGGAGAGTCCAATTAATCCTTGCTGCCCAGGCCAGTCCTTTGTTCCTGGAAGGCTGAGCTGGATTTGTCCTATACATGCCCTGATGAGGTATGAACTGCTCCTGGAGAGATTTGCCTGGACAAGTTGCAAGCATGAAATTCTAACCAACATTACTATAACAATAATGATCAGTACCTCTTGTGCATACCAAAGACATTGTGTATGATCTACTTTGCATTAAACAAGACCCAGTTATACTGGAAGGGTGAACATGGGGGTTCAAGGTGCCACAATTTATATGGAGCTCATCAATGGCTAGTAATATTTAGATTTTATGGCACTGATTTCGGACACTGAGCACTTTACAATATTTGAAATCAGTTATACTCCTGTATCCAATGTGTACCTCAGTCATTTCCTTCATGCTCCACCATTGTCAGTCGTTAAGCAACCTTTTCCATAGCAGTGGCAACAATCGCAAAAGAAACCCACCACATCTAGCCTGTCACCAAGCTTCTCCCTGAATGCCCTTACAAAGAGAGAGGGGCTCATTAAAATCCAAGTCTTCATTGCACATCTAGACTCTAGCCTAGAAGAAGTTTATGAAGACAACATTTGTGTATGTATGTGCTGCTACACACTATACTTTTCATTTTCTAATTAAACACTCAGATGCAATTCCAGTGTCATAAGGGAATTTTTATGGCTCTGCTTATCCATTTAGATGCTGATTTCCATAGATAGGGACTGTGTCTTTCTCTGTGCAATGAGAATTTCTCAAATGATAATATATATTTAAAAGGAACAATACAGAGACATTATCCAGTACCTTATGGTTGCATTCAGCATTAATCAAAGCTCCTTTTTAGTCCCAAAGCTATTTCCGTCCTCCCCCACTCTCCCTTCTTTTCTCTCCATGTTCATTTGTTTCTCTTTGCACCTTATGTGAGGCTATGTCTATACTTAAATCACTACAGGGGCAATACAGTTGTGCAGCTGTAGTGCTTCAGCGTAGGTCCTCACTGCAGAGATGCGAGATTCTCCCGTCCCTATAGTATAGTTAATCCACCTCCAAGCAGGGTGGTAGCTAGGTTGACAGATGAATTCTGCCATCAACCTAGCATTGTCTACACCAGGGGTTAGGGTGACTTAACTGTCAATTGGGGTGTAGTTTTGTCAGACCATTGTGAGATATGAGTATATTTAACTTTTTAGTGTAGACTGGGCCTCAGTTTTTCTTTCTCTTTCTTTCCCTGCAGCAGCTCCTATCCTCATTCCCATTCCAGTCACTAAATGATCAGCACTGAAATAGTTCATGCTTACATTAAAGCAATGGTTCTTAAATTTCTTGTATTGATGACCCCTTTTACACACCGAGGGTGACCCCCCCACTTGTAAATTAAAAAGATGCATTGTTATATTTAACAATATTTTAAATGCCAAACTTATAACTTATGTCTTTAGAGCTGGGTGGCTCATAGCCCCCATATAATAACTTTGCAATCCCCTATGCAGTCACAACCTCCCAGTTTGAGAACACCTGCATTACATTGTCATTGGTGAGCTTTAGCAGTAACACTTCATTGAGATTACTTGGTCTAGAATGCCTAAAGGTGTTCACACCTCCCAGTGTCATTGTCTCAGGCTGGCTGCAGACTCAGGAAGACAACACTATTTCATTTATCCTTGGGTTGTATTTGAAAGATTCTCTCTGTTATCCTGAGGCCTAGTAACTTCCTTTTTATTTTAATTAAATTACAGGTAGCCTGCAATTCAAGTGTTTGACACAGAGACATAGTCCCTGCCCAGAAGAGTGCGCAATCTTGATTAAAAAACAAAATATGAATGTATTAAATAAATAAAGAGAAAGAGAGGACAAGAGTAAAAGTGAAAGGAACACTTGGTTCCATCAGTAGCTTTGTGTGAAGAATTAGATCATCTTAACTCAATTTTTTTTTAATTATAAGAGAAAAACAAAACAAAAATAGATCTCACTAACAGCTGCTGGGCCCCTGCCTACCCATGGAAGAAAAAGTCAACAACATTTGAATTACTCCAGTTAAAAAGAATAGAAGACAAGGTGCTCGGTGACGTTCATTCCAGTGAGAATTTTATTTAATTAGAGTCTATTTCAGATCACACTTCTGACAGCTGTGTTTATTACACATTCTTTGAAATTAGAAATTAGCATACACTGAAGATACCATCAAAACTCATTTATTCATATATCTACATCCTGCCAGTCCACAGCAGTCTGGGCTTGAGTGTTTATTTAGCACTTTATTAAAATTACAGTAAATAAGATTTTCAGTATATATACTGGGTTTGTCACAGCATTTAGCGTGGACCTGTTCTAGTGGCAAGCTGGAGCCTTCACTGGCAGTTTGATCAGAGAAATGCTGGTCACTATAGTAGGAGGTATTTTAATATGGTGGTAGATTGGCAAAAAATATGCTCTGGGCAGATCTTGGTAACAATACTATCACTCTCTAGCTCTCACTCATCCCCTCCCCCCTGAAAATCTCCTGGTCTCTCATTCAGAATCAAGGTTCTGGTTGACTTTTCACTTCTATAGCTATTGAAAACTTTATGAAATTGTGTGTTTATCAGGTTGTTGGTCTTTTTAACTTCTTGTAAGTTTAGGAGAGAACTCAGTTGCCCTTCCATAGCTGCTTGGTCTATGCCAGCACTTACAGAGATATCTGCTGAAACAAGGCAGTGTGACAGACAAGAAATTTTGTATATAATATATATTTATGAATATTGCTACGGAATAATGGTTTTAATGTTGTAAACAACTTAGTCAGTAAAATAAAATTATTATATAACTATGGCAGGTTATTAGAATTACCTGCATGACTGTATGGATCTAATAAGAGACAGTGCAAACTAGAAAGCAACACCATATACCTACTGTGACAGAGTCAGTCTGGATGGCTTCCAGAAGGTACTAGAAGGTCAATATATATCAGCCCCAGACTCAGCAAGTCTCTTTTCCTCTTGTAGCTCAGCAGTGGTTACTCCAGGTTGATTAGCACACCTCGAGCTAATTAAGGTCCCACCCAGGACTTGTTAAAAAGCCTTCCCTCCAGAGAAAGGGGGTAGCTGTAGTGTGAGAGTGAGGAGAGCTACTGGAGTGTGTGAGAGGAGGCAAGGTGTGTTTAGAAGGCAGACAGACCAGGAGAAAGAGCAGAATGCTAGTCAAGAAGAGCCCACAGGAACAAAGACTAAGAACCCCCTCCCCCCCCCCCCCCCCCCCGCTGCCTGAGGGGGTGAAGGACAGACCCACAGTTAGAGGGAAGTGCAGGACCCACCAAGGTAGAGGAGGAACTTTGTCACACTAGATAAGGATAACCCCTATGCACATATTAAAGACTTTGTGACAAACTATCAGCTTCAAGGATGCTGTAGTGTCTCCATCAAGTTGTAAGCCTAGTTTTACCAAAGCTTGGAGTCTGGAAATCAAATAAACACAAAAGAGTAAAAATCCACTCTTCAAGAAGAGAGAGGATTTGTCAGCAGTTGTCTAGGGCAGGGGTCTGCAACCTGCAGCTCCGGAGTTGCATGTAGCTCTTTCGCTGCCCCCTTATGGCTCCAAGCCTCATGCCTCCCCCTTCCACTGGGGGACCCTGCGGGCAGCCCACTCTCGGTTCCAGGCTCAACCCCCTCCTGCCAGGGGACCTTGTGGCAGGTGTCCTGGTCCAGCTATCCCCACTCCCCATCAAGAGGCTGCACCCACTGTAGCTCTCAAAACACTTGATTATTGAGGTGCCGTACCAGATCCAAGGAACGGTGAGACGTAGGGAAAAGCCAGAAATGTATTCAGCATATTTGTTGTTTTAAGACCCATGTTCTCTTAAATGCTTTTGTTCTAATTAAATCACGCCTTGCTTTAAGGAGGTTGTCTAGTCACTGTTGTCACCGCCCTTGAGAGAACAGAACTGCAGAGTCTGAACCTAGTGTAGACAAGAGTGTCTTGTCTACTCTACCCTGGTTGTTGGTATAACTTATGTGGCTCAGGGGCATGAGGAAAAAAAACCTGCTTACCTGAGTGACACTGACAAAATCACCAGTGTAGACAGGGCAATGTAAGCAGGAGAGTTTCTTCTACTGACATAGCTACCACAGCTCATGGAGGAGGCTCTCTCTCTCTCCCATCGGCATAAAACAACTACAAGAAAGACCTGACAGCAGCACAACTGTATCAGTACAGCTGTACGCTCTGTAGTGTAGACAGGGCCTAAATCATACCTGCTGATGCCTGGTTAGTGCAGCCGAGGCCCAATCTGGGAGTGGGAGAATAGCATGACTCCACCCACAGCCAGGTAACAAATGGAGGCCTAAGAGCCTGAAGGGGATGCATTCAACAAGACCAGGGGTAGGGTACAGTTTGCTGGGAACTGTGATAGGCAGAGTAAGCTATATTAGGCTAGGAGGATTAGGGAGAAATACAGCATTCTGTCTCCTGTAATAAGGTAATAAAAAATTCCCCCATTGCTTCATTACAGCTGAACCCTGTTTTTTCACAGGGGATGCTCTAGGCCTATATAGAAACACAGAATCCAATTCTTCTGGAATCTTCAGGAAGTCCCAGTTTAGGTCTGCATCTGAAAATAACTGTTCTGGCCAGGAGTGAAGGGAATGGGGGAAGGAGAAGAATTCAGAACTTTTACAGATAAAGTGTGCATCAGACCCACTAATCTCTTGTCTGACCACTCTCACCTTCTTGTTTAACTTGCAACCCTGGATCAGCTGTGTATTCCCAGCAACATGTTACAGAATAAGAGAACTGTGTTGCCTCTCTGCCTCAGCAAGAATGAATTTTGCTGGTGATTAGACTGTGTGTATGCTCCCTTCCAAACCAGCCTATAGCAGAAAATGTCAGCCTGAGACACAAGGCTAATATAACAGGCCAAAGATGAAGCCTGAAAAACTAGGCCAGAATACAAAGCGAAAGTATGGTAAAAATCTGGGAAATCACAATAGTCTGTAAGGAATCATGAAAAATAACAGTAGCTGGCTAAGATTCAGGTGCACCTGGTAATTAGCTTCTTCAAAAAGTTATAAATAAAAAGTTCTGAGACATCAAGGCAGTAGCCCTAGGGCCTAACAAAATTAAAAAGATAATGGTCCATTTAACCTTAACAAATGTCACAACAATAGAATATATTAATATGTTTTGGTCCACTCCCCCGCTGCTCATATTCCTTCCCAGCAAACTCCTCAAGGTTCTTTCAGTCCAGACCTCGCCTACCAGGTAGCAATCAGTGAACTCCAGCCCCCAAGATCCTCAAAGATGTTTCTCAGCAGTGCACAGCTCTAGCACTGTGCATTCACAGAAGTATGAAGTTTGCTGTTCCCTTAAAGAGTCAGTACATCGCGGCTTATTAATCTAACTGAGGTAAATACCCCCTTCTCTTCATACACAGCACTGAATTGGTTAATAGTAAAAGTCAAACAAGTTTATTAACAGAAGAGCATGGATTAAGTGATACCAAGTAAAAGATATATAGGTACAAATGATTACAAGCAAATAAAAGTGAAAACATGAATAGCAAGATACAGGCTTTGCTCAAGATGGGTTCTCTCACCCCCAATCGACTTTCCAGCTTTTTACTGGCAGGCCCAGTGAGAACCCATCACAGACAATGATTAAAGTATAATTTGACAGGCCCCGGAACCCCCCTAATCTCCGGGCCCCCTTCCTGTATTGTCTGGGCCCCCTTCATGCCTGTGTGGGCCCCAGCCCAGGTAAGCATTTGCAACCACTTCTCAGTACCACATGCATCGGTTATTGCTCCATAAAAATATTTATAATTTTATATGGCGTTTATGTCTATAGCAATTATTGTCACAAACTAGCAAACACTGCATAACACTAAGTATTGTGATTAACAATGGTGGGGCATAGGACCTGCCAGCAGCCAGGGCAGGGCGGAACATGCATTCCACCGGATTTTCTATTTTTAGGGGCCCCGGAACTGCGTTCCGTTGCATTCTCCCTTACTTTAACCCCTGATCACAGACATCAGGTCACTTAGTTTCTTTGTCTCCTTGGTTGCATAATCAAGATGGAAAGTCTCTGTTCCCAAAGAGATTTCTTTGTTTTACAAATCAGGAAGGTCTCCTGGGGATTCAGTCGCCTGTATCTCTGTGGGACACAGGAGACATGTTAATTCTCTCTCTCAAGTTCAGGCTCAGGAGTCTTCACTGCTTTATCCCGATAGCTTTGTTTACAGCTAATATATAAAAACTGAGGTAAACCCACACTCATCTGATATACCTTTTATCACCTTTACTTATGCTAGCCTGTCTTTGCCTTAAACAAACATTATACAGAGGGAATTCTAACTTCACACACAGTTATGTAACCCCTTTGGAGTTTAGAGAGCATGGTCCCTTTAAATCTTTGTCCTGAAGGGGGAAGTGATGTTTGAGGAGGAAGCACAGAGAGAGGGAGAGCAACAGAGTGTGGGCCTGGAGCTCCAGACAGAAGGGCCACAAGAGTTCCACCGACAGCAACTCCAGGTGCCAAGGCAGAACGCTAACTCTGTAGATAATGGAACATGCATCAAAGTATAAGAGCATGGCAAGATGATGCACATAGGAAATTAATCAGCTAGGCCTGGGCTGAAGTAACTTTTGCTTTTGCACAAGAGGACTCATTATTCTAGCCACTTAAGGTCTAGGGACAGAACTGTGAAATCTAAAAATATGAGGACATGATTGGCGCTAGGACAGTTTCTAAAACCAGTATAAATAAGGTGCTCCAAGCAGGGCATAATGTGAACTCCATTAGTGGGTTATTGGTATGTGAGTTTAGTGTTTTACTGAGGCAAGCCATTGGTTTAAATGAGAGGGATAAAGAGCTTGAGTCCCAGATGCTGAGGTGGGGAGGAGCTATGGGAATGTTGAAGCAGCAGCATGCTCAGCCAGCTGGGGGAAAGGGGTGGAAATTTTAGACCTTTCTCCCATGATCCTCTGAAGTCAGTGTTGTGGAAAAGTAAGATGTGCCAAAAGTTATAAAGCAGGTATATCACTTTCATTCTTCCTTTTGTGACAGTAGCCGTTTTTGACCAGTTCTACAGGTGCTTTCTGCTTTAGCTTTGCTTGCCCCGCACTTCTACAAATTTTTAGTTACAGTTTAAACTTGTTCACAGGGACTAAGAAGCAGGAAAGGAATATTGATTCACTCCCTCCCCAACACACATACTTTTATAGCAATATTTACAATACAGCAAAGTTGATTTGATGTTTCAATTGACACAGTCTGTTGCTCAGATAATTGTTTGTTCTGATGAGCCAGCCTCTTTAAAAAAAAAAAAATCAGAGCTGTTAAGCATCAAGTGGCTATCAAAAACCACTTGGAAAAGAGTAGAATAGGCAGTGCCGTCCCTGGGGGGGGGGGGGCGCGAACGGGGTGATTGCCCCGGGCCCCGCAGTTTCATGGGCCCTGCGCTGGGCCGCTCCCAGTGGGGCAGTGCAGGGCCCACACGCGTCGCAGCCCCTCCTCCTACAGCCACCCCGCTGCCTTCGGCAGTGAGCCAGGGCGGGCCAGGAGGGCTATACCCGACCCCTCGGCTGGCCCTCCCCGCTCCCAGGGCGGAGCAGGCACGCCCAGAGGCGGAGCATGTGGGGCCTGGCCTCTGGGCCGGCCTGCCCCACACGGCCGGCTCCCTGCTGCAGGTGGCCTCCCGGCCTGGGCCCGGCTCCCACCCGCAGGCAGCCTCAGCCTCCGGGGCTGGAGCCATCTTCCCCCGCACCCCTACAACAGGTGGCCTCCCAGCCCAGGGCCAGCTATCTGGGGGGTGGAGCAGGCCGATCGGCCCGCCGCGCTCCCCTCCAGCATGGGGATGGGGCCTCGCTTTGGCCAATTGGCTCTGGGCCCTGCTCCCCCCACGGGACGGCCCTGAGAATAGGGGTCTCATCACTGACAGGGAAAAGAGCATTTGAAGTCAGTTGGTGATGGGTGCCTTCAAATAAGCTCTCTTACTTTGCAGAATACTCCCTCCTGCCCATTGCAAATGTTCTTGTCACTGCTTGATGTGTGGACGTGATTCACAAGCACAGAGAACAACAGTTTAAAACAAAAGGTCCATGTTTCATCATAGAATACAATAGAAATCTGCCAAATATGAATGCACGATTTTCTATAACAAGATGCATTTGATGAAGTGGGATTATACACACAAAAGCTCATGCAATAAATAAATTTGTTAGTCTTTAAAAGTGCCACAGGAGTCCTTGTTTGTTTTGCTGAACTAGATTCTGGAATTTATCACCATTCAGACGTAGAGAAACAGAACAACAGGAATTCTTAAAGTGACTTAGTCTTCCTACTGTTCACCTAGAATTCATTGAGTACTTAAAACAAAAGGGCAAGTTTTACATCATTCTTATAAAAAAAGCAAACATTTGATTACTTCTGCTCTTCAAGGTGATAAGGAAGCATCTGTAGCTAACCTGAATAGATTATGATTCAGCAGGCTGCTTCAGGTATCCTAGCATATCAGATTCTATTTCATAGTCCCAATCAGATATTTTCCACTTTCAAAAGTAACTATCTAATACCAAGTCCATGATTCACCTATCAGAATGTGAAGGCTCCACTTTATAAACATAGGGAACTGAGAGGCAGATGCTCCATGAACCTCCTTAGTTTAAATAGTTAAGTGTCAGATGTTATAGAAGGCAGCAGTAAATCTTCATTATCTCCCTTCTACCTTTCCTCTTCACACAGATACTTTGGTTCTATCTTGCTGGCTACTGGACAATTGAAAGACACTTTTGGACAAAGGAATGTAAAGTCAGCTCCAAAAGCATGCTAATGATATATTAATGTCCTATTACATAGTTATTTCAGTATCAGAAGAGAACACACAGATAATGTTGCCATCATTTCTTAACAGGCAAGATACAGTTTGGACTGTGTAGGTCATGTTTTGAAACCTCACTTATGTTTGCAAAAGAGCTTTGTTGAGAAAATTCTGTAGCATCCTTGAGTCTAATAGAGCCGTATTCTACACTCTGTACCTCAAGGTGGTGTTTTTCATTCTGAGAGTCTGCCTCATTTGTCTCAGAGATCTTTTCACCATCTTCATCATCTTCACTTTCCTGGAATGAAGACAATAACAAAAAAAAATCTATGGACAAAACCAAACCTATTGTGGGATCTTCTTTAACGAGACATTGAAAGTGATAGCAATGTAGGTTTCTTGTTACTTTGGGCAGAGCAGCTCCATTACATAAGGCTGGATTCCTGTCTAACTGACAGTAACAGTTATACACAGAAGTAACAGGAGCTCTGAGAAAAGCCAGCACTATGGCTTGAAACGTCTTTTAAATTTCTGAAGTAGTGAACTATTCTGGAATTATAAATGCTACATGCCATGAAACATACTTAAAGTCTAACCTGAAAAGTAGCTGTGTAAAAATCATATTTAGAAAGAGATCTATTCGCTTTAATAAAAAAAAAATATTTTAATCCTTTTTTTTTTAAACTATTACAGATACAGAAAGTTTTTCCTAAACGTGAGTGTTGCAACTATATACATCGGGGTTCCCAATTAAACAGTAATTATAAATATTCTCTCTCATCTTGGGACAAGGTCTATCAAACTTCAGAGTGTTCACTGGGAATTTTTAAGTAATCAAATTAATACACAATACGTAGGTCTCGCAACAGAGCCATCCTTTAAATAGTAAAGCTAACCCCAAACAAGTAATAGTGATTTTTGGGGACTGTTGAGGGTTTAGAATCAAACATTTTGGGTCTAGTTCTTCTCTCTAAAAGGCCCAAACTCAAGTTCCATATATGGAAATCTCTGAAACTTGGGGTGGATTCAAAATCCCGACCCAGCTCAAAATTCTGCAGTGTGGGCTCATTATTGTTAAAAGCAGCCTTCATACATACAAAGTTGATTGAGGTGCCCTTACATATTCATTTACCCCATCATTCAAAAGTTTGTTTCTTGTAAAAATTTGTCACCAGAAGAACCTGAACTCATCCAGTTCCCATGTCCCCCTAGATGAATAAAAGATTCCACTTGTATGCTCGTTTGTGCATAGCACTTCCCTCAAGAAACAAATGTGCCTTTGATTAATGTAACCTACAACAAAACAGCCAAATACCAGTGATCAGTAACGGGTTTCTCAGCATAGCAGGACAGGGCAAGTAATTTTGTTCCAAGTTTGGAGGAGTTAGTAAAAGGAATTGGAATTACACTTTGCTATTCAGTTAGAGCTGTCTTCTGGATCAAAAGCCAGCAGTGCTAAGAGAAACATTTCAGTAGAGAAGAGCTCTAAGGGCTTTCAAATGGCTGAAGACAGAAAAAAGAATACTACAAATGGGAAGTTTTTGTATGATCCTCACCATAAGGCTTCTTCAGGTTATGCCGAGTCCTGGAATTTTCATTTATTTCTCTATTTTGGGACTATCATCCAAAAATCTTCTGTTTATGTTTGCCAGTACAACACTCTTTTGACTGTAGTGCAGAGAGGTGTGGCAAACATGGTCTCCAAACTGGTCTCTATTTGCTAATCGAGTGAAGATGGAGGGAATAAGCCAACTTTCCTGCCATCAGGAAGTGTATTCAGATTGTCTTCGCAATGCAGCTCAACCTTGCTGGCTCAAAGTCGTGCTGGGTGAGAACCAATCCACAATACAAGCATTTAAAATCAAAATGCAGCTGACAAAGTTTAATCACAACCACCTCGGTGTGATGCCAGCATATCTCAAAGCTTTTCATAGGACCTGTACAGAGCCAGTGACTTTAGTAAAGCTTCCAGGATATTCTCAAGTGATCCACTGTAAAGATTTTAATTACATATACAGAGACTGAGAAAGAGAGAGACAACCCCCAACCCCCAATACGCTTGGGTTTACTTAGATGGTAAATTCTTTGGGGGTGGGATTCGTTGTGCCTCATTTGGAAAGAAGACGTTGATTCTTAATAAAATATGATAATTTAAATGCTATGTTTTTGTTCTTCACTTGTTAAAAAGCTATATATGCATTTTATTTACCTTATTCTGTGTCCTGTAGTATTCATCTATTGCATATTGATATTTAGGTTCATTGAGTCCGAAGAGTGTGGCAAGCTTTCCACCTAGGAATTCGCAAGCTGAAAGGACAAGGAGGAGAAAGAATAAGAGCAATTCTATTCTTCAAGTAAGGAGCTTATATGGAGAGGCACTTTATGTAGTGGCAAAAACTAAATATTTTTTTACACACCAATGTATATATGAACATAAAAAACCAAGAGGAGAGATACAAGGGCTGTTTTCATCAGCACAGGAAATACAACTCCACTTTCCGTAAGTCCAGTTCTCATTCCAGAAATTTACTTAATGGCTACCTTTTTTAGTCCTTTTCCAAAGAGCTGGCCAGCATTCCTGGAAACAATGTATGTCATTTACACCAACTGCAGTCTTAGGCAGTTTGTTCCATACTGTGTTTCAGTTACTGTGTAAATAAATTCAGCCTGGCTTGTTTTACATACAGTTCGCTCTATGACCTCTTTACTATCTGAGACAAGTTTCCTGTCCTTTCAGCATCTTCTTTCCATTTTAAGAAAGCCGCCCTTCCTCTGTGTCAGGGAGAAGAGATGGACTTTGTACCTCTTGTGTTTAGGAAGTTGTTGATTTTTGAAGGATAAAAGTCATTGTGAGTGCTTTCAGTGCTACTTTTTCAGACTAAGCAATGACCTGCCTGGTGAAGAATGATCAAAATTGTATGCAGTCTCAATTGGCAGTGCTAGATTATTCTAATCCATTTTATGTCAGAATTACGCTTGTTAGCCTGTCTCTACTCTGACCCATTTTCTTTTCTCAGGGCCTCAGTTTTCTGACCCTCTGCCAATTTCTAATCTGCTTCAGTAGTTCCTATCCTTATTTGCATTATACTTTTCAGCTGGTTATATCAGTCTGATCTGAAACACTTCTAAATACTTCGCTAAAGTCCAGGTAGATTTTGTCATCCATAATTTTACCCCGGCCTACCAATTAATGCCATTTATTATATACGACACAGGTAGGGACAACTATAGTTGACGTTGCCTGACACTTTCCATTATAAAGATGCTGTTTTCAGTTGCTTATAACTTTGCCAAACTTAAGCCGTTGGAGCTAAAATTTTTCATGCCTGGTATCCGCCTCAAGAGGAAATTTTTGCAGAAGTTTCAACTGAAATGATTGTCATTTCCAAGAATGAGGTTAGGGAAAAATATTTGTAGCCCATGTTTAAAAAAAAAAAAATTACAAATGTTCATTGAAAAGCTATATCACCTCCATGATTTAAAGCAGTGATTTGAAATTTGGCAGGGCTTTGCCCTGGTATCAGTGATGTATCTTTCGCCATCACTATTAAAATCTGCCCAGATTTGGCCAAGTTATAAGCCATAATCTAAGACCATAAGAATGGCCATGCTGAGTCAGGCCAATGGTTTATCGAGTCCAGTAACCTGCCTTCTGACAGTGGCCAGTGCCCATTGCTTCACAGGGAATGAACAAAGCGAGGCAATCAAGTGATCCATGCTCTGTCATTCAGTCCCAGCACCTGGGAGTCAGATGCCCTGAGCATGGGGTTGCACTCCTGACTAGCCACTGATGAACTTCCCTGAACGTAGCTAATTCTTTTTGGAATCCAGTTATAGTTCTGGCCTTCACAACATCCCTGAAAAAAAATAATCTCAGCATGTGCTCATTTGAGATTTGTTAAACGCTGGAAGCCAAGTGCTCGGAAGATTCCATCTGCACTGAGCATGCTCCATCCCCTTGCAGCTCCAGTGTACTAACCCCACCATCCCCAAAGAATGACTGAGCACCACCCCTGGCTGAGTAGCTTTCCCCCTTCAACTGTTTTGTCCAGTTCCCAGACGCCACTGTAACTGAGACCCGGAAGAGTTCATCTCCTGCACCCTCAGTACTCCCCTTGCTGGTACCCAGAAAGCACCAAGGAGGAGGAAGCAGCCTGGAAGCCTGACTTGAATATGGAGGTATGAGCAGAATGGGAAGAGAAATGTAGGGCAGAGCAACTGGAGCAGAGAGAGTGATGGCAAGGAGCAGAAGGCAATGGGGATGGTGTTTATAGAGCACACTTTTCTCCAGAACCTGGAAATGAACCCATTATTCCCAAGTTTCACTTCTCCTTTGCTGTGTAGCAAATAGCTGTGAAACCCAGTGGCCAGAGTTTGCATTTCATCTTTCATGTTGACCTGCCACTAGAAGGGGTTAACAGCCCTTCACTACTGTGCAGTGGACCTAAATATCCAAACCATGCTGCTTACCCACATGTGGGGTGGAAGGGTAACATGATTTCACATGATGAAGTTGGTTTTTTTAATGTAGGAAATTACATTTTTTTAAAAAGTTAAAAGTACATTAAGGTGCCAGAGTCAAGTGCTGCCAAAATTAAGATTGCTTGGTACCTATGCATTGTGATTGTCTTTAATGATAACTTTTTGCCACAGGACCTCTGCCTTGTTCAGGACCCAGGACAGATTACGTCCTGGGATGAATCATGATTGTTTAGTAAAGGCGATTGTAATCTGCAGGATCTTTTCCTCATTTTCGCAGAACTCGGAAAGTGAAGAGTGAATGAATGAGAGTCCAGGAACAGAAAGGATGGTCTCATGATTAAGGTAGTTGAATGCTGCCCTGGAGAAAACAATTCTATCTTTGTCTCTGCTGCAAAGTTCCTGTGGCATCAGGCAATAACAACAGTTTACACAACAGAGTCCTGTGGCACTTTTTAAGTGCCACAGGACTCTGTTGTCTTTCTACAATAGACTAACACGGCTACCCCTTTGGAACAGCTTACACAGGCAGCCACCGTAGGCAGCTCATTTTCTGAGTTGACACACCCAGGAGCCGAGCTATAGAAATGCTGAGCTCACAGCTGTTACAAAAGTAAATGGGAACCTTGTTATGAGCATTATGCACTTTAATATGGTAAGTACTAATAAAAAAATCCCTGGAATACAGTACTTGATATATTACTACATTAGAAATGAAAAGGATCCCTAGCATCTGCCAGCTATAATGATGTATACAAAGACTGGCGTTGATTAAAGCCACCGCTGTGCCCATGAAAAGCAGTTTTAGAAGTAGACGGCTGAATGAAAATGAGAACAGCTTCATGGCAGCAGATCCACAGGACACAATCTGCCATGGAGATTATCTCCGAGGAAACCCACACTTCTTCAGCAGCTGCAGAATGCCACATTGTGCTAGACATATAGGTAGTACAAAAGTGAGTGTCCTTGAGACTGCAAAGCCAGGTTGCAATATACCGGTCCAGCAGCAGGCTCTTGCCTCAGATATCAGGCTACTCCCTTAAGCAGTCTGAGGAAGCCCCACCTTGGGGGGAGCTCCTTGGTGGTTGATGTAGGAAGCTGATCTTTTAAAATGACAATGGCCTGATCTCAGATGATGCAACCTAAAGTATTTCATATTTAATAGTGTCACCTAGATGTCTATCTCCTCAGAAGAAAATACCCCTTTTTAATTATATTAGAGAAACAGAGAGAAATAGTGTATGGAGTATCACCATCCAGTTTTGAGAGAACACATGAGACAAATTATCAAATGAAGGAAAAAATTCTTGTGGTGATTTTGTATCTTAAAAGTAATATTCATACTAACTTATCTAAAATAACCTTCCCATTGATGCCAGAGAATATACCTACTAAAAAGTGAAGTTGTTGCAATTCGAACTGCCCAAAGCCGCAGATACAGCCCCCAGGAGAGCTTGGACTACAAAGCAAAAACAAAAGGAAATCTTTAATGTTAGCCATAGACATCTGAACTCATCCATGGGATTGCACCAGAGTTTAATTTGGCCCATAATGTATGCAAGAGATCTTCTGCCATTGTGCGAGAGAGAAAGTCAATTGTTTTCTTTACTTCAGCCTTTAGACAGGGTGCTGCTTAACTAGCTAGTCTCAGCTGATTTACAGCACGGATACTAGTCTCATTTGCCAAACCAACAGGAATTATCTGTACAGTGAACATAAGGAACAAACACAATTGAGCACAAAGGGTGCAATCCTGCAAATACATAAACCACAAAGGAACTTTGAACTCAGTGGGACTTCCTTATGTGTATAAAGTTTAAGTATTTGCAGGATCAGGCCAAAGTACTAAAAAATTAGATTTTTCCACAGAAATAGACACTTGTGGAAATGTCAATATTTAGCACGTTATACTGCTTTCCTTTTCAGAGTTATTTACAAACATTAGCTCACCCTCACGGCATCCCTGCAAGATCTCAGTAACTTAGCTTTCTATATGTGAATGAATTAAGACAAATTAACTAAGGCCAGGTCTACATTCAGACATAAGGCTGGTATAAGGGCAACAAAAATGATTAGGGGGCTGGGGCACATGACTTATGAGGAGAGACTGAAGGAACTAGGCTTATTTAGTCTGCAGAAGAGAAGACTGAGGGGGGATTTGATAGCAACCTTCAACTACTTGAAGGGGTGCTCCAAAGAGGAGGGAGCTAGGCTGTTCTCGATGGTAACAGAGGACAGGACAAGGAGCAATGGTTTCAAATTACAGCTGGGGAGGTCAAGGTTGGATATTAGGAAAAACTTTCTCACTAGGAGGGTGGTGAAGCATTGGAATGGGCTATCTAGGGAGGTGGTAGAATCTCCATCTTTGGAGATTTTTAAGGCCCGGTTAGACAAAACCCTGGCTGGGGTGATTTAGTGGGAGTGGTCCTGCTTTTTAGCAGGGGGTTGGACTAGATGACCTCGTGAGGTCCCTTCCAACCCTATTATTCTATGATTCTATAGCTACATTGCTCAGGGGTGTAAAAAATCCATACCCTTGAATAATGCAGTTAAACCAACCTATGTCCTGGTGCAGGCAATGTTGGGTCACCCGCAGAATTCTCCTGTTGACCTAGCTACTGTCTCTTGGGAAGGTGGGGTATCTATACTTATGTGATAACTTCTCTGTCAGTATAAGCAGAATTTTCACTGAAGAACTGCAACTACACCATTACAGCATTTTCAGTGTAGACAAGCCCAAAAGATGTGATGTTAATGGAGGGGAATTAAACTACAGCAAAGTAAGGCCACTTTGCTTCTGAAGTAGTGCCCACACAAGGATTTAGTGTGCTTTAATGTCACATCTTTAATTATTCTTAACTTCCCCAAGGAAAAGACTGCAGTCTTGTTCTCATTTTAGAGATGAGGAAATGGATCCATGACTTTTAATAATGGATCTCGGAGCACCAGGTCTATGCTCCTGCCTGGGGACATGGATTCCTTTTGGGTAGGTTTCTTCTAATCTTCTTGCTGCATCTAGTCACCACAAGCTGCAACTATCATTAGATGGGGGATAGTTTAAGAGTCAGGAATTCTTCCTCCTATTTTCAACTCTCACCTCAGAGGTCAGTTCTGTTGGTGTCAGGCTTAAAGCACATTAGCAGGAGAACATGAAAAGACTTGTACTGCTGCTATCCAAAAATTGTACTAAACTGGTTCTGTGAATGGTTAGAGAATTCACAATATTTACAGAAAAAAATGAAGTGACCATCTACAGAGCTAGCCTTTACAGCTGTGAAGGGTGCAGATTTCTCCAGTGAGCACAGAGCAGCACCACTTCTTCCCCATTCTAAATCTTCCTAAGAGCTAATAACGGAGCTCACTGTGTCAAGTGGATGCCGCTCCTCTTCCTCTTCTTCCTCTGTACTGTACTCTTCCATGGTTTCACCATTTACAAAGTAAATAATCCTCCTTGGAGATTTTGTTTTTCCCATGTCTTCATCCTCCGTCTCAGTGTGCTGGAAACCATTCTCCTCCTGCTCATCAGAAAACAACCCACCAGACATGCCATTTTAGTACACTCTGTACTGCATCGTGTTCAGCTTCACCTTTAACACTTAGACCAAGGGATGTCAGTACAGGGTTTCAAAATCTTATTTAAGCCCTCAAAAAGTACAGACCCCGGCATATTCCAGTTTGGGGAATATGAAAGAGAGGAGGAGCAGAGGACTGACCTAGCAGGAGCTACACAACCTTGGCCTGCGGCATGATTGCGCTTCCACCTGTTACAAGAACAGGTTGAATTGTTGATGTCACAAAGAGCTTCCATCGATCATCAAGTGTCTGTACATGTTCTCTGTCATAGACTTGGAGTATAATACTACAATCTGATATGAGACTTAAGTACAGCAAAACAAAAAAGTGTCAAAAAGGCCAAATTGTGCAACAGTTGGACATGAATAGCACTCAGCACCTCACAGCCTAAATAAACAATTTGCAGTATACTACGGTGCAATTGAATAACAAGGCAAAACTAGTGATATAGCACCAAAAAGTGCACGCAGGGCTTCATGAATATGGATATCAGGTCCCTAACCTGAAGAGCTTTCATTTAAATGGACACAGAACCAATGGGGACAAGTCCCAGAGGGATAGCTGTGTTAATCTAGTCTAGCAAAATCAAAACAAAGAAGGATTTCTGTGGCACGTTTGAAGACTAACAAATCCAATGGGGTGGTGGGGGGATCATTATTTCCTCTTTCTACAATTCCTATTTGTTGTTTTCCTTCCTTTCCTCTTCCCAATATTTATTAGGATTCACCTTTTAAATTGGGACTCATTTGACTTTTGTGTGAGTAAGGGCTACAGCCAAACTGATAAAGCATACATGTTTTTTAAGTTTACCCTTTCATAATTTCAAATTTTTAAAAACAGCTATCCATATAAAATATAATCTAGAGTTAAGGAGGCAAATATCAAGTATCTATGGAGAAACCCTTACGATAATCTCTTACACTATGTATGCTCTTAGCCAAATGGTGGACCAGTGTTATTAATTTCTTTACTTTTTTTTCTTCAAATATATAGGATTCTTATAAATAAATAACTTGCTTTAAGTCAGAAAGGGAAAATTAGTTATATGTTATCTGTTACTGTGTTTTCCCCATGTTATTCCATTAATCACTAATAAGCAACAAGACAAGGAGATTTTTACTTTAAAATTTCAAAGACAGACAAAATATTAAGTTTACAGTGTTCTGCTTAGCTTTGAAGGAGAACACAAACACTTCTAATATGTTTGGTGAGATCAAATAAATACATTGCAGAAATATATAAATGTGTAAAATCTCTAGCCAACAAATCAAAAGCAAACTTACCTGTAGAATTTCTCTGGTGTCTTCCATCACTTGAAGTTGTAGTGCAAAAGCAGATTAAGTTGTTTCCAAGAAAGGTAAGGGAAAAAACCTAGAACCATGACACTTAGTGATCTTGTAAGTAATTTGTGCACGGAAAAAGACACTGCTCTGTAGCCTTTGCAGCAGCCCAAATCTGGAAGCAAATCAAGAAAGGTAAACTTAGTACTCCAGGATACAGATATCTGAAACCACTGGCTGTGTTTGAATTGTGGGCAGGACCTTTTTATTTGCATGTTTAGCAGCATTAACATGAATGGTTTGGGGTGGCAACAGGAATGTGGGCAAGGACATGGCCATTTACAGAGATACTCCATGGTGGCAGTGTTGAAAAACCTACAAGCCGGTTGTTTTTAAATATATCACATTTCTTGAGGACATATTTCAGTATTCTGCTTCCACTGGTTTTTGTTTAATTTATGAAGTAAATTTAGACTTTACTACAGGTAAGTCACATGTGCAATATTTACTTTTTCCAGCAAAGTGAAAGAACCAAACATACACCTGTGAACACAAGTATTTCCTGCACACTAAGATGACATCTACTGGCAGTTTAGAAAAATAGGCCCCTATATTAGTAACTGGGAAATAACTTCTAACTAGTCAATCATCAAAGGAAACTTAATAAAACAGATCGAAGCCACCTATTTGGCATCTTTGGAATTAGAACAAGATGACAGTCTGTAGCTGTAGGTGAAACCAGGCCTGCCACTTATTAGGAAGAACAATTTCTTTCCTTGCTCCAAGTAGTTACATAGCTAACTAGCCAACTAGCAATAGTGAAGTACCCAATCGCATTACCTGCTAGTTGTGTATGCACATGACATTCTCCGTTTTCTCAATATGTTAAGAATGTCCTTGGTGTTTTCAGTTTAGTGCAAGTGCAATAACAATACTTCTTTTAATTGATTCAAAGCAAGTGGAGCTGTTCATCAGGTCTTCCAGCTGGGCCTGGCTGGTACACAGCAGCTGCTTTCCCGTCCTGCTCCTGCCCCCTCCTATTATGTAGGCCTGGCGCCCTGATGAGAGCACACAGCCACTCCTCCAGCATTGTTCCCCTCCCACCAGCTACAGCGCCCGGGCAGGAATGCAGTGGCCACTCCCCTTCCCGGCCCCGTCCCAACCCCATCCCCTCTCTCACTGCATGCAGCAGTAGGGCTCTGACAGGAGCATTGCGGCCACTCCTCCATCCCTGCCTCTTCCATTGCCCCTCTCTGGCCCACCTAGAGGCAGATGTGGCCCTTAGGTCTAAAAGTTTGCCCACCCCTGTTCTAGAATGTGCAGTCTTGTATAAAGTTTAGATCAAATATGTGGTTGGTATTTTTCTTTAAAAATAATAATAAAAAAAATCAAACCATCCCCTCTCCCCCCCGCAAAAAACTAAAGTACCCCACTCTTACCTCACCGTATTCTATTTAGAGCTCAACAGGGAGAGTCTCGCCTCAAATATTAGGCCATTGCGCCTGAAGGTTCTAATCTCAAGCAGGGAAGAAACTGTGCACATGGAAAGACCAGAGTCCTGGGTCCCTCAGATGCCAAGTGGAGTCTGCAGACATTCTCAAGAACATGATTGGAATGGAGTGGGTCTACAAGAAGTTAGAGTCTACTGTAAAGGCTCTATTTACACCAGAAAAGGAAAACGGCATGAAAAATCTGAAGATGAGTCCTGAAAGATGGAGGCTTTATACAGCACTTGTATTTATGATATTCCTTAAGTGTCTTAACCTATTCTCTCAATGCCAAAACACCTTACATTGGCATCTCCCTCTAACAATGCAAATCATTAAGGACAGAATTGAATTGTAAAGAATAAGCATTAGCAATCTCTAGGGTAACTCTTCAGCTTCAGAGACTTTTAAATTCCTTTTATCCCCATATTTGGTATCACCACAAATATCCTAGGCTAGGTCTACACTTACAAAAGCTAGTTTGAATTAGTTAATTTAATTAGTTTGAATTAGTTAACTTAATTCGAACTAGCATGGCCCCACTAGAATGCTAGTTTGAACTAGCCATGTCCATGCAGGGCACTTGCTTAGTTCGAATTAGTCAGTTGCATGAAGGTCAATCTGCTGATTAGTTTGAACTAAGCAGTTAGTTCGAACTAACTATTTCGAATTAAGGGTTAGTTCGAACTAAGCAAATGAATTTATTAGTTCGAATTAAGGAAGCCCTTAGTTCGAACTAATGAAAGCCTAGTGTGGCCAAGACTTAAGTTAATTCAAATTAAGCTTCCTTAATTTGAACTAACTTGTAAGTGTAGACATAGCCCTAGTAGTCTAAAGAGGCAGAATAAGTCTTCCCCCAGAGCTCCCCTGAGCTGCCCTAATATAGATCACAGATAGTAGTTAAAAGCATACTAACCCTGTATAAGCTTACAGGCCTGCCTGACATGCAGTAACATTCTAAATGTAAGATTTTGGATTTGAGCAGCAAATAAAGGGTTACAAAGAAGGACAGCTAGGCTGACTATCTTTGCAATGTAACAACCTGTTGGAAAGCCTTATGGTTCTAAATACTGGTCGATAAAGTGTCTTGCTAAATTTTGTTTTTGAAAGCCAAAAGGAACACTGCACGCAATTGATAAAAATTGTTTATTGAAATTATAACACAAAAGAATAACACCGTGCCACCGTGAGCAATTTCCCAAGATTGTACATTCAGGGTAAAGAATCTCCTTTTTCTTTGTCAGAATTTATGAGTTAATTAACAAAAAAAATTACATAAATTAGAAACTACTGTGTCAATTTGTGTGACTGAAGAGAATGTGAATAGAAGTTAAAAAGCAGTAAGAATGCAAGGGGGAAGATGTACCGGTTCTCAAACAATGAGGATTCATATGGCTGAAGAATGTAAGAAAAATTAACAGCAAAGAACAGAGGCGGCAACACCCTTCCCCCCAAGGACAGGGCCTGATAAAGTTTGGAACAAGAACAGAACAGTAAAAACGTCATGTTTGTTACGTCCAAGTGTGATAAATCATCACATCCAACATGGGAACGACATGTCCTAGCACTTTTCATAGACTTGCACGTAGTTTGGGCCCTATAAAAAGGGTGAAGAAAATGAGAGACTTTGGGTTTGTTCTGCAACTACAAGGAGTATCGTGTCGCGACCGATTAGGACCCTGCTGCAAGCTCAAGCTCATCCACCTGGCCAGTGGTTTGACTCGAGCAACGCCCAATGCATATACTTTAGAATGCTTTTTGTATTGTATTGTATTCACAATAAATGTGGCATAGCGCTGTATCCCCCTGAATAAGATCTTGCTGTTCATTTACTAAGCAGAACACCTGCTCTCCCCTCACCTCACCCATCTTGGAATTGAAAAGGGAAAATGGAGGAAAAGAAAATTTGGTTAGCAATGGAACTGGGTGCCCATGATCATGGAATCACCACATCATCAAGAAGCAGACTCCATTTGGAAGCAGACCAGGGCCTGGGTAAGATGTCTGCAAAACATCTAGCCAGAATGGTTCTCAGTAGCCTACAGTGTAAGGCAGTGGTTCCCAACCTTTTTGGTTCGAAGGCCACAGATATTTTTATATCCCTGAAGGGCCACCAGTCTCTGCCAGTGGGCCCTTCTCCCAACCACACCCTCCCCCCCGCAAGCAGATGGAAGTTGTTCATGGAAAAAGCTGCCAGCAGGACTCTGTTTTCTTTCTACAATAGACTAACCCGGCTACCCCTTTAGAATTTGACTGCATGTGATCTGTAACCCTGTGCACTCTGCCTGTGTCCCTAGGCAGTGGTTCCCTTCTGTGGCCAGGATGATCATCACTGACACCAGTGCCTATGGATCTAAGCGGTGTGCTTTGCTGTGCTCTCTGCTACAGCTGGGGGGAGAGGAGTGCTGATCTCTCATCCCCTTGGCTGCAGCAAGGAGCCAGCACCAGTCTTTTAGCCCCACGGAAATGTGCTCTACCTGGATCCTTAGGCAGCAGCTCCCTTCTGCACACAGCAGGAAAGGAGCTGCAGACCACTTTGGGAACCACTGGTGTAAAGGATCTGGACAGTCTGTGTCATGTAGGACATTAGTGTCATGATTAATAAAAGGCAACCTAGAACCTTGTCTGAACTTGTGACAGGTTCTTACATAGCACTGAATCCTAAGAGCCTAATCTGGATCTTCAATAACCTCGTACAAATGTAGAGGCAGACCCTTACAACTTCCTGCTTTCACTACTGCTAGCACAAGTAGGGGGAAAAAATCAAGTGTGGAATTTGGAAGGCATGTAATCTCCATTTTATTATGTACATTTATGCCTGTTAAGAAATGACAAAGCATAACAAGAATGGTATTAACAGTTTATTTTATACCTAGAGTGGACAATACATTTTAATTTTATTATTTTCCCATCAAATCTCACTAGCAGCACACTTCTGCAATCAGTACAATAAGAAACAAAAATAAAGGAGTATTTACAAGCACATTGTAAGTACTAAAAATGCAAGGTTAGAGTTTCTAAAGTGCAAAGTTGGCTATACAGTTCTGTACAGACAGTGTCTGCTTGCTTTCTTAGATTATGCAGAGATATTATATTGTCAGGATACATCAGCTAAAGACACAAATGGACCAAATCTTGTCATTGGAAGCACATACAAGACTCCTATAAAAGCCAACAAGAGATCAGCGTGCACCTTCAAGGACCAGATTTAGTCCTTTGGATCTGCTAAGTGTTATGCGCTAAATGATTACATTTCATGGAAACCTAGTAACGTGGGGACCATGGAGTGAGACGTGTCAAACATTGAATGCCTTTAAAATCTTTTTCTAAAAAGAACATATATTTTGCTTTAATTATTAAAATAACATTGATCCCTCGTTAAATATTTATTTAAAAAGGACAAAACACCAAGAGCCTGATGTTCAGCTAGTACTCTTTCTGTCTGCCTTCGCTGTGGCCGCAAATTTTGCCTCCACTGTCAGGTGCAAGCACAAGTATCAAGTCAGACATCAGATATTTACATCAACTTTTTTTTCAGGTGTAACTGAGTGTAAAACTGCACCCATAAACAGAGGCCATCACTAAAGAAAAGTCCTCATTGTAAGAAAGCAGAAGCCCACTAATGCTGATAAATATTAAAACATCATGAAAGTTATTAAATACTTTTTAAAAAAAGTACTAAAGGAAGTACTAAATAGAAAGGAATTTGTTACAAACATGTATCTGTGCAGATTGGGATTTTCAGCCAATCAGGCTTTCTAAATGCATGAGCTAATGAGTAGTTAATTCAAAGAATGGAGTGTCTGTATTTTAATACCTTAACAAAATCCCCCCTTCATTAATTAAAAGGAAATTAACCATTACAGAAAACCTCCTCTCATATATGTATAGTTTTCAGACTAAAATTTCTATATTCCTTTCCAAAGTGGGTGACTTCATTATCTTCTATTGGACCAGCTTCTGTTGATGAGAGAGACCAACTTTCAAGCCTACACTGAGCTCGTCTTCAGGTCTGGGAAAGGTACTAAGGATGTCGAGGTAGTTAATTGTCACACACTCATTTACTTTCCCAGACCTGAAGACAGTGTAAGCTGGGAAGTTGATCTCCCTCAGCAACAGAATTTGGTCCAGCATAAGATATTACCTCACCCACCTTTTCTCTCTAATATCCTGGGACCAACATGGCTATACAACACTGCATATATTCCTTGCCTACAAACAAGACTATTTTCTACCTACCATAGGCTTTAAAATACAAGCAAACAAAGCAAGTATTGAGACACAAAACATTTAACAGAACAAACTCATTCTTTTAATCTGTTTTTTAAGCACCTTTCTTGTGGTTACTGAAAACGTACAGCCTGGGACCAGCACAAGGTTACAGGCACGCTTATGTAATGCCGTTATCTAACACCCGAGTTGCATATAGCCAGCAAACATTTACAGTGAATTTCAGTCAAACAAGCCAGTTGGTTCCAGAAGGCAGGTGATAAAGCAAATAAATATGCAGGTCCATAAAATAAGCTTTTGTAAAAATCTGGGGAAGATATGATCAATGACTGTGCAAAGAAAAAAAGAAAACACCACCACCAAGAACAAAAACAACCCTATTGATTGTATTTTAGGAAGAAATATATGCTACAGGACACATATGGTCAAATGCACCAGTGTACCCACAAGTCATTAACACACACTTGCAAGAAAATAAAAAGAGTTAGGCGAGTCTGTGCAATAGTCAACAGCAGGGATACAAGAAGAGAAAACTGTGTCTTATTAATCTTAACTTTAACTAAAAGAGCTAAAATTGTCAACCAGGAGAAAAATGCCTCCATACAGATAGAGTCACAAAATACGTACTGCAAATTTAGGCCTGGGAGCATGGAGCTAATCACAATTTATCCTTTAGAAAAAATGAAAGCCAGGTAACAGAGTTTTGTGGCAACAATACATATTTGTCCTATTTCCTACCCCCATTCTTCACCTTCAGCTTCATCATCACCACACAAGTGTGGGAAATCTGAAATTGGTCCCTGTAATGAGGCAGGAGCCTGGAAGATTCCCCATCACTAAAATCAACACTTGGTGAAACCTTGGCCAAACATAGCTACCTTCCCTCCTTCAAAACTTGGGCTGCAAAAAGAAAAAAGGGGAGAGGTTTTGAAAGATAAATATCTGTCTAGACACTTACAGGTCTCCACTCCAACATCTAAAAACCTCGTAAGTATTTAAAAATAGAAATGATCTCCTTCAAAACCTCTAGGAGAAGTAGTTTGATTAGGTTATTATAGGGACCTGTATAGAACCGATTAGGAGAAAGGTAAATTGAAGAAATGAGTTTTGCATTTGATCTGTCCATAGCGGTTAGCACCACAATCATTCCTATCTCCTATAGCAATGAGTTACCCAGTTCAGTCCAGTTTCTGTGAGAGTCCAGTTTCCCAACCTCATAAATTGCCTCTTATTGGCCAACAGCTTCTTTGTTCCAGCTGCTGTGGAAGATCACGATCTGCCAGGTAGCTGGGTCCAGTCCTACAGAAGATTTTGAATATCAAGACAGAGTCATTGACCTGGACTCTGTACTGACTGGACACAGAGAAGCATTGGGGCATACTTTCCTTGTAACCTGTGGTGCTAACCACCTGGCTTGCTGTGTTTATTATCAGCTGAAGTTTTGCCAAGTGAGTAGCTTCATTCCTACACAGAAAGACTTGCAAAGATCAAGCCTGAAAGACTTCATATGCACATGCACCACAGGATCTGGGAGTACTGGTTGATCATAGGATGACTATGAATCACCAATGTGATATGGCTGTGAAAAAAGCTAATGCGGTTCTAGGATGTATCAGGAGAGGTATTTCAAGTAGAGACAGGGAGGTGTTAGCGCCACTGTACAAGGCACTGGTGAGACCCCATCTGGAATACTGTGTGCAGTTCTGGTCCCTGATGTTTAAAAAGGATGAATTCAAATTGGAACAGGTGTAGAGAAGGGCTACAAGGATGGTCTGTGGAGTGGAAAACCTGCCTTATGAGAGGAGACTCAAGAAGCTTGGCTTGTTTAGCCTAACCAAAAGAAGGCTGAGGGGGGATATGATTGCTCTCTACAAATACATCAGAGGGATTAATATCAGGGCGGGAGAGGAATTATTTGAGTACAGCACCAATGTGGACACCAGAACAAATGGTTATAAATTGCCCATCAAGAAATTTAGGCTTGAAAGTAGATGCAGGTTTCTAACCATTAGAGGAGTAAAGTTCTGGAATAACCTTCCAAGCCTTTCAAAACTGAGCTTGATAAATTTATGGAGGGGATGGTATGATCAGATAGCCTATTTTGGAAATTGACTGATATTTGGCTACAGGTGGTGGATTTACAAGTGGCCCAAGAGGGGAGAATACATGGGATGGGTTCTGAGTTATTATAGAGAATTCTTTCTTGGGTAACTGGCTGTTGAGACTTGCCCACATGCTCAAGGTTTAACTGATCACCATATTTGGGGTCGGGAAGGAATTTTCCCCCAGGGCTGATTGGCCTGGGCTCTGGGAGGTTTTCACCTTCTTCTGTAGCACAGGGCATGGTTCACCTACCGGTGAATTTTCTGTATCTTAAAGTCCTTAAATCATGATTTAAGGAGGTAAATAACTCAGTCATAGGTTAGTGGCCTATTGCTGGAGTGGGTGGGTGAGGTCTTGAAGCCTGCATTTTGCAGGAGGTCAGACTAGATGATCGTACTGGTCCCTTCTGACCTTAAAGTCTATGAGTAAGTAATTTTGTGTGCCAGACAATCTTCTGACCAGTTACAAATGAAAATAGATGTTTTGTTGTCATGGTTATTTCAGACTCAATGCCCATAGGATCCCAAGGTTGCAAACTAACTTGTCTATAGTATAAGTTCTCAATAGTAGGGCAAGTTATAGAAACAACAAGTTCTTCAGACCACTTTCCTCTTCCAACCAGTATCACCTCAGTCTTGACTGGGGTCATTTTTTCAACAGCTGCTATTCATCAAGATCCTGTTTTCAGCTAGCCACCAAAAAGATGCCATTTATGTTACATGTAAAGGAAATCTAGAGTTAGGGATCCTTTAAGCTGAAACGATAACAGCACATGCTGCCTTAGCTCTAGGAAGTCAGAGTAGGTATTACCCAACTGAAAATACAACATATTAATTATAGCCAAAGCATTTCATTATGCTCAAATACTGGAAGATCAGAAGAATGCATTTCTGAAGCCACTGAATTTTAAATACCCATAATTCAATTATTCTGGATCCTACACAGTATTTAACTGAAAAAGGCAGGAAGCATGATACCACGATATATTCATTTTGAGATGTTTTTTACTTGTTTGCTACCTCAATCCTCCCATGACACCAGCAAACCCCCAGTCTGAGAGAAAAGGCTTAAATATAAGTAGTTAGACAGGACTAACATGCTAGAGAGGACATAAGTTTCTCCATACCTAAGTAAATAGTAACCTGATTTAAAGTGAAGTAGAATGGAATGTCCAGTTGTTTCAATTAAATATAAAAGTATATACTGATTATGGAGAAATTTGCTTCTGAGAGATTATAGAGAAGTGACTTCACCATACAAGTTTCTGCATGGATAAAGCCCAGCTAAGAATTACTTTTCTCATTCATCAGAAACAACAGAATGGGAATGAGACGGGGTTTTAAGCCTTTGTGACAAATATGACTAAATGAAGATTTCTTCTGGCAAATTGCCAGTTGTATCTTTTTTTCTGTTTTGGGTACTTGACACTGTAAGTGGTATGTACAGAATTAAATGTTGTAGAAAGAAATCACATCCTTAACTTTCCCACCCCCTCCTATGCTAGGAAATACTAACTTTAATATGTATGCTATTCTCTATATAGACACTAAACCTGAGAACCACCACCTAAGCTTAAAACTCATTCTAGAAGCATGAGGACATTTGAGCTCATTCAATGAGGTCCCAACTAAATGAAATAAAGCCTGGCTATAAATAATTTCATTTAGAAATCCAGTCATATGCTCAATGAAGAGACTTTTACTAAACATAGATCAGTAAATTAATCATTAGGATTAAGAAGAATTAGAAAACGGGATCTGAAATGAAAACCCCAGAGTTCATTAAATATAACCTGTAGGAAGAATTCAAAGCACTTATAGTGTTTAAGATATCTGGCATCCACTGTCTTTTTGAGGCTTTATATCTGGTTCTTTCAGAGGCTTCACTTCTTCTTCTGGTTTTGGCTTAGCCTGCAGAAAAGAAAAGAGTTTGCAAAAACTTAATTAAAAAAAAGCCACGAGTGCACACCACTGGGTTTCACATAATGTTCATATTATAGGTTTCAACAGCAAGACCATGCAGAGTTTAGAAATACTTATCCACTAGTCTTCTCTAGTCTCCCAGTTCAGGGCTTTCTGACTTCTCTAATACAAAAATGCTAAATTTGCTGTATTTCATGATGGCTTGAAATGGACAGCAGAGGATGAACTAAATTAAGTTAATCCAATTTATTGTACCTGCCTCAGCAGTGAGTTTTGAGGCCACTACCTTCTCCTATGTCACTGTGACAGTGCTGTGCAGGGACTTAGCCAGCACCAATTCAGTGAGGTAAATTGGAGCCGGCTAGAGAAAACTGTAGCTGATTTGTGAATGGGAAGCAGCTGTCAGCCTAATTAACCAGGCTAGATACAGGCCCAGGTGAAGGATGTAAGGGTGGAAGCCAGGGAGTGGAAAATGAGCAGAGGCTCTGCCTGCCTGCAGAAGCTCTGGTATCCCTGAGGCTGCTAACTCAAGCTGTGTATGGTAATGGGTGGTGGGACTGCACACTGCAAGTTAATTCACCAGTAATTAGTGAATTGGAGACACTTTCAGTGGTTTGTGAGCCAGGAAGAGGCAAGGGCAGAAGAGACCCTTCTGGTATATTGCTATTCATAGGGGCTTATCTTAGACTTGCTGAGTCAGCACAAGACTTGCCAGCCCCAAGATGGAGAAAACCTTGCAAGAGCTGGTGAAGCAGCAGTAGGAGATGCAGAAGGCCATGCAAGCCTTTCAGCAATCCCACCAGATGGAGCAGCAGGCCTTGCTTACTTGGGAGCAGGCTAGTGTACAACTGCAGGAGCTGCTGAAGATGGTGAGTCCCATGCTGGGGGACTGCAAGATGGGCCCTGCAGATGACCCAGATACATTCCTCTGCACTTCTGAGTGGATAGCCAGCAGGGCTGGATGGGCTAGGGCAATCTGGGCCCTGCGACTGATTCTCTACCTGGCAGGTGAAGCTCAAGTGGCATAGATGGGCCTGAGCATGGAACAGCCCTAGAATTATGAGGTGGGGAAGTCGGCCATCCTGGAGGAGGTGGAGCTGTCCTCAGAGAAGTACCACCAGAAGTTTTGGTCAGCGAGGTGCAGGGGCATGTGACCCCAGGCTTTTGCCCAAAAATTAATGGATTGGGCCACCCAATGACTGAGGCCTGATGCTCAGACTGTGGGGGAAATTATGGATATGCTTGTCCTAGAACACTTTTTACATGGCCTCGCTGAGAAGCTATGGGTCTGTGTTAGGCAGCATTAGCTGAGCATGGTGGAGACTGCTGTGAAGCTGACAGATGACTATATGAAAGCAGATTCTCCCAGGAAGGAGGAACAGCTATACAAGGACTTAGTGTCCAGAGGAAAGGGGCCAGAGAGGAGAAGGGAGGACACCCAAGGGGCTCCTATTGTGGCCAACCATTTGTCAGCAGTGCAGATGACCAGGATGTAAAAAGGAGGACTGCCCGCATATGGGGTGCGGCTGGGTGGAGTTTTTCAGTTGGACTAATGTTGAAGGGAGAGGGAAAAGGTGGAAACCATCTACCAGTCCAGTGTGGGTGGGGAGGAAACCCCAGAGAGGCCTAATAGACACAGTATCAGCCAGCTCTTCTGTCCAGAGAGGGCTAGTAAAGCCTCAGTGGATAATTCGTGAAGAAAAGCTGGATCTTGAATATGTCGATGGTGATAGGAAAAAGTGCCCTATGGCCCAGGTGGCCCTAGAGATCTGGGGCAGGTTTCAGTGGGGCTGTCTCACCCAGTAGTGTTGGACATGAACTGGAACCCTTCCCTAAGATGGAAAGGAGGCAGTGGGAGGATCCTGATGGGAAAAAATTCAAGGTTGCCCAACGAAGGGGGTAGAAAACCTTGGGGTGGGATGCCCTGATAAGGAAAGAAATCCTAGATGACATGACCAGGGTCAGGTAGAAATGAAGAGCCTGTGGAGGAGGTGAGAAACAGCAAGGAAAGAGGTATGGGGGGAACACTCACTTGAAACCCTACAGTGGAGCTGACAGGACCAATGAAGCTCTGTCCTGAATACAACCCCTGGAAGGAGAGAACCAGGCTCTGCTTGATGGGTTTGAGAAGCCTAAAGCCCTGGTACCTGAGAGGGGGAGGGTCCAATCCTGAGCCTTAGCTGGAAGGTACATGGGAGAATGAGGGTTGCAAAAAGTAGGAAGACCTGTGGGTGGCTGTGGAGCGCCTCCCCCCAACAGTGTTGTTTCTCTGGGTATGGGATGACTGAACCACACAAGGAGGACCCTGAAGGAAGAACAACTCCCAAGTAGAGACCCCCTCTGATAGAGGGAGGAGAGTATGGGGAAGGAAAAACTTGGCAGGTCAATAAGGAGGTGGGAGGGGTGTGCCAGAATGCTGGGCAGCAACCCATTAGTGAGCCCTCTGTCACACCAGCCCCAATTAAACCAGGTAAATTTGAGTTGACTAAAGATACACGTGCCTGATTTGTGAGTAGGAAGCTGCTGTCAGCCTAATTAGCCAGGGGCTATATACAGGCCCACGTGAAGGATGGAAACCAATGAGTGGAAGGTAACCTGCGGTTCTACTTCCAGAAACTGAAAAAAGTCCCTGAGCCTGCTAGTGCAAGCTGTGTACAGTAAGAAGGGGGTGGGACTGCATGCTATACACAAACTGCACCACTGACTGCTGAACTGCAGGATCTCAGAGTTTGTAAGCGAGGAGGCAGCAGGGGCAGAGGAGCCCTTGGTGGTGCACTGCCTTAAACTCTGTCTTAAGAAATGCAGAGAGGCAGAACATTAATACTACTACCTAGCTCTTCTATAGCACTTTTCATCCATAGATGTCAGAGTGCTTTACAATCTCACTATCTGAGCCAAAGACAACTAGGAAACAATATACTTCCTAGGCTCTGGACTAAATAAGTTGTTCAGTGAGGGGAGAAGGTGGCCGGGAGCTTAGATTATTGAACTATACTGACTGTGTGCCTTTCTCCACCACCTTCCTGACAGGTGTGTGGCAAGGCTTAAATAAAGCGTCAAATGAAGAGTGCTATAAAAAGGCAAAGTAGTAAGGACTGGCTGAAGTTGTTTAGATAGGATAATATGGTACTAACTAGGATGCTCTTTAGCAACATCTCAAGCTACTAAAAGCAGATGCATTAACATTCTGAACGCACTATGCAATTTATTTATTTACATTACTGTCCCATGACAGTAGTTTCTATAGTATTTTAGTCCCTCACCAACTTCATTAAATGTAACCTCAGCACTGCTGAAGTGAGACAGCATTTCTTCAGATTTACAGATAGGGCCATGGTGGCACAGAGATTCAGTTGCCTAGTCATACAGTAGAATTGGGAACAAAACCCAGATCACCCAATTGCACTGCTAGAGCTACACCTCAGGACCACTTTCCTCTCCCACGGTGTTTGTGTGTTTGAGCAGGGAAGGACAGAGAGCATAGGTGGGAAGGCAGAATGCCCACTCTATACTACGCATGGGAAAAAGCTGACGACAAGCAAGGTGGAACAGTAACACGTAAAATATTCTTACACTGTCATCCTTTGGCCTCTTGGTGAGATCAAATGCAGCAAGCGTTTCAGGGGTCCAGTGTGCATGCAAGGCGGGAAATTCAAATGTGATGGGCTCTACCAGGCCATAGTTTGCCTTAAGCTCCAGCTGGGGAGCCTCTGGTGGCACTTTCTGAAAGTAACTAAGACATAATTTAATATTTTAGTCACAGTACAAAGATTTGCAGACAGATATAAATTTCAGCTAGTTTATTTTTCTTCACTTTTGGAGTAGTCTGGTCACACTCAAAGGCATCACACTATTATGGCTGAAGTAGTCTCTTTTTATTTAACAGTCTTAATGCTGCTATTATGAAATGGTGTACAGGTCAGCAGACTTCCCTGCCTCACTGGTTCTTCACAAGAATAGAGGAATTCCCATCTGTACTTCCTCTTCCTCCCCATTGGCTACTTTAGTTATTTTCCATTTGATAACATTTGTTTCCTCCCCTTTGTTTTGGTGGAAGCAGAGATAAATGCTGTTGTTTTAGTTTACTGATACTTAAAAACATCCAGAATAAGGATAGCAACACCTGAGGAAAAAGGGGAAGAGACAGATGCAACATCTTTCCTTCGCCTCCCTGAAGGCAGATGCTTGGCATGTGCTATGCTTGCAGCACTGCAGCCATCAGATACCCATGCTAGATCACAGAACCTTATAGACGCTATGGTCAGAAGGAACCAATATGATCATCTAGTCCAGGGGTCTGCAACCCAAAAGATAAGAAGAGCCATTTTTGAAAATTCCTTCAATAACAAAGTGTTTTGAGAGCCACAATGGGTGTAGCCTCCTGGTGGGAGGTGCAGGGAGGTGAGCCAGGATTTCTGCTGCAGGGTCCCCTTATGCAGGGGGGGGAGCCTGGAGCTTGGCATGGGCTACCCGTGGGGTCCCTGGTGGCTGGGGGAAGCCCAGAGCCAGGCATGGGCCTCCTGCAGGGTACCCCGGTGGTTGGGGGAGCCCAGAGCCGCAAGGGGGCAGCCAAAGAGCCAAATGTGGCTCTAGAGCCACAGGTTGCAGACCCCTGATCTAGTCTGACTTCCTGCACAATATAGGCCACAGAACCTCACCCATCCACTCCTGTAATAAACCTCTAACCCAGAGGTTCCCAACCTTTTTGGCTTGAGGGCCACAAATATAAGTTTTAGAATTCTGAGGAGCCATCAGTCTATTAAATTCAAATTAAAAGTAATTTTAATTAAATTTAAATACTATTTTTAATTAAATAGACTAGTGGCCCTTCAGGGTTCTAAAAATTATGTGTGGCCTTCGAGCCAAAATTATTTTTTTTTAAAATTGATTTTTTTTTAAAGGGGAGTGGGGGGGGGGGGCGGGATGCCCATGAACGGGGACAATATGGGGGCCCCAGCAACAGCGCAGCCCACACTCCTGCCCTGCCAGCCCATGGCCCCAGCCCCCCCATATCCTGCAGGCCCCCCTCCAGTCACGCTGCACTGCCTGTAGCCACCCCCAGCAGCCAGTATGTCCCACAGCCCTGCCAGTCCCCCCCAGCATGCCCCACAGCCGTGCTGGCCTGTGTCCCCTCCCACTGCCTCTGCACACCCCCCCAGCTGTACTGATCTGGCCTACGGCTCCGCCCACAGCCCCTGGGGCCCAGGCCAGGACCAGAGGGGAGGCGGGCGGCCGCAGCAGGGCTCCCAGCTGCGTGCTAGGACTGGGCGCTTGTGGCCTGGCTCCCAGCCAGTGGGCAGGCAGCTGAGTGTGGGCCATTTTAAAAAGCCCCTCAGGCCACTTTTGGCCCGTGGTCCAGGGTTTGAGAACCCCTGCTCTAACCTATGACTGAATTATTAAAGTTCTCAAATCACGACTTAAAGATTTTAAAGTACAGAGAATTCACCAGCAAACGAGCCGTGCCTCATGCTACTGAGGAAGGTGAAAAATCCCCAGAACCTTTGCCAGTCTCCCCTGGGGGAAGATTCCTTCCTGACCAATATGGCAATCAGTTAAACCCTGAGCATGTGGGAAGACTCACCAGCCAAACACCCAAGAAAGAATTCTCTGTAATAACGAAGAACCCACCCCATCAAACATCCCATCGGCATATCTACCACCACCAGTCAAAGATCAATCGATTGCTAAACTATCCCCTCCATAAATTTATCAAGCTCAGTTTTGAAGCCAGCAAAGTTTTTTGTCCCCACAACTCCACTTGGAAGGCTATTCCAGAACTTCACTCCTATCTGAAAGATGGTATTCTATAGATCCTTTGCATAGCTATGCCACACAATAGAAACTAAGCCTTACTATTTTTATGCTCCAAAAGAGCTCTGTGACTGTTGATATATCAGCAATGTGGCACAAACAAAATATCAGAGAAAAGGCCGTGGCCATCTGATGTCACGCTTTGTGTTTTATTTTTTTAAAAGGGACATGCCATCAGACTTCTACGAGTTTTGTTATAAACTACTGTTATCATAACTGTTTGACTTATAGCCAAAGGTGATTAGCAAAAAACATTTCTCTATTTTCAGATTACAGTGTGTATTTGACAGCACACATGTTCAGTCATTTTCACTATTGTATAGGTCTTTATCCAACAGGGGAAACATTTTCCTGTTAAAAAAAGAGGAATTCTAAACTCAGAAGGATTGGCAAGGGGATTCAAGGGCTGGTGTAGTTCCTGTAACGATTCTGAAATAACTGGATTTACCCTTCAAGAGTAAGATTACAAATCAGTTAACTGTATGGCGCACTGTCATAGTTATTTGGGGCATATGGCAATTAATATGGCATGCAACTCAGGAAATGTTACTGATTAACTTTAGAAATGCCAGCAAAGGAAGTAAAATATATGTTTTATGTAGGTACTACAAAAGAAACACACAGACAGGAAAAAACAAAACAACAGAAATCACAAATCAATGGCTAGGTTTAGGCAAGCCACAAGCAAAAACAAGATTATATTGCAGGCTCATGCAGCAAGAGTAAGAACTCTTACAGATTCTTTAACATACTGAAGCCCCTTCTTCATTAAGGGCAAGATTGTTCTTTATAAAGTTTACAACCTAGCCCTAAAGTAATAATAAATGAGGGATTTTTAAAAAAACAGCTGTATAAAATAGTGTGCCAAGTAGGGAACATATACTCACATGAATCCATTTTCTCTCTGGCATTTTTCTAGGGTATTCTTAACCAGAGTTCCTAGTTTCCTGAAGAAGAGGTGGCCAGAGGGCTTGACAGTAGTCCCAGGTCCTTTGGTTTCACCATATTCTTTGCATAATGCTTCAGCCTTGGCAAAAACTTCACAAGAAAGCAACGTGAAAAAGATACCATTTACAATTAACCATGAAACTGCACTTCTGATCTCCTGCTTCAATTGTACCAGACCCAGTAATTTATTCAGGATTCTGATTTGATTAAGCAGAAGCAGCTCATTTCAGGGTGACTCCTCCAATCACAGCCAAAACATCGTTACAATCAGCAAAAGATGTAGACAACATTCTGGGTGGGGAGGACAGAGAACTGTTCTTATTTGTAGAGGCGAAGTACAAGTGGAATCGTAAAACAAGAACTAGAACTATGTATCCACACAACTGAACACGATCCTGAAAGAATTCCTGGGCAGGAAGGGATTTGAGAATGTGGCAACCATACTTACATTTTTCTGATTCCTGCAGAGATCTGATTGCTTCTCCACATTTATCACTGGCCAGAAGAGTTTGCCCGTGGTAGCAGTATGACTGAGGAGAGAGAATGATAAAGGTACTGGCATCAATTGCTAATTTCCTATCACCAAACCAGTTTTGCTGTTCTTTCTCCTCACTGTATGGGAACTATTGTGTTCAGGTGAACACAAGCCAGAATGGCAAGATCTTCCTCTCTCTCAGCTGACACCAGTTGCCCAAGTCAACCAGCAAGGGATACAGGGAAGTAACATGAAGCAACGCTCACTGATGCATACCCAAGCACGCTCTGCATGGCAGCCTCTCTGCTGTCGAAGCTGTACAGCTTGCAGCCAAAGCCTCAATGGGCATGTGGCGCTGCCACTCCCCGGCCCTGCCCCCACCTCCTCACAAGGGTACAGCGGGGCCCTCGTAGATGAATGGGGCTGGGGCTGAAGCCGCACCGTGCACTGCAGCTGCTCCTTCTGCCCCTCCCATGGGTGCAGCAGGTCTCACGGAAGCACTTGTGGCCAAAGCCGTGGCAGCTGGCCCGGCTCCCAAGGAGCCACTTGGGACCGAAGCCGCAGCGCCACGGCTGCTCCCTCTCTGCTGACTCCCTCCCGTGGGTGCAGCGGGACCAGAGCTGCACTGCTGTGGCTTCGGTTCCAAGCACCATCTTGGGTGTGTGTTGCTCCTGCTGGTCCCACCGCTTGCATGCGGAGGTGGGGCCAGCAGGGAAAAGACACTGTCACGCACAGGGCTCCTGTCCCCTGCTGGTCCTGCCCCCCCCCCCCCTCAAACTTTTCACCACACTCCCATTTTCTCCCTTTCATAAGGCTACCTTGGGCTCTTACGCTCAAATAGGACTTCCACTGAAGTGCAGTATCAAATGCTCCCTTTCATTTGTAAAAGCAAAATCCATTTAGATAGGCCCAAAACCACAGCAGAAATATTCAAGATGCAGTGTAGATATTACCTACTGTATTGTGAAACTAAACATGACAGCGTTACCTTATTCCAGCATTGTCCATATTACAGGAATTACACAGATAGCCTTAAAAAGTAGCACAAATCAAACCTAGCCAACCGTACCGTTCTCATCCATTCATAAGCTAAGCAGCCTCTGGCTACAAACACAAACTAAGAGAAAGTCAAAGTGTTTTTCTTTTTGAAACCAAAAATATGGGCAGACCACAAGCAACAATTATAGAGCTGCTGTTCCTTGACAGAGAATGTCATGCCAGGAGATCAAACAAGCTCTGCACGCCTACCACTAGAAAGCAAAGGGGCTTGAGGTAGCAATTGATATTATCAGGTCCCATAAAAACAAACAGAGTCCTGTGGCACTTTTAAAGACTAACAGATGTATTTATCGCATGAGCTTTCGTGGGAGAAAAATCTCACTTCATCAGATGCTTTGAGAGATGTGATCAACTCCGAGCTACGTCTGGGAGCAGATTGGGAATCAGTGCAGAGAATACAGCACAAGTATTAAATGCTCAAAATGACTGCCCTACTTGTAAATTTTACAAGGCACAAATTGCATCTTGCTCTAGCACACTTTATTTTTACATTTCATAACATGGTGACAAATAACTGACTTCCATCTAATTCCTAGATAACCCTTAGAAACCTTTTAAAATGGTTCATAAATTGGTCACTGAGTACTTACATACGCCATATAGAAACATGTCTTCAGTTGTAAGTACTTCCTCCATTTAATAGTATATGCTGGATCCAAACTTGATATTGTTTGATCTAGAATAACAAACAATATTTTTCTCTAACTCATTAAAAAACCCTATTCAGCGCAGCACTCTGGTCTAATTAAGCATATCTATAGATTATAAGTATGAATTGTAACCTCAATAAAGTGCACCAATTATGCCTGCAGTCGCAAAGGTTATGTCTACACTTGCACTTTTAAGTCGACTTTAACAAAGTCAACTTAGCTAAGTCGACTTAGTGTGTCTACACTTAAAATTAAAGTCGACTTAAAGGGGAACTTACAAAGTCGACCTAGAGCGTCCACACTGGATGCTCTAGGTCGACTTTGTGGGGCTAGGACCACCTTGGGCAGGTCCACGGTGGCAGGGGGGGCACCCCCTGTGTACAATGGGGCAAAGGGGGACAGGGACCCTGGCAGGGCAGAGCCCTGTGTGTGATGCTGTCTGGATTTAGGGAAGCATTTATGATATTATTTTTTATGGATATCTCATAAATGCTATAATCCATAGGAACTATGTCATGTTTGGTATCAATAGAAAGGTAGTAATTTGCTGGGAATGATTATATAGTTTATGTCTAGGAATTCTATTTTGATTAGAAGTTAAGAATTTGATGTTATATCCAGACTTTAACTTGTGTCATTCTGGACAAATGTCTTAGACGGGAGTGTGTGAACAACCATTGTCTCCTTAATGTTAAGGAATCTGCCAGGTGATGTGGTCCCAGGGAGTATCCTGATGAGCCATTGAGGACATAAAGAATACAACCATTGTATCCTTAATGGCTCATCAGTCTCCAAGTGTAGACGCAGGGCACATTAAGTCGACTTAAGCCAAGCTTAAGTCGACTTAATTTACCAGCGTAGACGCAGCCAAAGAGACTTAAGCTGCACGAAAGCAGCAAATTCAAAAAACAATTTACAATTAAAAAAAAAAAAAAATCTCGCAATTCCCTTTTGTTTGCTAAATAAACATTTAATTGTTATTGCTAAATGAAAGACCACCAGGAATTCCCAGATTCAAAAGCTTCAGTTTCTGCTTGAGATAAGCCATGGCAAAAGAATACAGCTTTAGGCTGAAGCTTTTGTTTAATTGTAATTAAAGGAAATAAAATAAAACAGACCATATTACTGCAAAACTATTATCAAACTGCTAAATATTTTTCAATAATTTTCATTAGTATATTCTAATAATATTTTATTTTTCCCCATTTAAAATCAGCACCCTGGCCTAAACTAGTTTTTCCCAAGAAGCTGCCAATCCTGCCCTGAGGAGTTGCATTTGAACAACTCAAGACCCTCATTTAACCTCTATTCACCCCTTCATCTACTGAGTTACTACAGTAGTTGAAGAACAGCACCAGAACAAAATCACCCATAGAGTTAGCAGATACTGCCTCTGGACCCACCCATTATAAATCTGTTATACTGAGAACTGGATACTTGATGAGTGCCAGTGACTTAGATCATGATTTCAAATTACTGACTGGAGGCACAGACATGTTGTTAATGCTGTCCACAAAGAAACAGCAGCAGGGTTTATCTGTCTTGATTGCAATGTCAGTGGGTTGGCCTTTCTCCCCCCACCTCCCCCCCTGCAAGGCATCCTAACTAAATCCCTAAATACTGGAACAAAATTGTAATTTAACTTACCAGCTTTTTGGTAGAAATTGGCTGTTTCGTAAGCAAGAGCAGCTATCAGACCAGGATTGTGTTTCAGCTCAATAGCTCGGGCAATTGTCACTAAAACCATGAATAAAATGTAATTGAAGACAGTCACATCAAACCTAATTAAGGAATTTAGAGTCTGAATACTTGAGTTCTATTAGCAAAATAAAAAAAAATAAAAAATGGTGTGATCTGACATTTGATGCAAGCTTTACTGACAACTTTAAGGCGTAACTGTTGTCTGAATAGAGCAATTCGAAATGAGTAGAAAAGAAAACTTGACAAAAAGGGAAATGGTAGGCTGCAGGGAGATTATTTTTCAATTTCTTTATTTTGAAATATTTGGACAGTTGGTTTACTGGGGACTGTGTTATGCAAAATTGCTTGGTACGGGTAGTGAACAAGAATCTCCAACTTCTCTGAAGCTGATCAACAAATATTTGTAATGTTTTCTTGGCATTTGTTTAACAAAAATGAAGAATTCCATTCTAACTATATAATCAAACCCAAATATCAGAACTTTGGGAGAACACTGGCCAAAGAAATCCACAAGAAGAAATTCCAAAAAAGGTAGTGCATGATTTTGTTACCTTCTTGAGCTTCAGCTTGGCACTGGATGATGTAGGAGTCCATAAGTCGAACTTCTAAATCTCTTCCCTTTTCTACAGGAGTAATCAGTTTGGGGATATAGCTTTCCTAAATAGTACAGAGAGAGTCAGTTTCAAGGTTAGTTTGAATGAAAGACATCACTACTAAATGTAAGGGGGTTTTTTCAGCAGAAGTGGCTTTTGGGATAGATAAAGCAGGTGCACGGCTAGGGCCCTGAGCAGTAAGGGGCCCCATCACCTGCTTTGCCTACCCCAAAAGCCACGTCTGCCTCAGTCAGCAGCAGGAAGAGGAGCTGACCCCTGGGTTGGGGCCAATGGCAGGGAGCTGGCGCCTGCGGGGGGGGGGGGGGGGAGAAGGGTGGGGGGGGGAGCTGGGGAACTGGGTCCACAGGGGATCTGGGCACGGCAGTGGGGCGCCAGGCCCACAGCCGTGGGGGGAGTTGGCCAGGGCCACAAGGAGGCTGGTGGGGGTGAGCTGGAACCAAAGGGGGCCCCTACAATGGGCCTGTAGGAGGCCCAACAATGAACCTTCACCTAGGGCCCCCAATAGCCACCTCTGTTTTTCAGATATATTTTCTGTTACTAAATGGATACAACATACAAGTGAAGGGTTCAAGCCGATGGCTGGCCATGTCACTATAATACACTGCTGCCATTGCCTTTCTACCATGATTAATAGCCAGGTTTAGCAACTAACTAGTAGCATGACTTAAATTAATGGGATGTTATCTTCTGCAGCATTCCCTAAGGTCCACTATCACTGCATCACTCGGCTGCATATGAATCAAAAAAGTCTGAGAAGTTATTTGTAATGCACTGACAATTCACTGAAGGAGTAGACAAGATCTGTGTACAAAGATGCTAAAAACTTAAGAAAAAGGAAGCAAGGTATGTTTTTTTTTACCTTCAAATGTTTAAAAATCCCAGCTGCTATTTTCAGGCTTCTGTGAACATCTTTTGCTTCATCTTCTGTTATACTGAAAAATTGTTAAGGAAAGATGTAATTCTGTATTCAAGTTAATATTACACAGTTGAATTAATCAACATTTTGTAAAGTTAACCAGTGTATAACTACCAGCTCAATCGCCTTATATCTGAAAGCCCCAAGATCTGGGATTTTGCCCTTAATTACTCTGGTAGAGTAGTTCTATTTGTTCAGCGATCTTGGTTTTATTGCCTGACTTATCAGCACTACTTGGCTCTACTTTTTCCACAGCAAAAAGCTACTTATATGGGCACCATAGTAGTTGTGTTCGTATCTGTACTTTAAGCAGGACTACAATCTCTTTATTTCACACTTCAAACTCATGAATGAAGACTCCTTTAACTGAGGATTTCCTTCTTGTATGGTTACTATTGCAATAGAATTGCTAAAGAGGGAAAACACTTACTCTTCTTTTCCAGCTAGTCTTGATGAATATTTTGTGTACCAGAGAGCCACATTAAATCCCATGGAAATCAGCTCAAACACAGCATCCTGCTGTGCACTAAAAAATAAAAACAAGTATTTCATGCTTTCAATTTGTTTAGACAAGTTCTCTAATCTTCTTTATAGTTCTGGAACATAAAACTGCACTTACCTGCATAAAGTAGGTTTGGTTTAGGGATATAAAATGTTGAATGTTGAAATGGTTAACCAGTAAGTGTCAGTCTTACCATTAATATACTGCAGTAAACATTTATGTACACATTAAAAATACTGCAGTAGTACCAACAGGTAACAACTGTATTGTGAGATTTGGGTTTTAAGTGCTATTATTTTGTTTGTGCTTGACTTCCTTGTCTGTGTATTTTTCTACATTTCATAGTGTACATGGAACAAGGTTCCACATTGTTAGGACAGCAGCTATGGAAATGATGTCACACTTTGGTACCATTAAACTTTCACACAACATCACCAGGTTATCACGATTTTTGGTAACTACTTTTCCAGAGCAGCAAGTGCACGCACCCATAGTTTAAATAAAGATGGAACGACTGAAAAGTAGCAATGCCTAGAATCATGTCACAAAAACAGCAGAAGATATCATTAAATGTAAACTGTGTAACACAGAGCTGAGGTATGTAAACAGCACTGAAGCCGAAACATCCCTCCATTTCATGTGAAAAAGGCAACAAAAAACAAACACCACTGACAGTAGTTGTTTCTGACCGTTCAAGAAAATGCAATACACAATGTGCCAAAAAGCTAACAATTGTTGTGCACCATATTACTGCAGATATGCTGCCTGTAAGTGTCACTGAGGGTACAGGTTTTTGTAAATTGATGCGGTTTTTAGAACTTGAATACCGTGTACCTGCGAGACAGACTGTAACGTTGCAACTAGAGAAGTGCTATGAACACAACGTGAAGTCTCTCCAGAAAAAAATGGAAAAATATCATCAAAGCTTTCACCACTGACTGTTGGACAGCACCGAATACACAAAGCTACATGACTATCACTTGCCATTATATTGACAACTGGAAGCTTCGATCCACAGTTCTATCAAGTGAGGCTTTTTTCAACAATTAACAAAATCATCCAAAGCACAGGATTTGGTGGTGATGGGAGACTTCAACTACCCAGACATCTGCTGGGAAAACAACACAGCAAGGCACAGATTATTCAACAAGTTTTTAGAATGTATTGGAAACAATTTTTTATTTCAGAAGATGGAGAAAGCTACTAGGGGAGAGGCTGTTCTCAATTTGATTTTGACAGAGAGAAACTGGTTGAGAATTTTGAAGTGGAAGGTAGCTTGGGTGAAAGTGATCATGAAATGGCAGAGTTCATGATTCTAAGGAAAGATAGGAGAGAAAACCCAAAATAAAGACAATAGATTTCAAGAAGGCAGACTTTAGCACGCTCAGGGAATTGGTAGGTAGGATCCCATGGTAAGCATGTCTAAGAGGAAAAACAACTGAAGGAAGTTGGCAGTTTTTCAAAAAGATATTATTAAGGGCTCAAGAGCAAACTATTCCACTGCATAGGAAAGATAGGAAGTAGGGCAAACTATTCCACTGCATAGGAAAGATAGGAAGTAGGGCAAGAGATCACCCTGGCTTACTGGGGAGATTCTCAATAATCTAAAAATAAAGAGTCCTACAAAAAGTGGAAGCTAGGTCAAATGACAAGCGATAACGATAAACAAATAATACAATTATATAGGTAAAAAAATCAGAAAGGCCAAGGCACAAACTAGCTGAAGGCTTATAAAGGGTAACAAGAAAACATTTTTTCAAATATATTAAAAACAAGAGGAAGACCAAGGACAGTGTAGGACCACTGTTCAACAGAGGGGAAAAAAGAGTAACAGAAAATGTGAAAATGGCAGGGGAACTAAATGACATTTGTTTTGGTCTTCACCATGAAGGCTGGTGGTGATTGAATGCCTGACTTAGTGAAGGGCAGTAAAAATGGGATAGGATCAGAAGTTAAAATAGGGAAAGAACAAGTTAAAAATTACTTAGACAAGTTAGACGTCTTCAAGTCACCAGGGCCTGATGATATGCACCCTAGAATACTCAAGGAGTTGACTCAGGGGATATCTTAGCCATTGGCTATTATCCTTGAAAAATCATGGAAGACTGAAGAGATCCCAGAGGACTGGAAAAGAGCAAATATACTGTCTGTCTATAAAAAGGGAAATAAGGACAACCCAGGGACAACCCAGCTAAGTCTCTGTATCAGGAAAAATAATGAAGCAAATAATTGAGGAATCAATTACCAAACATATAGAAGAGAACAAGGTGTTGAGTGAGAGTCTGCATGGATTTGTCCAGAACAAATCATGTCAAAACAACCTGATAGCTTTCTATGACAGGGTAACAAGCCTTGTGGACAGAGCGGAAGTGGTAGATGTGGTATATCTAGACTTTTGTAAGGCTTTTGATACAGTCTTGCATCACCTTCTCATTAACGAATTAGGGAAGTACAATCTATGGAGCTATTATAAGCTAGGTGCATAACTGGTTGGATAACCACTCCCTGACAGTAGTTATCAACAGTTCACAGTTATGCTGGAAGGGCATATCAAGTGGGGTACATAAGGATCGGTTCTGGGTCAGGTTCTGTTTAATATTTTCATCAATGATTTAGATGATGGTATAGAGCGTATGCTTATAAAGTTTCTGGATGATACCAAGTTGGGGGCGGGGGGGGGGGAGGGTTGCAAGTACTTTAGAGGATAGGATCACAATTCAAAATGATTTGGACAAACGGGTGAAATGGTCTGAGGTAAACAGGGTAAAATTCAATACCGACAAATGCAAAGTACTCCACCTGGGAAAGAACAACCAACTGCACACATACAAAATGGGCAACGACTGTCTAGGAAGGAGTACTGCAGAAAGGGATCTGGGTGTCATAGTGGAGCACAAGCTAAATATGAGTCTACAGTGTAACACTGTTGAGAGGAAAAAAAAAAAAGCAAACACCATTCTGAGATGTATTAAGGGGAGTATTTTAAGTAAGACACGAGAAGTAATTCTTCCACTCTACTCTGCCCTGATGAGGCCTCAACTGGGTGCCTCATTTCAGGAAAGATGTGAACAAATTGAAGAAAGTCCAGAGAAGAGCAACAAAAACGACTGAAGGTCTGGAACACTTGACTTATGAGAGAAGAGTGAAAGAACTGGGTTTGTTTAGTCTGGAAAGAGGAGACTCTGAGGGGACTTGGTAACAGTTTTCAAGTACCTAAAAGGCTGTTACGAAGAGTAGGGAGAAAAATGATAGGACAAGAAGCAATGAGCTTAAATAATAGTAAGGGAGGTTTAGCTTGGACATTAGGAAAAAATTACTAATTGTCAGGGTGATTAGGCACTGGAGTAAGTTGCCTAGGGAGGTTGTGGAATTTCCATCACAGGAAATTTTTAAGAATAGGTTAGACAAACACCTGTCAGGGATGGTTTAAGATGGTACTTGGTCTTGCCATGAGTGCAGAAGACTGGACTCAATGACCTGTTTTGGTCCCTGCCAGTTTCCATGATAAGTTCAAAAGACTCAGTGAGTAAAGATGGGCGATAACAGCTGTGTTTTCAGATAGCTCTGTAACAAAACAATCTAATGCCCAAATGCTTCAGCTGCAAGTTGGGCATGGGAAATTAATAAAGAATATCTTACCACTATTTTCCAGGCTGGGGACCGATTGGCTAAGTAGCAGCACTGTAGAAAATGACCTGGGGGTTATGGTGGATGGGAAGCTGGATATGAGTCAACAGTGTGCCAAAAATGGCCAAAAAGGCCAATGGCCTATTGTGCTGCATCAGTGAGTGTGTTGCCAGCAGATTGAGGGATGTGATTATTCTCCTCTATTCAGCACTGGTAAGGCCACCTCTGGAATACTGTGTCCAGTTTTGGGCTCCCCACTACAGAAAGGATGTGGACAAATTAGAAAGAGTCCAGCTGAGGGCAACAAAAATGATTAGGGGTTGGTGCACATGACTTTCGAGGAGACTGAAGGAAGTAGGCTTATTTAGTCTGTAGAAGAGAAGACTGAGGGAGGATTTGACAGCAACCTTCAACTACTTGAAGGGGTGCTCCAAAGAGGAGGGAGCTAGGCTGTTCTCGGTAGTAACAGAGGACAGAACAAGGAGCAATGGTTTCAAGTTGCAGCTGGGGTGGTCAAGGTTGGATATTAGGAAAAACTCTCTCACTAGGAGGGTGGTGAAACATTGGAATGGGTTACCTAGGGACATGGTGGAATCGCCATCTTTGGAAACATTTAAGGACTGGGTAGTCAAAATCCTGGCTGGGATGATTTAGCAGGAAGAGCTTGGACTAGATGACCTCATGAGATCCCTTCCAACCCTAAGATTCTATGATTCTATGTTTTCCCATGCCTGTCCTACTGTTAGTTATCTGTGCACAAAACTGACACCAGAGCATGTAAAGATGTTGAATTTTCTTAATAAAAATCAGCAGTAGAGCTGAAATGCAGCACTTTTAAACTTGATTCATGTGAACAGGACTCACCCCCCCCCCCCCCCAGAACGCACTTTTTATGTAATCTCGTGAGCCATCCAAAACCATAAAAAGTTAAACAAAACAGTCTCTGAAAGTGACTTTTTTGCACTGCAATCATTTCTTTAGAGGCATTAGTAATATTTGAGGATATTATGTAAGAAGTTGCCAAAGTTAGTTGTTCCTGCAGATTTACTCATTTTTTCCATCTTTGATCAGTATAATTTAAACTGTTTATAAAGCTGAAAAGAAGGTATCAGTATTTGCAACTTAATGAATCTGCACTGAAAAAGTGGGTTTACAATATGACTGTGTTTTTGATGTTTAGTAAAGACACTTGACAAAACATTATGCATGGGTATGGAGTAGATTGTTAACTTGTTAATTAACCAGCTAAATGATATAATTTAGTTTAAACAGATACTTTTAAAAACAATATTTACATCCTTAGTTTGGTTTTCATTTAAAATGTCTGAAACTTCCAGTTTATAGCTTTTTTTATTTCTTGAACTTCTTAAAAATTATTTAGTCTTTTGTTTATCTTCCAAGATACAAATCCCACTGGGGGGTTCAAATGTGTCCTTCATCTGGATTTTTTTTCTGGGGGTTGGGAAGAGCTGATCAGAATTTTTATGTTAACAGAGTAACATGCTTTGAGCTTTTAGTGTGGTTAACATTCCTCCTTCATCCATTTTTTAAAATGCTTATTTTGTGGAAGGCTTAGGTCTGGGATAAATAGTTTACATAAACAAAGAGATAGTTTCAGGCCTGTTAACTTGGCAGCTACACCACTTTGGAGTGCTTTCTACTGCATGCAGTTACATAACTACAAACAAGTGGCATGTAAGTATAGAAAGTTGCAGAGAAGTTAAAATCCTCTTATGATAACAAGTTCATTCCACTTAAAGGGTAAATTCTTCATCTTGGCTTAAGAACGTAGCAAGATGAAAACATAAAAACAACTTTCTATTAAAGTCTCTATTTACAGTTTAGTTACTGCACCTGAAAATGTATAATTTTGGGGGGAAGGGGAGATTCCGAACAGAATACTTTCATCTAGATTTCAGATGAGAAACAATAAGAGTGTGACGATATCAGAAAGCACAGAGATAGGCCTTAAGTTTCAGATTTCCAGCACCAGAAACCAGTGCAATCATTTATATTCAAATTCTTATTTCATATCCTTAATTTTGTATGGTTATTTCCTATTTTGCATAATAATAGTTAATCTGTCTTCAGTTGTAAAAAGAGGTTGTAGAAAGCCCCAACAGATTGGAACCACCATTTCAACGTAGAGTCTTAACCTCAAATAAATGAGAGGCACCTCAGTAGCACCAGAACAACCTTGGAACAGACATAAAGCAGAAGAGCAAGGTAGTTATTAAAATGCTAATGTAATCAGCCTCTTGGAAACCACTTAATGATCAGCATAGGGCAACACTTACTGAAGCAACTATGTATTTTGCATAATGGCAGATCTCTACTAAAGTCTAAAGAAACTGGCCACAGACCCTGCAGTCCCTATGGCACATATACCTTGGAACTTGTCCTTGGAGTGTGTCTGTCCACTTAAAATTCTGAATATATCGCAACTTGGAGTCCTGAGAAGAGCCATCCAGTGAGACTATAAAGCCTGTAAAAAAAACAAACAAAGCAAGCACAGGCCAACAGGCATTAAAAAATTAGAAGAGAGCAATATGATATAAAGGTGTAAGTAGAGATGTAGCCAGGTGGAATAGAAAAAAGTCTTTCCCAGGCCATTCATGTTACTCCCGATGGCTTTTATTCTTCAGAATGTTCAGAGAACAAGATTGACAATGGATAAAGACCAACCGGTCTTACCAGAAACCCCCTGCTCAAACAGTCCTTAGTCTGGGCTATTGCCTCAGTCCTGTGTACATTAGGGAAACTCTGCTGAAGATTCCCACTGTTGCTAATTGTGATTCAATCCTGGCTCCTGGTGTAAATGGACTACTGGTAAACATCTTATCATCTAACTACACCCATGGGAGTCCAATCAAGATGGTGTTTGAAAGAGTGATCATCATCTATAGTAGGGTCCCCAACACTGCTAACACTGATAGGAAATAATCACAAAATTACCTTGGTGCAGAAAAGATTTTGGCCTCATGTTCACTGCAGTGTTAACTCAATTTATAATTTGAATTTTGCACCAACCTGATTCCTACCCCCACACAAAAATCTCTACTTTAAGTGGTTCTTTAAACTTGAGGTAGATGGCTTGTCAGGGGAGTGGCTGAAGCTCCAGTACCGCCAACACTTATTCCAACCTGTAATGCAGTGAGGAAGCAATAACTCAGATGCCAATCCAAAATTAATTCTGTGTAGTTTGAGTGTTGTTTCACAGTACATTAACTTGGTAGGTAGGCTAACTGGAGTGGAATAAACCAAGTGAAGTAACTCAAGCTAACTGCTGCAGTAAAGGCAAGTCCCAGTGAATGGTTGCGGATTCCTCTTTATTGAAGGCATTGTTCTACACCACCTGTCTTCTCTGCAGCAGCTTAGGCAGTACCCTTACCTCTGTCAGAAGAAACTGGTTGGTCTGTAATCTCCATACCTCTGGGTGACACAGAGTAATACATTTTCTATAGATTATTATTCTTTTTTAAATGAATGATTAAACATATGGGTGATTTTAAGCCTGACCGAAGAATAACCAATTGTCAATAAAGTTAAAGGTAACTTGGTTTGGAAAATTCACACATCAGGATGGGACAACAAAGAATATAAGCATACTAATGAACCAGCACAACAGAGAGAAGACCACTGTCTGTGGAAAATACAAAGTTATTATTTATGTAATTTCAAAACAATACTTCAAGTCAAAGTAGGAAAGAACAGGATGTAGGTGAACAAGGAAGCAGAGATTCGTATAATATTGAATAAACTTATGAAGTATAGTGGGGTTTGAGGAGCAATTTTCAGGTGAAAACAATTGCAAAAAAATAAAAATAAAAAAAGAGGTAACTGTCCTTAGGATATAGCCTAAAAATCCAAAATTAATGTAAAAACAACAAGAGTCCTGTGGCACCTTATAGACTAACGGATTTCCTTCGGCATAAGCTTTGGTGAGCTATAACCCACTTCCGATGACGAAGTGGGTTATAGCTCACGAAAGCTTATGCCGAAGAAAATCTGTTAGTCTATAAGGTGCCACAGGACTCTCGTTGTTTTTGCTGTACACAGACTAACACGGCCACCCCTCTGACAAAACTAATGTGTTTCATTTAAGATCAGCTCTGTCCACTGCACAGAATTCAAGGATGTTATTTCACTGGCCTTTAAAGCATGGCAGAATTCAAGGATGTTAGTCACTTGCATTTTAAGGCCCAGTGAAGTATCTACTGAAAACTCAGATATGACAGTAATGAAAGCCATATCACCACCAAAATATCTTTAGTTGTAAGACTGTGCTTTATTTACTAAAATATTATCTAATGTTAGATCTGATACCAGGGTACATAAAAATCTATGTTGAAAAAAAATTGGATTTTTAAATTTAAATTGGATTTTTGATAAAAATGTATCTAAAGTTAGTTTTAATTAAGATACATTATAGTTCAAAGATATAATCATGGAATACAGATTATAAATTCTAGTTCTATAGTATGAAGCAATATATTTATGTAAAGTTTAAGAAAAGTTTTAAAAATGAATTCCAATAATTCATGGATTAGGGACCCAATCTTATGGGGTTCCAGAGGCTTCTGTATAGATTACTAATGTTAATCTTTCTATCTACCCAATGGGACTTAGTGCTCATCTAAAAAATACCAGAAGAGATGTTTAGTTTTGCAGTTCTCAAACTGTGGATTTGTGTCTCCAGAGATAACATGCTTGTTAACAGTAAAAATGTTTTAAAATAAATATATATAGAGAGAGGTGAGAAACAACAGACCTAAACCCTATTGTCCCTCTGCAAGTTTGTGTACTCAGAGTCAATCCCTTATCTCTCTCTAAAACTGCAAAGTTTCAAAAAGTTCAATGAATAGAAGATTGTTGGGGGTGGAATAGATCTGGACAATTTTGTCAAAATATCATATGTTTTCTGTTGAACAAAAAAAATCCAGAATACTAACATTGTTGTTTTAGTTATATAAAACAGTTTAAATGTGTTTGGTGATGTTCTCCTCCTAATACAGCATGGCAAGAAAATCCTCCAAATATTAATGATTAACCTGCTAAATTGGAGATAGTTCACCTCCCAATGATTTCATAAATATCTGCTTTAATTGCCTTTGGTAAATGAAATAACCAAACAATAATTCATTTTCTGATATAGCTGTAAAACTAATCTGAGAAGTTTTCAAAATATATCACTTTAAAAATGTATACTGTGTACCTTCTAAAAATGAAACCTACATCTTTGAGTTGTGAAGAATATGTACTAAGGTTATAACAACCAACAAGAATGAACTTTTATGTAGAAAACCACTATTAAATTGAGTCTTCCTGACTCAATCCCTGTCTGATACTATTTTACACTTTAAATTTGGTATCTTCGCTCTTTTCTGAGAGAACTCAGACTTGTTTTTAGGAGTAATTCAAAATAATCTATTCTCAGAAAAAGGAAAAATGAACTTCCCTCCCCAGTAGAAAGCAGAAGGTAGCTGTGATACCTAACATGGAACACTTGGTTAAAAGGCAGAGAGAAAAGGACTGCTCAGGCCCTTACTACTGCAGGATACTGATAGAGGCTTTTAAGGCACATGGACAAATCCTGATAACCAGAATGGGTGACAGGAACAGGAGACACTATTTCCTGGTGACCAGATAGTGCCCATATAAACCGATATAACAAATTAGTATGAATTTCACTAAACCAAAGATTATTATGCAAAACTTTTGTTTACAGCTTTTGAAGTTCTTACCTTCCAAGAGTGAAAAGTACAAATCAGTTGCATTCTTCATTATTTCTGGATTACAACTCAAATCAGTAAACAGCTCCAAGAGTCGTGCCCTGGATGATCTTAAGTCACTGTGTAAAAAAAAAAAAAAAAAAAAAAAAAAATTATATACTATATATATAAATAAAAAAAGGGGATCCTTTTAATACACCCCGTCACACTATTTCTTATCCTTTTAGCTAAGTGCACCAATTTAATATCCAAGATAGCCACCTGAAAAAGGGCACATCCAATACTTTTCAGGGAGGGATCAGATTCAACAAGTCTTTTAGTCTCTTGTAAGAGCCAATGTTCACTTCAACACTGGTATTTTCAGTTTAAAGGATGAGCCATTTTAGACACATAATATGTAGTAGTAGTAATCAATTTCAGTAAATGAAGAATTTTAACTTCTCGTACAACATATCTAACAAATATTCATCCACCCAAAACTTCAGAGGCAGATCAGTGCATTGTAGTCCTCTACTAGAGTACATTATAATTAGAAGTAAATCTATAATAGCTCTTTCCAATAGTATCTTTTTATAATTGTTTATTGAAGGAACCCAAATCACGTCACAAACATGAATTAAGTCTCACAACATACATGAAACACATCAGTGTTATACTTCTTTCGGATCTGTAAACCGAGGCAGAAAAGGTAAGTCACTATCCAAAGACCACACAGCGAGTGACAGAAGTCTAGTATAAAACCCAGGAGCCCTGACTCAAAGTCTCTTAATCAAAGATATATGCGCACACAGTGTGATTGATTCTTGTGTTTTTGTATATGAAGGCATGTGTTTGTATATTAGAATATACAGAGACTGCTGTTCATTCTTTCCAGACACATTAACATGGCAGAGACATTTAACAGCATTGGGATTGTACATTACAACTACATGTATAGAAGGGATTGCAATACATCTTTGTTTTTATAAGCTTGATTTAAATGTTTTTCCAGAGCCACTCTTGTCTCTACAACAGAGCTTTTGGTTTATTCATTTATGTACATTACTTACACTAATCCTTCTGTAACAGGATACACACACACAACAAAAGAAAAAAAGTGTGTGTGGGAGGGGAGAATGTCTAGTCCTTTTAGCCTCTTTTTTGTTACAATAGTTTTTTGCTATACAGCATCAGATTTGTAAGATTAGATGAACCATTCTTTAGTACTGGATGCTCAGACTGCCATCAGTGCTTTATTGTCTCCCACCCTACAAATCTCTAATCTCTTCAAACAATACTAAAAAGATGTCCATGATACACCCTGAACAATAGAAAAGAGGCTTACGGTTAGTCTGGAACACACTTACTTGCAAATCTTTGTTGCAGCAGGACTGGTGGCTACTCCATAGAAATTGAATGTGACAGGAGCTGTAGCCTTTAAAGGGTTCCGATGAAACCAGTGGGTCATATTTCTCAAGTACTGTCTGCAATGCTATTTATGGGAAACCTAAAGATTGAAGAAAAAATAGGTACATGAGTGTAACTGGGGTGTTCCCCTCTTTAGTGCAGTGATTTTCAAACGTTTTTCCTCAGGACCCAGTTGAAAAAAATAATTTATGCCCGCAACCCAACAATGACATCTTTGAGCAATGTATTCCAGTCTTGCGGTGCTGGCAGCAGGGGATGCTGCAACCCAGTACCCGAGGCTCTGCCACCCGGTACTGGGTCCCAACCCGTAGTTTGAAAACCACTGGTCTTGTGCATTTGATGCTCCACCTGGATCTATAAAGTGCATGTTTCAGATACAGGGTTTATGTATTGGAAGAAATGAATTTGCAAAATTCCAACAACTTCCACCCTACAAAAAATTGCTTAGAGATCTCACACTTGTTACAGACATATAGGTTACAACTATAGGTAAAGCGAACGGCTCAGCAGATGGTAATAGGCTGCAGAGAACATTGGTCAGCTGCTCTTCTGCAGTTCAGCAACTGATAGCTGTGAATACCACACCCACTGTGCTTGGACGTCTTAGTACAGTTGCCTGTGAACAGGTGTCCTCAAAAGCCAATGCTACCACAACCAGCACTCATGTTAGTAGTATCAGCAGAATAACCAACGACTGAATGGCCCATGAGGAGCAAGCTCCCCCCTCTTTTCTAGAGATGGTAGCTACGAGAGAGGGACAGAGGCAGATAGATTGCCACCGTCTAAGCGGTCTCTGCTTGCCATATGAATATAAGACTTCAGGCTCCAATGCTGGCAAACTAGCAAAGTCAGAGTGCTGGTGACAGACAAAATATTGAATTTAAAAAGAAATTACAAACATTCACTATATAAAATATTAATTTACCTTCCAAGCCCGCAATTTAGGACTATCTTCCTTGTAACAGCTGGAATCAGCTACTTTTAATCATCTCTCCCTGCACTCTTTTGGAGCATGAGCCTGCCCTCCTTGCACGTCAAAGATGTCTACAGAAGCTGGTGAGAGGTTGGCTATGGAATGCAGATTCAGCCCCTTAATTTGCAGGACAGAAGACTCTGCATGTTTCAGTCACTGATCTGATAGATTTTGATGTTAGGTCGTGTGTTCATCATCCACGTGCTTAGTTTCAGAATTTCATTTTACTGAAATTTGCTTCAGGCAAGCTGCACAGTTACTGTCTGAGATAGTGTGAAAGGTTACCATTCTGTTGTGAATCAAGTTCATCTTTTAATAGGCAACAAGTGTGTGATTCACAAGCATGTCTCCATCTCTTGACTTTATTTATCCTGTTTAATCAATGAAGCTATTATTAACTTTTTCCTCCATATTCATGATGTCATTGTAAGTTCCCCATCTTCAAGTGTCTGATGAAGTGGGATTTTCTCCAATGAAATATCATGCAATAAATAAATTTGTTAGCTTTTAAAAGTGCCACAGGACATCTTGTTTGTTTTATTGTAGACTAAATTACTATTACAAAAGGGATAATGTAAGCATGGCCTATCCTCATTGCACTTCTGGAGATCTGAGAGTACTGTAAGGGTAGATCAGCATTTACTTTTTGCTTAAATTTTGCTCCTGCATTAGCAGAAGCAGCCTAACAGGGTGTGAATTATGTATTTTTTGAAACTCACTTGAGGGCACCACCATACTACAGCCTTAGCTCACATTGAAGAAATGGGAGATTGCACAGGAAGGCCTGCAGCAGCAACTCTTACTATGGTAAAAGAAACACCATATAAGGTGGTAGGTCATAAAGTTGTACTGACCATTCCTCCCATGCTCGATAACTCAGCTCCAAGACATCTTTTATTCTTCAGAATGACTTGCCCTTTAACAAAGGGCTGGGCACTCAAAGCATGCTGAGCCACAATCAAGGCAGTCCGCAATCTGATGGGTGTTTACGTATCTCAGCAGCATACTTTCAGGGGACATCAGTAGTTAAAAGTGACTTTTTCTTCACCTATGTCTGGACAGGCAAGAGTTTGCCCGATTGTGGCTATGGCACAGTTATCAATGCTTGATTACTGCCGTGCCTTCTTCCTGAACCTACATTTAGATATTGGAAGGTTGCCTTAGATCGAACTGTCTGGGGTCTACCGGTAGAGAATATGCTGTAGAGGTCCCCTGGCTTCAGATTTTATTTTTTCCAAACAGTTCTCAAGTCAGTTACTGTTTAAAGCCACAGCATGCTGTCATTCTATTTTTTCAAATCTCTCCGGAAAAGAGGTTGACAGAGGCAAAGAACAAAAGAACATTCCGAGGAAGGGGAAAAAATTCAAAGGCAAGTGCTGTAGACCAAGTTGGATGTGTAAGCATCTCAGGAAGACGATTAGGAGGAAGCACAGAGCCTACAAGGAGTGGAAAAGGGAAGGGATCAGCAAAGAAAGCTACCTTTTGGAGGTCAGCAAATGTGGAGAGAGAGTGAGAAAGGCAAAAAGTCAAGCTGAGCCAGACAGTCTCCATCCAAGGATATTAAAGGAACTGGTTCATGAAATTGCCAGCCCATTAGCAAAGATTTTTAATGAATCTGTGTACTCGGGGGTTGTACCGTATGACTGGAGAATCACTAATGTAGTTCCTATTTTCAAGAAAGGGAATAAAAATGATCCAGGTAACTACAGGCCTGTTAGTTTGACCTCAGTAGCATGCAAGGTCATGGAGAAAATTTTGAAGGAGAAAGTACTTAAGGCTGTAGAGGATAACGGTAACTGTGATAAAATACAACATGGCTTTACAAAAGGGAGATCTTGCCAGACCAACTTGATCTCCTTTTTTTGAAAGGATAACAGATTTTTTAGATAAAGGGAATGCGGTGGACCTAATTTACTTAGATTTCAGCAAGGCATTTGATACAGTTCCACATAGGGAGTTATTAGTTAAGTTACAGAAGATGAGGATTAATATGAATATAGTAAGGTGGATAAGGAACTGGTTAAAAGGGAGGCTACAGTGGGTCATCCTGAAGGGTGAACTGTCAAGCTGGAGGGAGGTTACCAGTGGAGTCCCTCAGGGATCGGTCTTGGGACCGATCTTATTTCACCTTTTTGTTACTGACCTTGGCACAAAAAGTGGGAATGTGTTAATCAAGTTTGCAGATGACACTAAGTTGGGAGGTATTGCCAATACAGAGATGGATCGGGATACCATACAGAAAGATCTGGATGACCTTGTAAACTGGAGTATCCGGAATAGGATGAAATTTAATAATGGGAAGTGCAAAGTCATGCATTTAGGGACAAACAACAAGCATTTTTCCTATAAGTTGGGGACGCATCAATTGGAACGGACTGAGGAGGAGAAGGATCTGGGAGTACAGGTTGATCATAGGATGACTATGAGTCGCCAATGTGATGTGGCCGTGAAAAAAGCTAATGTGGTTCTAGGATGTATCGGGAGAGGTATTTCAAGTAGAGACAGGGAGGTGTTAGTGCCGCTGTACAAGGCACTGGTGAGACCCCACCTGGAATATTGTGTGCAGTTCTGGTCCCCCATGTTTAAAAAGGATGAATTCAAATTGGAACAGGTGCAGAGAAGGGTTACAAGGATGGTCTGTGCAGTGGAAAACCTGCCTTATGAGTGGAGACTCAAGAAGCTTGGCTTGTTTAGCTTAACCAAAAGAAGGCTGAGGGGGGATATGATTGCTCTCTACAAATACAACAGAGGGATTAATATCAGGGAGGGAAAGGAATTATTTGAGTACAGCACCAATGTGGACACCAGAACAAATGGTTATAAACTGTCCATCAAGAAATTTAGGCTTGAAATTAGATGCAGGTTTCTAACCATTAGAGGAGTGACATTCTGGAATAGCCTTCCAAGGGGAGTTGTGGGGGCAAAAACCATAACTGCTTTCAAAACTGAGCTTGATAAATTTATGGAGAGGATGGTATGATCAGATTGCTTATTTTGGAATTTGACTGATCTTTGGCTACAGGTGGTGGATATACAAGTGGCCTAAGAAGGCAGGGTACATCGGGTGGGTTCTGAGTTGTTTCTTGGGTAACTGGCTGTTGAGATTTGCCCACGTGCTCAGGGTTTAACTGATCACTGTATCTGGGGTCAGGAACGAATTTTCCCCCAAGGCAATTTGGCCTGGGCTTTGGCAGGTTTTCACCTTCCTCTGTAGCACAGGGCATGGCTCACCTACCAGTGAATTCTCTGTATCTTAAAGTCCTTAAATCATGATTTAAGGAGCTAAATAACTCAGCCATAGGTTAGTGGCCTATTGCTGGAGTGGGTGGGTGAGGTTTTGAGGCCTGCATTTTGCAGGAGGTCAGACTAGATGATCATACTGGTCCCTTCTGACCTCAGAGTCTATGAGATTGTTGACCAAGACAATTAGCCTACTCTTTTCCTGGGGTGGGAAAGAGAGGAGAATCTCTTTATGGCCAGCAAATGTCTCATTGATTTTAGAGGCTTCAAAATAAGATGAGCTAAAGGAAAGTATCAGACTACATCTAGAGAGCTCACTTCGTCTTCTGAACCCTGTTCACAATGTGGTAGCACACTGACAACCACGGTGGTTAAATGTCGGAGCAAACTGTCATTTTAACTTTAGATAAAGCAATCTCTTCCTTTGGCATTACAAGGAACAGCCGAAGAAAGTGGCATTTCAAATAACTTTAGTTTTACAAGCATGTCTGACCGCTTTACAATAATCCTTGTGATATGTTGATAAACAGTGGCACTGAATATTTAAAGAATTGGGGCTAGTAACCTGGACAAGTCTGAAGATCTTGGAAGTCTGCCCAGCCAAGAGTCTGCCTTTCACTCGGCAGCATCACTCTCGCGTTTGCTGGCGTATTACACTGAACATGCCCAGGGATGCGGAGAGCAGCTGGCCGAGCGAGCCTCCCCTGCGCGTGCATCGCCAGCTGCCTCGGGAACGCGGGAGGCTGAGGGCCCGGCTTTGTCTCTACCACGGGTCCCCGGGAGACCCTACCCCGACCTAGAGCCAGAATCTGGCCCACCCAGCGAGAAGGGCGGGCTGCACTTCGCACAGGCCGGGGGACCCAGTGCGAGCGGCAGGCCAAGCTCACAGCAAAGGAGGCCCCCACTCACTGGTAGATACCCGGGCCCGGGCGGCGTCGGGTCTGCACCGCCCCAGGCGCCGCCTCGCTCTCTTACTATGGGCGGGGGCTGCTGGTTCCCTCCGACGACGACACCGCCGTTGATGCGGCTGCAACCACCGCCCCGCTCCCGCTGGCGACAGGCCCCAGCAATCACAGTAGGACCACTTCCGCCCTCACTGTTACCGCCAGAGGCAGATTCCCCATCCAAGCAGCCCTTCTTCCGCCCTCAGCGCTTGTGCCTGCGCGGGGCAGCGCCCACTACGCCTGTCCGTGCGCAAAACGGCCATGCCACGCAGGCAGAGCTAGCGGAGAGCCGATCTCATCGAGCGTCTGTGGCGGACCGGTGGATCGATCCCTGCTAGCAGTACAGGGCTAAAGAACTTGTCCCCCCGCCCCATCTCCGACAGACGACTAAAGGGTACGCGTGTAAGGACCACACTCCCATAGCAATGATAGAGAGGCGGTCGCTTTTCCCTCCCAACGCCCCATAGGGGAATCTCAATGGGCGGAATGTCAGGCTGACACATCCCCTTTCCGTCACACGCTGCCCCGAGAATAAGCCCTTTCACCGTCCCGTCCCAGTAGCTCCTAATGGGTGTGACAGGGCAAGGGCCCGTCCTCAGCTACCTCACCCGCGGCGAGCGACGTGTGGAGCCAGCTCTACGGCTATGCTACAGGAGACGCAGCGGCTACAGTGCGGTCACTCCACACGAGCCCCAGAGGCATCCCATGGTTAGCAGACAGGGCTGATGACAGGTTAAAGTCCCGACCTGAGCTTCCCTTTCCAGCTATGGTGCAGCCAACAGGAAGGAAAAGATGGCAAATCTCACTGGTTTCCAAGTTGCTGTTCCCATCTACCAGGTTACACGTTTTTAAAATGAGCCTCATCACAAACTCACCCGCACCCATCCACGCTAACCGTCTACCCAGGCGGCACGATAAGAGTTTTAGTCCCGCCTGCCCGTGTTCACCTTAGGTATACTCGGGTAGCACGCCAGCCAGGTTTGTGCGCCTGGACTCCTCCCCACGCAGAAGGGCTCCTGTTCTCATCACGTTCCAGAGGGATAGCCATGTTAGTCTATTGCAGTAAAACAAACAGTCCTGTGGCACTGTTAAAGCTCATGTGATAAATAAATCTGTTAGTCTTTAACAGTGCCACAGGACTCTGTTACTGATCATTACAACACCCTCATCCACACCGGCTAGTCTGGACCGTCCCCTCACTACCGCTACAGATAGGAAGCGCATAAACTCGGCTCAGTTCGTTCACGTCTCTCTCCTCCGGTCAGTCCCACTCCGACCCTTCAGGGATTACTCAGGGGAAGGATCCGCAGCACTTTGTTTTGGCTCCCCATGGCATCCTGGGAGTACCGGCCTATGCCAATAGTCTGACTGAGACCTTAAACAACTAAAACATACGAAGATCTGTGAAAGACTAGTGTGTCACCGAAATACAGGGAGGAAAACACAACTGCTTCAGCGAAGGAGACTATACACTGCTTGAAAAAAGACCCCAGTAAGGGCGGGAGAAGAGAGGGTTATTGTTAAACAAAGGGGAAGGAGGAAAGGGAGGCGCTGAAAGCGAGGGGGCTGATTTGTCTGCTCCTCGGCCTCTAATAGTAGCTATTAACAGCCAACTAATCACATACACAGCACATCTCCCCCAACCCACCCCAACACGGCCCTTGGTCTGAACAGCAGAGAGCTGGGGAAGCTCGCACTGCTTAAAGGCGGAGGCTAATCCCGACTCAGGCTGCAGGAGACTTGGGGAGCACCCGTCGCTCACCTGGCCCTAAGGAGTTCCGCACCGGAGCAGCTAGATCCGCACCGCCCTGGTGGTCACTCAGAGCCTGGGACGAAGCCTCTTGCTGGGAGCAGGACCCTACTGTCAACAACCAATAGGATAGAAACTTGGTCCCGCCCTAGCGAGCAGCAGAGTTGGCCGCTGACCACGTGACCCTATGACGCACATCGAGGCGGAAGAGTCCGCGCTGTCTTCTTAGAGCCATGGGCTAGGGCGGGGTTGCCTCGATTGCAATGGACCTCAGAGAGTTTCTGCGCGCCACCCCTCTCCAACCACTCACAGCTCCGTCGGGTCTGAAGGTGTGGCCGGCGCAGACTAGTTTGCTGGAAGAGGGCGGGGCTGACTAGGGGCGGCCGCTAGCCGGGTTCGGTTGCAGCCGCAAATGGGCTTGGGCGGCGGCGGCTGGTGCTGGGCGAGAGGGAGGGAGCGGTTTGCCCGTGTGATGGCCGGTCCCGGGCTCAGCATGCTGCCCTAGGGCTGGGGCCATGTCGGAGGCGGTCCGGAGCCTCCTGCAGCGCTGGGGCGCCAGCTTCAGGAAGGGAACAGACTTCGACTCGTGGGGGCAGCTGGTGGAGGCGATAGACGAGTATCAGATGTGAGTGCGGGCGGCGCCGGACGCGGGCGGGGGCCGGAGGGAGGGATGGGGCTGGAGGGGGCGGCGGGACATCGGTTGGGGGAGGGGACGGACCGGCATATGCTGGGGGGAGAAGCGGTATGGGGAGTGGCCATTGGGGACAGGGAAGGGGCTGGCTCCATGGGGCTCCGCCCCGGTGTGCCAGGTGCTGTACATCCCAGCCAGCGCACGGGCCATGGCTGTGGTTGTCCAAGAAGTCAGGTGACCTGTCAGAGATGGGGACGGTGGGGCTGAGCCCACCCGAGCAGCGCCCCTCCCTGCCCTTGCAATTGCCTGCTGTAGCTGTGCTGTCCCTCTGGGGCTGGCATTTGTGGCTGGTCTCTGTTGCTGGGGGGCCAGAGGTGGGTCCAGAGAAGGGGCAGTGGGCAGATTGAGTGGTTGCTAGGGTCAGAGTAGGTGTGGTGTGGGGGATTTTTGCGGGGAGAGGGACTAAGGCTCTAGCCTGTGGAGTTGGGACTCAAGGGGGACCTGGGTATGCCAAGAGGCTACTGGTTTGCTTTGTTTGTCACCCTGCGGGCATGGGGGAACCAGAGTGTGGGATTTGGGGTTGGCTCGGAGCAGCTGTAGGAAGCAATAGCTGCGTGTGAGATGTGTGAGTGCTAGGACTGGGGGCGGAGAGTGTGGAGCAGATGGAGCATTGCTAGGTCCCTACTTAAGGAGCAGGGTGGGACAGCCAGGTATGAGCCACTGTTAACTTAGTAGAGGAGAGGGAGTCCAATCTGCATGAGTAAAGGGCTTACTGCCTACTTGTATGCGGGAGGCTGCTCCCCTCCACCCTCCCTACTCCCCTGGGAAGAACTACTCTTCGGGAGGTGGGGGTCAAACACTGCCTGCAGTTGTTAATCCTTCTCTTCAGGGGGCAAGCTGTCAAGCACGCACACAGCAGCAGTGGTTAGACCTTTGGTCATCCTGGGGGTGTGTGTCTGTAAAACAAATATAAACAAAAAACCAGTAGCCTGTGCCAAATACTGTCCTGTCTCTAACTTCCTTTTGGGGGATGGAGGTGGATAGGAAGGTTATCAAGGCTATTATGAAACAATTTCAGCTACACTCTGAATCTGTAGACTTCCTTGATCTCTTTGTCTGGATATAGAACAGACTGCAATGACATCAGTGGCTGATCTCCTCCTACTGATTGGAAAAAAACTCAACTAGCTATTGTTTCTGGTTCCATCAGCAACTTTTTCATGCTCCATTGATCTAGGTCAGTGGTCCTCAATTACGGATATGCAGAGGTCTTCCATGGGGTGTTCAACTCGTGTAGATCACTGATTCTCAACCTCAGGATTGCAGCCCATAGGGGACTTGTGGAATAGGTTTACGGGGATCGCAAGTGCAGGGGTGGAAAGTGGCAGGGCCCCGCGTAATTAAGTTACGTGCTCAGCCTCACTGCCTGGGACTCGGGCTTCCAAGGCTCACAACTGACAATCAGCTCAGCTATCACACTGAAATGCAAGTAAAATGTTTATATTTCAATTGATTTTGTAATTGTATGGTAAAAATAAGAAAGTAAGCAATTTTTCAGTAACGACACTTCTGTATTTTTTTCTTTTTTTTGGTAAGCAAGTAGCTTTTAAGTGAGATGAGACTTGGGGTACGCAACACAAAGGGGTACATAAACCTTGATACCTTCCTTCCCTGAAAGGACTACAGTAGTCTGGAAAAGTTGAGAGTCACTGACCTGGTGGTGGTGATTGCCTGTAGAATCCTGGAGGGATGGAGAACAATGACTCTTCATTGAGTTACTTGGAGAAGTCTCAGTGCTGGCTTCATTCTTCCCCTAAAAGCCCCCCCTTTATTTTGCCCTATACTTTGAAGCACTCAATACAGTAACTATAGCTGGACAGTTGATCCTAATAGCACACTGGCTGAGCTGCACCACAGGTTGGCTGTTAGAAAAATGCCGACAAAAAGAGAGAAATTTTGCACTATGATCTGAAGGTTGCAGATCTTGGACTCAGGTGGTGAATTCCAAAGAGGTCTATGGCTCAGAAAATCTTTCAGTTTCAAACTTGCGCGCCATCATTTATAATATTCTCAGAGAAGGAGCAAAAGAGCTGTTTTCTGAGATAGCTTGATCAAAATCCTAAATAGCTATAGGAAGATGAAGACCCAAACTTTAAATTTTATCTGAAATTGGGCTTGTAGTCTGTGTAGATCATGAAACACTGATGTTTTGTGCTGTTATCCACTCTCTCTATTTAGCAAGTGTGGAAGTGGGATTATACAAATTGAGCTGTTTTGTTTGCCATTAACCTTCTGATTAATGACAGTGCATTGCAACCATCAAACCTTTGGATGGGAAGGAAAGCAAAGAGCTCTGTTGCAAATGCAATATTAGAAAGGGGCAGAGTTTCTTCACCAGGTGAAAATAAAAAGTGTTTCTAATAGTAGTGGGAATCTGAATGGGAAAAAAAGTCAACTATAACCTGAGAGTTTGGAGTCATTTTGGCAATCTGAGTACAGATCATTTCAGTAGATGGTGGTATCACACTTCCTGTTAGTTTCTTTAAGTGAAGGTTTTTCCAGGCTTTTCACTCTGGGGTTATGTCATGAGGGGGCAGGGTCTGAGTACCTGTTTTCCTACTGCTTGGTTTGTAAAATACTAAATTCTGTAGACCAGTCTAATTTGAGAACCTCAGATCTAATTACTGCTTTCTTCTCACCAATATCACTTCTTTCTGGTCAGGACTTAGCTGGAGTGGGTGTCTTTTACCTATACTCTTATTTCCTGCTGACTCTCTAACACAGGACTTGACAAAACCAGGTCGCCGTGGTGACCAGGGTGTGTAACCTGGCTCCTAGCTCCGCTGTGGAAATGCAATGGAGGAGTGCCTTCTGGCAACCAAATATAAAACTGCTGGGAGCCAATTTTGTTGAGGCCTGCTGTAAAGGAAACTCCTTCTCTAACACAAGTGTACAAATGTATAATGGAATTGATGACAGTGTACTCCAATATTGATGATGTCTGGTAATTGTCCTGTCTGTGAATTATGAGAAGTACTAAGCATGAACTCTGCAGAACCCCACAAAAGAGGACCATTCATGAGGAGAAAGGATTCCATAGCAATTCTCTGACCTTTCATAGGGAAGAGCAAAGCCAGTTTAACATGACTCTATTTGCCTCTTCTAAGTACCACAGACAGGTCAGAAGCATCTCTTTGATCATTCCCATGAAGGCAGCTAATAACTTACAGGGACATATAGCTTGGCTAGTGCTACCTTTTAGCAGTAGGGAGATAATTAGCATGATTCAATGCTGTTATGTCAAACCCTAGTCTGAAGATAGCTTAGAAGGGTATATCTAAATTGTTGCAGTGCAGGGTGTTGCTGAAGTTGACTAGCGCCAGTGGTATCTGTAAACTTAAGAATTGAAGGTGGGGTAGTCATTGGTGCAAGCTTGGCATTGCATAATAGCTTCCTGAGCACTAGCTAGCTCATAGAATGGTTTTAGGGCTGATGGTGGGTTTAAAAAAGGATTAGATACATCCAATGCTCCGAGTGTCCATAAACCTTCAACTGTCAGAAGCTAAGACTGGACAACAGGGATGAATCACTTGAAAATGCCAGATTCTGTTCATTCCCTCTGAAGCATCTGGCACTGGCTACTGTCAGAAGGCAGGATAGTGGGTTAGATGGTCCATTGATCTGACCCAATATGGCCATTCTTATGGTGCAAAACAACTGCTTACCTGCCTCCTGCAAGTCTCTGTTGAACATGTGAAGATGTGGTCAGGTCTTTGCATTGTTTCTGGAAATGCAGAAAAATCAGTGTGAAGTGTTGGTAGAGCCCTGAGTAGACAAGGAAACCTGTCTGAGTGACCACTTCTTGAACCATCACAGCAGTTCAGATTGGCTGGACAACCTGTGGACTGTCATTGGCACCTTCTAAGTTAAAGACCTTTTTATCCTTGGAATTCTCTTCACTGGGCAGTTCAAATAGAACGAACTAAAGTAGGATGATGAACATTTACTTATTTGCCTTCTTTGTTACATTTCTGACAAATGGAACGAGGGTTGGGCTGATGCTTCTGTAATCAACAGCAGTGGTTCTGCAAGGCTGCCTGTTGTGGGTGGCTTAATGCCTAGCTGCTATGGTGATAAATTACACTTAGTACTACTGTGCATACAATACTTTTTCATGCTGGTTCAAGTACAGCATGCGGACAGTAAATCTGGCTGTTTGTGACCTTGAGTAAGTCGCATCTTCTTTGTCTCCATTTCTTCATCTATAAAAGGTGGAATAATACCCCTGTGTTGTATGGCTATGCTATTTTTTCCCCCTCCCCAATTGAAAGTTGCCATAAGAACTTAATAACTGCTTCAACTCCATCCTTTTGCTGGGTTTTTGATTTGTAGCATCATGAGCTTAAGACACAACTGGGAGTTCAGAGTTCATCTGGCAAATTGGCAAATCAATCTGTGCCTTTGTTTCTGCATCTTTAGAATGGGATAATGTATGTTTCACAAACCACTGTAAAGCTGAATTCATTCAACAGTGTAAGTTACGGGTTGATCCCAGCTTGAAGGAGCCAGAAAAATGTTTGGGGCTGTTGTTTTGGTGCTGCGTTATTTATCAGAAATTACAATAGTTGCCACTAAAGCTGCATTTGTTTAATTTTCTCCTTCCTCCCTGGAAGGAAGTAGCAGCTCTTCCTATGGATTCTCTTTAAAATGTTGCTTAGTTTCTTTTCACTTTTGGGGGCTGTTTGCTTACTATTACTTTCCAGTCCAACACCTAATTTGTCCTCTTTTTGATGATTGTGGGTGGAGTCTCTATTCAGGATGTAACAAAGGAGCAAATGTCAACTAATCAGTATCCAGTACAAGTCGACCCCTGCCTGCATTTAATTTCCAACAGCAGAAAACATATGGTTACTAGCTACACCACCATTTTCTGGTCTCCTCCCAGACCATCCCCTGTGGAAACTTTGGTGGAGGGGAGGGGGTCTGACTGCTTCTATAAACCCTGCATTTGAATTGCATTACACTAGGTGTCCTCTACTGACAGCATAGTTCAGAGCTAGTTTTTTTTTTTTTTTTTTTTTTTAATCTTTAGTACCTGTTTGTGAAAGTGGCTGCAGGTTGTGAAGGACATTAGTTTCCCAGTTTGCTAGAGCAAAAACTAAAGCCCCTAGTAACCTTCCTTGCTTCATTTAAAAAAAGAGGTTAATATTGTTTGTTGTTGCTGAGTATGTTCTCTCCCCTCATCCCCAAATCTAACCTGAGTGAGCATCTCTATGAATGCCTGTTCCAGCAACATTTTTGTGTAATGATTAAGAATTTAGGATGAAGTAGTTTACCCTTTGAGTGGTGGTGGCTGAGGTCAGCCCACTCCCTGTCACCTGGCATGGCCAATAAAGATTTTGGAAAGTTTTGATGGTTGCAAAGACTAGGAAATAAGAATGAGTTGGTAGAGAGGAAGTAGTCCTGTGAATTAGTGGTGCTTAGGAAAGAAATCAATTTGATTCTTTAAGGACCCAAGTCCAGGAGCATGGCAGTGTGTGTCAGGGGGAATGGGGATGGCACAAGGCTTCCCTCCTGCCTGACCAATTGGGGTTAAGCTGAGAAAAGGGGAATTAGTACATATACATTAGTACATAGTACATTCTCTCTTACAGCATGGCACATGCTCAGCACCATCTTTCTCCTGCTGGCTCTCTGAGCCTGATGACTAACTGGGGAAAAGGAAGCAGCTGAAGAACAAGTTATGCTAAGGCCCTGCAGCTGGCCTAAGTCATGTCAGCTCTAGGGAGGAAAGCAAGGGATTCCTTTCATAAGAGAGTAATCATTTTAGCGTACAACCCCACTTATGTGAAGGGGCCTCTGAATAAGAGGACAAGAAAGCTGACCAGGTCTGTTATGTGGCCTTGGGTATGAACTAAAGTGACTACCGGAGTGAGTTGTATTTTGTAGAAAGACATAAATCAGACCCCACAAAAGGAGGATGTGTTTTGAAACAATCTAGTCTGGATGATTGAAACAACCTGAGGAGCACTGAGTACAATGCACCTGATGGGTGTGTGCTGGAGGGCAGCACCCCATGACAAGATGCTTTGTCAAATTTCCATAGTGAAATAGATGAGCTGCCAGAAATCTTTTCCCTTGCTGTGCAACAAGGGATAACACGTCATATTCCTTCTTAAAATTTCATCCCACTACTTTTAGTTATACTCCTGGTGCTATCCTTAAATAAATACTCTGCCTCTGTAGCACTTAAAGCCATCACATGTCTGTGGAATCTTTTTCTCCCTCTTCATTTTACATGTGGACCATGTAGATGAAACCGCCTTCTGACTGGCGGAAAGTGGTCCCCTCTAGGTGATAGGGACTTGGGAAAACCTGTGTTGCCACTGTACATGTTGTCAATCTGACCCCTTACCTGATCACAACATTAACATCTAAAACCAAAAAATAGTGGGGGGGGGGGGGGGGAGAGAAAATGCCTAGTGTTTTCTAGAGGAATGCTCTAGCTGTCATCAAATGCTGAAGTCTGGCATCTGAACATTGTATTATTATTTAATTTATAGAGGTCCACTGGGGCAGTGAATGCTACACAGAGGTGGTCAGTCCCCACCTCAAGAAGCTTACATTCTAAATTAAATAGCCTCCATCAAATATCTTATGGTCCTGATTCAGGAAAGTACATTCTGAATAAGGAAAAAGAAGGGAAATGTGGCTTAGGGACTTATTCCTTTCTTCTGGTGGTTAAAATTGTAAAGAATAACTAATGAACCAAATTTTCAGTGCACAGCTATGCTCCATGTTTGTTAGTGCTCATGAAGGGTGGGAGACTGACAGGCCAAGTCTCTTTATTCACAGAACAGGAAGAGTACAGTAAGCTGAAGTACAAGCTACTCTACACATTGTCCTGCCAATGTATCTCAGCCCTGTTCTGAAATGTCTAGGCTGTTTCAGGATCCAGGGCCAATTCAGTCCTTGGGTTTTTTTTTTCCCCTGAGATTACCAACAAGAGTGTCTTGATATGAATTGTAGGGGGGTTTGCATTATGCACATTCACTGGAAATCTGCCTGAGATTATCCGACTCTTTGTTGAACAGCTATCTAATGCTAGCAATTTTTGGTCACAAATGACCTAAGCCAGGCTTGGCCGAAAGTCACTATATCTCAGTTCTAATTTCCTGAGTCATCCATTTTCCCTCTTTCTCCCAAATACAGTTTTTAAAATCATAACCCATTTAGCGATAGGTGTTTACCAAAAAGCTAGGTTTTGCTTTTCCGTAAATGGCTTTCACTGAGGAAGATACCCTTTACAAAAATAAGGATTTTGGAATCTGATGCCAATAAATTCTTTCTCACTAGCAAGGACAATATGCACGTGAGAGATGAATCAAGAATGAGCTTTTGAATTTCTCTAGATCTTTCTCTTCCAAAAAGTTTCCTAAATGACCTTTCAGAATGATAAGCAACTCTTTAAGTGCTAGGGAGCATTCCCCTTGCTGGCTACTATGGTGCAGCTAGATGCCAGGAGCAAAATCCTGGGTGCCATGGCGACCTGGCACCCAGGATTTGTTGAGCCCTGTCCTAATTATTACTTGCCCCATTACATTTGGTCAGACTACTGTGCCTAGCAGATCATCCTATAGCAATCAAAAAATAATGAAGAGAAGACTCATTCTAGGAACATGGAACATCCATGCTCTTATGGGCAGAGGTGGTGCACAAAGACCTGAGAAGAACAATTCTTGTAGTGAATGAATCTCTGGAGACAATATTGACATTGCAGCACTGAGTGAGAATAGATTGACTGGAGAAGCCTCCATCAGTGAGCCAGGAGGGGACTATGCTTTCTTTTGGAAAGGCATCCTATCTTCATACTCTGCTTCTCGTGGAGCTGGATTTGTAATTAGAACACGTTTCCTTTGAAAGCGCTTCCTGATGCCCCTTTTAACCAGAATGAATGGCTCATGAAACTGATTCCTCCTGAATCCTTTGACATGTCACTGTCGTCATTGCTTGTGCACCTACACTGAGCTGACCACCATAGAGGAAAGCAAGGAATAGTTTTACTCTGACTTGAACGCCATCATTAGGTCAACCCTGGCGTATGACAAGCTCATCTTGCTAGAAGACTTGAATGCTAGAGTTGGTAGAGACAGCAGTGTCCGGAGAGCTGTGGGTGTATTATATGGAGTGGGGAAAATGCCCAGTGACCGACTCTTCCTCAAGGGTAAATGTGCAGAGCGTAGTCTGCTCATCACCAACACTATCTTTAGGCAAAATGATAAATATAATATTACATGAATGCACTTACAGTCCAAACAGTAGCAGATGATCAAATATATTATCACTTGCCAATTGAGACATCTGCAAAGCCAGAGTTACCAGAGCCTTGCATGGCACAGAGTGCTGGACAAACCACAGATTGGTAAGAGCAGGGCTCTGCCTGCATGTAGTCCCCTCACAGCTCAAGCACTTCAAGCTCAACAGAACAGACTTTAACATTAGCAAAGCTCAAGCAATTAACTATCAGATGCAGTTTCAGCAGTCACTTGATGACGAGCGTTTTTTTCTTCCATGCCCACCAATCACTGGCAACCCAACTGAAAAAGGGAGCCAGTTCAAAGATGTGATTATTGAACCAGCTAAATCTGGGCTGGGGGGCCAAAGTAAAGGATCCACTAGGACTGGCTTTGGAAATCTCCTCATTGTTCTTCTCAACTGCTAACTGTCAAGCAGAAAATGTTTGTTTGAATGGCAGAATGATCTCACTTCCATTTTTAAGAAAGATACTTACGGAGCATGACTCAATTTGAACTGAGGAGAATCCAGGATCAGAGGTGGGAGAGGAACATGTAATGCCGAACTTCTGCAGCTAATACAAACAACAAAAAGATGTTCCTTGACTCACTCAAAACAGTCCACGGGCCATCCGTATTTGGCCAAGCTCCCCTGAAGTTGGCAGATGGCATGACCCTCATTGGAGACCAGGAGGAATCATGCAGTGATGGGCTGAACACTTCAGTAGTCTACTTAATAGACCATCCAGAGTTGATCAGCATGGCCTTGATCAATTGCCCAACAACCCATCAAAGAGGATTTCTTTCTCTCTCAGTTGAAGAGGCCATCAAACAATTGAACTGTAGCAAAGTGTCCCGAAAAGATGGTATTTAAGCAGAACTGTACAAAATAGCAGACCCAAAGTCTATTGAGGTGTTTCCCAACATCTTGAGTAGCCTTTGGGAAGAAGAAGAAATGCCACAAGACTTCAAAGATGTTACTGTATCACCTTGTCGAAAAACAAAGGCAAGAAAGCTGATTGCAGAAACTACAGAGGTATTTCTCTCCTCCATACAGCAGGGAAAATACTACCTCTCATTCTGTTGAACAGACTCATTGCAAACATATGAGAATCTACTAGAAGTGCAGTGTGGTTTCAGACCAGATTATAGTACTATGGGCGTTATTTTTGTTGTACGGTGGGTTCAGGATAGATGTTTAGAGCAGAACATGGACCTGTTTGCAGTCTTCATAGATTTGACCAAAGCTTTTGAGATGGTCAACAAAGAGGTTCTATGGTCTAGTCTACATAAACTGGGCTGCACAAGAAGGTTCATAAAAATCATCCATCTGTTCCATGATCATATGACAGTGCAAGTGCTCTGCAATAGTGACTCTTCTGATGCATTTGAAATCTCAAATGGAGATTTTAGGCTACGTACTTTGCTTATGTCCTCAGCCATGCTACAAGGATTTAGATCAGGGGATGTACATCTGCTATGGACTCAATGGCTCTCTTTGATCTTCAAAAACTCAATGCTAAGACCAAGATGCGGGAGAGACTTCCTGTCAAAGCACTTTTTGCAGATGACTGCACCTTAATGGCCCATAGACATGACTACCTTCAGGTCATCGAAGAACAGGTTTGTCTCTGGCTGCCTCCCATGCCACTAGCTGAGAGTTGCTTTGGTGTGATGGGACCCAGCAACCCACCTGGGCTGAGTGGGAGGCAGTCTTGGAGTCTCTCTGGGTGTGGCAGGGCTCAGCAAAACACTCCTCTTGGTGGGCTCTGGGAATGAGTCACTTTCCTCTATTGTCACCCTACTCTGGGGCCTCAGCTGGCCTTTTAACCCCCACTTCCTGCTAAGGAATGTGTAGCATGCATAATGGGGAGGCAGGAGGGGCTTGTACACCCATCGTAAGGTCCTTGAGAGAGCAAATGCATCCAGTATTGAGGAAATGCTACTTAAGAGCACAACTTAAGTGGACTGGATACAGGGGCATACGCCACGGGTGGGCCAAGGCTCACCCACTTGGCCCCGAGGCCTGCCTGACTGCAGCGCGATCTTTACCGCCACGGCTGTGGGGCCACCTAGGACTCGGCAGCTCTGCTGTACTCATGGCCGGCAGGCCTTGCATCTGTGCTTGAAGCTGAGGTACCAGTGCCTCTGCCCCACTCACAGCCATGGCTGCTGACCACTGAGGAGAAGCTGCCCTTGTCTGGGCCCACCCTGCACTTGCAGGGACTCAGCCAGAAAATGGGCTGGCTGCCCCCTTGACTGGATATCTCATCAGAATGGAAGACCACTGTCTCCCAAAACAGATCTTGTATGGGGAGCTAAAGCAAGGTGCAGGTTATCTGAATTGTGACATGCACAAAAGGAGTCTGAAGTAAGCTTTTTCTCTTTTTGCTCCTTTGTGATATATAGGAGGCCAGAAAGGTATCTTTGAAAAATGTTTGCCTGTTCTTACTTCAGAATTATCAGGGATGTAAAATGTGCTTTTGCTAGAGGATCTTGCGTCTTGGTGATCCAATAGCTTGCTTATTGCTGTCCAACTGAACGCTGCAGTGTGGCGCATCACTGGAACCCTCAAGTCAACCCCAGCACCTTGACCAGCGGAGCTGTCACACATTGTTTCCCCATCCATTCACCACAATGCTGCAACCCTTTGAGGAATCCAGAGGATTATGTCTTCCCATCTACCAGGATCTTAACAATGTTCCTTCCCACTGCTTAAAGTCACACAAACTGTTTTGGACTCGTGCGTTTAATCTTCAACCCTGTTGAAGCTTGCAAAGCTCAATGGAGTTTATGAAAATTGTAAATTAAACACATTGTAAAAGATCCATCAGAGAAACCTCTGACTTCGATTTCCCATGAAGCTTACGGGCAATCCTAAACTGCATCTGCACGAACCATGGCAGATGTGGATACTTTCTGCACAAATGGAAAAACTAGACTCTCCAAGGTGTGACTGTAGTTACTCAGAACATATAATAACTCAATGTCCAATTCACAAACACAAGAGACATCACATCAGTGCACTCTGCTACTCCAAATGCAACCATTTGAATGTAAAATTATAGTTGTTGCTCTACATTTACATCAGTCACATGACGCAGATCATCCTAACTGAGGGGGTTGGCATATTGAATCGTAAAAAGATGTCTCTTCTCCAGAATGTCTGTCATTAGAGTTAAGTAGGTGTTAATAAAGTTTGACTAAAAATGTTACTTGGACTCTTGTCCCAGAGGAATACGGTGTTGGTCTATTTCAGCAAAACAAATAAGTAGTCCTGTGTGGCACTTATAAAGACTAAGAAATTTGAGGCATAAGCTTATGCCCATGAAGGCCATATGCCACACAAGAGACCTCGTTTGTTTTGACTCTTGTGATGCTTTCATTTTGGGAGGAGTTGTTTTTTCTTTTTCCCTCCAGAATAAAAAAGACCTATATTTAGAAATGTATGTTTTGCTTGTTTTTGTGTGTGAAAAGTTTTTGGTGGTCTTTGTACATAGTAAAAGAGCCAATCCTCCTCTTCCCTTATATAAGTCTGGTTCCACTGTCTGGTGTGTTTGCCAGTATAAGTCCACAGTCTATGTGGTTTTTATATTAAGAATATGCAAGCACAGCAGTCCACAAAACTTCTAGTTAGAATGTTTTCTGAAGACTGCACACTGGGGTTCAGTATGTTCCCAATCTATAGAAAATACTAAACTTTTTTTCCTTTTTCCTATCCAGATTAGCAAGACATCTACAGAAAGAGGCCCAGTCTCAACATAACAACTCAGAGTTTACAGAAGATCAAAAGGTACATGTTACTGTTTGTTCAGTCCATGGAAGCTCTCGCCTGCAAGGTCCTAGTCACCAGAGTCTTACTGAAGACTTTTAGTGTCTCAAAGGACTGAGCCCTATGCTTTTCTTTTTCCTTGAAGTATAAAGTTCTGTAAAAACAGAGGACAACATGGCTGAAATGCTTATCATTACAGGTGGTAGATACTGAGGTGCAGTATTCAGTGTCTGGGCAGAATCCTTCATAACTGGTGTTTTTTTCTTTTTGGGTGACCTTTTGATAACTTGCTAATAGAACTTTGGCAAGGAATTAATTTAATTTTGTAAAGTCCAAATGTAAAATGTCAAATGGCAGATGTGCTTCGTGCTCAGGGAGGGTGTTAAATTAACGTACAACACCTGATGAGAAGGGGAACTGCCGAAGTCTTCTTGAGTCTTCACTCTTTCAGCCAAACAAGGTTGTAGAGAAGAAGGGTGTATATGTGTATTTTGTCACATCATGTTAATGTAGTTCTGGAAAAGAGTTTTTGTTAAAAAGGGGAAACTTCATCTGCACTGAAAACAAATTTTTTTGAGGTTCCTTCTATATATAATAAACCTTCCCTGTGTTGCTACTGGGTCATACAAGTGACTTTGCTAGTCTTCTGATATTTTTGTTAAGAGGCAGGGTTTTTCTAGGAATGAGGATCGTATAGAGAAGACTTGTGATTACAGGTATTGTTCATGGGAGCAATACTTTATGTGAGAATGGAAAAAAGCTTCCGGACTCCTTTAACACCCTGCACCCCCATGTTCACCCTTACAGTATATCTGTATATTGCTTAATGCATAGTACGTCATATGAATATTCCAAAACGTCTTAGTGTACTGAGCACCACTGCCAAGTTCCAAAGGGGTAGCTGTGTTAGTCTAGGTCAGCCAAACAAACAAGGAGTCCTGTGGCACTTCTAACGACTAACAAATTTATCGCATGAGCTTTTGTGGGAGAAAATCCCACAGATGCTTTGAAGAGCACCGTTGTTATAGTAATACGTTTGTTGCAAAGTCATGTGTATGGTTCTGAAGCTTCACTACGTAATAGTTCCACCACATGCCTTGAAACGTACCCAGGCATAACTCTCCAGGAGCAGAGGGGCCATTCTCACCGCATCAGGTTTTGTATAGGACCAACTCAGCTCAGCTTTCCAGGAACAAGGAACTGGTGGCCTAGCCATCAACAAAGATTCAATTGGACTTTCAAGTGAGTCACCCCCCTTCCCTTACCAGCTTGGAACCCCAAGGAGGCATTGCTCACTGACTCCCGATTTGGATGAACCCATACAAGGATATTGTTTGTTACCTGACCCTGGGGGGGGGGGGGGTGGCAAAGTCCCAGAGGGGCGAAGGAACATTAGAAAAAGGGGAGGCAGCATTTGCAATGCTCTCTCTTCTACCTCCATCTACAAACATCGCCAAGCAACTGAAGTGCTGACTGAAGGGAAGCCAGCCAGCCTGTGATGAGAATCACCTAAGTTTGTAGGATTGCTGAAAGTGTTGCGCTTAGTTTAGAATGGGTTTTGCTTTCATTTTTCCTTGACTAAATCTGACTTGCTATCCTTTGATTAATAATCACTCGATCCTTCTACAGTTAATACATTTGTTAGCTCTACCTAGAGGAGTGCATTTGGTTTGAAGTGTGTGGGAGACGACAGTGGGACTAACAAGCCTGGTGCATATCAATTTCTTTGTTAAATTGACAAATGTATGTGATTTTACATTGTTCAGTGTGCCTAACTGCACACTGAACAAGATTGTGGTACCTAGGGGTGTATCCAGGGCTGGGGGAATTTGCTTGTCATTCTCTTGTATATGCCAGAGAGTGGCTGACTAGAAGTCCTCACTCACTCAGGAGTAGCTTGCTTGCTGGAGGCTGTGTGAGAACAGTCGAGGACGGGGGGACTCTCTCAGCAGAGCAGGGCAAAATGGGGGATTGGGGTGACTCAGCCATTCACCAGTCCAGATTGCAGTAGGGGAATGTCACAACTTCTCTCCTCTCTATCTAGTCATAAAGTGTTCATGATCCCCTCCCTGCAAACTTGTCTGGGACCTTCATGGGGATTGTGAAGACCTGCCCACTCTCCCTCCCATCCACAAACTGAAAACCGACAAGACGAAGGAAATCTCTTTAATGGTTTCTGTTGTCATTGGAGATAGTTTTTAGGTTTTCTTAATATTTTTACTCTTCCCCCCTCCCTGTTGGAAGTAGAGTCAGAGCTGTGGTTGGTTAAGGAGATGGTGCTAATCTCATTTATGGCAGGCTGTGATTAACAACATGTGCTGTATACTGTGTATCAATATGAATTCGACTGTTTCAAGATGATCCCCAAGCTGGGTTCTCTGATCATTGTGAATAGTACCTTGCCCCAAATCAGGGTTAGAGTGTGTTTGTGGCAGGAAGGGGTGGAGAAGCTCTCTTGGAGGGGCTGGCTAAGTGCTGCATGTTCAGAAAATGGAACTATCTCTCCCAAACATAAAGATGGGGGCAGGTCTGTAACCCTGTGTCATGAAAAGCAGCTGCTGTTTTTACTCTGATGCCGAACTGGACTGAAATAGTCTGTTTACAAAGTTGAAAATCTGCCAGAGTTGTAAGTCCTAACATGTAAGTATGCCAAATTTTCCCTAGTCCCCCGTCCCCCACAAGTTAGACTGACTTACTGACAGCAGCTTTGCATCTCTCATTTTTTTGGCTTTCAAACGGTGATGCTGATCTCCTCAGTCCCCTTGTGCATCACGAAAGTGGGCCTCGTTTTGGGAAATATTTACAACATTCTCTCCTTTCTACTGAGTGAGACCAGCATTAGTCACAATAAGAGAATGAGGTTCCCCCCCCCCCATTCTTTATTCTCCTTAAATGACTCAAGCTTTTTCAGCCTTAAAATATCTGGGATGTTGAGTTGGGCCTTCCTTGTTTCTGAAGGTAACCCAAATGTGGATTTGGAGCATTCACTGACCATAATGTAAATGGGTGGGTTTGAATTTTTAACCAAAACTCTTCTTCGAGATGTTGGTTAAGCAATTGAGTTGAATACATGTGTACAAAGAGCAATGATTTTAAACGCTCAAGTTTCAGCTAATTTCTTTGGTATCTTTGATTGGTTTGCTTGTGCTCCAGACCCACATAGTTTTCTAGAGGAAAAATGGGAAGACAAGACCTGAATTTCCTGGGTACAAAAACATAGGAAAAAATTGTTTGTTGGGATGGGGAGGTCTTGTGGATTGCTTATACAAAGAAGCCAAAAGGCACACCCATTTTCCCACTCTGAAAGTGGAAAGCCTTTTTAAAACTAGCCTAGCAGTAATTCTGTTTGTATTACTGTGTATTATGTACTGTTCAAAAAAAGTGGGAAGCAGCTCTTTTTAAGATAGATTAAACATCTCCTCGCTTCAGGGAGACTGGATTCAGATAAATTAACACTTTGACCCAGATTCCCTCCTGCACCAAGATATATTTAGTAGCAAGAAGGGATTGTCATGGCACCCGTTACAACTCCGAGTTCTTGGTCAGCCATGGCTCCAATCTCCATGTGGGTTAGAGCAGTTCTAAGGCTGCTCTAACAGCTAGCCATGATCCCTAAAAGATAACAACACAAGATAAAAGTTGCTATGGGGAAGTCTTCTTTGCCTCTATAGTGCCCTCTCCCCTTCCCTGACATATTTCCTGTGCTAAGCAGCAAGTCATGTAAAGCTGGTAGAATCTGTTACCTCTACCAAGGGAAATTCTCACCTTGATATCTGCACAGGGCAGCAAGACTGGGACTCTGAATTTGGCTGTCCCTAAACATTATTTCTAACGTGCCATGGTCCTTTCATGTTCAGGCACTGACATGCAAATATATCCAACTATAATTATAAAAATGTAATTGGCTAACGATCAGTTCCACTAACATGAGTATACAGCATTAATGCAGCAGTAAGTTGGACAGTTAACAAGTTTACGCTGTTTAACACCTTTGAGTGAAAGAAACCGCTGTTGCTATCCACCTTATCATAAACCTGTTTTGTTATGGTGTGGATGCAAAAGTGTTGTGTGTACCACATGTGACCTGTTGACTGTTAACCAGTCTTGTTACCTTATGACTGATTGGTGAAGTCCTTCTCTTGAACCAGCCTAAGTCGTTGTATGTTCGTTGAAATTGAATGGGGAAAAGAAAGGGTCACCAGAATGGTCTATTCCTGGATTTCCTGCATAGTGGATAGCCGTGTTTCCCTTCTAATGTCTGTTGCTGGATCCAAATCTGATCAGAACAAGAACTTTTAGTCCTTAATGAATGGAAGACTTTTTTTCCCCTTTGGCTTGATTAACTGACAGTGTTAATGAAGATGCAACAGTAACTGCTCTGGGTTTCCTGGAGGGAATCTAGGGTAATGTTACATGCACAGCAAGTCATGTTAAGATCAGGCCTTTCTTCCATATAGGCATAATTATAGCTGACAAGCTATATTATTATATTACATTACATTATTATTTGATTCCTTAGTTTTGGCCGTGTCTGTTTGCTCAGCCTGCCCCCCTTCACAGGGTGTTAGTTGTTTTCACTCAGATGTCCGCACAGTGCACATGACCTTTCAAATCTCCAACTAAACAGTGCTTATGTGAACCTTTTTAAAAAAAAAAAAAAAATTATGCTTGGCTTTCCGCAGTGTTGAAAAATCTTATTTTTTTGTGTGTGCTCTGATAACTTGCTGAAACACTTGCACAGCTGTATAATCCTAGCATGCTTCATTAAACTACTGGTCTGCTAACAATTTGGACTGTTCCTTAAAACCAAACTTCTTAAGTTCTGTATTTATGCAAACATCTCAAACTGTATTACAGTTAGCCTTGACTATTAAATCAACTGAATTTTTCCACTTCTGAACACTAGTTTGCATTGAAACTGGATCTTGACAACTCTTAATTAGCAGAGTTCATTACAGCTTCATTACTGCTAATAAAATACTAAGTGTTTTCATTGCTGTAAAAGGAGCCCTTGCAAGGGAGAGTTGCAGCTGAAAACGATAGTGTTTAGCTGCATTTTGTACTTTTGGTTTGGGTGTGGTCCCTTAAAAATAGTTATGAATAATGGCTGCTGGTTTCTTGCCATAATTCAATAGATTCCATATAAAACCTGTTCCTTACTATTTTAAACTTCAGATATGTCCAGAATTAATCTGTTCCTAGTGCTATGTTATCATTCTTCAACTCCCAAGAGCCTAATGAGACACGCGTCGCAATTTCATCTGCCCCACTGCAAGGCGTTAACTGTTTAGTTCAGGCAGCTGTATGAATCCAACTTCTTTGTGGTGCATAATGGCTCTACTAAGCAGATCAGTGAAAGGGAGAAGAAATTAAGTACCTTTCTGAAGACCTCATTTACAGTTCAGGCTCAGTGCTCTGTGTGGGATAGGGAGGCACAGCAGAAGTTAAATCTTGTTTACCTGTCTTGCCTACCTCACATAGTGCTGGAGATTTAGGTGTATCCATCCTCTTGCTAGCTTCTTATCGTTGGTCTACACAGTCGTAGTTGGGATATCTGTTTCATCTCTTTCGTTGTGTTGACACTCACTTGGCATGCTTGTTGCTCCCCATTAGTACACCAAACTTTAGAGCTGTGTTTGTAATAATATTAGACTTGCATTTTTACTGTAGAGATTTCCTCTCCCTAGGGGAGCTCTGAGGAGTCCTCTGACTTTCTCCAACACTTCATCCTTCCATCTCTGGAGGTCCTACATTTGTGGATGTCTTTCGAGTTGCTTAAAAAAACCCCAAAAGCCTCCCAGTGCTGCTGCTTCTTAATTGATTAGAAGAGGGAACACAAGGCATTCCTTTATAGGGGTTGAGCACACTGTGTCTATAGCACTACTGTCTTTGATCTGCGACCCCCTCAATGAGACGAGGCCATGCATCAAACTAAATATGTGGAACACAAGTACTGAATCTTTCTAACTCTGAAGTACTCGAGTATATGCCAAAGAAGGATGTATATGATTTCTAAGGTGTATTGATTGAGGGCAGGAAAACATGGTTTTCCAATATGTGTACTCTCCCCAAAGCTCTCTAACATGAGTCAGATGTTGTTCAAGCACAAAGACGACCAGTGTTCTCAGGGGCCAGCCTGTCTGTGGAATGAACTCCCACAAGAATGAAGGACCGTCCCAAACTTCACCAACTTCCAGTCAAAGTGCAGGGCACTATTCTTTGATTTTTGCCTTCTTTAACATAAACGTAGCAGTGTGTTTGTGTATATGTCATAAACAAACAAAATCCAAAATATAACCCTACACTGCACATACTTCTCTGCTAAGGCGAGAAGAGAACGAAGGTGTGACAGATGTTAGTACATTTCTGGCAGTCACTTAGATGCTACAGTGCTAGGTGTGGTATAAGAATCCATATAGTATAGAACAGAATGAAGCATAACCTACAAGGAAGCTATGCTTAGATCAGCACCATCTCATGAGAAAGTGTTTAAAATCAGCAGAGATACCAGCTGAAGAAAGTTGGTTTCAAGAAGGTAGCATCACTGTATGGTAGATATTGGCTTTCGGCTGACATACATAGCTTGGAAATGGACCAAAATATTCTTGACTCACTACTAAATCACCCCATTGTCTCGTCATGTGCTAGGACTGCTACATCAGGAACCCAAACTCTTTTTTTAAACTAGGCAATAACAGGGGCATGTATTGGGCTTTCACCTGAGAAGCTTTATCACTCTTGTATTTAACCTGCTTTTCTCCATAGCTTCATCACTCTCACCGTTTTTGCCCAGCTGGCCATATTGCATTTTTCTATAAGCCCTGTTTTGTCTTTAGTTCTTAATTTTGTCCCCCTCATCACTAAAAACATTCTCTTGTAGATGCTGAATAACCTTGTGACTTTCAAAACTGTAGCCATTGCACCAAAATGCTTCTGATGGGTATTCATGATTATTAGTGCCTGCCTGAGAGGAAGCTTCATTCCTGATAGTTTTTCTGCTAGTGACACCAGAAACTATCAGGATCATTTGCTTTTAAACCTTCTGCTGTTGTCTTTCTCTGGCTATCCACTTTGAAAGGCCTTTATGAGAGATGTTGTAAATTGAAAGACTTCCTTTTTCTGATGGTATCTTGCCTATGGCTCCTGCTCGCTCTCCTCCAGAATTAGATGAACGCATATAATTTCTGCGTATGCAGGGAGAAATTACAATCCCCTCTTGATCAATAGCAATCTTGCATGGCTCAGAAGCTGCAAATGAAGAAGTCTCCTATTTGGGTGACGTTGTTAACCTCTTACGCAGAGTTTATGTACCCTAAAAAGTTACTGAAGTCAGTTTTACAAGATTTGCTTCAAATTCACATTCCTTGAGTATGTCAGCTGTTGTATTTATACCAGGGCTTCTCAGATGGGGGTTGGAATCCTCAAGGGATCAAGAGGTGGTTATGGTTGGGTCAGGAGCTGTCAGCATGCCATGACTTCGGCTGACAGCCAGAGACCTTCAGTGCTGGCTGGCCAGAGAGCAGTGGCTTCTGGCTGGGTGCTCTGCAGGCAGCATTGCCCTGAACACCACACAGAAGTAACGGTGTTGTCATGGGGTGGGTTGTCACAGCCTGAAATATTTTCAAAGGGGGTCCCAGAAAAAAAGTTTGAGAACCTTTGATTTGTATGGACCAGTAAGTGAGGGGAGAAAGGGTGTATATATGCTTTGTTGCTGGTTTTCCAGGGAATCCTCCTCTATCCCTCCTCACAAAACACAGACCCTCCCTCACCCCAAAAAATCCTGTGGTTAAAGTACAGGAAGGCCTGCTTCTGAGAGATTGAGTGTCACAAATCCCATTAAAAGGTAATCAGTAAATATGTCTGGATCAGGTACTACTTTAGTTTTGTCATCAAGAGTGGGGAATCTGTGAATCCTTTCTGGGAGGGCAAATGCGAACAAGTAATCTTATGTCCTCAAAAGATAACTCCTCTTATTCTTGGACATGCCCCATATCACTCTGAGAGGAATCATCAGGTTTATGAGCAATTTATGATGTGGGAGGCAGGGCCCAGTCTGTAGTTCATTCACTATTTACACATTTATACCGATAAGTATGTGGAAGGCATTCAGTTGACAATAGTTATGGAATATTGTACCTTGCATCTTCAGTCTCTCTCCCTTTTATATTTTTTCTAGATTGAATATTAAAGACTGCTTGATATTAATATTACTGTGCAATCCAAAGTTTGAGGGTGGAGGTATTTGTAAGCTTATTTTTTAAAAGGGGGTTGTACGCACACTTCATTGGCAAACAAATGAAGTAATTTCCTTCTCTTCCTCACAGAAAACCATAGCAAAAATTGCAACATGCCTGGAATTGCGGAGTGCGGCTTTGCAGGTATAGTTACTTAATCTATTCCCCTGCCATTTCCTTCCTTCCCTTTTTTTTAAAAGGTTTTCAATGAGTGTCAACCCAGAGCATGGGAAGACAATTCTATTTGGAACGCTGATTTGTGTAATCAGGGAATTAATTGACTCTGCTTCTAATGTTAAATGTTTCTATTCTTATGTCAGTTAAGTTTCAGTGCAATGAAGCAGGGTAGAAGGTGATGTGTAAGGCTTCCCAAATGTAGACGTGATTTCTGGCTGACAAAATTAGCGATCTATTTGAATGTTGGGACTTCTACCACTAGGTAGCTGCTTGAAAGCCTCTGAATGCTTAAGGGAGTTTTTAATTGAATGAGGTTTGAATGGCCACAAAACTGCAGGCTTCTGATTTCCTATTCCTGTCACTTCAGATTCCCTACAGAAGAAGACAGTGCTGGTGATTTGTACAGAGGCTATACAAAAAAGAGCCGAAATAGCACTGGCGTGAACCTTACACAAGCCTAGCTGGTGTCATGTTGTCCCTGCTAGACTGTGAAGAATTGCTTGTCTTCAGCCATTTTCACTCTCCATAGATTCATGTCCTCATTACTGTACTTCAGGGGAAGCTGTGCAGATTCAAATGTTGTGGGGTGAGGGAAAGACTTGATATGTTTTTTTTTTCTTCTATTTTGTTTTTTGTTTTAAAAGCAGAGAGCAGAGGTAAGAGGGACTTCCAAAAATGGAAGATGGGGTGACAGAATATGAATTTAGGTGCTGAGCTGTGATGTAGGTTTTATTTCTTCAACTATTCCTCTAAATAAGGGTTATTGTTATTCAGAGCAGTCCATCGCCACACACTGGGCAAGGTCTTGTAGAAATAATTTAAGGTGTTTCTTCCTGCAGTTTGACTTCGGCTTGTATCATCTATACCTTTTCACCCCTTTCAGTAGCTGATGAACAGGTTTTATAAAATCTCCTTCTATTTTCCATAGCTGCTTGTGAAATAATATGCAATAGATAATCACAGAAAATACAAGTAGGAGCTCCACTTGATCGTGATTTAGAGGCAGTGTGTTAAATATGATTTGGTTTATAAGAAATTCCTCAAACTAAGTCTTGCCAGGAAAGTAGCTCTGGCCTTTGTCAAAATTACGGCAGAGAAATCTTGCTTTTAAAGGGTTTAAAATATAAGCTGTTTGCTTTTTGTTACTTTAATATGTCTTAAGACTGTAAGGTTTTGATTTAATTTCTGCCTGTGTTAATGTCACATACTTTTTAACATGGCTGAAGATCTGGGAAGTGTCTTAGGCTATGTCTATACTGGGGAATTTAGGTCGACTTAAATACGTCGACCTTATTAAGTCGACTTAGAGAGTCCACATAGGACTCCTAAGTTGACTTAAAGTGGGCCTGACTAACTGCTAACTAACTTAGCATGCTTAAGTCGACTTAATTTACTAGTGTAGACGCACCCTGAGTTACTTGATGAACAATGAATATTAGTTGTATTGATATCCCATAGAGAGAGCATCCCCACCCCTTGAGGAGGAGGCAGGCTCTATATAGCTGGTGAACTGGAGGCAGCATGGCGTGTTGGCAGAACACCAGTTTGGGAATCAGGGACCCTGGTTTCTGTTCCTAGCTCTCTATTGACTTGCTGTGTGGCCTTAATCTCTCCTTCCCTCACTTTCAGTCTGTAAATTTAGGGCAGTAGTTCTCAGTTAGGGGTATGTGTACTGCTGGGGGTACACAGAGGTCTTCCAGTGGGTACATCAACTCATCTAGGTATTTGCCTACTTTTACAAAAGGCTACATAAAAAGCATTAGCATTAGTGCAAACTAAAATTTCATAGACAGTGATATGTGTGTAGTGCTCTATTTATATGTTCTACACTGAAATGTAAATACAATATTTATATTGCAATCAATTTCTTTTATAATTATGTGGTAAAAATGAGGAAGTAAGCAATTATTCAGTAATAGGGTCCTGGGACACTTTTTTTGTGGTTTAAGTCTGATTTTGTAAGTGAGTGGCTTTAAGTGAGATGAAATGAGGGGTATGCAAGACAATTCAGACTCCTGAAAGGGCTACAGTAGTCTGGAAAGGTTGAAAACCCCTGATTTAGGGTGACATATACTCAGATGTCAAGAGCTTTGAGATATGTTGATGAAAAATGCTAAGTGTTCTCTTTCTTCATTGGCTGAAAAACCAAGAGGGATCAAAGCTCAGAGTTTTACTTTGTTGCTGCAGAGAGCTAGGGTGACCATATAGCAAGTGTGAAAAATTGGGACAGGCAGGAGGGGGGAATAGGTGCCAATATAAGAAAAAGCCTGAAATATTGGGCCTGTCCCTATGAATTAGGTACATCTGGTCATCCTCCAGGCAGCTGAGGGTGAAGTTGAAACAGAAGCCCCTTGTAACTCGGGTTTCCTGGGTTAACCACCTGAATATGCAGAGGTCAGGGCAAGCTGCAAAAAGGAGAGCAGATTGTCCCAGTACTGGTGGATTACCTGGAGCTAAACTCCCCAGCCAGTCACAAACAATGCTTCTGATCCCCCCACACTGGATATCAAGACCACCATAAAATATACTTAACCTCCTTTACTGCATTTCAGCCACTGGTCCCCAATATGACCACTGGGTCTGGTAAAGAGAGCAGTTGCTTAAAACTCCAAGCTCTTTACCCAAAAAGGTTTCTCCTGACCCCAAAGGGTCAGCCACATTACACAGAATCGTATAGGTTTGACTTACCCAAAATACCATGCTACCAGCCAATCCTTTAGTAACTAAAACTAACAGTTTATTGTACAAGGAAAGAAACAAACTAGGAGAGTGCTGTTAAAGGGTTAACGTAATCACATACATACAGTGATTTGGAAGTCCAGTACATCAGGTTTCTAGTAGAGTTTGAAGTTTGCAGATCTTAGGCACACATCCAATACCTGGGTGGGTTTAAGTCCTTGTTTCACAGCTTCAGTTGTTAGAAATCCAGTTCACAGGAATACGGACCAAACAATCCAAGTGTAGAGTTTGCTCTAATTCTTCCGTGAGAATTATCAGGGTGACTCCAAGCCAGTGCTGGCTGGGACCTCAATCCTGTGGCCCAAACTTTCCCTGACAAGCTTGGAGGGATGTGAGAGAAAGGGATATGTTCCCAACTTCCTTTTATAGCTGTAGCAAGGTGGGCATTTGCAGGTTATTTCTTCCTGTGGGCTTTGGTGACAGTTCAGTGTCTTCCTTAAGTAGACAATAGTAATGTATATTACCCTTAAAGTAAAACCTTCACCTCTCAGGCACCACAGGTAATTAGCTGCATTAGCACCGTTAATAGACAGTTGACATTGGTCCATCAAAGCTCCATCTAGATCAGGGGTGGGCAACCTTTGCCAGCCCCCATCCCAGCCCCGCCCAGTGCACCCTCAGCAAGTGCCGGGGGGCAGGGCCAGAAGGGGGCAGGGCAAGGGACTCCTTCTCCCTGCTGGCCCTGCCCCCATGCATGGGGCTCCTGTCCGTTGCTGGCCGCACTCCCCAGTGGGGGGGCAGGGCTAGCAGGGGACAGGAGCCCTGTGCAACGTGGCATCATTTCCCTCCTGGCTGTGCTCCCCAGCAGGGAAGCGTGGCCAGCAAGGGCCTGGAGCCATGGCACACAGCTCTTGTGGCCACAGGTGGGGGGAGTCTGAGCGGCGCTACGTGCCAAGTTTGGCCCATGTGCAGGGCCGTCCCGTGGGGGGAGTGGGGCCCAGGGCCAATTGGCCAAAGCGGGGCCCCTGCCCCCCATGCTGGAGGGGAGCGTGGTGGGTCAACTGGCCCGCTCTGCCTCCCAGGGAGCCGGCCCTGGGCCGGGAGGCTGAGGCCCCCTGGAGGAGGGGGGTTAGAGCCGGAGTCGGCTCTGGCCCCGACCCCAGAGGCCACCTGCGGGCGGGAGGGAGCCAATGGCCCTGGACCCGTGCCAGGAGGCGGAGGCCACCTGCAGAGTGGAGCCGGCCGTTTTGGGGCAGGCCGGCCCAAAGGCTGGGCCTCACGTGCTCTGCCCCTGGGCCTGCCTGCTCCGCCCTGGGGGCGAGGAGGACGGACCCAGGGGCTGGGCATAGCCCTCCCAGCCCGCCCCGCCCCACTGCCTTCTGCTTGCTGCTGAAGGCAGTGGGGCGGCTGTGGAAGGAGGGGCTGCGGTGCGCATGGGCTCCGCACTGCCTGCTGGGAGCGGGACAGTGCAGGGCCCACGTAACCACGGAGCCCGGGGTGATCGCCCCGTTCGCCCCCCTCTCCTCCCAGGGACGGCCCTGCCCACGTGTCGGGGGTTGCTGACCCCTGAACTAATATTAATATTCCCTCTTCTAATAGAGCAATAGAAGCAGGTAGGGAAGCAGTTCATTTACCTTGCTAACCTCTAACAAGAGAGATGTAAACACCATCAAGTAACGACTAACAATACACACGCATATCAAAGCTTTAGTCTACTTATAACACTACCGTGTTTTCCTGCAATATGTTTTTAAAGGTTAGATTTGGGTCATGTACTCTTCAAGATGGCTTGGCCTTTTCGGGCCTAGCATGACACCCCTCCCCTGACCTCGTGGATAAATGGATTAGGAACTGAGACTCCTGCTCCACAAGTGCAGGTCCTTTCTCCCAGCAACCATTGCAGCAGAATATGGAGTAGATTCAGAAGCTACACGCCTCACTCTGAACTGCAGCCAATCTATTTTCCCTGTGTGTGATGCCCTTCCAGGGGGAGGGAAATGGCAAGGACCATCCCAAAGGTGTGTGATCTGTTGTGTGCTTTCAGCTTGGGATTTGAAATGGCATTGGTTGCTATTTGCAACCTGCAACATTAGCTGCTTCATGTTACTCTGCAACTTACTGCAGCTCCCATGTGTTTTCCTTGTAACTGCTTATGTGAGGAGTAAGTGAGAACTTCAAACACTAGTCAGAGCAGGATACAGCACAGGCAGGGGCTGACCTGTTTGGAGGTGGTTTGCGGTGTTCAGATACTTGGGTCTTGGTTGGCTCCTCTTTATTTTACTTAACCTAGTTGCAGGCCTTTGAACAGCAGCTGCCACCTGTTCCAAGGCACCTGGTGGTTTTGTGGTGTAGGCAAACTTGTTACACTGTGGAGATGGGCAGAGACCAGCCAACCTACTCTTTTGTGACCCATGCTAGGGGTGAGCTCTGAAAGGAAAGTGCTTGGACCCACTCTGTCCAAACTCAGAACATAACTAGTCCAGTGCAAGAACTGATCCTCATCCTTGCTAGTTTGAAATCTGTAGCCTTGTTTTAGGGGGTTATAGCCTGGAGACTACAATCTGCACCATCAGGTAATTTAAAGCCCCTTTGAACAAATAAAAATACACGGTAGGTAAGTGCTGGAATAAATTGCCTAGGGAGGTTGTGGAATCTCTGTCATTGGAGATTTTTAAGAGCAGGTTAGACAAACACTTGTCAGGTGGTCGATAAAGTTTAGCTCTGCTGTAAGTGCAGGGGACTGGCCCAGATGTTCTCTAGAGGCCTCTTCCAGTCCTATGGTTCTCTGAGTCTATAAATAAGTGTAACTAGGTTATTTTGAGCCTTTCTCGTTTCCAGGCTCACCATATGGAATAAACTTTTCTCTTTAGGACCATTAAAATTACATTGAAATCAATGGGGACCAAATTAACTAAAGGGTTGTTCTAAAAACCCTCTCACATAGGGATCCCGTAGAGAAAACAGCTCAGCACAGATGGACAAAGGCAGGAACAGCTCATTCTGAGACAGCAATAGCAACAGAGGGTGTGTAATGAAACCTAATACTGTCTTCCTTTGTAACCTCCAGTCCACGCAGTCACAGGAGGAATTTAAACTGGAGGATCTGAAGAAGCTAGAACCAAGTAAGTAGTATCTTACATTTTTCTGTGGGTGATTTTTATAATTACAGTGGAAAGTCTAATAGCCACAGTAATGCTGACTGGCCTCAATGTGGGTAGACAGCAATGCTGTAGGGTTATTCCTCCAAATGTTTGTAACTGCATACATTCTTTGATAACCAGGCTTTGGTGTACTGCTGGAAGATTGACGTACGCAGACATCTATGTTTTCATAGTCAAGTAATTTGTCCTCCCTTGAATGGACAGTGTTCTTTGGAGTCTCTAATAGCATTATAGCATAGCAGAATTCCGTCTAGTATCCAATAAAAGTATTTTAAAACTCTGTGCTGCTTGGATGAACATTCAACCTGCACATAACTTTTTTGAACAGTATTGTGCTTAAACTGTAATGTCATTCCGATAGGAACATCTTTCTCTATGCAGTGCCATGTACGCCAGACTTCCGCAAATAATTCAGAATATATCCTGAAACCAAATCATTTGTTAACCAACATGCTGATGGTATTTTAGTAATGATGTCAAATCCCAGTAAGGAAAATAGAAGGAAGATAAATGCTGGCAATTCAAGTGTAAAAGTATAATTACGCAGACCAAAAAAGAATTGATGAGCACCTAGAAAAAGACAGAAGGAAGAAACAAAATAGTAGCAAAAAAATTTAAGTACATCAGAAGCAGGAAGCTTGCCAAACAATCAGTGTGACCGGGACAGTGGATGATTGAGGTGTTAAAGCAGCATTGAAGGAAGATAAGGCTGGTGCAGAGAAGCTAAATTAATTCTTTTCATTGGCCTTCACTGGAGAGCATGTGAGGGTGATTCTTACACCTGAGCCATTCTTTTTAGGTGGCATGAGCTTAAAGTTTTATGCTTTAAGAATTTTCCTGAATTGGGGCCTAAATGCTATTTTTGATCTCTGATGTTCCACCTCAAATCTGGCATTGACAACAGTAGATAAGGGATTAATTAAACAGTGTTCTGAAATAATGTATTTCTCTGAGCTCTTTGCAGAAATATTTAAATGTTTATCAGCTACTGATTTGAACCTCCATTGTGCTTTCAGTGTTTGAGACTGCAGCCCTTCAACCGGCTTCTCTGAGCTGGCCCCTTTAAATTGCCTTCAGCTGGTTCCACCCAGGCTGGCTGCAAAGTAAACCAAACTCAATATATTGCCATTGGAACACTCAGTACTTTCACCTAGATCTCTTGGAGAGGTTGACTCTAATGTTGCAGAAGATGATGGTGCATTCGCTGTGCAAGAGCTTTGTATGTTTCGATGACTCTGAAATATTAAAACTACTGTATTGAGCATGGGCTTGCTTACTTATGCTGACTCTGGCCTAAAGGCTGTAGTTGAAAGGAAAGTTAGGTTAATAGTATCTGTAGAGTACCAATGTCTTCAACTTGTAACACAACAGTAAAGCTATA
>ML685763.1:13317163-13370470 GCA_007922175.1 Pelusios castaneus | reverse complement strand
TCGACTCTCCACTCCAGAGCTGGTGATGGCATTTCCTTGCATTCTATAAATGTGTAAAGCTCTTTGAGATCTGTCGATGGTAAATGACAGTATGTGCCATCCGGATGCAAATCCTTGGCCTTAGGAGACTAATCCTGTCCCATGTCATTGTTCACAGTAGGTGGGTGTGGAGAAAGGCTTCCATGAACAGAAACAGGGAGGGGAAGGACTGAAGTAGGTCCCAAGCTGTAAGAGTCCCAAAGGGTAATGGTTTGGTTTGCTCTCTTTCTCCAGGTACTTTATTACCCAGATTGCCATCCGAACCCGGGATGACATTACTCACTATCAAAATAGAGAAGATTGGTCTGAAAGATGCTGGGCAGTGCATTGATCCTTATATCACAGTTAGTGTAAAGGGTAAGTATTGTGTTCACAATTCTGTTCTCTGTGAAGGGATGTGTGTGTGTTTTATGGAAATAGGATCCCTCTTCCCTTACGTTGGCACTCAGAAGAGCCTCTTTCTCTACAATAGTTCTTGTGGCTTTACTGTCTTCCTCAAGGGTGAGATGATTCAGTGGCCAGCATTAAAACTGCCCTTTTGAAAAATAAAATGGAATCATTCTGAGCTGTCACTAATGGGTAGGTAACAGCAGTGATGACATTCAGGGGGTTATCTCTGGAACAGAAGATGGAGGTTTCAGATTTTAAATACAGTTCTGGTTTTGGAATTTGAACCAAGGAATTGATAGTAGGCAGTAATAAATATGGGTTTATTTCCTCTAGATGTGAATGGGATAGACCTGACCCCTGTTCAGGATACTCCTGTGGCTTCAAGGAAAGAGGACACGTACGTTCATTTTAATGTGGACATTGAGATCCAGAAACATGTTGAAAAACTAACAAAAGGTGGGTAATTTTCAACTTCTGAGCTGGGCTCTGTTAGTCTTCAGGGCATTAGTGTTGATGCTGCTCCTGCTCTGAGGAGGAGTCAGGCTCAAGCGGCTATACTAGGGCTCAAGTCCCAGGGCTTGTCTGCTTGTTAAGCCAGGGTGTGAATCTACAGTGCACTGGTAACTTATGGGGATACTGCTACAGCTCCGGGAAAGTCCTTTCTACTGTCCAGACCAGCAGTTCTCAACTACTGTGTTGCCACACGGTGGGTGGGGGGCTGGATTTGGCCTGTGCAGGGGTTTGCTGGTGTGTCCTGTAGGGTGGCGCACACCGCAAAAAGTTAAGAACCACTGGTCCAGACTACTGTACCATTTTCAGGAGTCTGAGTATTGCATCCCCCCAAGTTTCACCTCCCTTAAAAATGACTTGCTTACAAAATCAGACATTATAATACAAAACTGTCATAGCGCCCTGCTACTGAAAAATGGCTTCTTTGCACCACACAAAATAGGAGTGTAACCATTGTACTTAAATTTCAGTGTACAGTATAAACCACTCATAGTCTGTATGAAATGTTAGTTTGTACTGAATTCGCTAGTGCTTTTTATGGAGCCGATGGTAAAACAAGGCAAATACCTAGGTGAGTTGACGTACCCACCTATGCACATCCCCATGGGGATGGTTGAGAACAACTGTCCTAGAGTAATGGCTTGGTATATTGCTTTCAGAGAGTACACTCTGTTACACTGGTTTGGACCAGCCACACTGTGGTTCAATTGGGGATATAAGCTCAGGGAAATAGTTCTAACATTTTAAGAAACCCATGATTTTTCTCATAGAATCAACTGATCTAGAGAAATAACAGAAGCCATTGTTTTTTATATACATAGAACAGGTTAAAAAGCAGCCATGTTTTCATGCCAAGCAATCCGTTAGACATTTGACTAGGTTTTTTCCTCCTTTAGGTGCAGCTATTTTCTTTGAATTCAAACACTATAAGCCCAAGAAAAGGTTTACCAGCACCAAGTGCTTTGCTTTCATGGAGATGGATGAAATTAAACCTGGGACAATTGTTATAGAACTGTAAGTGACCTGGCAAACAATCTGAGATATCTATGTATGTACTGTAGCTTCCAGTGGTGCGTTGCTAATCTATAGCTTAGTATTGTCTGCTTATGCTTTGCTGTACTGGATGTAGGAAGCTGTTTGCTCTCAAACTTACCACTTTATCTTCTCTTGGATTTCTTTATTCCTATCTTCCTGAACACAGAATTACAGACACTAGCATTTGGTTTGGAAGGAACTTCGACATCTTCATGCTGGTTTGTTCAGGTTATATATAGGTACATTTATGGGGTGTGTGTGCATCTATATCTATAGAGATAGAGATAAAATAATGTACATTTTGATCCTCCGCTGAAGTAACCCGATCTGCTGCTAAGAAAATGAACAACTTACTGACTAAAGCACGGGTCACCTTTTTGAAAAAAATCCCTTTAGTTTGACACACACACACAAGGGACACCATAAGTCAGAATAACTTTAAAAAACAAATTACCTACTTTGGTGACTTGGAATATTAAAACTGAAAGTGTTAAAACCGCTTCCCACTTAGACTCACTACTTGTACTGTCCAGTTGGAAAATGGAAGTAGACTGGCTGGGTTGATTTCTGACTCTCTTGGTGCTAATGCTGTAGAGCTGTAATATGAGTGGCAAACATTGTGGGGTGTGGGAATTTGCCTTGTTTCCTTAGTAATAAGAAAGAAAATAACTTCATTTACCGGCTGAAAGAGAAGGGCAGAGTCCAGAAAAGCATGCTGGCCGTAGTAGTTCTGTTAAGAGCAGTCATGCAATTGAGGGTGGGGGGGCCCTAGATGACTTTGGAGAAGGTCCTGCTTTGATGGTTCCCGCTGCTGTCACATGGGGAAACAGCTAATGAAAAATGTCCCTGATGAGAATAACAGCAACTGTGTAAGACCCCTTTTCTTTGCAAACCCGCATGTTAAGTCTGAATTACCAAATCGTTTTTCTAATAAAATTAAACCTCCAGTAACATGTTGGAAGTGTGGGCGAGGCACAGCAGAATAACCAGACAACCATGCAATTGAATCCTCCTCTGTTCAGGCTTGTTGTCATTTGAAAGTTTAACCTGCTCTATACCTTGTTCTAAAATAATAATCCAAAAAAGAAAACAAAACAAAGAAACTCAGTTCAGTTTCTCCTATACAACCTCTTTTTATTATTGTTCCTTTTGTAGGACTGCTAAATTCATACCTGGAGTGCTTCGCAGATACTGACAAGGGAGTCAGAACATGGGTTTATTCTGATACATGATTATTATTTGCCTTCGACTTTTCTTTTTTGTGCTTACAGATACAGAAAACCCACGGACTTTAAAAGGAAGAAACTGCAATTGTTGACCAGGAAACCCCTTTATCTTCACCTCCATCAAACATTGCACAAGGAATGACCCTTCTGTGAACCAAGCCACTTGTCACAAATCATGGGAGCTGCGAGTGTAGCACCCCCATCCTTCAACAGGCAGGAAAATGGCTGTACTCACGCCAGGAGGTCAAATGAGACCGTCACACACTGCACAGCAATACCACGGGGTCAGAGGTTAAGCCTCTCATTCAGGTGCAAGTTTCTTCCAGTCCCTTTTGGATACCAATTTTATCACAAATGTACTGAAGTATTTTGTGACAATTTCTCTTCAGAATTGAGCTGTTTGTAAAATTTCCATTTTGTAACTTTTTAACCCTCATTTCAAAAACCTTAGGGGGGTTGGGAAGTGCCCTCACCAGATCTGACGTGGCCCGTTTGCTAGCTTATTTCCGCTTGCTGTGCTTGCTCTTGCAGCCCCTCACACAGTGGAGTCCTTCATTCTGTCTTGTTGGGAGGGTAGGGAAGGCAATAGAAACAGGATTTTACAGAAGCAGCATCTGCAAATGGTTTAAGCAGCAATAGGCTACTGGTTAGAGGGAACGACTCAAGGCCAAACTGAAATGCTGCTATACCATCTCGTCAGCCTGCTGTTTTTTGTCCTGCCTGACTAAAGGAGGAAGGGAGGAATGCTTTAAAGGTGGAAGGGAAGAGGCTGATGAGAGAACCAAGCTTTCAGCTGTTTCTTAATCCCATTCAGATGGTTCCCAGACTTGCAGCATCTGTGATTATTTTCAGGTGGAACTTATCTATTAAGTATGGGGATCTGTTACTCATGAATATTTAAGGGAACAATCTACCTGCCTTTTTTCTGTATTTTCTATCCCATATTTTCTATGGTGTACAGAGCGATTGGTGTGGGTAAATTATGGGGCCCCATCCTACCCCCTCTGCTGTTGGTGGGCGTTTTCCCACTGATTTCCCAGGAGGTAGGATTGGGCCCTTCATGCTCAGCATAAATCTGCTCCAAAAAGATTAACAGTTTGTGTGCTCTGGCTAGCTCAGGCTGTCAGGTGAAGACAGGCTTATCCCTAGCAGAAGCTGTTTCCATAAAACCTGATTGTGGATCTTTGCTTACCTCCATTTGTATGCAAGTCTGGAAACTTAGTCTAAAATAACCAGGTTTTTATGTAGGTAGGTAGCATTATCATTTATTTTCTGTATTATTGAGATGCATGATGTATAATAAGCTGCAGGCCATTGGCTTATTATAACAAACACTTGCATCCACCTTTTGACTTAATAAAGGGACCGAAGTAGAACCCATTCAAACTTTTCATATAGTCAATGAGTGGAATATTTAATACAGTTCTTCAAGGTCTGATGTGCTTCATGTGTATCTTCACTAGTGCCTACATACTCAGACCCTGTGCTATGCTAACAAAGGACCAGCACTGGGAAATGTTAGCTGTTCTAATAGCTTGGATGCAAATGTACCACTAACGCCTTTCTTTCTGCACCAGATGTAATACTAACTCCAGAACATCTTTTTAAAAGTGAGTGAAAAGGATTTTTGCACTTTTCATGGCAGTCTGTTTGTGGAGTGTCTCGGGTGTTCCTTGCTGCTTCTTCAGCAGTGATTTTGAAGGGAACTAACAACCAAGGGATAAACTGAGGCCTCAAATTTGAAGCTGAATTTAATCTTCTCCCCTTCACTCTGGCTTAATTGTTGATGAGTTCAGCTAATGGCTGAGGAACTTTGCATTTTCCTGTTAACAGTTCTTAAAGGGACCAAATTACACTTTAACCTTTTCCACTGGAATGTCATGCCTGAAACACAAACACTAAATATCTTGATTAGTTTTGTTAAAATAAATGTAAATATAATCTGACATAGCATTCTCTATTGTTGGCTGCTGTTGTACAAATGAATGAAATATTCATTCAATAAACTTACAGATGCAAACTTTCACCAATGCATGAGGTGGAGGATATGGTCCTGATCAACCCAAGCACTTACTTAATTTAGACTGTTTGCATGTTTAAAGTCAAGTCAGTCAGGGGGTTTTACTGCCTTGGTGAATAAGGGTCTACTCTACACCTCCTGTAGCCTTTTAAAGTCCATTCTAAGAGGTGTTCATTTTTCTGATGTGTACATTTGGCATACTATAGTAAATATTTTGTGATGTGTACTTGTCTACATTTGAGTACTTAAAAACATCTTCATATAAAATTCTTGTTAGGCTACAATCACTCAGTAATTGGGGAAAGTAGAAAAAGGTGAAACTGAGTTTAAACCTGCTCTTTGCTTAAAACATACCCACTGTGTTACAGTGGAAGTATTATCCTCAGCAGTCAAATTTAAGATGACATTTTAAATGGTTCTTAAGAGTTAAATGTAATGGAATAAAGTTGCTTGGGGGAGAACATAATAAGTTAAACTTTACTTTGAAGGACCTAATTCTCAAAGATGGGTGTCCATAAACTTCATCTGTGTACAATTAATCACTTATGGCTACAGTTGTGCCTACCAATTAAACATTTTTATCAACTATCAACCTTGAATCTCTCTCCAGCTCTTGAAGTCCCTCAACTGCAATTGTAGGGAATGTCAAGTGCAGTAAATTGTCTGTTAAATATACACGTAGAACCTTGTATTTAACTAATTGTAAATGAAAGGTTTTTTTAAGGTCACTTCTCTGCATTTTTTTTTTTTTTTCATTTTTTGATGTAGCTATTCCTGAAAGACTTTCCTGCTGGTGCTTATACAGGAGTATGAAGGAATAGCTTAGATGAAATCCTGTTTTGTCTTGTAACTATTTAACAATCTCACCCTCTTTCTACTGCCACAGAGCTGTTCTTAGCTGCTTGTACATCCCCCTCCACGCACACAACCATTTGCTAAAGGAAATATTAAATTATCCTCCAGCTTAGTTTGTTCCCTAGAGTTATTTGCTCCATGATCACACCACAGCCTCAGCACTGATGTAAGTGTATTGTAAAGGGTGCAGTACTTACCTTTTATAACAAACTTAACCACTAGCAAGTTGTCCATTATATTTTTGAAACTATAATGTAGACCCATCATGCAACACTGAAGAACTCAAACTATGCACAAAACTTTAAATGAGTGTCCAACATGCATGGGCTGAATGTAGTCTATGAACCTTTTCCATCCAGGATGTGACTGTATGCTGTGGGACCACACCCACTCCCTAATAGAGTGAGTGTGTGGTCTCCCCTACCCAGCGCTCTGCAATGCCATCAGTGGGTCTGGTCTCGCAACAGTCCAAAGTATCGGGTATGTGAGACTGTGTTCCGTGAAACCACACACTCTTCCTAACAAAGGGGGCATCTACACTTGTAAATTAAGTCAACTTTGGGCTCTACAGGACTCCCCCACTCCCTCCCTGCCAAGGTGGCGGGCACAGGGAGAGCCTAGCATGCCCCCTGCCCCCCCCACAGGGCTCTGCCCCATGCCCTGCCTGGGTCCCTGTCCCCAGGTACAATGGGGCAAAAGCTGAGCCCCCTGCCACCATAGACCAGTCCTAGGTCCACCTAGCCCCTACAAGTCAACCTAGGCATCCACTGTGAACACTGTAGGTTGACTTTGTAGGTCCCCCCAAAGTCAACTTAAAATGTAAGTGTAGACATGCTAAGTCAACTTAAATTAACAAGTGTAGACATAACCAAAGAGTGGTATTATGCCCTAGTATTTCAATTTGTATGTGCAGCCCATATGATATACATTTAAGTAAAATCTGGCCCACCCTAGCAAATAAGTTTGACAGCCCCTGCTTTAGAGGTTGTGCTTTTGAGAGAGGAATAGCATTTTTTAAAGTGCCTTTTAAACTGCCAGTGGATCCTAAACTTTTGTACAGAAAAATATGTAAGTTCAAGGCTGCTTACCTAGAATGAGGATGTGTAAAATATGATTACATTGCCATAAAAACAAAGTGACTTAAATCTCAACTAGATCATGGTTGTGCTAGAGTCTGATCGCTGACTGAAATGGTTAAAACTACTTTCAGAAGTGGCTCACATCTTATACAAGAGAAGTCTAGAGCATTTAAGGCTGCTCCTAACTTCTCAGAAGTGGCTTGTATCAGTAACACCTTACTCACTGTGCCTGGAGTTAAGTGTCATCTTGATAAAGATAATGCTAGCTCAAGTAGCTTCCATGACAGATTGAACTTCACCCTCCGTCTAGCAAAAAGGCATTTTGCCCTTTATTACAATTTTCCTTCAAATACAGTGTAGCTTGTTTGATCATTTTGACCAGGCATCTTAAAAAGGTAAATATTTTTACAATCTTTCTGTAAACCATTGGTCTACAATAACTGCAGGTTAATGTGAGGGAGAAGACAGGTTTGGTAGCATTTTACTTAAAAATTATTTCCACAGGAAATGTTCTGATTATATTTTTCATGAAATTTTAAGTCATTCAACAACTGGTTACATAAGCTACATTAATTAAAACGAACCACACAGGTACTCTTGTATTGCACATTTAAAGAGCTGCAGCTGCCCTACAGCTGTAAGAAGCAGGCTTCAAGTTCATCACAATAAATGATTTTTACATCCCAGGAGGATGAGTGGTGGTTGATCTCAAATGCACATTGCTAGGGGGTTTTGAGGGAAAATTAATTCTGCAAAAGTTGTAATATACCAAAACCAAATCTAAGAATAAAATTAAATGGTTGTCTTTTGAAGCCAGTTAAAGTGCATGAAATAGGCTAGAATCCATTCCATGCAGCTGCCATCCATATAAATTACGGTTTTTGTGCCGGAGGATGTGTGTAGTCTCTTGGACTTGGTGGACAAGGTGGTCCTTGTGGAGGCAAGTCTCTAATTGGAGGAGTAGGAGGGTGATAGTCCCTTAAGCCTTGTGGGGGTAGCCGTGGGCCAGGAGGATAATCTCTCAGGCCAGGAGGGCCTCCAGGTCGAAAAGGAGGAGCACGTACATATCCTCTTGGATCAGGAGGTGCTAATGGGCCAGGTGGCAGGTCTCTCATTCCTAATGGTGGGCCTGGTAAATAGTCTCTTGCAGCTGGAGGTGGTGGGGGAGGACCACACACTGAAAAGAAAGAGGGGAGAGTAAGTGATGGAAACTCCCTCTACATTAAAGCAGTTAGTACAGCCATTTCAGAGACATGAGATGAAAGTTTCCCAGTTTCAGCCTGTTTATATCTTGGCCTAAAGCATTTCAGCTAAAGAGCGATATGCACCTCTCAGAGAGAGGCAGTACTAGAAAGTGCGGCCACAAATGCCAGCCTCAGGGGTTCCTGGCAGTTAATGTTTAAAAAACCCCGCTACTGTACAGTAGACAAAAGAAATGGGGGCTTTAAGACTTTCATCAGGCTCCCAAAGGAGTCACATTCAATCCTGCTCAGCAAGGTGCGTGGAGAGTGATCCAAGAACTCCAAAGGATGTCTACACAGCAGGCTTGGGCTCCTAAAATTGCAGGGTAGCTAGTCAGGCCTGGAGCCTGGGAGCCTGCCCCCACCCTATGTTTAATTGCTCTATAGACATGCCCAAAAGATGTTTAAAGGGAAGACTCAATGACGCAACAGGAAGTGAAGAAGCTACTGGCAGTAAAGAGATGTGGGTGAAAATAATTAATAAGACAATCATACTTAAGGGCAGAGGAAGAGGCCGAGACCCATAATTCGCACGCAGTGGGGGTGGCAGTGCTCCAAATCGAACTGGAGGTGGCGGGGGTCCGATCACAGGAGAGGTCATTGTGGGTGTCCCGGGAAAAGATGGAGGACCTGGGTTAACCTGTTCAAGATGTTGGTTTGAAAGTTAGAGGATTTGGGAGAGTAGACAAATACACTGATGCTAAAAACACCAGAAGTAAAGTGTCAAGACACATGAAAATGCAAACAGTGCAGGACCAGTTAGTCATCAAGCCTCCTCCCTCCCTTTGCCCAGCATGGAGTTTGCCATTGGAAGGATGTGCGGTTTAGGCCACTCAAATCAAAGGAAGACCACTAAAGTCAACTTCCAGGTGCTTCCCCTTTAACAACCCCATAGGCCCATACAATATTGCTAGATGCTAAATGCTATTGAAAAAACCTCCTTCCTTCCAGTAGTAGAGAGTTAGCAATAAATCTAGGTCCTTCGGCACTACAAATATTTAGACAACACATTTCATTGGATTATTCTTGTAGAGTCGCTCCAAAGATACATGCTTGCATGCAGTCCTTGACAAAAGCAATCGGGCTTTTATCATATTGCAAGAAAAATCAGACAGCCTTTCTGAGTAACCCCAAGAAACCTTTAAAAGCAGAGACCCGCCCAGGGTTAGTTGTGCAGACCACCTAGCTAGTCAGCAATTTAAAAACCACAGGCCCTTCATTCCTCTTCGTCCAGCACCATACAGAGCCTCCAAATACTCACTGCTGCCGCTTCGGCGGGTGAAGGCAGAACAGTAGATACAGGGGGGGCCTCAAACTCTTTGGGAGGGTTTTGCTGTTTGGGTTTTGTTTTGGCAGTAAACAGAGAAGGGATACAGACAAGATAACATGATACACAACTGTGAAGTGGTAGGCAAAGAAATGCTGTCTAAAGCGTCCTCTGGGCAGAGGAAAAGTTTTCAGCTTACCACTCCATCTATGGCTGTGGAAGGTGAAGAGGTTCTTGGTCCACTATTGACCAGGGCTACTACGGCAGGCCCAAGGTCTGCAAGAAAAGCAGAAATTCCATCTGATTTTACTCTGCTTTTGGGAAAAGAAACATGAGGCCTCAAGTTACACTTCTCCAGTCAATAACAAGCTAGCTAGCTAACTGAAAGGGCTCACTCACCTGGGACAGATGTTCTTCCAGACAGCTCAGGTGGCCTCCTTGGAGACTGAGAGCCATCCACCACAGTACCTTAAATCAAACACACACACACAGCTCAGGCTCTTACTTGTTAACTTGGCCGGCTACTTCTGTCCTCCAAATCCACACATCGGGGGTAGGCAACCCCCGGTACGTGTGCCGACAGCAGCACGCAAGCCCGTTCAAAGTGGCACAGGTCACCCTCTGCAGCACCACTGAAATTACAACTCCAGGCAGCTTCTTTTGGGGGTGGCTGGGACAGCGTGGTCCCAGGCATGCTACGAAAAGAAGTTGCCCGGAGTGGCTTCTCTCCACGGCATGCCACCAACCAAAAGGAGCCACTCCAACATTACAAGCAGCTTCTTTCCATGGCGTGCCTGGGGATCCCCGAGAGGAGCCACTCTGGGTGGTTTCTTCCTGCAGCGTCCCTAGGGGACTCTCCCGCAGGTCCCAGGTGTACCATCAAGAGAAGCTGTTCTGGGCAGTTACTTTCCACAAGTGGCTCCTTTCAGTGGCATGCCGAAGAAGCGCCCTCCCTCTTGCTGACATGTCAAGCGGCTGCCCCCTTTTTGGGGGGTGTAGAGGGCAGCTGGTACTAACTGAGGGTTGGGGAGGAGTTGTCATAGGGATCGGCCCAGGTTGCCAATCCCTGGCATACAGATTCAGTTGCACCACGTGTCATCACTAGAGGCAGAGAGAGAAAACTAAAAAGACCAAATAAATAATAATTAAAAAAAACCCAAACTGACTAAATAGACTAACATAGCTACCTCTTTGGAACTTAAAAACTTTGGGACAGTTTCCTTTTGAACCCTATCAGACACAGTATTTTGCAGCAGTATGCCCCTATGAGCCAGCAGTAGAAGTGCAGGAAACCCTTGGTCAGGTAAATGTGGAGTCTCCAGAAATGAAACCGATCGATTTCTAAGAATTCTCACCATGCACAGCCTCTTGGATTCCTTGACTAAGGACTGGTTTACTTTTTAAAGACGTGAACCCTGACAATGATTGACAGCTCTTTACCTAATCGAATGTGGACAGATGTAGACCCTCTAACCATTTTGTTGCATGTGAAAATCTCACAGGTGTAGATGCATCTAAGTATAAGCATAAGTGATGGCATCCCTATCTCAAATGGTCTTTCCAGGACTCCCCTTTGATCTCAGCAGTTCTGAGGCTTTCAGACTGCAGGGATATTTTCGCCACCAAACCTGCATTTGGATTGACCCCTACATTAAAAGATAAGTTGCCTGCTAAATGAAAATTGACATGAATCCCAAAGGTATGCTTAATGGATTATGGCACTTTTTGCTTTGCCAGGGACATCCCAGAATGCACTGTTCTGCAACAACACATACCATTAACCGTATCCAGAGAATTTCACAAGATTAAAAAAAAAAAAAAAAAAAGAAAAATCAAGAACTTGAGTCCCACAATGCCTTCTTGTGCTGAATGACCTCTCAGCATGGCTAAAGTGGGGACATTCAACTTATATACTCATTTAACTCAAGTTCTCTCTTGCAGTTCACTGGTAACACTGTCCAGGGACAATACGCACTAGTTAAAGGCATTATGTAGCTCTGAGTATTTCTCCATCAAAGAGCTTCCCAAACATTCATCCATTTTCAGCACTTCTCTGAAATCGCTATTTCCCCCCTATTTTATGGATGGGCACAGAGATCAAGGCCACAAAGGGAGCTTAGGTTAGACCTCTGCATTCATGGCTTCCTCCCATAAACGATATGATGCAGGAGAAGTTTCACTCCTTACCAAATTCACCTCTTGGCACTTCCCTTCGTGTGGCACAGAGGGGCTGACCAGGAGCTTCCATCATCAGTGGTGGGGAAGGACCTCCTCCACTCACAGGTGATGGCCCAAAAGAGCCATCTCGGCTCAATGGACCTGTCGAGAGGGTGGAACAATAGTTCAGCACAGTTATTTTTTTCATTCTAAATATTTAAAACACACTCATTCAGGACTTGACAACTTTTAGAAGAAGGGTGGGGGTGGGAAAAAGAAAGGACAGAAGAGCAGGATTTACCTCTCCGTGTTGGGACTTGACGGTCAGGTCTGCCTGCAGTCGGTTTTACAATTAATGGTCTTTGAAGCATTGCAGTTTTTTGGTTCACTTCTATTAATCTAAAAAATAAAACACAAGTAAAAGAATAACTACTGTGAGTACACTGTGTTACAATATGCTATTAAAGCCACCAGCATTGTAAGAGCTTTCTATCTTTCAGCATGAAGATATAGTTAATAATCAAATGAGGATTAAAAAGGTGCATTGCTGACTCAGATGAATTGTATGGCTGATCTGTTCGGTTAGCTTAGAAAGCATAAAGATGGGGAGGAGTGTGACTTCCTTTCCTTTGTGCCTGAACAGTGCCTGACTGAGTGCCACGAATAGTTTATCACATGCTTACTTTTGCCTCAGGTTGGCAGCTTCTCTCTTTTCTTCAGCCAAAGCTCTCTCTGCAGAGCGGGCAATGAGCTGTTCAGGGAAAGACCAAAACAGGTACAGTGGAAACAATGCATTTGGGACCAAAAAATAAAAAACAGCTAAAGTTAAATACGTTTTGCCAACTAACTGCATGAACTGCTCCATGCAAGAAGTTAAATGCAACTTAAATAACAAACATTACAGACATGTTAGGAACTAGGATCGGCAAAAGGAACACACTCTTACCCAGTTGTCATGGGCCTTCTTTTCATGACCAGCAATCTTTGATTTAGGAAAAAGGAAAAATGTGGTTTTAGCTTGGTTTGTCCAAAATCTATCCCACACTCATCACCATACAATTAATTAATATAAAACAAGCCAATAGCAGGAATGTCTCTTACCTGGTTTTTATAAGATCTCTCTGTTTTTTTCAGTTCTTCCTCCATTTCCAGAATTCTTTGCCTGTAAAATATGAAAGGTTAAAAAAATTCTTCCAATCTCCAAAGTTAAGACACTATGAACCTCCAATAACTGAAATTACTTGTAAACTTTCACTTCCTCTACAGCCAACACTGCTTTTTCATCTGCAGCAGACAATTTCTGTTCTTTCTCTTGACGCTCGTACTCCTCCTGGGTCAGCTTCCTGAATGGGGGGGGTGGGGAGGGGGAGGAGAGAAGAGAGAGTTACTTCACCATACTACACATCTAAGAGCTCACAGGTGAACATTAGAAACCTAGCTGGCTGGATTACGTGCCCTCTAGCTACAAAGAAGGAAGGAGACACTAGAGAAATATAAGTACAAAAGATGAGAAAAACATGTAGGACTTGGAATATTCCTAGTCTCCTGAGCCAGACAAGCAAACCAAATCTATGCCCTTTGAAACCAGAGCCTCAGGATGCAGAGCTGACCAGGAGTGGTGGGGGACTCAGAGATCTGTTGTTAATAGGCAGCTCAGCTCTAGAACTCCCAATTTCTTAGTCCCTGGGACAGTTTTCCCTATTTAGAACTGTGCAAACAACAGGTATTAATTCAGTTCCATAGACAAACTGATAAGGAGATGGACAGATTCTGTCCTTGACATCCAAATGGCTCAAGATGTGCAACAGGGTGTGTGAGCACAAATGAAGACGGGGGATTTGGGGGCAGAGTAGAGAAAAGACATCCTTTCTCTGACCGTAATTTAAGTGAAATGAAGGCTCAGTAAGCCATCTCCATGCCAAGTACTACTATTGCGTGAGCAGATACCAGCACCCTTGTTCAGTTCCCACCCACGTTCTTTCTGATTCCTCTGCGGTCAGGCTGAAGTACCCAAATTACAGAAAACATCAAATTAGTTACTTTTAGAATTGCCTATCTCCTCAAACTGATGTGTTAGCATTTAGACTGCTAGTAATTCTAATCCTAATTATTACTAGCAGCTGCTTTCAGGTGGGTGATTTCCTTATTAGCTATATCTGGAAAGACTTCCCAGAGGATGACAGCTGTCCACTGGATGTGTTTCATTCAGATGTTTTAGAAAAAGATTGTTAGATGGATGAAAGGATCATCCAGAGTTAACAGTAAATTTTGAAAAGAAAGCTTTTGGAAAGGATATGAATCCTCATGCTTCAGGGTATGAGCCAAGCTTTAACAACTGGGGGTTAAAAGTAAACTTTCCCTGAGGACAAGTTATCCCATAACTGCCTCCTGCAACATTTCCTCCTCGGCAAGTACTGGTGTTGGCCACCGTCAGTAACAGGACACTGGAGAGGATCCTGGTCCAATCAGGTAAAGCAATTGCTTTGTTACTATGCACTATTTTTAATGGCCTCCTACTACCTTCAGTTTCCATCTCTTACTGGTTTTTTTGCACTTAAACAACAGAGTTGAAAAGATGTGTCTCTTCCAGAACTTTGTTATTCTTAGTCACATTTTCCTTTAGCTGGAAGTGTGGTTCAGAGTCCAGCTCATGTCCCCCTACCAAAGAAGCAGGTTTCTACTTCAACATTTCTGCAACTTCAGAAAAAAAAAAGAATTCCAAACTTTAAATAGGAAGTGAAAAGCTAAGGGATCTATTTAGCTCCCCAGTGCTGCTTCAGGGCAGGTCTACATTAACATGCTGCCCTAATCCACATCTGCAAAAGTTAGTAGATATGTCAAGAAGAGAAGCCCTCCCAACAACATAACCCTCGGTGTAGAAAGCGCTATAACTGCATTGCTCAGGGGTGTGGATTTTTTTACACCCCTGAGTAACAGTTATGTCGATGTAAGTTTGTAGTATAGACCCGGCCTAATCCTTCACCACTTACTTTTCTCACTCCACCTAACATTGCCTATCCATCTTAACATTTGCCCTAGAAATGCAAAAATAGATGCAAGAGGCAAAATACAATGCTGGAAGGTAATTGGAAATTGATCCCTTGAAGGACTTTATTACTAGTCTCGCTGAAAGATACTAAAAGGCACTTCTCGACATCACAAATCAGAAGTTTGTAGGAGAAGCTGTTTAGATACGAGATAAATGAGAAGTGTTTAACAAACTTCCCCCCCAAAGCTTCTAGTTTACAGGCAGATGTGAACATTTCAGAAAGTCAAGTTTCTGTGAAGCCCTTGGGTAGTGATCATATGCTAGGCTTACAATCAAAAGCTAGCTTCTACTGTATCTAAATAGTTGTGATCTCCAGTCCATAAGAGTTTTATCTCTCTATCTAAAGTAACGAAGCCACTCAAAGTGTGGGAAGAACAGAGAAGAAACAGCTGTTGCTGTGACATGCCGCATGCCTCCCTGCCCCTCCCAGCTGTAATAAGGGCTGTGTATCTTTCCAGTTCACCCTTGCAATGTAACGGTGTGATTTAATAAAAAGTAAGTCACACAAGGTGTTTTCTGAATGCTCAGGGCATGCTCTACATTATTGTTGTAGTAGCACGTTTCCTGCAACACCATATGTGTGTGCAGATATGAAACATGCCCCCAGGTGTATTTCACATGACTCAGGTGGGGGCAGGTAGCCAGAGCTGCATCCGGCATACTCGGTGAAGGTATGCATAACAAAGACAATGCAAACTAAGGGCCTTGGCCAAAGAGAGGGAAGAGTCACCTGACTGCAAGAGGAAAGGGGGAAAAAATGACACTTTAAACTGCTTAGGGGCTTATTTGCTTTGGACTCCATCTGGCAAGCAACCTCAAAGACTGGTACCTACCCACATGGCAAGAAACCTGGCTGCAAAAACCATCAGTAGTCAAAGCTTGTGGGTAAACTATCAATGGACTGTAACAGTGACCTCAATTTAGAATGCGTGTTATTTTATTTGGCAGTGGTTTATCTGATTCTATATTGATTTGATGAATGCTTACTTAAAATCATGTTTTAATCAATAAACTGTTTGTTTTATCTAAAGCAGTGTGGATTTGGGGAATGGAGTGTAAGGGTGAATGCCTGACTTAAAGCTCATGAGATAAATACATTTGTTAGTCTTTAAAAGTGCCACAGGACTCCTCCTTTGTTTTAAAGCAAAGAGTAATGGCATATCAGTTTCTTTGTTAAACTGACAGACCGGAGTAAATGAGCTTGCAGTAATCAGGAAGGGTCCTGATCCCTGCAAGACAGTAGTTCCTGGTGTTGCATCTGGGGATTGGGGGTGCTCGCCTGGGGACCATCCCATGAGTGCATTTCCACTGCTTAGGAGACCAATTACACACAGGAGGCTGGCGTGAGCTGACCCAGGAGTAGGGGTTCACCCAGCAAGGTAAGTCAGGGCCCAGGAATGGGGAATCAATGTGCACAGCAGCACCCCAGTCCAGGCTGCAGGAGAGGAATTTCACAGTTGCATTTTATATAGGCAGAATGGATAAGAGTAACTGCACCACTCTCAGGAAAGGGAACTTGAAGCTTACTTCTGAAGTGCCATCTCCTTCTGTTGATAGAGCTCATTGAGAATCTCCACTTTCTGTTGCAGAGTTTTACATTCGTTTTCGAGTCTATCTTTGGTTGTCTGTATTGAGCAGGAATCATGTTCCAGCTTTTTTATTTGTTCTGTAGGAGAAAAAGAAACATGAGGAAGCGACAGGAATTACTACCAGGCAGATTTATAAGCCAGCATTTCATATTAAGCAACTCTCTTGCGGCACCCACCTTCTAGCTCATGCCGTGCTGCTATTTCATCATTCAACTTGGATTGCAAAAGATCTCTTTCTTCTTCAACAATAGATAATGTCGTTTTTACCTATAAAGAGTGTAAACAACAGAATTCTATAACCCTAGATAGAATTAATAGTTATGTGGGAAGTATTTTTTAAACAACACAGTGTGATATACCCTTGAGACATCCATCATCTGTTTAATCTGATTCTTCATCTTCTCACTCCGGTTATCTAGAAGAGAAAAGGAATTGTTTTTCTTGCTTGTATTCTTTTCTATCTAATGTAGTTTAGAACAGTGTATACGTACCCCTGAGGGTATGCAGAGCTCTTCCAAGGGGATGTATCAACTCATTTAGATATCTGCCTAGTTTTACAACAGGCTACATTATAAGCCCTAGCGAAGTCAGTACAAAGTAAACTTTCATACACAACGGACTTGTTTCTACTGCTCTATATACTCTACACTGAAAGGCAAGTACAATATTTATATTCCAATCAATTTTATAATTCTATTGTAAAGATAATAAGCAATTTTTCAATAATAGCATGCTGTGACACTTCTGTATTTTTATGTCTGATTTTGTAAGCATGTCATTTTTAAGTGACGGGGAAAACTTGGGGGGTATGCAAGACAAATCAGACTCCTGAAAGGAGTACAGTAGAAAGGTGGAGGCCATTGGTTTAGAAAATACAGGATTTTTAAAAAGTTATCTGACAAATATTTTAATGCTGAAAGAAGGACGGAGTCCAGGCTTCCAATTTCTCATACTGCTGTTCCAAGACTGTCACTTGGGACAAGTTTATTAGTACTTAAAGACATTTTATTGATCCAAAGAGTGTCTAAGTTCTGACTATTATTTTGTTTCTCCCCCCACCCCAAACACCATTTAGTTCTAACGTGAATTTGGTAGCTGCTATTTTAGACAATTTTTTTCTTAGTTCCTTAAAGTCCAGAATTCCAGCCTCCAACAGACGGTGGATATTGAGTTTAAGATTTCAATGGCAGACTGAGGATTTGAAACCAGTGGGACATCCAAATCCCTAATGCAGCTTTGAACAATCTCAGTTAATCTGTGAATTGAAGCTGCAAGATCTCAGCTGCTAAATTACTGGAAGTGAACAACCTAAAATAAAACTTATTTGGATTAACACCTTGATGTTTTAAAAAGGTCTACTATCTTGAGGCACCTACATTAGAAGTGAATCAATATACCACTGAGAAAGGGAGAATCTTAGCTTCTGGAAAGCTATTCATTGCTAGACCTGATAAGACGACTTCAAGCAGGCCCCTTGCTCAAGCAACTCATCTAGAAGTGATTATGACAAATTCTATCCATTCATGAGTGACCATTTTATTCCTGAAGTTAGGACACAGATTTAAGCCTCAAAGCATAAACAGATGCTCTTAACTCACTGTCTATTATTTCTTGTACTCTCTCTCTCTCTTCCCCTGTCCCCCTCTCCCAGCAGTTGTTTAAGATCTCTATACCTGGCAGCTCTCCATTGGCCAGATCGTCTCCTGCATCCCATCCACTTCCTTCATCTTTCTTGCCCTCAAAATCTGTATCAAACTGCTTCAGCTGCATAATGCAGTTAGTCAAAACCTAATGAAGAAATCAAAGGAATGATAAAGAGAAGCTACTGCAATTTCGCAGAGTAGTTCAGTCATATAACACATAGAATATTTAAAATGTGTGAGCTCTAGCAAAAACTCACTTCGATTTCATTTTCCTTGTAGGCAAGTGCTTCTTCTATGTCCTTCTGAGATTTCTGATACAGTTTGATTTGTTCACTGAGCTCAGAGTGTCTCTCATTCCAGCCTTCCGCTTCTTGTAGCAGCTGAAAAGGCAGCAAGTCAACTTGATTTTTGGCTTTACTTTTTAGTACAATATATGCAGAAATGGTCACCAGTGACTATGTTTAAATTAACTTGACATATAATAAGTGAGGATAGGTTATTCCCAGACTACTTGAAAAATCTGTGTGCTAGCAATTTTTCTGCAATTTATATTACATAGGTCTATGAATTTTAGTTCTCTTCATCCATCTAATATTCAACAGGAGGGACAAGGTGCTCACTTGCTTATAAATATTAAAAATTAATTGAAGGTTACCAGCTTCCCAGCCAGAAGGCAAACAACACAGTAGTCAATCTAAGTAAGGGCAGAAGAAAGAGACAACAAAAAAAGGGAGCTTTTGCCATGAATTTGTAGAAGTTGGGTCATGTTTTAGGGCCAAGAAAAAGACATAGCTTCAGAGTGGCCTCTTGCATTCCAGCATCTAGCAAGTGTAGTATTCTTCACAATGGCTTCATGCAGCCCTCCCGCTAACTGGCAACCATTAGTGTCTGAAATGATCAGAAACTAATCATCACATTAGCACAGCAACAACTTCACAGAAGGGTTAGCACCTTGCTCACTGGATCTGATGAAATTTTTACAACATACAAAGGGAATCAACCTGCTTTCAAAGCTTTGTAAGAAATTTGTCAATCACGTGTGAGCTAATTCTGAAGTAGGGGGTGGAGTTTTTAATCATATTTCTGGATCATATCAGGGTGATCTGATTAACATAAGATACTAGCGTTAAGATGATAGCAAGGAATATGCTAGAAGACCACAAAATGTGGAAAAGTTTGATGTATATCAGTGTATAATACTTGAAAAACAGTTTAAGAGCTGCTTGTGCTGTGGAAACCTACTTTAAAATCTCATAGGTTTATTTAGTCGAGTATTTGACAAGAAGTTCTATAATCCTAGGAAAAATAGTTGCAAATTTTTCTAAAACAAAAACACTCTCGTTTCCAATAGACCATGTGCACAAGCTACATTTTTATAGAATTAAGGGAGAACACAGTTAGCGTCAAAAGACCCATGAGCCTGAAATGCTTACTTGCTCCTTTCTCTTTTTGAGTCTAGCATTCTCTTCTTGTACATGACAAAGCTCAGACTTCACCTTCCCTTCACTGAGTTTAGCTTCATTGAGGGCTATTTGCACCTAAAAAATGTCAACATACCATTTAAGAATTGTACATTACTGATTACAGAATAGAAAAAAGTATGTAAAAATAATCAACTCTCCAAAAAAATCTGGCAAGTTAAAAACTGCTACCAGATCTTTGTAACAATGCAACCTGAGATTCAACCCCTGCCTTTACACACCAGTAAACCTTTGAAACTGATTCTTTTGAGGTTACCCCTCAAAGTAAAGTTTACACAAGGTGTAAGATAGGCAACATTGAGTCTGGTGATAAAAGAAGATCCATGCTCTTTCTTCCCCAACTTGTTAGCTTAATAGCTATGTTTACGGAATATGTAAAAACAAACCTTCGCTATCTTTACCTGAAGACTGGGCTGGTTAAAGAATAAAATATACATTCCTTTGTTTGAGGGAGATTTGTTTACCACTCCCCCCCATCTCCCCACCCCACACTTATCTGGTTTAAACACACTTAAGTCATAATTTAGCATATATCCATAACTCTTAAGAACCGCTCTGTACATGTGCAAGAATATTAATAATCAGTGATTACTAGTTTTCAAAATGATACCTCAAGAGGCATATTTTCTACAAAGATTGTTATAACAATATGCAAAATATTTACAGGGGTGCTTAAGGTCACAAATCTTAATACATGAAAATAGCTGGTACAAAAGCCCGTTTTTTGTGAGTGACTCTATAGGAAGATCTAGAAAATGCTTTACCTCTGAGAGCTCCACAGAGTGCAGAGTGATAATTTCTTGTAGTTTCTCCAATGACTTCTGCATTTCAAGAATCTACATTAAAAAGAATTAAAGGTGACTCCATATTAGCCTCACATTTGAAATTTAATCTCAGTTACCATTAGATGATATTTTCTGGAGATATGTGAACAAACGTGCAACTGTAATCAAACTAGATTTTCAGAGCCAGCCCTCAGATTAATACTGGCACAGTATGTTGCCACACCAGGGACAAGGGAATTAAACAAAAATCCATCAGTTTGGGGACCAAGCCATGATCCTTGCTTTCTGGGCGAGCAGTATTTCAGAATCAGATTCCCCAGCCTGAAATGAAAGATGCAGTTTGCTGCTGCCTTCAAGCAACACACTTTGACCAAATGAAAGAGACACACCGACTCAATGGAATCTGCATTTAGCCATCTTTAGGTATATCTACATTGCAGCTGGGAGCATGGTGCCCAGGACACACAGACATACACTAACTTATTCAGGCCAGCATGCTAAAAATAGCAATATGGATGTTGAGGCACGGGGCAGCTACCTGACTACATGCTCACCCAACCCTTTGGGTCACTACTCAGGTGCCTAGCTCATGCTACCACCCAAGCCACAACATCCATGCTGCTGCTTTTAATGAGCTAGCTTGACCAGAGCTAGCGCATCTGCCTACCCAGACTAGGAGACGTTCTCCCAGCTGTAGCATAGATATACCCTTTGTGCTGGAAGGATTAACATGACAAAGACTTGGATAAGATGATCTTAGAAAATCTCATCCTAGTGACAAAACTGAGGTTCCTACTGGGAAGATGAAATTTTGGAAGATCAGTTAGAATGACTATTGGAACATAGTCTAGAACCTGACTTTTCAATATTGCTAGGTAATTCCAGAGAATAACCTTCCTCCTGGGATTTCAGTATTTCTGCATAGAAGTGCAGAGGCACATGAATAAAAAGTCAAAACTCTAATTTGAGTTTCGGGAGAAGGTTTACTTCAGTTCTTTTCTGAACTTGTTTACCCCTCCCTTCTCACCTCAACAGTTCAGGTACAGAGACCCGTGTCCTAAAACCCTTTATCACCAGCCATTATTTATGTCTTACTTTGCTCTCTTTCTTCATATTCTGCTGTCTCTCCATTTCTAGTTTTGTGTGCAGATTCTTCAATCTGTCATCAAGGAGATGGTTTGTTTCTTCAAGCCCTTTGATAGTGTCCTGTAACAGAAACAATTCCCAACCAACTAAAACAAGGTATTTGTATATTTTTATACACATCATAGAAAACATGAGCTGCCCCTTACTTTAAGTCCTGCAGCTTCATCTGAGAGACTAGTGTTCTGTTTCTGGGCCACCTTTACAGATTCCTTGGCTTCTTTAATCTAGGTGCACAGAAACAATAAACTTGTAATACAGAAGATAAAACAACAAATAGTAATACAATAAAAGTTTCTTTTGCATGTTATTTACAAACTGCATGCTAACCAGCAAAGCATGACAGAGTATGCCATGTAGGTTACAGATATAATGTTAAAACACTAGTTGTTATTGACTGTACAGTTAAACCTATAACAGAAAATTAAGAGGCATGAAATAGACAAATAGCACAATACCTTTTGATCATATTCTGACATCTTCTCCAAGATTTCTGTTTTTTCTTGCAGGAGATTTTTAATCTTTTCAGCCAGTTGCTTTTCAGTCACTAATGGGAAAAAGAATAAGGCTAGTAATTGTACTCCACATCCTGGAAGAAAACTTGAAGCTGCTGTCACCAGTTTTTGGACTGTTTTCAAGTGAGGATAACTACCTCATAAATCAAGGCCTTGTGCATGACACAGTTCCATGGCATTTACCCTTTCCTGAACAACTGCACTAGAGAGTTTAAGCTTGCATTTATAGAAAGGTTGGAAACCAACTGGACGTAGGGACAACAATTCCCCTGCCATAGGGAAATTTAGTTGGGACAGAGCTGGCATACCTGGCTTCTGTGCATTCTTGCTCACTGAGCACAGGAAGCATGGTCAAAGCATTCTGAGTATTCCCAGACAGTGCATAATCCCTTCGGAACCACTGCAACCTCAGATTGCTCTGATTTATGTGCGGGACTAGGGTTTGCAGATCTGCACAGAGACGTAGGGAATTATAAATGGCTCCTGACGGCTGGCTCTCTCTATTGCACCAAAACTGAAAATCTGTGCAGCAGAGAATCTAAGCCAAGTTTTCTACCTCTTAGCTGTGAAGGAAACACTGAAAACATGAACAGATTGTAAACTGGTGGGTGGTGCGGATGAGCTTGAGAGCTGCATTTAATGCTCACAGGAAGCATTCCTCCGATAAAGAAACAGCCTTGAAAAGAGTGAACTTGCTCCTTTTGGCTTGCTAAATTGTCCTCTCTAGATTTAAGTGTCAATATTATTGATTATTTCAATGCTAATCTCTCTAACAGAAACAACCAGCTACTATGCCTACCCATGCCTCAAACAGGTGTCATAAGCTCCAATTCTCTCTCTTCCAGTTTTCCAAACATCCAGCTCCCTCCATGATGATTTCTGTAAGGAAGTCATGCATCCTTCCCTCCAGGGCATGATGCACCAGTTGTTGCTCCAGTAACCCATAGGCTACATTTCCAAATACTGCCTCTCTCCTTCCCACTACAAATGGGGTTTTGACACCCAACCTATGCCCTTCTGATGGTGGCATTTGAAGTGTTGTTTAGAGCTGCCACCTTTATTTAACTGTAGCAATCAGAAGATCTGCTATACGTTTCATCCTAATCCAGGCAGCTGGTCCATGTGGCAACTTGATATTGAAAGATAAGTGGTGACAAAGGCTACCCACAGCGCAACCCACATAGCTCACGTTGGCCTCCCCTAGCATATACTATAATCTTAGATGTATGTTCTCTTGGAAAGAAAATGTAGACTAGTACTTGGCCCTCATAACATGTTTTCAAAGGTTCAAAGTGTTTAAACAACATTAGGAAGACTGAAAAGCACAAAAAATCCTACCTTGATAAATTCTACTCTTTACCTACAGAAAAAAAGAACAAAAAGAAAAAGGGTCACAAAAAGAGTTATTCAAGGCTTATTTGAATACCTCCCCAAAAGGGAGGAAAACAACTGTGAGAAGAAAACAGCTAGTCTTAAGTGGATGTGGACTGAATGAGCATATGGAAAGATCTACATCGGGGTTCCCAACCCGTAGCCCGCGGGCTTTTTAAAATGGGCCACACTTCCCGGCCGCTGGCTGGGAGCTGGGCCACAGCTGCCCAATTCCAGCGCGCAGCTGGGAGGCCCTGCTGCGGGCGGCCACCTGCCTCCCCTCCGGTCCGGTCCTGGCCGGGGCTCCAGCTGCTGCGGGCGAGGCCGCGGGCCTGCATGGCATGGCGCGGCTGGAGGACGTGCTGCCCCGGGGGGGAGACGCGCAGCACAGCTGGAGCTGGAAGGGCATGCTAGGGGGGAGAGGCGGGTCGGTGCGGCAGTGGGATATGCTGGCTACTAGACTGGGGGAAGGAGGCCGCGGGCGGGGGGGGGGCGGGGCCATGGGCTGACACGGCTGCAGGGGGGAGGGGTGCAGTGCAGGAGCGTGGGCCACACTGTTGTTGGGGTCCACACGCCTGCCCACAAAAATTGGCTCTGTTCATGGGAATCCAGTCCCCCCTCCCTTAAAAAACAAAAAACCCACCTTTCAATTTCAATTTTTTTCAAATTTTAAAAAAATCTTTTTGGTTCAAGGGCTACAAATATAATTTTTACAACCCTGAAGGGCCACTAGTCTATTTAATTAAAGATTTTAGTTAAATTTAATTAATTAATTAAATTAATTTTAATTAATATTTTATTTGAATTTAATTAATTTAATTTTAATGTAAGTTTAATTACATAGACTGGTGGCCCCTCAGGGTTCTAAAAATTCTATTTGTGGCCCTCGAGCCAAAAAGGTTGGGAACCGCTGATCTACATTTATATCATTGCCAATTAAAGTGTAAAGTAACATTGCACAAGCAAGCTTAAAAGATTTCTAATAAAAGCTTCTAGGCTAATGCCCTATTTTAGAACCTATTTACTCAACCATCAGGAGTGCACAAATAACCCAAATCAGAATAAGCTAAAGAAAACTAACCGACTTTACACCAAATAACCATCCTGAATTTGCCTTTATTAAGGTGGGCACACAAGCCTAGCTGTGATCAACTAGTTAAAATGAATTACATCTGTATGGAAATTAGTATTTTCCAAGCAAATATTACTAAAAAAATAGACAAAACTCGCCTTCATATGATCTTGCATTAGATCTGGAACGACTGTATTAAGCAACAAAACTAGAGTGATGAAAAAATCAATGCTGTCCCAAACCACGTTTGTTTTCTACTTTACACAGTAAGAGATATTGCCAAGTTTGTAGAACTTTAAAAGTGCTTATCTTCATTTAATTTAAAGATTTTAAAATAAACCATCCACATGAACAGTGTAACTTTAAACACTAATTCCTCGGTGGATGGCACTGGAAAAGAGAATTTGAAGACTGGTCAGGGCTAAATACATTGCCCAGGGATTTGTTTCTAGAGAAGAGAAACGTGAAACATTTTATGTGGAGTGGGCAGAGATGAGGCTCTGCAGCTCCAATGAAGACTAGGTCTCCAAGTGCCTATCAGGGGAGCAGGAAATGGTCAGCTCAATAGTCAAATGCGTTACAAAGTTGGCTGGGGGTTGGAGCAGGCACTCAAGAGGCACAATTTGCATAAACAATTTTACTCTTCCTCAGCATTCTACTGTTTCCATAACAACATCCTGCAATCATAGAAGTATAAACTGACTGTTACTGAAATCATCACTATGATGATTTGAAAAATACACTCCACAACTTAAAGATTATTAGTTTCAGTTTTAAAAGAAACTGTTAAAAACTAAATAAACACTACGGATCTAGCTGGGAAAGAAAAACAAGCATTAAAAGGATTTAGCCATAAGGGTCCAACATCATAAAGGATTAAACATCAGTATGCTTTGTAAACTTGAAGTGTACTCACTGAAAGGCAGGTTCTCCAGAACACTATACCAAGAGTAGCAATCCCCACCAAGGCAGTGATAATGATGGGCTCCCATGGAAGTCCATGGAAGTCAGGCCCAGGCCGAATGTCTTCAGGCAGTGCAGCAACCAGCTAAAAAAAAACCCACAGGTTTAAAAAATATTAAAAATTTAAAAAAAAAAAAAAAAAAAAAAAAAAAACGACCTTTTCATGATATACACAGGAAAAGCAGAAGTATAGAAATCACTCAGTCTTCTACCCATAAAACCAGAGAGGACTATCCAAAGGCTTCTAGTATAATTATAACCATCTCAAAAAGGCCAGTAAAGAGCTCAGTGCTAAAACATGCCAAGTAAATGTAATTAACCTAAAGAAGCATCTGTGAAGCCACCAAGCAGCTTAACAACTGGGTTCAGCAACAGAAACATAAGCAATCTGATCACATTTCTACTTGGAAAAAGTGGTTGAGTATCTGAAGGACCTGGAAATAAGGGGTTCTACAGGTTAACCATCAAACATCATGGAAGTCTCATGCTCATTTTTAAAACCAATGCCCAAGTGGACCACAAAAGTTTGCAGTTATAGAAAACTAATCAATTAGCTCCTCGGCAGAGTCATTTCTAAACTAAAAGACGCAATCTTCCATAACCTTTGAAAAACTGAATGTTAAAAAAGCACATCTGAGGTCTGTCTTGTTTTCACATACAGCGTTTTTCATCCATGAATATACAAGTATGTGCAAAAAAAAAATCATAATACCAACCCACAAGCCTAAACAAAAGACAACAGTCTAATTTCACAGCAACAAAACCCACTACCACTACTTTGCTTTTCATATCTGCAAGTTTTAGGAAAAACTGATTTGAGAAATTCTTGGAAGGGAATGGGAGTCACCCAACAGAAAGCTGAGCTCCATGACAGCATTTATGGATCTATTTAGCCAGCCTTGAAAACAAAGACCACAGTAACATGGAAAGGACAGGAGATTGAAAGAGAATCAATTATCTGGCTGGGAAGTTACTGAGCGCTCAGAGAAAGGAGACTCCCCGGGCTACTCCGCTCCGCTCCCCTCCCCACCCTACCCCAAGAAGACCTACTCTTAATAACTCGCCACCCATCCTCCCACTGACAACTGCCCCACCACCTCCATGTGAGGAGCGGCTGACAGCCCCATGCCCGTCCCGGACAAGCCTTCCGGGATGGCTCGCCGCCCACCAGGCCAGCCCGCTGTGACGAGAAGAGCGGCCCATGCTCACTGCCCGCCGGCCCCGCACCGCACCGCTGTCACGCAGCCGGGGAGGCTTGGGGCCCCGGCTCGGGAGCAGACCGGGAAACAGAAGCGAAGGGCCCGCGGCCTCCCACCACCCGGCAGCCGCAGCCCCAAGCCCACCTGCAGCAGCCGGCCCACGAGGGCGGCATATCCGCTGGGCAGGGGCCCCTGCAGGAGCGCGGCGGCGGCTGCCCCAGGGGGGCTGGAGGGGACCGGCAGCTCCATGGGGGCGGCGCGGTCGTCGGCGTTGAGCGAACTTCGCCTCCTGGGTTCTCTCCCCCACAATTACACGTCACCTCCCGCTGACCCCGGCGCAGGCCGCTTACGTCATCGCCCGGCGCGGGCGAGGGGAGGGGCGTGAATCCAGAACCCGGCTGGGCGGCCCCGCGAGGCTTTCCTGCCCGACTCACGTGCGGGCGGCAGCTCCTCCCCCTGGGCGAGGGGGGAAAGGAGTCGCGATGCCCCGCCCCCAGCCAGGGCCTGTCGCTCAGAGCTGCGCTGGGTAAATGCGGCTCCGTGCGGCGACCTGAGCTGCCGCCTTCCTCTCCCCCAAGCGGCTCTACATCAGCCACAGCCGCAGAGCCTGCAACCTGCGCCACCCCTCACCCCTTCCACGGGCTGATCCGTCCGGGGCCGAGCTTAGTTACCCCGTACAACTTGCGTGTGGACCTTGCCAAGCTTAGCTTGTGCCTGTAATTAGACAGTTTTCAGGCCACATTAAGCCACAGGCAAAGTGCCTGGGTAACTAAAGTCCTGCCAGCTAAAGTGGTGCAGCTTCTATACAAGCCCTTAGAAATCATACCCTTAATCAAATTTCATGTACTCCTGCGATACACTCCCCTTTATAGATAACTTTCAGTTTGGATGGGAGAAATTTCCAAAGGGGTAGCCGTGTTAGTCTGTGTACACCAAAAATAAAGTCCTCTGGCACCTTATAGACTAACAGATTTTCTTCAGCATAAGCTTTCGTGGGCTATAACCCGCTTCATCAGATGCATGAAGTGGAAATCACAGTGGAGAGATATATACACATGCCAGGATGGAGGAGGAGAAGTGTTAGCAAAGTCAGTTCAGAGAGCAGATAGGGCCTATTCACACCTGTTGATAAACGTGTGAACAGAACAATTACTTTTTGTAGTGTGATAACCATTCCAAGTCCCTATTCAGGCCCACTCTGATTGTGTCAAGCTTGCAAATCAGCTCCAGCTCTGCAGTTTCACGCTGAAGTCTGTTTTTGTAGTTTCTTTGTTGAAGTATGGCAACTTTCAGGTCAGCTACTGAGTGTCTATGGAGGTTGAAGTGTTCTCCTACAGGTTTATGGATATTGCCATTTTTTATGTCGGATTTGTGTCCATTTATCCTTTTGCGTAAGGACAGTCTGGTTTGGCCGATGTACATGGCAGAGGGACATTGCTGGCACATGATAGCATAAACCACATTAGTAGATGTGCAGGTGAATGAGCCCCTGATGGTGTGGCTGATGTGGTTAGGTCCTGTGATGGTATACCTGGAATCGATGTGCAGGCAGAGTTGGCACCAGGGTTTGTTGCAAGGATACGTTCCTGGATTAGTGTTCTTGTTGTATGGTGGTCAGTTGTTGGTGAATATTTGCTTCAGGTTGGGGGGCTGTCGCTGAGCAAGGATAGGCCATCCTCCAAGGGCTTGAGAGAGTGTGGAATCATCTTCTAGAACAGGTTGTAGATCTTTGATGATGTGTTGGAGAGATTTTAGCTGGGGACTGTAGGTTATAACCAGTGGTGTTCTGTTGTTTTCTAGGTCAGGTCTGTCCTGTAAGTAGGCAGCTCCTGGGTATCTGTCTGGCTCGGTAAATTTGTTTCTTCACTTCTCCAGCTGGGTACTGTAGTTTTAGGAATGCCTGATAGAGTTCTTGTAGGTGTTTGTCTCTGTCTGAGGGATCAGAGCAGATCTGGTTGTACCTTAAGGCTTGGCTGTAGTCAATGGATCGCATAATGTGTGCTGGGTGGAAGCTGGAGGCATGTAGGTATGTATTGCGGTCAGTTGGTTTCCGGTATAGGGTGGTGTTAATGCGTCCATCTCTTATATGTATGGTGGTGTCCAAGAAGTGGATTTCTTGTGTGGATTGGTCTAGACTGAGGTTGATGGTAGGATGGAAATTGTTGAAGTCCCAGTGGAATTCTTCCAGGGACTCTTTCCCGTGGGCCCAGATGAAGAAAATCTGTTAGTCTATAAGGTGCCACAGGACTCTCATTGAGTTTGGATGGGGTTATTTTAATGTTTCAGGTATATGGGTTTTATTAGAAGACACTACAGTTCCTGTCCCTCTTCCCTTTAAACAGTTTTCTCTGCAAACAAACCCCTTTTTTCATTTTAAAGATATCATACGTTTCACAAAATTGTTTTGAAGATACCTCAGCAGGCCAACTGTGAATGCTCAATTAAAAAAAAGTTAAATAATTTTTTAAAGTACATGTCATCTCCGGTACTTACAATATTTGTGAATGGCTGCATGTTTTCTTTAGCTCGACCAACCACATCATTAAGAGTTCCAAGCATATGCGATACAGCAGGATCTGCTTCTAAGTGAGGACTTTCAATCTTCACAGTGTCATCTGCAGTAGGTAAAAGAAGGAAAATATTAATTTCAGAAATATTTTAAGTAAACCCCAGTATTGCCTCCAATACACCTTATTTATTCCTAGGAACAGTCTACAATATAGAAATTTTTTAAAATTAGCCTTCACATGATTGTGAGACCAATGATTGTGCCTCAGAAGTACCTGGCTCATTGACTTCTGAGCTAACAATGCTTCATGGAATTACTGCTGTGGCAAGAGATGCACGTTCAAATTCCTACTTCACCATTACCAGGAATTCCTATTAACAGCACTGGAAAGTGATGTTTGGCCACCCTGACCAAAAACTGACCTATTATGCAAATATAAACCAGTTTTATTTCAGCCACAAGCTTTTTTGAGAGTGGTTGACTTATGTTAAAGTCAGAATGGAAAGAGAGGAAGAAGATAGAAATGAAGCTTTGCAGAAGCCAATTGGCAGAACTACAGAATCCATAAACCCCACATCCTCCCAGGTGGCTCATCTCTTGCCTGTCCAATAGTTGGTCATCTCAGGCAGGTCTTACTGGCACCCCTGTTTAGTTTCCTACTACTGTATATATTAATGCCTAAACCTACTTTTCTTACAAGCAAGTAAATTATTTTTAATGTAATTTTACATAGAAGAGAGTTGAGGAATCTGTGCTAAATTCTTTCAGTAAATAGTGATACTTCTCTCCTGTAGGTGAAAAAGCTGGATTCTGAGGGATTTAAGTGTTATTAGAATACAATGTAAATATACTAGATTTAGATGAGTCTGACCTGAATCGCACTTAGTTTTGGGATGTTCCATTCTGTACCCAAATTTTACAATTCTAATCCATCTCATAGAAATATAGGAATTACCAGACTGGTAATTACCTCCACCTAGACCCTTTATTTAGAGTTTGGTTTATGCCCTAAACCATGACCATTTATATTTTTACAGTTCCTCTTCAACATATCTCTGGCTGATCTTTAATTAAAAATGCCCAATGTGATTTTTTGCTTTTACTCTCATTACATCATACATATCATTTGGCCCCAAGCAAAGTAAGCAGTCATGGGATAAAATAAAGGTCCCATCATGGATCAGTGATTGGTTAATAAAAAGGAAACTAAGAACAAGAATAGGGAAGTAAATAATGAGGTCCCCAAGAATCTGTACCAGGACTGCACTGTTCAACATATTCATAAACGATCTGGAAAAGGGAGTGAACAATGAGTGAGCAAAATTTGTGGACAATACAGAAACACTCAACACAGTAAGACCAAAGTTGAATGTGAAGACTTGCACAGAGATCTCACAAAAAGTGACAGATGAAATTCAGTACTGATAAGTAAAAAGTAATGCCCTCTGGAAAATACAATCCCAACTATACATATAAAATGAATGGGTCTGAATTAGCTGTTACCACTTAAGAAAGATCTTGGAGTCATTGAGCATAGTTCTCTGAAAACACCTGCTCAATGTGCGACAGCAATCAAAAAAGCTAACAGTGTTAGAAATCACTAGGAAGGTGGTCTAGATAATAAGACAGAAAATATCATAATGCCACTACAAAAAGCCATGGTATGTCCACACCTTGAAAACTGCATCAATAAACAGCACGGTTAAAACAAACAAAAAAAATACTTCTTCACACAATGCAATCAACCTATGGAACTTGTTGCCAGAGGATGTTGTAAAGACCAAAAGTGTAACTGGGTTAAAAAAAGAATTAGGTAAGATCATAATTTCAGTGGTTATTAGCCAAGATGCTCAGGGATGCAACCCCATGTCACTAATCTCTATTGGAACCTGGGACTGGACTACAGGAGATGGGTCACACAATACATTGCACAGTTCTATTCTTTCCCTTTGAAGTGTCTGGCACCAGCCACAGTCAGAAGAGAGAATACAAAGCTAGACAGACCACGGATCTGACCCAGTGTGATCATTCTCATGATCTTCTGTTGAGGTTACAGAGAATGACAAGCTACATTTTCTAGTTTAAGTAATTTGGTCTACTTTGAAGGATTAGGAATTAATCTATCAGGTTAACCTCTGAATAGCCTGCAATGGCCAACTAACCATGTCTCAGTTTTCTTAACTAAATATACAGCCAGTAGTTTACACTCTACTGTTGAAGCACCATGTGCTGTGGCATGAAAACAGCTGAAATTCTACAGCAGGAAAAGCAGCAGACAGAACTGTTCTCACCCATGGTCTCCTTTATATTGAACCCACGATGCTGAAGAAACAGAGAATTGCCAATTTGTCTCAATTTACCTTTAGTCTCAAAGATGCACATGAATTTCAGTTCCAGCCAAATGTACTTAGATAGGTATTTAAATTTGTGATTGTTGCAAAGATAGGAAGTGAAGCCCTGTGCACTGCATGTCACAGATGAACCTGCTGTGCCTCCTCTAATATCATGAGAGAAAATATGGCTGACGGACTCAGGCTTTTCTGGGTTTCTGTCTTCCTATGAGATGAGTTTCACAGTTTGAGAAGTTAGGCCTTCTCCCAGTGTGAATAAAAGGGTCTTGTGAATTCAGAGCCCATGGAAAGGTGCCAGATTTCTGGATCAGCAGACTCAAATCCTCTGTCAAGTCACAGATAAGATAAAGGCACAGAAAGTAGCACTGAAATTTACTTTACAATGCCCACCCAGTATGACTGAATCCTAACCTGGATTTACTTACAAAGGGGTAGCCGTGTTAGTCTAGGACTCTGTTGTCTTCCTGGATTTATTTGTAGGGGTTAAAAAACAGCTCCAGGCCCACTCAGCACCTCCACTGACACTACAGACAACAGGCTTGGGGACATGGATATATTGTCCACTGGAAATTGAATAGTTGCCAGCACATTTCACATATGCCAAACAGTTATACTGTAAGCCTGGGATGAATTCAAAAAAGTACTGAATAGATTTTTACAGCACTGTAAAAAAGAATTTTTAAAACAAAGTTACCAACCCTCTGAGCCATATTGTTCTCATTATCCCTTTTTGGTTAGCCTGTGAATATTTTAAACTCTGATATTGACACATTATATTAGTTTTATGTTGGGTAACTGGAGATTAATGTGCACCACTTTCAATCACGTGCAATACTAAAGTGAGAAGAAAGGATGGTCTAAGAGCTTAGAGAGCTAGCTTGGGACTAGGGAGACCTTGCAGAGCTGTTGTGAGGATAAATACATTAAAGATTGTGAAGTGCAGGAGTACTATGGTAACTGGAGCTGTAGAGGTACCTAACAGATTGCCCATCAAGTTCGACACAATTTGGGTATTAGTACTAGAAACTGCATTTGTGCTATTTCTGTAGCGGGCAAATACAGTAAAAGACTCTTTTCATTAACTTTAATAGAAGATGAATTATGCAGTTATCAGAATTATTGAAAGATTAAGATTTGCCTGTCCAGCCATACCATATTAATGTCAGCTTCTCTGTGTCCACTAAAAATAAATAAATAAAAATCAAGAAAATTACCTGCAGCAAAATCTTCCTTATTACTTTGAACTGGCGCAAAGGATGTATCAAGAGTTTCCCTGCTTTCTTTTTTATCTGAGAGCTCCATCTCTTCCAAAATATTTGTGTCTGACTCAGATTCCTTCACTTTAAGAGCTTCCTCCTCCTTTTTCTCCTCCTCCTCTTCTTCAGCATGCTGTACTAGTCTCTCATTTCCAACTTGTGGGAACATCTGACCAATTTCTTCTACTGAACTTGAGCTTCCCACGGAGGGACTGTCATATTCAGTTTCTTTTGCAACATCTACAGTAGACACAAAAATATGGATGTGGCATTGAATTGGCTTGCATTCCTCTCTGGCAACTGTATTCAGTGAAAAACACTGGAAGGCAGTGACTGAAAAAACCGTACCAATATCTTCCACTATATATATGCTTCCAGATGGCTATTTTTTTTTTTTTTGTTCCAGCATTTTTAGGTGAATTTCAGTAATATCTAATTAAATATTTGCATGAAAATTATGCAAGGTAAAAACACTGACAATAAAACTAAATTCTTCCATCTGGTATCTCAGTAATAAGAATGTGTCAGAAAATAAATGGCTAACTATACGCTTCACTTAAAAAGAGACCTATCTATATGATGGTTGTGTACTGCCCTTCACGTTTGCCCCACGATAATGATCTGACTGCCATCTATGTTAATCAGGTAGGCATCAGCAACCCCATGGTGGACTTCACAGAGCCTATGGCTCTTCTTCCTTGCCAAGTCTGGCATGCTCAGCATCTCCTCCACTTGTTCACTGTGTTTTGAGTGTAGATGATACTGTGGTGATAGGATTTTGATCAAGCTCATTTTCCAGTACCTAAGTTTAATATAAAGTCACTACACAGATCAGTTAAGGGCATGCTAGTTATAGGCAGCTGCTGTAGAACTCGGCACCTACTATATACTTCTAAAAATTCACTTCACATCTTATTTTTTTTTAAATGTATGAATTGGTCTTTCCTGCCACATCCACTCCTTGCATTGCTACACATGTTTATCAAAATGAAGCAAAGGGTTGAGGCTCAATAACCATCGCTTTCTCTTGCCCCCTTTCTGGGTTTATATGGCCAACCATCACCATGGCATCTGAGCCCCTTCCACATAAAACTGATTAGCAATAGTGAAGTCCAGGTATCTGTATGGAGTCCAGGTATCTTCCCCCCTCCTGATTATGCTATTAAAACCTCTACTTGGAGTAGGATTATATGTTTGTTTATTAGTTTGAGGTAACTTTGTTTGTTTTAGGAGGTTTTTATCATAGGCAGGCAAAAAAAAAAAAAAAAAAAAGCCCCAAAAACCTCAACTGCCTCTCAGCAATTGTCACACATATATTTTAAGATCCTACCTGTACCATGTACACTATAATCCTTTTCATGTTCTGCAATGGACACAAGTGGTGCACTCTCACTAGCAGATGAGTAGTTATGCCTTAAAGAATATATTAATTCCTGAATATCATCCATCAGTGCAGCTTCTTCATCCCACAGATATATTTCTTTCACCACTTCTTCTTTATTTTCTTCTTGCCTTGAATCTAAAATGTTTTCTACAATATCCATTATACTAGATTCTGAAAATTTAAAGACCTGATCCAAAGCTTCTTCAGTATCCTCCTGATCACGATTGCCTTTTTTAGCAAGCTCCAGCTCCAACTTCATCTTGTGAAACATAGATTCTATCCTAACAATGTGCTGAGAACCAAGATACTTTTGTAAACGTCCTACACGCTTTTCATCAAGAAATTCTTTTATTATAGTGAGTTGCTTCACAGACTCTGTATATTCTGGTTCCACAGCTTCATTTGTGGTTACAGAAGTATCAGCAGGCCCTGAGTCTTCATCAAGCTGGTGGTAATTACTTGTCTCTTCTGTTAAGTTCTGAATATCATTCAGGTCTTTTTCCAAAATATCCTCTAGGAGAAGATCTTCTGTTTGATTAAAGTCATTTTTGCTCTCCGCTGTTTCAAGGGACTTATCATTTGGCAAAGTCCTTTCATCCTCATCTTCCACATCAGGTGTTACTAATATTTCTTCTGTTTCAGAAGACTCCTCATCTTCTTCCATCTCATTCACTTTTGCTCCATTGAATTTTATATCCTCCTCTTCCTTCTTGGTCTCATTGAAATCTTGCAAGCTGTTCTTTCTGCTGTGCTTAAAAGTTGCATTAGCTTCTTTTCCTGTTTCATCAATTTCATAAACAGAATTATCAGTTCCTGAAATAGCTCTTTCTGGTATTTTCAATTCTTGGTTTGTACTTTCTCCATCTAATTTATTATCCTGACCATTTGCATGCCTCTCTTTTGACAATTTTGCACTTGCTGCATTGTCATCTTCTAATAGTTCTTCTTCTACTTGATTTAGGTCATCATCATCTTCAGCTTCCAACTCTTCAGACAGAAGTTCTGGTTTTACCGTTTTTTCTCCAGTGGTACCTCTTTCCAGAGCTTTGTCTGTATTTTCATCCTCACTGTGAGTAGTGTCTTGTTGAGTTAGCCTGTCTGTGTCAGCATCCTGTCTAGTCTCTGTGGAAATTTCTTCTGTTGCTATTTCACCAATACTTTTTTCTAGTGTCTTCTTGCCAGCATTTCTGGAATGCTCTTGTTCTGCATCTTCCTCCAAATACCTAGTCTTGTTTTCTTGTTCCTCAGATTGCTCAATATCTGCTTTGCTAATATGCATATTTCTCAGGTCTTCTTCCTTTGTAGGAGTTTCATTCACCCTTCCCCTTAATATTGCAGTTTCTTCCTTAATACCAACATTTGTTTGATTTTCATTTTCAGGCACTTTTGTTTGTTCATAATCCTCTCCATCTTGTTGACTATCTTGTTTCTCTGTAGAAGATGTTTTGTGCACACCTTTGCCTTCTAAGAGGTCACTATTCCCCTCGTCACTTTGGGGTGCACTTTTTAGCTCTTTCGGTGATTTCGATAGAACATTCATGGACTGCTGGTCCCCAGCTGCTGTTTTCCCCTTTATTTGCTTCCATAATGTTTTGTGTTTTGTATCATTTTCTAAGCTGTCCTCCAAAATCTCCTTCTCTGTCTTCTCTTTATCTTTCAATAGTTTATGAAGACTAATTCCTTCTGCATCATCTTTCATGTCACCTAGGAGTGGTTTTAAAGTTTCTTGCTTTTTTTCAATGGATGGTTTAGACTCCAGCCCATCTCCATAGCTAGGAACAGAATTAGAATCATGCACAGGTGTGCTGTGCAGCTCTTCAGTAAATGATTCTGTCTCATCCTCTATGAACTCATCCTCATGCTGTTTAGTTTTGTTTGTTTTTTTCTCTAGGTCTTGGCCATCTATCGCATGATTTTCCTTTCTGAGAAGCTCTTCTTCAGTTAGATCTTCAAGTTGAACTGTTGCTGCTGTGTCTTCCTCCTTATTAATTGCTATCACCTCATCTTCTTCCTTTTCTTCTGATGAATCAGACTTGTGCATATCAGTATCATCATTTATTCTTTCATCTCTCCTGAGAGTGGAGAAGATGGTATCCCTTTCAGTAAATAAACCTGAATCATCTTTTTTCTCACTCTCTCTTTGGGTAATTAACTCTGCAGCTTCCTCAATGCTTTCATCAGGTTTACTCTTTTCTGACTCAAGGTCAGCATATTTGTCAGCTAAACGCTGTTCGGCTTCTGAGTCCACTGGAGATTTAGTTTCTTCTTCTGTAAATGACAGCAATGGAATTTCAGCAGAATGTTCCTTAAGGTCTTCCAACAACTCTGCATTATGAGAGTCAGTCTTCAAATCTTCATTAAAATCATCCTCCAGTGATGTCACGAGGTTAGTCATCTCATCATCAGATACAAGGACATCTGCAGTAGATCCAAACTTTGTTTTTAAGTCCAGGTCCAGGTCTCTGTTTAAAAGTGTATAGGCATCAACTTCTTCACTCTCCTTACCTGATTCTTTGGCTTTACCCTGAGGAATATCAAAATTTTTGGCATTTTCACGTTCTAGCTCTTTTAGTTTTTCTTGTAGCATTCCTGTGGAGTGCTGATGTGCAATTTGGTCTCCCTGAGACTTTCTTTCATGTCTATTTACACTGAGGTCCTCCCTCTCTGATTTGAAGGGTCCTTGTACATTCTCAGTCTTTTCAGAAAGAACACTGCTTTTTTCTTTTGTTTTGGTGAGGATTTCCTTATTTTCTTCTGGACCTGACTCAAGAACATCAGTCTCAGAAACATCTGGGGACGTTACAGTATCAGCCCCTTTTGTCGTCTCCTCCTTTTTAGTTTCTTCAATAACTTCTGTGCCTGGAGTGTTCTGTTTAGCTTCACCCCTGTTCACCACAGTTTCTTCTGAAATTTTTAAAAGCTCATCCACATTATAGTTATCAAAATCATCTCTTGCTCCATCAAAACAAACAAAATCAGTTTCCTGGAACAGAAGAAAAAAACAGTTGTGAAAGTGAGCTCTCTATTATACTGCTATAAAATGTTCAAACAATTTTCTTTACCACTATATATGTGTCTTGATCTTTCCATTAACTGGGGGTTAAATTTTGAAGTCTGTAATCAAAATGTTCATTGACTCAGTTGAGTAAACTCATTGACTGAGGCCTGAGTTGAGGTTTTTGTTTTTTTAAAACACACACCAAGAAAGGACCTTAGGATTCCAAATAATGGACTAAATCCTAAGAAATAATGAACAGCAATGCTTCATTTAAAAGAAGTCCAGTGCCCAAATTATGATGGACATAGAAATATATACACACAATATGGGTTCATTGACTGAAAAGTAATTAAGGTTTTTTATTCCCTAGGGTTATTCAAGTCCCAGTTTTCTCTCTTACTGACTTCAATCATAGTTCAGCACTGAGCCCTAACCCAGTCAAAAAAAGTCACAATCAAAACTTACATCTGTTGTTAGTTCTAGTTCCTCATTGTTATAAACATGATTTATTTCAAGTAAATCCTTTGGAAAATATCCAAATTCACTGCCAACCTGCCAGAAGAAAAACACAAAACAAAAAGAAAAAGTCTCAATGTAAAGTCACATTTAGGGAAAAAAAGTTAGTTTAAAATTTACAGTTAATAGTTAAAAGTTAGATATCTATCAAACTCAAATATTTCTAGACATACAGGTTGATACCACAATAAATTAAAGAAACGAAACAATAATACATTACACTTTCAATGGTTTAATTTAAGATTCTAAACACTAAATAAGCCTCACAACACCTTTATGAAATAGGGAAATACTTCTACTCCCATTCAATGACAGGGTCAACTAAGGCACAGAGCAAGCTATTGGGAAAGTTTGGAATGAAATCCAGAAGTTCTGGCACATACCACAATCTCAGTGACCATACTCCTTCCCCTTTCTCATACACAATTAGCAAGAAGTATTTTTTCATGAAAAGACCTGCCTGCCTTCTGCAAAAACATCACATTTTTAAAGCAGACAACCAACCTCCACTATAATTTTATACTTCTCACTTCACATTTTGAAGAGAAAAATATTTTTAAAGCCAGTTTTTAAAAAACACAAAATTGTACCCAAATTATTGTAAATTACTGAACTTAGCCTTTTATCAGGGCTGTAAATATCTACTTTAGCATCAGTGTATAAAAGGTGATTCTGTTTGCAAACACACTTGTTCTTCAGGAGCTACGGTTCCCAGGTGAGCAATAGCTGCAGGTGGCGAGTTAAGAGTAAGGTGATATGCTGATCAAATGCAAACAGTAGGAGGCAAAAAGCTCTCTTATCACTCACTAGTTAAAGATCCACACAATAATAATCTCACTCAGGGGCTCTGATAGCTGCTGTCAGAAAGCCAATAGGAATAATACAGTATTGCTTCGAAGATTAGATAGCCAAAGCAATGAGACCTGTCAGACACCCTATTAAGAGTACAGAGTCCCTAGAAAACCAAAAGTATGCCTGGGGGGGGAAAAAAGCACTTTTTATTTCCTGGATATCTTGATGTTTTAATTGCAGGAGCACAAAGGCAACTATGAGGAAAAACTAAAGGAACTAGACTTATTTAGTCTGCAGAAGAGAAGACGGAGAGGATTTGATAGCAACCTTCAACTACTTGAAGGGGTGCTCCAAAGAGGAGGGTGATTTAGTGGGAGTGGTCCTGCTTTTTAGCAGGGGGTTGGACTAGATGACCTCGTGAGTTCCCTTCCAACCCTATTATTCTATGATTCTATTCAGTAGTGATTGAGGTTTGAAAGGAAGATTGAATGTCATAGCAGAAAAAGGAGAAACAAAATGTATCCTGCAACCAGTTAATGGGCATCTGAACTGATCTGCAAATAAGACATGGGTTTAAACACACTTGCATCTAGGGTTAAAGAACTGGCAACGGTAGTACAGTCTCTGATGTTTGAATGTGTCTGAGGTACTTGTAGTGTTTCCTAACCACCAGTAACTGATTCACAAATCGATACCACAGAAAGCAACCACCTCACTGGAGACCGCAATGAGAGAAACCAGAAAGATGAAACATGCTCACACTATGTCTGAGTTATAAGGTTCAGCTATTATTTAAAAAATATCCACACAAGTACAAACATCAAGAGATGAGGAATACTCTTAATTACAGGGATCCAATACTTCAGGAAAGTTGGTGCAAAGAGAGGGTTAGTTTGTTCTGCCTTTTTCTTTAGTCTTTATGGCAATCCTTACTGACTGCTGGAATAATTCAGAAAGTTTAGAACCAAATATTAAGGGCAATTCCTGAACTCCATATCTCTTCCAGAAATTAATTCTCTCTCCTCCCCCCTCCTCTTTTTTTTTTAAAGTAACTCCACCAACAACCATGATTCCACAGAACAGCGGCCACAAGCCAAGTCCTTTTTTGGGGTATGAGGCAATGAAAGAAAAAGAAACATTTATCTGGTACAGGGCTGAATAATGTTCCTTCCTGCACCACAGAGCAATATATATTTTTGTGAGGTAGAAATAGGAAAATTGTTATTTTTAAAATTTTTGTTAAAAAATCATTATTTTAAAAAGTGACAGCTGTTTGAAGCTACTCAGATGTCCAGCATGTTAGAGATTCTGGTCAAAATGTGCATATTATAAATACGTCAGTCTTGGACTGCTGGAAGGAGGGTAGTAGAGGAGGGTACGATTGAGAGGCAGGAATGTATAGGATTAGAAAAACCTAGGAAAACCTGGAAGTAATATTTTCTCTGAACTGAAGTTTCACATATACATGAACAGAGAACTATTCTTTACCACTCAATTTTAAAAATATCCTCACTACTTTAAGCATCTGACTTGGTGTGATTTGAATAAACTCTGCTCAGAACTAAACATGACATTTTATTGGATGTGAACATCTTCCATTGTACAAACAACAGACTAGATCCTGCAAATTCTCTGCATGTAGAATTCCCCTCAACTCTACTAAGAAATCTGCGTGTAGAGGATGTGCAAGAATGGACTCAAGATTAAGAGTCTATTCTTTCTAAAAGACATTATGTTTATATACACTGATACTTAGGTTTGCAACCAGTAACAACAGCTTGAGTGGAGGGATGGGTTAACAACTGCTATAGATTTTCCAACTTGCATTAACCCTTGATCCTCATGGCCTTTCAAGTTACCCATACTTATTATGGGCCTGGTCTACAAATGGGGTCTATATGTATAATTGGGGTCTATATGTATAATTTTATGCCCACTAAAGCTTATACCTTAATAAATGTGTTAGTCTTTATAAGTGCTACACAGGATTCCAATTCTTTTGTAATTCAGATCCTTAAATACAGTTTAATTTGGTGGCCCAAAGGACAGAATAACTGTAAGTGAATCAGAAATATCCTCAAATAAACCAAATTCCCCACACAGATGAGTCAATAAAACTAAAATGTATGGTGGAAATTTGTAGTGAACCATAGAATCAAAGAATCATAGGGCTGGAAGGGTCCTCACGAGGTCATCTAGTCCAACCCCCTGCTAAAAGCAGGACCATTCCCACTAAATCATCCCAGCCAGGGTTTTGTCAAACCGAACCTTTATCTCCAAAGACGAAGATTCCACCCCTTCCCTAGATAACCCATTCCAATGCTTCACCACCCTCCACATCTCAGACTATAAACTGTTTGTGCATGTTGCAATTTAATCAGCTTCACTCCTTGTATGATAATAAGCATAGTATCCCTGTAGTTATTGCTTTGTTTTATAAGTCCCTCTTATCCCCATGCAAAAGGGCACTAAAGTCAAATTTATCCCCCCAAAATATTTAAGGCACCTTTACAAAGCCATAATTCGAAAAGAAAAGGTTCTATTTACATACATTGATTTTATATATATATATATATATATATAAACTCTGAAGAGCTTGCAACCTAATTATTGCAGCATTGTGTTATCAAGAGAAGCTGAAACTGAAACTGACTAGAAAGTAAAAACATAAAAATTAACAATGAGTCTGTATTCACTGTTGGAGGGACATGCAGAAAGCCAACTAAATAGTGAAAAATAAACTGGATTTTTAAACTTTTCAGGTCAAATAAAGTAAGGTGTTATTTTTAACACAAATAAGGACTTTTGATTTGGGTTTTTTAAATATATTACCATTAGATTGACAACAAACCTTTAAACTACTGGCACTAGCTGTGTTAAAAAATATTATTAAAATATTGATTCTGTAACTTCTTGTCTTTATCTGCACACCTGATCCTTCAGTCTTTACTAGCTTGTGTGCGGGAGCTGTAGGATTGGGTCCATGTGTTAGCATTTTGTATCTGTGAAGAGCTGGCAGCCCTGGAAACTGGTGCCATCTAATTATCCAGGTTATTTATGGTACAGTACATGTCAGAAGGGAATTGCCAGCATGATATAATTATAAATTCTGCTTCTTTCTCCACATTACAGCTTTCTACTTTCTTCTATGTTATTTTAATTGGATCTTACTATTAGCATGAGGCTGCCTCTCCCCACCCCACCCACACCTTCTGCTAGTTCATTAAGCCAGTAGTCACATGCTAACAGCAAACATGGCTTTGTGAAGGACCAATCCAGCTCACTAAGACACAAGGACATAGTTGTCAACAGCAGCATTCATCTTTGAGAGCAAAACACTAAATACATGGAGAAGTGTAGGAGGAAGACAGGAATAAAGAATTTAAATCCATGACCCTGCAAAATGCTGAATATCATCAACAGCCAGAGGTATTAGTAAAATCTGAGGCTGCTCAGTACCTTGCAAGATTAGACTTTTTATATGTTTTTATAATCTTCATTCCTCTTCCCTATGAGGGCCTCCATTCTGCAGACCTCATGTTAGCAAAGCTTCTTCCCACTGAAGTCAATAAGAATTTACCATATACTGATTTCAGAATCAGGGTCTGAGAGGGTTTGCTATAGGGATCTCCTTTTCCTTCGAAAGTGACCCCATCATCTTTAAAAAACAAAAACAACACAAGAAGATAGCCTTGTCTAAAATACTATTACAGTTTGATCCTAAAAAAGTTACTTTAATGAGCAATCCCACTGAAGACCCTAAATTACCAATATGTCATTATTAAGACTAAAGAATTTTCCAAGTCCAATTTACTTTTCACTATTTACACTTTTTTTTAAATTAAACTTTTCACTCAACAATAACAATAGGTAACTTAATTGAATACTAGGATGATGAGCACATGAAAATCCATAGGCCACAACCCTGCAAAGACTTACTCACTTAAGTTTATGCATTGTGTGTAGTGTCACTGAAGACAAGCAGACAACACTTACTAGGCAAAGTTAAGCAGATGTTTAAGTCATTACAGGACTGGGACCTTAGTTTCCAGTCACTTGGGCAGGTTCTCATACCATAGCACAATGTTCAGGCTGTGAACACTTCAAAGGAATTAAAAAAATATATGGAAAAATATTTCTTACTTTATTTAATATATGAAAAGTTCATTCTTACAAAACTTAAAGTACTGTCCAAATATGACTCAGTAGCATTAATTAAAAATAAAAATGTGTGTTAAAATCTTGTCTCAAGAAAATGACATCCGTTACACCATCTCTTCTCCGTAAATGTTTTCAAATTTTTCAAAAGAGGGAAAAGAATGAAAGATTATTGAAATACACAGTGCCAAAATGGCCAATAAAACTGAAATAAAATAAGTATTTTGCAGTACTTACACTCCCAGCCCAAAGCTCAGTTGATTTTCCTATTAATTTGTAATACACATACACTGCTTCTCCCTCTTTCAAATTTACAAAGCGACAGTCAGGAGCTTTAAAATCCTGCAGTGCTTTTCCTCGACACATCAACACTGAACAAAGAAAAAAACAAAATATAGCATTTTAAATAAAGCACAGTTCTGTGAATAGTAGCTGTATTAATTAGCAGGAAAGAAGTCCTTGCTGTATGCAGATATGACTAATATATTTACAGGCAACAACAGATCAAGGGATAAAAATATATGATTGGTATAAGAGATAAAAACTTATATGGTAACATTAATCTCATTTCACCATATGAAGGTAATATTTATAGTTGTTGTAAAGAACTTTTGAAAATGTTAAAAGCCCAATAAAAATAGATCAAGTTTATCAATTTTTAAAATCCAAGTTCATCAAGGCAAGTCTTTAGGAAGTCTGTGCTTCAAGGTGAAGATTTTTTTGTGATATAATTATTTAAAACTGTGATTTTGTTGTTGTTGTATACAAGTAAAATAATCAGACATTTTGCATCTTATGCCACAACTAATTTTCTAAGTATTTTAGAATGCTTATTCTTGCAAATCAGTGGCAAAGACGATGGAAAATTATTTCTGCTGGAATGTAATCTTCCAAGTGTCAGGTACCTTTTCCAAGTGAACTGTAGAGCACAGCATTCCCTATCAGACAAAAGAAATACAGTAACTCCCCTGGGGAGACAGGAAATGCCTACATATTTGTGTATTTCCAAGAAAACAAGTTGCTCTGGGTTTACTTGATGGAGGGAAAAAAAAGTAAACACACACATAAAAAGGAGTCCAATTAAATCCGTTTTCTTTGCTCTTCCTTTCAAAAGCATATTAGGATAAAGCATAGCTCCACTCCGGCTGGAAGACACGAGTCTGTTTACCGGAGGTAGCGGGGGAATTCAAACATCTGATGCCTCCGAAAAAGCAAACTGTGCTAATACATCAGGAATGTGGGAGGGGGACTTGGCCAACCCCAGACACCACCAGGCAGGGTATCACAGCCTGCACCCAGGAGCTCCCTACCAGCACCAAAAGGCGGGGGCGTTTTTCCACCCCTTTCTTGTCTTCTTCCCACGGGAAGGGGCGAGGGCGGAGGCAGAGGACGGGAGAAGCCCCCACCCCCTGGCAGGTCCCCCCGCCCGGGCGGCTGCGAGCTACAAACACAAGCCAGGACGGCGGATAAACTAGGCAACAAGTTCCCGAGCCATTTTCGGAAGCTGCCGGCCGAGGGGCGAGCCCCGGGCAGCCCTGCCTCCCTCCCCCGACTGGAGAGGGGCAGCGCGGGCAGGTGGACCCCGGCACCCCCCCGTCCGTCCCGCAGCGGGGCTAAGGCGGGGGCCCTGAAGATGCCAACAGGTCCCGGCCGCCGAGCGGAGTCCCCGGCCCCCACTTACTGCTGCACTCGGGGTCGGCGCAGCGCTTGCGCTCGGCAAAGCGCCGGCCCAGCTCCCGGGCCCGGCAGAGCGGCCACGCGGGCAGCAGCAGCAGGAGCAGGGCGGCGAGGGCGAGGAGCCGGAGGGAGACGTGCGGCCGCGCTGCAGCCATGTTAGCTGGGCTGGCGGGGAGGGGAGCGGGGCCGACACGTCAGCAGAGCCGGGATGGAGGAGGATGTGCGGGGAGGAGGAGGATGTGCGGGGAGGAGGGAGCCGGGGGGAGGAGGATGCGCGGAAAGGAGGGAGCCGGGGGGAGGAGGAGGATGTGCGGAAAGGAGGGAGCCGGGGGGAGGAGCCCGGCGCCTGCCCCACAGGAGCGGAATCCCTCCCCTGCCCTACAGGAGAGGGACCCCAGCCCCACAGCCCCATCCCTGCCACACTCCAGCGCCTGCCCCAGAGGATAGGGACCCCTTCCTTGCCCCACCCCCCAGATCCCAGCCCCTGTCCCCCCAGGAGAGGGATCCCGCCCCTGCTACACCCCAGCCTCAGAGAACAGGGACCTCTCCAGAGATCCCAGCCCCTGCCCCACAGGAGAGGAATTTAGGAGTCTCCTGGTGCCCTATCCAACGGGTCTCCTGCCCCATAGAAGAGTAAGAGACTGTCTGCTTTCAAAAAACTAAACAGAGTCCTGTGGCACTTTTAAAGATTAACAGAGGTATTTATCGCATGAGCTTTCTTGGGAGAAAATCCTCTTCAAAGCATCTGAGGAAGTGGGATTTTCTCCCACGAAAGCTCATGCGATAAATAAATGTGTTAGTCTTTAAAAGTGCCACAGGACTCTGTTTGTCTTTCTGCAATAGACTAACACGGCCACCCCTCTGGAACTTGTCTGCTTTCAGAGACTCCTCCTGCCCTCCTTCCCACTAATAGCTGTCACCAAGATCCCGATTCCCAGCCCCGCTCTGGGACCTCGGGCATCATGCCCCGCCCCATATAGCTCCTAAATGCAGATTTTAGCACAAAGGGAGCAGAGAGCTCCATGGATATGGCACGACAGGGACTCCTCGGAGGACTTCCATAATTCACTTTTAGAAGAGGTAGCAAGTCACTGCCTTTTGGCTGAGCCTGGGAGTTCAGAGGGGTGGTTATTTCTTCATTTTAAGGACTGCATCGTTTCCACCTGTAGAAAAAGTAAAGTCTTGGGAGTAGAGAACTTGTACTTCAAAATAGTTTTATAATCGCACACAGGTTGAATTTTCCTTCTCTCCAGCAGGGACATTTCTATTATTAAAAATCAAAAGTGATGTATCAATAACTACTTTTAAAGCTTCAATGGGGTAGCTGGCTCAGTCTAGTTCAGCAAAACAAACAAGGAGTCCTGGAGCACTTTTAAAGACTAACAAATTTATTTATCACATGAGCTGTAAGTTCCCCACCTTCTAAGCGTCTGACGAAGTGGGATTTTCTCCCATGGAAGCTCATGCTATAAATATATTAAGAATCCATCCCCTTGCCCATTTTAAAAATGAACTTGCCAAGGTAGTAGACAGGGTAGAGTTCTGCTAGATTCCCAAGGAAAATGTGGTTGAAAGTCTCTGTAGTCCAGTGCATTGCAAAAGAAAAACATTTTCTGTTCCGAAATAGTTTTGAGCCCAAGTCACTGGAGCACAGCTGGATTAACAGGAGAGGAGGTGTGGGAGTGGGGAATGAACTCCAAAAGTAGAGACCCCTCCTTCATGCTTTCCTCTCCCTTTCAATTCACTGTAAGGAATAATCCTGCCTTGGCCAAGGACGGACTCGCTAGATGACTTAATAGGCACCTTCCGACTTCGCGTGTAAAGGTGAGATAGGTTCTGTCTGGTGCACATATTGCTGGTAGGTAGTGCACTCAAAATGAGTCAAGAAGTGAAGCCAAAATAATGGGTAGCTCTATATTATCTTTACGTACATTGTATCTATATGCCAGATGGGTGTGCCTGTATAACTAACAAGAGCGTATCAACATTGTGACTATGGTACAGTAATCAAATGTAATTCTGAATGGTTAACAGTAGAAATCCTGGAGGGTGTTCAGATCTAGAACTGAACTTCACAACTCCCTCCTTGGAAAAAAAAGCAGTATCATGTTTTCAGTTCTCATGAGCAACTCCCATTGATTTGGGATCCAATCTCATCATAAATGCTTCCACAGATAAATTTATGTGAGTAGTCCCACTAAACTAAACACAACTATTCATATTAGAAGTCACTCAGGTAAGTGGTCCCAAGACTGGGCCTTGAAGGTACTTATTATAGCTGTTCTGTAAATTACCTTTGTATTTGCTGCTACATATTAAGATGAGTTACAGTAGGGATATCTTGTAAATAAAAGACATGCTGCTCATATTTGCTTATTTTTAGCACTATTTTATTTGCTCATATTTGCTTATTTTTAGCATATCTGTAAAAATTCACCTGGCTCCTAGCCTCTAAGCAGACAAAAGGGTATATATGTATAGTTCAGGAGGAATAGGTGATGGGTAGATGCTTGTTATTGATTCTATAGAAGTCAGTGGCAAAACTCTCCTTGGCTTAAATGGGAACAAATCCAGGGGGAAGGGTATGTAAAATCAAGGAGGGCAAATTTTGAGCAGAATCCTGAAATGAGGGGAGTTACTGGTTTAGTGAGGGAAAATCAAAGTGTGATGCATCTGGGTTTTAGTAAATCTGACAGTCCTACATGACATTCTCATAAGTAAACTAGGGAAATAGGATTTAGATGAAATTATTATAGGATGGGTGCACAACTGGTTGAAAGACCACACTCAAGAGTAGTTATTAGTGGTTCACTATCAAACTGGGAGGGCATATCCAGTGCAGGCATTGGAGGGGGTCAGTCCTGAGGCGGGCACTATTCAATATTTCCGTTAATGATTTGGAAAATGGAATGGAGAGTATGCTTATAAAATCTGCAGATGACAATAAGCTGGGAATGATTACACCACTTTGAGAGGACAGAATTCAAAACAACCTTGACAAATTCGAAAACTGGTCTGAATGCAAAAAGATGAAACTCAATAAAGACAATTGCAAAGTAATTCATTTGGGAAGAAAAATCAAATGCACAATGACATATTGGGGAATAAGTGGCTAAGCAGTAGTAGTGCTGAAAAGGGTCTGGAAGTTATGGGGGATCACAAATTGAATATGAGACAACGTGTTGCTGTTGTGAAAAAGGCTAATATTCTGGGGTGTATTAGGTGGAGCATCATATATAAGTCATGGGAGGTAATTGATTTATTCTAATTGGCGCCAGTGAGGCCTCAGTTGAAGTACTGTGTCCAATTCTGGGCATCACAATTTAGGATAGATGGGGACAAATTGGAGAGAGTCCAGAGGAGAACAACAAAGATGACAAAAGCTTTAGAAAGCCTGACCTATGAGGAAAAGTTGAAAAACTAGTTATGTTTAGTTTTGAGAAAAGAAGAGTGACAGGGGTCTTGATAACAGCATTCAAATATGTTAAGGGCTGTTATAAAGAGGATGGTGATCAATTGTTCTCCATGTCTGCAGAAAGTAGGATAAGGAGTAATAGGCTTACTCTGCAGCAAGGGAGATTTAGGTTATGCATTAGGAAAAAATTTCTAACTATAAGAGTAGTTAGGATCTGGAATTGGCTCCCAAGTGATGTAAAGACTCCCCATCATTGGGAAGTTGTTAAGAACAGGTTAGCCAGACACTTGTCATGGATGGTCAAAGTTTACCTGTCCTGCCAAAAAACAGGAATTAGGCCATGAGGATTTTTTGAGGTCCCTTCCAGCCTGGCCATTCTGATTTTGTGAATGGAGAGGCTCAGTGGAGCTGTCTGATGATCAGTGTGAAAGTGTTTTGTTTCTTTGTACATGTGGGAAAGTGGAGTTGCCAAGCTGTGATTTAGAGTCCTTTTAAACTAATTAACATTTGCAAAACACTTTAAGATCATCTGCTGAAGTGCAAAGGATTATTAATAATTAAATGCTCGGAGGTTACTCTGTGACTGCAGAAAGATCAGTCCTTCATGCTTTTCCATTTATTATCAACTCTTATCTCAAGCTATTAACAATCATCACCACAACTAATCATATTAGAAGTACTGCTCCTGTCCTTATCATATGCTCATTGATTTTTGCTTTATATACCCATTTCTACACTTCCTTAGCAGGAGAATTGAGAGCCCAAAGAATTTTTTGTAGGGTAATTCCCGTTCAGACTTTTAGGTGCGCATTTCTGAAAACACAGCTGTTTGATAATGACCACTCACTACTGGTTTCTGAAACAGAAAAAAAGGTAATGGTGATAGTTTAATGGATAGAAGCAAGGGTAAAATGAAACATGCCACTTTGACAAGTCTTTGCAATAGGCAAAGAGAAGCAAGATACTTTCTTTCTAGTAAATATCATCTCTTCAAGCCTCATGGCTAATGACATGCCGTTTGTTTCCAAACATTTACCACTCTAATTAACATCTATTCCTAATATTTAAAGCGTTTGTGCAACTTCATTTTTTTTCTTCTCTGAAGACAATTTTGCCCAAGTTACCCTGTAAATTCAGTTATCCATGAGAGAGCATCAAAACGTTTCAGGAGGTAATTGAACTTACTGGATGTCTTGGGCAAAATTTCCTTGAAAGGAAATATCTCTGGCCCCAATACTACCAATACCTGTGCTTAATTTTGTATTAATGAGTAGCCCAATGAAGTTGCTGGGACTTTTCAAATACTGAAATTAGACACACCAGTAAATCTTTGCAAGACAGTGGACTGTACTGTAATAACTTGCTGTATTTGTTTCTGACTTCCTGAGCCAGGGATTTTACCAAATCAAATACCCACCAGTTTGATTGCTAAGATCTATTTTCATATTTCTATTATTTGAGTGTGTAAATACACTAGAAAATCTGCAAACTATTCTTCAGAAAATAAACCACAAAAGAATATTCAAACACTGAAAGAAAGACTGGGTCAGCCTCAGCACTTTTGAAAGTGGCTTAGTGAGAAAAGTTCCTTGATAGAGAATTAGTTTATCTACTCTTCATGGTTGCTTGGTGTGTTTGGGCCTCAGGAAACTGGCTATTGCTGTGGGGAGCTGGATGGCTTTTTTTTAATAATAGCTTTGTACTATACGAGATCCACAAGAAGACAGGTTCTTTGCATGGAGGAGTTTACAACCTAAATGAATAGCCAATATAAAGAGTATTGAAACGCCCACAGGAAAAACTGTAGCACAAGAACCCAATCTGTAATGATTCTTAAAACACAGGTCATAACATGGTTTATCCCTTGTCTATGGAAAACACACATTCCCACCATGCCAACAAGAATTATATTTAAACGTAGTTCTTGCAAGTGTATAGATGGGACCCAGGAGTGCAAAAGTGAAGTGAATCCCAACTTCACCTGGTGGGGGTGTGGAGGGAGAGAAACTCACTTAAAATAACCAACATGTGTAGGTCTGCTGAAATGACTATCAGAGAGGATAGGCCAATAGACACCACTAGATTACTTTTATAGGGCCAATTTCTATGTCCACAGAATTATCTTGTATCTTATTTTTTCATATTGTGATATTTCCTGCTGAACAGTCATTTGCCAGCTCATTTTCTGCTTCACTCCCCAAATACAAATACCTTAAAAATAAGATTGTGTATGATCATACACAATTATTATGCTTGTACAGAGCAATTTCATAATATATACTCAGCTTTAAATATGTAAAGAGTACAGAGCATCCATAACCAGAACAGGAAAAGACAATTGCAGCTTAAAGGAGTTTACAGGTTAAGGATCAGCAGTTTCCAGGTTTGAAGGCCTTAATACAACAAAGGACATAAGAATCAAGTTCAAGCATCACAAAATCTTTCCAGGTAAGCCTCTGTGTTCGAGATAAATCTTGCAACATCCTTGTCTCTTTAAAAAAATCAACACTGATGATAAGTTAGTTACTGTTAGGTCTACTATATTGCTGAGAGCTATGATATGACTACAAATGAACTTCTATTAGTAACAAAATTTCTGGAGTTGCTTAGGCATTTCTTGCAAGAAATACTGGCAGAGGTAGAAGATACTCACTTTTAGCCCAGTGATGAGAACACTGAGCTGGCACATGGGGAACCTGGGTTTAATTCCCTCCTCTGGGGAGAAAGGATTTGAAAAGGAGTCTCCCACCTCTCACAAGCATGCCCTACCCACTATGCTATGGAATATTCTGATAAAGGGCTCTCTCAACCTCTCCTACTGAAACTGTTCCACTCATTAGACAGCAGCACTTGAGCAGGGGTTTAGTGAATGCCAGTGGCATCTAAATATTGGATTTAGACATCTAATGCCCTTTTTGAATCTAGTCTGTTGTTAATACTCTAGTTTTCATTACTGTTTTACTTGGGCTGAGGTCTGGGAAAAAATCAGCCGAGAGTATCCATCTATTACTAAGGCCTGGTCTACACTGCAAAGGTAGGTCGATGGGAATTCCATCAGCCACCTAATGTATGCATCTTCATTACCTGGTCAATTCCGTCAATTTAAATTGCGGGAAATTTTGACATAATAAAACCACCTCTGCAAGTGGCGTAGCACTGTGATACATCTTTGGGGTCACAAGACAGGTGTCAACATATGGTTTCTCCCAGGGGAATTTCATCCTCCCCCCAAGTGCTGCCTTTTCAAAAATCAATGTTTGAGGGGGTTAGAGGGGTGCAACAATCTTTTGGTTGGGGGATTATGGATTTATGCATACTGGGATTCACGAGACCAGCACTACGGCCCCTATAATAGGTAGAGATTGGTATGCGGTTCTGCCGTTCCCTTGGGAATATAAAGAGAAGTTTTTCTTCGATGGGGCCTGCTTTCACTGGATACCTTGTGCTTTGCTTGCCTTTCAGCGGACAGTGCAGCCTTCAGCTCCGCATCTAATACTCCCGCTGAGGGCCTGTCACAGATTAGAAGGTGACAAAAGAAAAACTTGGGATGAGCAGTGGCGGGAGAGACTCCCTTTGCAGCCCCTGCAAAACTCTCAGCTCATCCACTTTTCCCAACCCTAAGTGATCTAGAGGAGGAGGCTGAGCAGGGTGCAGTATGTGCTCCACCCCACACTGAGAGAGGGGAACAAAAAAAGGTGCCAGTTCTTTAAGAAATAGGACTGTGTTGCTTGCTGTTTGCACATTGAAACTTAGCTCTGTGTCCCCTCACAGCCCCATTACAGTGCCTGAGAAGTGTTGGAATAACTCCCTTTCCCTCCACTGTAAATGACCACCAATAAAAATTTACTCCATTAAAGATCATTACTCTTTCTTTATTCATACCGCGGGGATTATAGCTGGGATGGGGTAGGTGTAGCACTGTGATATAATGCTGGGGAATGGGTGGGAGGATGGGAAGGGAAGTCACAGCACAGATTTACAGAAACATTAGGTATCACTGCAAAAAAAGAGTTTTTTAAGGCTTTCCTGAGGTGCAGTGCTCCATAGTTGGCTTTCAGTGTAGCACTGCTGTCTGGCTGCTCACAATTGGCAGCCAGCCAATCTGCCTCCACAACCCAACGATGATTTCTCCCCCTTTGCCTACAGACGTTATGAAGCACACAGCATTCAGAGATAACTGCTGGGATGTTTTTTTTCACTGAGGTCTGGCCTAGTGAGTAAACTGTACCAGTGCGCCTTTAAATGTGCAAATGCATGTTCCACAACTATTTTGCGCTTACTGAGCCTATTATTGAACCTCTCCTTCTTGCTGTTCAGGTGCCAGTGTAGGCCTTCATCAGCTAGGAGCGCAATGGGATCCCTAAGGATCATGACTGGAATTTCAACATTGCCAATATTTATTTTTTGGTTAGGGAAGAAAGTGTCTGCCTGCATCTTTTTTAACAGATCCAAGTTCCTAAAGATGTGCATCTTTCCAGACCACCCCACACTGATGTCGGTGAAGCATCCCTTGAGATCCACAAGGGCCTGTAACACCACTAAGAAGTATCCCGTTGGATCAATGTACTCTGTGGCTAAGTGATAAGATAGGATGTGCGTGCTATCTATCATCACATCCACAGTTTGGAAATCCCATTGCAGAAAAACCCACCCACTATGTCCTGCATGTTTCCCAAAGTCACAACCTTTCTTTGCACAAGTCTGGTAATGGCCCAGAAAACTAGTATTACAGCAGTTCCCAAGATGGATCAACTGACTCTAAACTGATTCTGAACTGACCAGCAGCAGTCTGGGGTTGCTAGCTTCCACAGAGTGATGGCCACACGGTTCTCATCAGTCAGAGCCGGTCTCAAGTGAGTGTTCATGTGTTTCGAGGCTGTGGACAGCTCTGCACAAAGTTAAAATAAAGTGGCCTCTTGCATACGAAAGTTCTGTGGCCACCGCTCGTCATCCCACACCTTCATAACAATGAGGTCCTACCAGTCAGTGCTTGTGTCTCAGGATCAAAAGCAGTGCTGCATCGCCTGCAGAGGCTGAATGACAGCCAGTAGCAATAGGGGATTGTTTCGTTCTATGGCTTGTAGCATAGTGTCTTGAATAACATCATGATTTTCAGCCCTGGGCCCATCTCACCCTTGAAAATACTGCAGGATCAGACACAAAGTTTTCGTGATGCTCACAATGGCTATGTCTACACTTGTAAATTTAGGTCGACTTTAGCTTAACTTTGTTAAGTCGACTTAGCATGTCCACACCTAAATTTTAAGTCAACTTAGGTGGGACACTACAAAGTCGACGAGCGGTGGCCACAGAACTTTCGTATGCAAAAGGCCACTTTATTTTAACATTGTGCAGAGCTGTCCACAGCCTCGAAACACATGAACACTCACTTGAGACCAGCTCTGACTGATGAGAACCGTGTGGCCATCACTCTGTGGAAGCTAGCAACCCCAGACTGCTGCTGGTCAGTTCAGAATCAGTTTAGAGTCAGTTGATCCATCTTGGGAACTGGACGCCTAGGTTGACTTGTAGGGGCTAGGGGGACCTTGGACAGGTCCATGGTGGCAGGGGGGCACCCTAGCCAAGTGCCAGGGGGCTCAGCCTTTGCCCCATTGTACCTGG
>ML685763.1:13259122-13316069 GCA_007922175.1 Pelusios castaneus | reverse complement strand
TTTGACTTCAATTCACACTACCGCTTCATATATCTCCTTGTCAATTGGCATCCACAGAATATGGGTGTGTTTCTAGTTCTGATGTGGTTTTCTATTCTCTCATCAGCAAAAAGTTGCTGCTTCATAAATTCATTACAGAAATCCATATGTTTAAGGCACACACACACACAACCTTTCCCAACTAATAGGGCTCTGGAGGAAGTCACCTACCCTTCCCTAATTCAGACTCTAGGTATGTGTGTGTGTGGAGGGGCAGGAATCTATCACTGCTGCTGTATTGTTATGAATGGAGCTACTATGCAGGGGGCAGATATTACATTTGTTCCAATTAAAAATTTGTTTCATGGCACTATAAACTTTGTTTCAAATGTAGTGCCAGTCCCCCACCAGGATGATCTATTCTGTTCTTACAATATATTTTGTTCCCAGGTATTAATGTATCCCACTGCTCATCCTCATTCAAACAAGTTTCTGTTATGTATAATAGGGCAAGACAGCTATGTATTTCTTCAAAATCTAAAAACTTTATTACTTTAACCAAGTGTATAATCAACAGCAATTTTCCCCCCCAAAGTCTTCCTAAACAAGCATGCAAACATATATACAAATACTTCAGGAAAACAACTAAACTCTCTTATTAATACAATTACACGATGTACACTTTTGGTAAAGATCCAAATTATGCACACTTGGTGCACTTGTACTCTGTCTTCTCTTCAAGTATGTTTTCTTCATAACTTCTCTCTGGAAGGCAAGGAATATGTGCCCTCTGACAACCGTACCACTGAACCTTTACTAAGTAAAAGATGAGAAAATGAAAGAGGCCTAGTAGTAGTAAATCTATTCACTGATGCAATTTCATAAATTATATTATGTGTATAATCATTATTCAAGACCTTTAGTATCAGCAGCAGCCATGAAAGCTATTACTGCATTGAAAATATTTCAAATTAAAAATCAAAGTAAAAACCATAGCACAAGGACATGCACCAGGACAATGACAGCAAAGGGAAATGACTAAGTGGCAAGAGTAATAAGACTAGTAAAATAAGATTTTAAAAGAAGCCAAACTGTACTTAAAATGGATGAGGAAGGTTGTGCAATACTCAAAATCACAACAGATAAGATAAATTTGTGAACCGTTCTGAGACTTTATGTACACATATCAATTGATCAGTGATTCCTTTAAATACTCAAACTGTGTGACACAGAGTCCTGTGGCACTTTTAAAGACTAACAGATTTATTTATCGCATGAGCTTTCGTGGGAGAAAATCCCACTTCGTCAGATGCTTTGAAGATGGGAAACTTACAGAATGGGAGGAAATTAAATGCAGGGGAGTGTATGACATAGGATCAGGTCAGGCTGTAACAGCAAATCAAAATAGTTGTTAGGATTCAAACACTGGGGAACAGCACACAGAGGAAGGTGAGGTCAAATCACCTGTTGCAATGAGAGAAAAATCCATAGTCCCTGTTTAACCCCAAGACAACTGAGTCAAATTTGCATATAAATTCTAGTTCTGCAGTTTCTCTTTGAAGCTGTGATTTGTTATTCATCTGTTTCAACACAGCTATTAACATGTCAACAAGGGAGTGAGCAGGGAGATTGAAGTGTTCCCCTATTGGTTTTGTAGTGTTGCAATTTCTGATGTCAGATTATAGTTTTGGAAGGTGTGACTGTGAGATGTTTCACTGAATCAAGTCTCCTGAGCATGCTGTATCAGCTAGAGATGTTCCAAAGCAGTAACTGTGTTAGTCTAGTTCAGCAAAATAAACAAGGAGTCCTGCGGCACTTTTAAAGACTAACAGATTTATTTATTACATGAGCTTAAGTGGGAAAAAATCCCACTTCATCAGACATTTTAAAAACAGAGGAGCTGTGATATGTAGGCATAGGGATGCTTGCACCTTTAAGAACCCAGTCCCCGAAAGCTGCCCCACTGTTGCTGAGAGGTGCAGCCCCATGAAACGGGAAACAAAACAGCCCGTCCCACCCCATTCCCCTGCAATTTTTTAAGAAGCGGGCAGAAAAATTGTCACCCCTCCCCTCCCCCACGTCTCCTTGTGCCTAGGGTTTGCTCACGCTCATCAACCAGCAGCGACTCATCCCCTGGATTTAGCTCCGCTCATCCACCCGCCCCACCCTGATTTTGCCCCTTAACCCCTCTCCTGCCCCTGCCTCCAGATGTTTGACCACCCACCCAGAACAAAAACATCCTGCCCCAGCCATTTGTAATCCCTCAAAGAGCAGGCAGCAGATGATGACAGGTGGCGTGGAGAACAGGGCTCCACCACACATTACTGAGCATGCTCAGTACAACTTCCGGGGAGGAAGGAGGGGAGTTCAGCGTTCCCTACCCCTGGGAAAGGCCGGCGGCCGCCCTCTGCACTTTTCCCCACAGCTCCCCCCACCAGCTCTGCGGTGGGAGCGGGGAGCGCGAGTCAGGCGCCCGGGGGCTGAGCCCCCCCCCATACACCACCGAGTCCCGGACTCGCCCCTGCAGCCCGGGGCAGCGCAGAGCGGCTGCCTCTGAACCCCCGAAACGGAGTGAGCCGACGAGCTAGGGCGTCCCCCAGGGCAGCGCCTCGCGGAGTTCGTCCCCTTTTCCTCCGCCGATGACGCAGCCGCCCTGCGGGGGGATTCAAAGGAAACCACCACGTGTCACATAAAAACAAATCGGAACTTCCGTCCCTGTCTGTGGAAGCCCAGGAAGCCTTGCCCTGACCAAACATGGCGGATCCGGCACTTCCGGTCCGGAAAGCAGCCGGCGGCGAGTAAAGGCTCGCCTCCGAACGAGCGGCTGGGGAAGGGGCGGGCCCAGCGGACGTCAACATTCCACGTGCGCCCGTTTGTTTAGAGGACCGGGGGGTCGAGTTTTCCTCTCGCGCCGCGCAGCCATGGACAGTTTTGTCGAGGAGCTGAGCAGGGGCGCGGAGTGCGCGGTCAGCGCAGCGAGCGGTTCGCCGGCCGCTCCCCATTTACCTTTTCTCCCAAGGGCCCTTCGCCATCCCAGTAAGTGTCGTTCTCTGGCGGCTGCTCGCTTCCTAGCACGTGCTGGTCTTCGCTGCACAGACCTGTTGGCCCAAGTCAGCGTCTGTCGTCAGAGGAGCCAGTGACCTGCTCCTTGCATTGCCGTAACGCCCCTGGAGGGATTGGCCTAGTTAGGGTGATGCCGGGGCACTGCATCCCCTGGAGCTGGGAAATTGCCAGGAAAGCCAGGCGGTTAGATCCCAGCTGCCTGCCGACCCCCTGGAAAGTTGGCCAGGGGAACCTGCCCTCCTCGGCTGGGAGCAGGGCAAGAAGCCCATAGTGGCTGGAGCCTGCCCCCTGTGAGAACGGAGCCCCGGCAGTTTCGTCTCTGTAGTATGCAGGGTGTGGGGAAGGGGCAGTTCTCTGGGAGCCTCTGAAGCAGCTGGACTCTGGGCCTGGAGTCTCAGCTCTCCACACTGCCCCTTAGGTTGGTGGAAGTGCTTCTGGTCACCTCACCAGACCCAATCAGAGTATTCTAATAGATTGACGAGACATGATTTCCCTTTACAAAAGCTCTGTTGACCCTTCCCCAGCATATTGTGTTCATATATCCATCTATTCATTCCGTTCTTTTCCATAGTTTTAACAAATGTGCGTGGTACCGAAGTTAGGTTTGCCAACTGTAATTGCCAAGACCACCTCTTCAGCATTCTTCAAAAATCAGTGTTCCATTAGCAGTTACCAGTCGTCTGGTACAGAGTCTGATTTAAGCAGATTTAGGTTATGTACTACAGTTGTTTAGTTCTGCAATTTCATATTTGAGTTCCTTTCGAAATCTTGGTGGAATACCATCTGGTTCTGGTGATTTACTGCACTTAAACAGATCAATTCCAAAACCTCCTCTACTGACACCTCAATCTGGGTCAGTTCCTCAGATTCATTATCTAAAAAGAATGTGCCAGCCCTTCCGTCTCGACCCTCAGGTGGGGCCGACAGCCCACTCATGGAAAGAAGCCACCTGGAGTGGCTCCTCTTGGCAACGTGCCTGGGGACCTCTATCCCCAGGCATACCATGGAAAGAAGTTACCTGGAGTGACTCCTTTTGGCGATGGTACACCACAGAGAGGAGCCGCTCTGGGCAGCTTCTATACATGGTATGCCTGGGGCGTGGACATGGCAGGGACCTCTGCACTGCAGCCGCCACTGAAAGAAGCCACCTGGAGTGTCTTTTGGTGGCAGGAGTGGCAATTTCTGTGGCACCACAGAGGATGCCGAGTGCCGCTCCGAATGGTCTCATGTGCCACTGTTGGCACGTGCCGGGGGTTGCCTACCCCTGGGTTAGGTCATGGTGCGAGACTCTCCCTCACATCCTCTGCAGTGAAGACCAATGCAAAGAATTTATTTAGCTTTTTTGCAACAAATTTATTGTCCATGAGTACTCCTTTAGCACCTTGATCATCCAGTGGCCTCACTGATTGTTTGGCAGACTTTCTGCTTTTGTTTGTATTTATTTTTTATTTTCTGTTCTTTTTTTTGTCTCTCTTCCTAGTTGCTCTTCTAAGTATTGTTTTGGCTTGCCTAAATATATCTTTATACTTGACTTGCCTAAGTTTATGCTGTTTTCTGTTTTTTTTTTTTTTTCCAAGTAGGATTTGATATTCTTTTTTTAAAGGATGTCTTTTTCCCTCTAGCCACTTCTTTTACTCTGTTGATTAGCCATGATGACATTTTTTTGATCCTCTTACTGTTTTTTTTATTTGGGTATACATTCAGTTTGAGCCTCTATTATGGGTTTTTAAATAGTTTCCATGTAGCTTGCAGGGTTTTGACTCTTGTGACTGTTGCTTTTAATGTCCATTTAACTAGCTTCTTTATTTTTGTGTCATTCCCCTTTTTGAAGTTATTTGCTATTTTGGTGGGTTTCTTTGGTATTTCCCTCCCATACAAGCATGTTAAATATAATTTCATGATGGTTCCTGTTATTGAGGGATTCAGGTATAGTCACCTCTTAGACCAGAGCCTGTGCTCCACTTAGGACTAAATATAGAATTACCTCTCCCTTTGTGGGTTCCAGGACTAGCTGTTCCAAGAAGCAGTTAGTAACGGTGTTTAGAAATTTTATCTTGCATATTTTTATCTTTCATCCCACCCTGGGATGACATCTATCTAGTCAATATGGGGAGAGTTGAAATCCATTATTATTGGGGTTTCTGTTTTTGTAGCTGCTCTAACCTTATTTGACTATGCTTTCTTTCACAGATAGTGTCACTGCCCCTCGAGTATGAGCTACTCTGTCCTTCCTGTATATTTTGTAACCTGGTATCACCATGTCCCATTGATTATCATTATTCCACTACTTAGCTGCTGGACTTTTGCCTGCATGATTTTTATTCCTGCTGGGTTTTTGTGTGTGCTGTGTTTTTTGGGGGGCAGAGGTATTATTGGCCTCAGTTTAGACAGGATATGTTTGTTCATTCTATCTGGCTTCCACACTCCTTTAAACTTTTGTGTTTGAGGCATCTGTTCATTAGCTTCTCTAATTGCTTAGGGACTATTTTTTTTTAAACCTGTTTCCCCTGAGTTAGCTCTGCCCCCTTGTCAAGGGATCTTAAAGGGATTAGGGACCAAAGGATGATAGACTGGAGCCTCCTTATTGGCAAAAATATAGATGCTAACGTAACCTGTGTTTTGTTTTTTTCTAAAGAAAACAAGACCACAGATAGCAGTTATTCTCTGATCTTATTTTTTTTCAGCAACCAGAGGTCGAAAGGCATCAGATTTTCAGGAGACTAAGGAAGCTTGTTTAAATTACATTCAGGATGCGCTGCTACAGAATCAGTGGCAGCGGGCTGCAGAATTCATGATTAGCTATTTGGAGACACTGGAGAATACCTCTGCTGAAAAACGGATAGCTGCCCCAGAGGTAGGTAGGAAGGAAAAAGCTGTAATCAGTTCTCTCTCAGCTGATGGAAATAATTTAAAGGGGCATCTGAGATCATCCAGGACCCATAGTTATGCTTTGTTTATTTAAAAAATAGTTTAAAAAAACCCCTAAAACTTGACAAAAATCTATCAGAATGTTTTCATAATTTTCAGATATCTTAACAGACTATATGTTTTTAAAAGTTTGCAATAGTCTATATACAAGGGAAGTTTATAAAGGATTGCTTTATAGGAACTGTGGCCCAGTCCAAGCCTAGGGTAAACCACCTGAAAATGTCAGGGTTAGGGCAGGCTGCAAAAGGAAAACAGATTTTTTCAGCACTGGTGGATAACACTGAAGTTAGATTCCCCAGCCAGCTACAAACAGTGTTTCTGATTCCCCACACTGGTTACCAGGAAGCTAAAACAAGAAACACAGAGTCCCCCTTTTACTGCATTTCAGTCTCTGGCTTCCAATCAGCTACTAGGGCTAGAAAAGAGATAAATTATTAAAAACTCTGTACTCTTTACTAAAAAGGGTCTCCTGACCCCAAAGGGGTCAACCACATTACCAGATCAGTATGAGATCATGGAACTTACCCAAAATAGCACACAGCCAGCCAATCCTTTAGTACAGGGGTTCCCAAACTTTCACTGTGTGCCCCCATTTAAACACTGGCGATATTTGATGACTCCAGTAGACAAGTCATGGCATTGCAGTGCTTATGGTATTTATAGTTTTGTTTTAAAATCATTTAAACATTTTTTAAAAATAAAGACTACAACATTGAATACAAAGCCTAAAATAGCTATTAATTCCATTTATCTGACATTTTACTTTTGCTTTAACTGTGGATTATATTTACTGTGTGGTAAGAGTATTAAACAACCCTTGATTTCATGGTTGCTAAATTGAGACTTAAAATTGTGGGAAGGGGACACACTGCAGAGATTCTGGGCACTGCTGCTGTGTATAGGTATCCAGCAACAGACTGCTATAATGCAGGCGACTCCCTGATGCTGCCTCCATTTTGCTATGGGTGGCTCTGGCTCCCAGATTGGCCAGACACTGAAGGATATGGAATGACTTAAAGCCCTTTTATCCTTTTTCCCCTGGGCTGCAAGTTTTGTTGTGCTAGTGGCTTGCAGTAATTGTTCTCATTTCTCACTTAGGTCATGTACACACTACAGACTTGTCCCTCAATAAAAGTTATTGCGGGACAAGCAAGTGTTATAATTATAATGCTTTACTGTGTCCACACAGCACTCCTTCTAGCGAAAGAAGCGTTCACATGCTCCTTTGAATTTTCGCTAGAAGGAGCAGTGCATGGTGGGTACCTATCCCACTATGCACTGCCCTGCCAGCCGAAAGGCTGGCAGTGGTGCTGGCTTGAGCTCCAATCCTGCGGCTGGGGCTCAGATGGACTGGGGCTCAGCTGCTGCTGGCCAGCTGAGCAGCAGCTGAGCCCAGCTGTGGCAGCTGAGCCCGGGCTGCAGGGGCTCCAGCCCCCGGGCAGCCGAGCTGGGCACAGTGGGGCTCCAGCTGCTGGCAGCTGAGCCCCACCCAGGGGCTTAAGACCCCGGTGCGGCTGCGGCTGCTGCCGGGCAGCCGAGCCCCACAGCTGGGCCCCGGCAGGGGGCTTGAGAGCCCTGCCGTGGCCGCTGCAGCAGTGCTCCAGCCACTGGCCACCTGAGCTCCGCTGGAGCCTGGTGGGTGGAGGGGCTCGACTGTCAGTGGCTGGCGAGGGCAGCCGGTTTGGACCAGCCCCTTAGCTCAGCCCTGGGGCTTCGGGTGGCGGTGGGAACTGCGCGCTTAAGCACCGCAGCCCCTGCCACCACCCAAACCCCTGCAGCTGGACTAGGGGGCTGGCCCAATCCCTGAGCCCGGAACCTGGCAGGTCCAATAAAAGTCAGTTTCACTGCTCTGCTACAGCAGTGAAATTGACATATATGTCAGTTTCACTGCTCTGCTAGAGCAGTGAAATTGACATATTTGACAGCTCCAATGTCCCAGAGAGGCCTGGATTGTCACTCTGGGACATTTCTGGAGGCTGTCAATAACGCAACAAGCGTGCACACAGGCTGTTCTATGGTAAGCCTTACCATCCTCGTTTGGGTGGTTTACATGTTGCGCGGCAAGAGGACTGTTGCCGCGCAACAGGGAGCTTTCCTGTGTGGACGCTTTGATTGTTATTGCGCGGTAAGGAGCCTTACTGCGCGATAACTTTGTAGTATGTACAAGGCCTTAGGCCTCATCCCCAACATTGTGACCACACTTGCTCCCTGCTATCCTGTTCCAGGAAGCTCCCCAGCACTGTGACACTCCTCTCTCTCTCCTGCCTCAGGTAGTCCCACACTGAACACCCTCTATCTCTCCTGCCCTGCTACCCACACTGTGCCTCCCTCCTGCCCCAGCCCCCAGCAGTATCTCCTCACATTCCAAGGCGTCTGCCCTGAGCCGGATACTGCTGGGTGTTGTGATGAGTCCAGGACTCAGTGTGATGGGGTGGGCACCTGTGTGGGGAGGACACACAGTGAAAAAGGAGGAGTGAGGCCGCCTGCCTGTGACCCAGCTGAGTTGACACTGCTGCTGCCTGAGTGGGCAGGAGTCCTGCCCCATGCTGCCCAGTGCTCCTGGCTGGGAGCTGTCAAGTGCTTTTGTGACCCCATTTTTTATCATTGGGAATTGCTGCTTTAATAACTAAAACTAAAGGTTTATTATAAAAGTGAAGAAATAAACAAGGTGAGGTGTTGTATGATCTAAAGTAATCAGATACATACCAATGATTTGAATGGCCATATATATCAGGTTTTCAATAGCAGTGGAATTGGAGGCTTGTGTAGTCCCTCTGCTGTATATCCTGTACCTGAATGGGTCTCAGTCCTTTTTTTCATAGCTTCAGTTGTGGATGAGTTGGTCTAGAGGTAGGAAGCAGGCCTGAAGACAGGATGGATGTGGTACAGGTACCATTCACAGTGAATTGCGGTGTGCCTTGTTCAGACACAAGCTCTCAGGAGCACATGGCATGAAAAAGCCTTAGAGTCAGAAAATTTCCTGTCCATAGGGCATATGCTTATATGTCCTGGTGACTCATTCAGTGTAGTCCTGGCTTCTCTCCCTGGGCTCCTTTGACTTGTGAATTTCTTGATGGGCCATTAAGCTGATTTAGTGCTACTGCCATCCTGTCTGGGGTGTCACCCAGAACCAGAAACAACATAAGTTGAAATACAGATATGCCATACAGGGGGCTTTTTTTTTCTGCCAGTAGGCACTGGTATTGCGTACCGGCACCTATTTTTCCTTGGCTGGCCTCGCTGCCCAGCTGGAATCCGGCCTACAGTCACCTGGGAGCTGCGGCCAAGCTGGAGCTTTTTCCTCTTGGTTAGGGAGAGCCAAGAGGAGTGGGGATGGGGCTCGGGGAATGGCGGGGTGGGGGAGGGGGGTGGCTGAGAGGAGTGGGGAACCGGTGGAGGGACTGGAGGAGGGTGAGAGGAGTGGGGAAGGGCCTTGGGGGGAGTGGGGAAGGGGCTGGTGAGGGCTGAGAGGAGTGGGGAAGGGGATCGGGGGGCTGGTGAGGGCTGAGAGGAGTGGGGAAGGGGATCGGGGAACTGGCAGGGGAGGCTGAGAGGAGTGGGGAACCAGTGGAGGGTGGGGAAGGGGCTGGAGGGGCGAGAGGGGAACCGGTGGGTGGGCAGGCGGGGTGTGCCAGGAGGAGTGGGGAAGAGGTCTAGGGGGGCTGAGAGGAATGGAGAAGGGGCTCCGGGGGGTGGAGGGAGTGGGGGGAAGAGGCCTGGGGAAGGGGGTTGGGGGGTGGGGGGGCTGAGAGGAGTGGGGAATCAATAGGAGGGTGGGGAAGGTGCTGGGGGGGTGAGAGGAGTGGGAGCTGGCAGGGGTGGGAAAGGGGCTGAGAGGAGCAGGGAAGGTATTTGGGAGTGTAGGGGGCAAAGGCGGGGCCTGAGAAGGCTACTGGGGGCTGGCAGTTGTGAGGGGTCCTTCCCCTCCTCCCCCCCAACACCCTTTTTTTTTAAAGCAGTTGCCATACATAATTATAACTTACAGTAGCAAGATGATGCATATACATAAACAACATTATCACGTTCAGCAAATTGTAACCTTTCCAGTGGTACTTGACATGGTATATCCCATACGAATTATTGTAATTTTGCAATATTAATGTTCAATAATATTATAAATGGTAACCCCCTCATTCAGACAGCATCACATAAGCAAATACAGGTCTCTTTAGCATATGAAAGGCAAGGGCCCCAGAAAGCAGCTGAGTATCCACAGTTTTTTGGCACAGGTGTTACAGGGCAGGCTACATGAGAAAACGCTGGCCCTCTTGTGTGCTGTGGAGTGCTGATCCAAGTGGCTTTCTCTGAAGCAGCATGGAAGAACATTGGAGTCAGCTAGTGGCTCTGTAAATTTCATGGATTCATTGGTCAAAATGCAGTAGTTGCCACTGGCTGGCTTCACAGCAGCTGCACATCAGGGTTATGCAAAGGATTGTCTCATTAATTCCCAGGTTCTGCAGAGGGCCTGGTTTTATCAGCGCTGAATGAGAACTTGAAGTACCAAGTGGAAGTCATTTAGATTTGTGTGGGTGCTCAGCATCCCTGAACTCCCCGCACAAATCGTTCAGGCTTTTTGCACAATAGATAAGAATGGGCTCAAATATGAATAAATATGCCACAAATCACACCAGTAGCATGTTCCATTTAAAATATAGATGTTCATAATCTTATTCTGAAACAGAGGAAAGATAAATTCATTTGACACTGGTTCCCCTTCCCCTACAGATCTGCCTGAAAACTGCATCTTCTTTTTAGTTCTCTACCATCCTTCTCCTGTACCTAATGAACCTTCTTGCTAGTCTCCTCTGTGCATCTCACCAGATGATAACGGTCGTAAACTACACTGATGAACAGCAGTTTTAAAAAATAAATTCAGTGCAGAATCATTGGATACTGGCAGTTAGTTACAGCTATCGCTCTGGAACTTGGCAGTTTATTGGAATTGCTGATCTAATTCTGTAGACAAATCTTGATCACAAAAATATTTGGTATTGGGGAAGAAGAAAGGAGGGATGTATTTCTGTTTGTAACTTCATCTAATTCTCCTTCTTCCTTTTTTTTTTTTTTTTTTTTAACTATATATTTTAGGAGGGTAACATGAAAGGAAAATTTCTTGTTTGCTTGAGTTGTTCTCAGTGTATGAGGGGAGGGCACATTCTGGTTTTGATACGCAGTTTTGGTGTGTTTTGTTCGAGTATGGGATTTTGATGACCACTTGTGAAATTCCATTGCATATAAACTTTAATTGCACTTATGCTACATGAAGATATGTTTTGCTATAGCAGCAAATAATACACAGTTGCTTTCTATTTGCAGCTTAAGCCACACATCATATGGTTATATGTAATAGCTGTGGTGCAGTGATGAGAGGCTAGTGCTATTCGGGCTGCTGTGTGTGGAGTGATTGCATATCTGAAATTTTAATTGTTTTGGGATGTTTTTCCCCCTTGGCAGATGATTTGGAGAATAGGAACTGAAATTCTGTGCCATCATTCCAAGAGCAGCATTGATGAGTTCAACTACTTTGCTGACCGGATGAAAAATCTAGGAGTAAAACAGTATTTAAAGGTGAGGACAGCCTTAAAGGGACACTATTAATTTAAATCACACCTCTGTCTGAAAATTTTAACTACTGGTGTAACTCTTAAGAATGTTATCTCTGGTAGAGGTAGTATCACTGATTACAGTATATAGCAACTTAGGCTATGTACACACGATCAGATTAAAGCGCAACATAGCAATCGTGCTATAAAAAACATGTGACCTTAATGCGGGATAGCGCGTACACACATCGCTCCTTGCAACGCAACAGAATTCTTTGCAATATCGCGGTGTAGTGCAATGAATTCTGGGCACCTATCCCATAGTTCAATTTTCCCTGAATCGGCACTTGGAATCATGGGATGAAGGAGAGGAACGCAAAGCGCCATGGGTAAACTCTCAGTTTCCTGTGGTGCGCTGTGTTCCCCTTGCGTCTTCCTCGTTGCCAATAGCAACTCGCGCCTATTTTCAACAGTGCAGTGACACACCGCACCACTTGCGAGCAATCACAACAGCAACAGCATGGATCCTGCTCTGATCTCCACTGTCGCCTTCAGCATTCTGAATACATCTCGGCTGGTTGCTCAGTACTCAATGAGCGCCAAGTCAGACGAGGACGCTGAGGAGCAGGGGCTGATCGATGCCATGCAGAGCAACAGCACCGCGTTGCTCAGCTCCACCGATCATCTGCACACGGTGCAACGCCGTTTCTGGTCGCGAGAGACAAGCACCGAGTGGAGGGATCGCATTGTTATGCAGCTGTGGGATGATGAGCAGTGGGTACAGAACTTTCGAATGCGGAAAGCAACCTTTCTGGAACTGTGTTCAGAGTTGGCCCCTGCCCTGCGATGTAAAGACACCAACATGAGGTCAGCCCTAACCGTGGAGAAGCGTGTTGCGATTGCTGTCTGGAAGATGGCAACTCCTGACTGCTACCGGTTGGTTGCAAACCAGTTTGGAGTTGGGAGGTCCACCGTCAGATTAGCCCTCTTACAAGTGTGCCGAGCCATCAATCGCATTCTACTACGGAGGATGGTGACGTTGGGCAATGTTTGTGACATTGTGGACGGCTTTGCTGCCATGGGATTCCCTAACTGCGGGGGAGCCATAGACAGCACACACATCCCAATTTTGGCTCCAGACCGTCTCGCAACCGAGTACATCAACAGGAAGGGCTACTTCTCCATGTTGCTGCAAGCACTCGTGGATCACAAGGGGCGTTTTACGGACATCAATGCTGGGTGGTCGGGAAAGGTGCATGATGCCCACATTTTCAGGAACACTGGTCTGTACCAGAAGCTGCAAGGGGGTACCTTCTTCCCAGATCAAAAAATTACTGTGGGGGATGTGGAGATGCCCATAGTCATCCTCAGAGACCCAGCATACCCACTGATGCCATGGCTCATGAAGCCGTACACCGGGAACCTGGATCGCAGCAAGGAGCGGTTCAATTACAGATTGAGCCGCTGCAGAATGGCTGTGGAGTGTGCCTTCGGCCATTTAAAAGGGCACTGGCGATGTTTGTATGGGAGGCTGGACTTGGCGGAGGACAACATCACTGCTGTGATTGCATTGTGCTGTGTCCTTCATAACATTTGTGAAAGTAGGGGAGAAAAGTTTTCCCCGGTGTGTGCTATGGAGGAACAGCGCCTCGAGGAAGCATACGAACAGCCAGCGACTAGGAGTATTAGGGTGGCCCAAGGAGAAGCTGCTCACATAAGGGAGGCACTCAGGGACCATTTCAATGATGCCCTCCCCTAGTTAACTTCCAGGACGCCTCAGGTGCACCTTATGAGATTTTCAATGTATACAAATAAAGCCACTCTTCAAATTATTTGTCACTGTTTTTATTAAAACCTAAAGGGGGGGTTACAGGTGGGTGTAGCTGTGGGTCTCTAAAAAGTAGCTCTGGGGGGGACTGGATGTTGGAGTGTACCGGGGGGACGGGTGGCCTTCAAAGAAATTCTTTGAAGGACTACGGGGTGTGGGAGGCAGACAAGGCTGAACTGTATGGAGTGGAGCCCGTACATTAATTGCCTGGGTCTGCAAAGCAATCATGCTCTTGAGCAGTTCTGTTTGCTCCTTCATCACGCTTATCAGTTCGTCCCTGTGTTTCTGCCACCTCTGTTGGGATTCCTCTCTCCAGGCTCAATTCTCCCTTGCGGATTCCTGTGCTGCTTTCATCAGGTCCTGAAACATATCCTCCCTGTTTCTTCGAGCATGCCGCCGAATGTTTCTCATGCGGTCAGCTGGGGTAGACACTGGCCTTGTCAAGGTCGAATCTAATAAAAAAAATAATAATAAAGCTGTTGTTAACACACAGCCTAGATAACCAATGTAACCTTCCAGTAGCACATTCCACTGGAAGGTACAGGGCAGTCAACATCCTATGCTTCGCTGAAGCGGACAAGGTACGTCCTAATAGAAAGCTTACTGGGGGCTAACGTTCTGCACAGGGCACACAGATGGAACCCGATATCTCTCTCCTCAGAGTGCCCCTGCCAGCTAGAATACATATCCTACATGCCACCGGTTGCAAGCCAGGACCGTATGCGGCTGCACTGTGTGCTGCCATGGTTCCCAGGGCTGTGCTTTGCAGCTGGCGAGGCAGACTATCCGTCTTTGGGAGCATTGACACAAACGCCATCCCATCTAACCTGAGTAGTAGGCTCTGGAGGTACATCGAGGAAACCTTTACTGACCTAAATACAGATGATTTTTTGACAATCACTGCTTGTGTTGATGCACTTCTAATGAATGCAGAGTAAAGAGCATGCACAGCGGGGACTGAGACAGCAAGCACCCCCGCCCCGGACAATGATATTTTAGCAGGAGCCATAGCTGCATGAAAGAGAGACTTACCGGGACCCCCCCTCTGCCGCCTCCGAGGACACGCTGCAATTCATGTCTTGGGTAGACGTCTCAGCGGGGGTGCAGAAGAGCTCCTGGCTACACGCTGTTGCGCTTTCCTCCAGGTCATCCTCCATCTTCTCCTCCTCCTCGATCACATCCTCATCCTGCTCGGGTCTGGCATTCACTGGATGAGGGGGGGCCGATGTGCCCACAGGACTCTTTGCAGTGGTTGTTGGGTCCCCACTGAGGATGGCTTCGATCTCCTTATAGTACCTGCATGTAGCAGGCGCTGATCCCGAACGGCAGTTTGCCTCCGTCGCTCGGTGATAGGTTATTCTTAGCTCCTTCACCTTTGATCTGCACTGCACAGTGTCTCTATGATGCCCTCTCTCTGACATGGCCCTAGAAATTATGCCAAATGTATCATAATTTCGCCTGCTGCCGCGTAGCTGCGCCTGCACAGCGGACTCTCCCCAGATGCTGATCAGGTCCAGCACCTCTGCTGTGCTCCAAAGGGGTGCGCGTCTTCCACGACGGGGCGGCATTGCTAGTGAAGATCGGAGCTGCACTCCACTCCACAAGGAAGAGAACAGGAAGTGAAACAGACGAGAAATTCGAAAATCCCATGAATCAGATCAGGGCGGGGACTGTTTCGTCATGGCCACAGAGCGGGTGGGAAGAAGACCAGAGAGGACGACTTTGGAATGCTGGGACACTTCTGGAGCCCAATCATTGCGCGGTAAGCGTACACACGAGTGGAAAGGTGCAACAGCTGCTCCACGTTAACTGCTACCACCCTCCTTGAGGTGGTTTTTGTATTGCACTACAACAAGGCAGTCAACGCGCAACAGCCCTGTTGCACGTGTGTACGCTGTTGTTGGTATCGCGCGGTAATGATTTTTAATGCGCGATAAAGTGATCGTGTGTACAAGGCCTTAGATTTATGTACTGGCACCATTATTTTTTCCGTTTCAGTCCCTGTACAGCCTAACATGTTGTTTACTTGCTTGGTTGACTGAAGCTGCACATTCTTTTGGAGTTTTCATTGTGCTGTCCACAGTTATGCACATGACCCTTTTCTAAGTTAGTTAATTTAGAATGGTGAAAGGTATGTGAATAGCCGATATTTTTTTCCCTTCCAATCTGCATTACTTCACAATTATCAACGCTGTGCTTCTGTGGCCATCTCTTCATCTTGTTTGGTTAGGTCTCTCTACAGCTTCTCACAGTCTACTGTGATACTGAAAAACCTAAATAACTTTGTCATCTACAAATTTTGCTGTCCAGCTGCTTACTCCTTTTCCAGATTCATAATAAATATACAAAATACTAGACTAGTAAGGAACTTTGAGGTACTCCTTTGTTAATATTTTGTCATGATGAAATTTTACCATTTAATCTACTCTTTTTGCTTTTTTTCTGCTAGCCCATTTTTGATTGATGACAATAATATTATTTATTTGTGTTGCCATAGCACTGAGCAGCCCTAGTCATGGACTAAGACCCCATTATGTTAAGTTCTATCCAAACACAGAACTACAGGACAATCCCTGCCCCAAGGGTTTACTTTGACTCCCATCCTATGTCCGATTATTTTCTTTACTAATTTTTTGTGAGGGACCTTTTCAAAGGCCTTTTAAAAGTCTACAGGTGCACCTGGTTCTTCTCCATCCACTTCTTTGTCAACCGGTTAAGAGTATTCTGATAGATTAGAGAGACATAATTTTCCTTTGTTGAATCTGTTCTGGTTAGGCCCCCATAACATCACGGTCGTACAGGTATTTTTGTGTTTTAGTTTTAAACCAGTTTGCCAGTTGCAGATGGAAGTTTACTGATGCAGTTCACCAAGTTGCCACCATTTTCAGCTTTTTAAAATTTTGTTCAAAATTTCCCAAAAATGTATCAGCGTTTATTGCAGAAATTTAAAAATGGGTGAAAATTCAGTGCAAAAATTTAACTTTGTTTCATGGGTAAATATCAGGGTTAATATGGGATGGAAAGACATAAAAAAGCAACTGATAGAGAAACATAAGGGTATAGTTAGTAAAAACAATTTAATACCATGGCTTATTTCATGAACTGCACATTACCATTACGTACATGGGTGTGTATCTGTCTGTGTCTTCCCCAACAGTGCCTTATTTTTGACAGCTTCTCATTTACACTTAGCAGTATTTTTGTTGACAATATATTTGTCTACCTAATGAAATTTATTTAATTTTCTTGACATAATTAGTACTTTCATATATTTGAATGGTTCAAATTTCAAGTGAAAATCACTGGTTTTTTTTTTTTTTTTTTTTAAAAAGACCCCCTCCCCCACCCGCCAAACAGCTTTTATAAAACTTGGGAAGTTTTTGGTAAAATCAGTAAAAACTGAAAACATAGGGTCTCTTATATTTTCTACCTTCGTTTTCTGGAACAGTAGCTGTTTTTAGTGAAGGATTGCATATTTTTGCTAGCGACTCAGCCACTTCATCCTTAAGCTCCTTCAGCAGTCTTGGAAGTATACCATCCAGCTTGGTGCTTTATTGCTTTATAAACCGTGTTTGTACCAGCACATCTTCCTGTGACTCCTCCATCACTGACAATACCTCATATTTATTACAACAAAAGAGCATGTCTGGGATATGTATCTCCCCTGCATCATCTGGTGAAGACTGATGTAAAAAATCATCTAGCTTCTCAGCAATGTCCACACTTTTCCCTATATCTGTACATTTTCTCTCTCCTTTTCCTAATACTGTATTTATTTCCAAAGCTTTCTGTAGCTTTATTATTGGAATGAGAGCATCTATGCAAAATGACTTCTAATTAAAATATTCCAACTCAATCACAGTTCTAACATGTATTTAAAATTTGTTGTATTGATGCCAATAACATGGTTTTTGGCAGGTATATGGTAGGAGGTAAAATTGCAGCATGCAGTCAGGACAGTCTGATCTGTATGACCCAAAATTCAGTATTATAAATTGTGCACATTTTTGTAGGTCTGTTTAGAGCATGTCTTTCACCTCCTCTGTAATGGACTGGTAGATGATGCCTACCAAAACCTGTCCCTGGCAGAAGGCTGGAGGTATGGAGAACAAACAACTGCTCAGGATAAAAAACTGAAACTCATTCAAGCTTACAAGGGGCTGCTGGACTACTACAATTGGTCCCAAAAGAGAGAAGCCATGTTAGAGCTTGGTAAGTACAAGTGCTGCTTTCTCTGTATTGACTGAGCTGAACTGCTCCTTTTTTCTCACAAGTCACCAGGGCTTGCAGCTGATTCTTGAAAAAAAGAAACATGGATATAAATTAGAACATTGGCATTGAGTGCTGCATTCAGTCTTATCATTTGCAGCAAAGAGAGCTCTTAAAATTCTGACATATGCTTTTTATTTTTAAAAGTAAAAGCTTTCTTTCATTGGATCTGTAAAATCCCCTGCAAAAGATCTGTCCTGAGTGCTGGACAAGAGCCTAGCTACCTTCTCCATGAAAAAAATCTGAACAGCTGGGTGGAACTGTCTATGTTCTAATAACCTTGATCTGATTCAGGCCATGTTCATAATGGCAGTGTTGGCTTTCTGAGAAACCACCTTGGTGTACCACCATTGGAATGGAGATTATCTGGAACATAAGAGTGAACAGTCCCCAGATTCACATGAGTAAGGAGAGAAACTGGCTCCTGTTCTCAGTGGCAAACCCTTGCCTTTGGAATTCCCTTCTTATGCTTTTTCATGCAAGGGGGTTTGGGGAGGAGGTGGAAAGTCACAATGGAATCTTGTTTGAAATTTAGTTAAAAAGCCATTTGTTGTTTCTATGTGCCCTGAAACTTCTGCAGGAAGGCACATTCATTTATTATAAGCCAGAATAAAATAAAAATAGATGTAATCCAACCTCAGGATCCTGCTCATTTAAAAAGTTGTTTGAAACCTTAATTCCTCTTACATTCAGCAACCAAGACTTTTATCTGAATGAGAATAGTAAGTATTATCTATAAAAATACTTTTTGGATAAGAGAATCAACACCATTTATTTTAGATTTTTATCACTATTCAATAGAAAATCACCTATCCAAAGCTCTGAATGCCCTTAAAAATATTCTCAAACCCTACTACTAAATGGACTTGTCAATTTACCCTGAGTTCCGATAACCTGGCAATAGCATAAATGGGAGTTTCAAGAGGGGGTTTCTAATGATGAATGTTTAATCATAGGGGTAGCCATGCTAGTTTGTGTACAGCAACGAGAGTCCTGCGGCACCTTAAAGATGCGGGATGCATCTGACGAAGTGAGTTGCAGTCCACGAAAGCTCATGCCCAAAGAAATGTGTTAGTTTTTAAGGTGCCACAGGACTCTCATTGTTTTTAATCAACAAGTTCCATCAGAGAACTTTTGTTTATAAGTAGTCCTTTTCTTCCTGTTAGTTGCCTGCCATTTCTTTCTTTCTTTCTTTCTTTCTTTCTTTCTTTCTTTCTTTCTTTCTTTCTTTCTCTCTCTCTCTCTAAGAAGCTGACTTGCATATTTAATTATAAATTCTTTAGTTTATTACCTTTTTAGAATTGATAGGATTAGATCTATTATTTGAATAAAATGGAGGTTTGCTTGGATTAATTTTATTTATCTATTTTACTGCAACAGAAAATGAAGCCTCAGATAATTTAGTCAGAATGTGATGACCTTAAGGCAGGATCCATAAGATTCAGCTATAACTCGATAAGTAAATTAATTACCAGAAAACTGAAGCCAGTTAGCTCCACCATTAGGGCAATAAAATTTGACTCTTTTTTAAAATTTCATTTAGTGGTTGGTGGGTGGGGAGGTGAGGAGGGAAGATGGTATTTTTCAGTTAATCTTCTCAGTTCTATCTTCTTAAATCTCTATTCAGCATAAAAATATTTCTTACCCTCTGCGCTTGTTTTATGAACATGCTAACTTTTCCTTTGTCCTTCTCTTTTTAGCTTTCACTGAGCTCCATTCTTTTGGGTTAAGCTGCTGTCTTTGAAGTTGCATTCAAGGTGTTGACTTTTTTATATAATGCCCCACCATGGCTTAGGTCTTGGGTTTGTGAGACCACCTCTCATTAGTCCTCCCATCAGATCAGAATTCCACTTGGTTGATTAAATAGAATAGAATGTTTTTTTTCTTTAAAAAAAATCTTCCTTCTTTTGGCAGGTGAGGATAACTTTGCAGAATCCGTTGAACAGGAAATGCACACTTTCTTTCGGCAAGCCGCAGTGAATCTTAAGGAGATAATTAAAATACCTGGAGTTTGGGACCCCTTTGTAAAGTGTTACGTGGATGTAAGAGCCACCTCCCCTTTTTTTTTTTTTGGGTGAATATTAGTTAAATGCTCCTTTGACCAATATTGCTTAGATTAAAATGAAACATTTTCTGATGTTTGACCACTTGCAATTAAATTGTAGTTAGGAAAGTGGCACTGTGAAAATGCTCTTTTTAAATATTGTATCTAGTGTTTTCATGTCACATCTGCTTACGTGACTGAGGAAAGCAAGTTTTTACTCCTTGTGGCTCTGCAGGACCAACATAACTCTGAGAATACAAGCAGAAGTCTACTAGTAAAATCACTAGGTTAACTGATTGATTGCAGTTTGTTTGTTGTTGTTGATGGTGCAAGAAATAAAGGATGGCTTGATTTCAAACAAGGGCCTTTCATAAACACTAAAATTGATTTAAAAGTAACATTTTGAACTACTTTGTGTAGTGATAGCAAAATGCCCCTTTACATTGTAGTGGTGACACAACAGTACAATTTGTGGCAATCTAAAACTAGTTGTGAATATTTCTGGTTATTATTACATTGGTAAACACCAACATTGTGCTCACGTTTTCTTTTCCATAGCTATTGGAATTCTACGAGGACTATGATGAAGTCCGGCAGGTGTTAAGCGAGTATGCTTACAACTCAAAGTTTCCTCCCAATCCCAATGCTCATGTTTATTTCTATCAGTTCCTAAAGAGACGGGGTGAATCAAAGAAGACACTAATGTCTGTACTCAAGGTATGAGATTTGGATTGTTTTTGAAACTAGATTTACAGAATATAAATTGATAAACGGTGTTTCAGAAGCCTGTCTATTTTATGCAGATGACCTGTATCAGCTGTTACAGATTTTGTCCAAAATTTTAACACACTAAGACAGAAAGGAAACCAAATTCTACCCTTAAAATATTTTAAGCCTCCTGACACCATATAGCAAATGGTGTGAAAGTTTAAAATTAGATGCCCCCCCCTCCCTCCACGTTTGGTATCACCCTCTATAGTCCCATAGTTGTAATTGTGTTTAACTGAAATGTCAGGAAATCTCTGGATCAATCTGTTCCAGGGAAGGAGATGTTACTACTTCATTTAATATGTGTCACAGTTATGGTCTACTTTTTTTAGTTTTAAAAAGCAGATAAGCAGTTACTTAGGCAGCATACTGGGTTGAGAATTTGTCTCAAAATAGTTCTCCTTTTAGATTATTTGTATTTATCATATAACTATGAGGGGTATTCCTCTGAGATTAACCATACACACTACTTCTCAATAGAAGAGTTCCTCCCAGTTTAAATATATAGCGTTGTTGGGAAAAGATACTCTTTACAACTCTAGCACTAACATTGATCTGCCTGTGACTTAACAAAGGTTGTCTACCCCTACTTTTCCCCCCCTCCACCCCTCCAAAAGCATTGTGTCTGGAAGGCATTTGAGGATGCATGATAGGTATCTGTCTGCAGACAGGAGAGGAAGGTTGATGGTACGCACCTGCACACAATGAGTTGTGCACATACAATATTTTTTCCTTTACCGATTCTCTCACAATGGAGATGTGCATTCTGCAGCTGGAGGTGTTATTTGCAGCCTTGGTCGACATACATAACCTAGCTTGGATCAAGTTAATGTTCTAAAAATAGCGGTGTAGCTGTGGTCTCCTGGATGGCAGCTCACGCTAACTGCCTGAGTACCTATCTTGGGTCCTGGATGCGATTATGCTTGGGCATTTAGCCTGGGCAGCTAGCCTAAGCTTCTGCTCATGCAGCTGTGGCTGTACTGTGATCTTTAGTGCACTACTCAATCATAGCTAGCATGTGTACCCAAGCTAGCAATCACACCTCCAGCTGCAATGTAGACATGCCCGTTTAGGTCCTGATGCAGCAAAATGCTCAAGCACATGCTTAACTCTACATGTGTGCTTAAGGGCTTTGCTGGATTGTGATCTTGGAAAAAATTAATTTTACTTTTTTTGGTTTTTACAGCGCCAAGCATCATCCACTTTTTGTTCTGTCCTTTTCCCCTGCTGTTTCACTCCGTTGTATTCAACATTTAACTCAATAAGTTTCCTATTGTAGCATGCAGCACAAAAGGACTCTTGCCTATATCTTGTTCTACTCCTTTGTATAGTGTGCACGTGCTAGGGCTGCACAGTGGAACTTATCCAGTCGAATGACTGGTAAGTCTTGTTTAGCAGTCTGCAGTGTACATCGATCATAAAGGAAGTGGTATGCCTCGGTCAGATTGACAGGACATCAAAATGCAGACTCAAACTTGGGATTGATAGAATGTTAAGCAAAAACATCTCTCGTTACACAGAATGTCTAAATTCAAATCTGTCTATTCAATCTTGATCAGTTGTGGGGCTGATTCTCTATTTTATGTTAATGGTTTTCCGTTAATTCAGAAAATCTGTTGATGTAGCTTTCTGGAACCAGTAAATTGTCTTGCTTACAACATCAATTGCTGTTGTGCTAGTTTTATCTTTAAAATTAATTCACTAAAGAAAACAATTTGGTGTGCTGTTTCCACATTGATGTCTGATTTCAGTCATCCTGCCTCCTAGCAGTTTATTTCTCTGACATTGTCAGTGAACTGTGAGACTAATTTATAGAAAAACTTCCTATTAACTACCATCCATTGGTAGTTGCGCCCTCTCTGCACTAAACTAATTTTGTTCCCTTTGGGCAATTATGGAATTGATGTGTCCTTGTTCCCGGAATTTCAATAACTTTTTGCTTACCATTTTTATAATCTTTTTAACCACTTGATGGCACCAAAACTCTTCCATTAGTGTTTGTTCTACTATTGCTTCATAAGTATTAGCGTTGTTTTTAATTTAGTTGATGTGCTAAACATGACTGTATTTTACAAAAATTAAATATTCCCAATATTATTGTGATTTCAATTTCTCCTGAGTGTTTGGGATGAACTGAACAATAGTTTTGCAAGTTAGAGTCAAAGCAAACAATTGCATTGTGATTTCTTGAGGTAGAACACAAGATGATTTTTACTATGATTGTCACAATTTTTCTAAAGAAAAATCTTACAAAACTATATGATACTAAAGAAAGTTCTCTTTCAGTGTAACTGATTTTCACTTACAATTTTGTAAATTCAGTATTGTATATATTACTTATATTGCTTGAAAGTTGGGAATTGACCATTTTACCAATGATTATACATGTGTACGTAGTGTGCATAACACAGTATTTATAAGGCACATACAGAGCATTAGAAATCATTCAGGTTCAGTACTTTTAAGAAGCCAATATCCTAAGCTTCCAAATAGGGACAGCAGCCACAGAGGATGAAATCCTAGCCCCATTGTAGTCAACAGCAAAACTCCATGAATTCACTCAGATTGAGCGACTTATCCAAAGGCTCATAGTCAGTGACGGGTAGAGAGTAGAATGTAGGTTGTCTGTTTTCTAGTAATCACAATGCCCCTTTGAGGGCAGGTGTTTATAGACACTTTTACAGCTAGGTAAGGCTGAGCTCAGTAAGATGAAGTTGTATGCCTGGAATTCCCTAATTAGTCAGTGGCTATTCTTTGTCTTTTGAAAGTTATTTCTATTCACCATGTGTTTTGAGATACTATGGTTCTGATGGCCATAAATTACTTAATGAGGGGAAAGTTGTTTGCCCTGGTATCTGAAATCCTTGATTTAGATTTTTTTCATATACTACTTTCTATTTTTCTGTAGTGTAATTATCTAATAGCAGATAAGTGCAAGAAATATGTCTTAAGGCTCCCCATCTGGATAAGCACTAAGCAGATAATTGGTGTTCTCAGGCTGTCAGATGGTGCCTTTCCTGATCCTAGTCGATTTCTTTACTCCAGCCATTAAAATAAAAGCATTTTGCTTTTCTCTCCCATTCCTCTCTGATTAGTTCCACTTCTTGTCTTATTGGAGAGTGGGGTCACTGTCATTGGCTAATAATGGATCTTGTGGAACATCTGACTGGGTCAGTCATAGCGGAAAAGACTGCAGAGCTAGTGTACTAAGAAAACTCTGGGGGAGGGTGAAACTAACGTGACTGAGGAAAATAAGAAGCACGATAGGCTATGTTTTGCCTAACTTTGTGGGCGCACAAAAAGAGCAGATACAAGGAACGCATCTTGCCCCTCTGCAGGTGCATTCTCAGTCTTGTGCTTGTGCTGGGATTGTGTACTAACACCAGCTGTTGTATTAGAAACTCCAGAGAGGATGAGTGTGGGAGAAAAGAGCACTGTGGAGCAGCACTAGTGCACCGCCAGCCACTGAAATTGGCTCTGTTCAAGTGGAGCGCACACAGCACTTTGCTAAAGGCTGTACCGGATGCTGTCTCACACTGCTAATGATAAATGTTGTGCCAACATTGGGTGTAGTGGCTCTGAACTGCCACCAAGATATTGTGCCTTCCTATCAGAGGAGGAGTCTTGAAAATTCAATCTGGCCCCAAGTGTTAATTGTTGGGGTTGTTCTATGTGACAAAAATCAAAAGGTCAAATGGTTTGTTTATTTTAATAAAGAACAGATTTCTCCCCGAATCAGAAATGTGGGCGCTCCAAATCTTTTTGAAAATTCTATAACAGAAACATTGTTTTTTCCAGATTTTGCATGAGATTGTTCCCTGTCATGAACTTATGTTAGAATATAATGCCATGCTTCAAAAATCAAGTAAGTCTTTTGATACCCTTTATCTTTTCCTAGAATAGCTTTGGCTTTTTCCATTTAAAAGTGTGCGTGCGTGCGTGTGTGTGTATTGCCTACTTTGGTGTTGGGTGCTCAGTGTGATACCTTGATAAGGCCTCTGAATTTCAGAAAGGTTTGAATTCAGTATGTTTTACTCAAAGATCAAAACCCATATCTCCTTCAAATGGATCTTATCTTAAGTCTGTCTGAAAATACTCTCCAGCATTGGCATAGGCCCCATCTCTGTGTGCTAGTCACTTACATTGTAAATTGGACTCTTCTCTTGACTTGATCCTCTGAAATGTATATTGTAGCATGTAGGTAGTGTGGTGAAGTTTCTTTAATTCCAAATTTCTCATCCTCTTCTTGCCCCTGCCCCATTTATATTGCTGAAAATATTCGGCTGAAGCATCTCTTGTGTTATCAGCACACATGTGATGTCTTTGGAAAATCCATTTAGCTGCTTTGAATTATCAGAGTTTATATATATGAGATGTTCCCTGCCAAACTCTGATGATATAAGGATAATTTTTCAGACACATTTTTTTCCTGCTCTGATAACTCACATAGTCTTGTTTAAAAATCCAGACTTCGCCAGTATGTTTTTTGATGAGGAATGTTTGCTTTATCAAGTTTGGGAACACAATAAATACATTGTTCATTTCTGACTCAAGTGAACATTAAAGACCAGATCCTATGTTGTTCTAAGCACCCTCAACCATAGCCTTGACCTTAGTGAAAGGAGGTAGAGGGCCTGGCGATGAGGATACGCTGCACCTTTCAAGAGGTGCACTACATCAGTCAGGAGGAAGCCTATAAAGTGAATGCCTTGATTTACTGAAGTCCATTACCCAGGACTCTGATTTCCTTTTGGGATCAGGATTTGTCCTCCTTGTGTATGTCAGAGCAGAGATGTTAGAACTTTTGAACTAGTGTGCCACCTACTCTCCATTTGTGCTCAGATTTATTGTTCATTATTGTATAGTGCGTAGAGATGAGTCGCTGCATATGAGAAACAAACATAGCTTCCTCAATAGTTTACTCCTCTGACATGCTGTAAGTGACATTTAAAAACTGCAGTCAGAATGGTTCTGATGATAAGAGAAAATATCATCATACTGAGTAAGCAGTAGTACATGTGGTGTTGGACTAGCCTGGAGATCAGTGGGCTGATGGTGTGGGGATTTGTGATTGAGTCAGTTTTATATCTCTTTGGACTTACAGGAGCTAATTAGAGCAGTGTGTTCAGTCCCCTAAAAAGGGCAGATGATCTTTGGTAGCAACCAGTACTGACCAGTAAGGAGCATCATTAATGGGCTCTAGGGAGTACATCCTCATCTGCTGACCAGAGACGACAGCCACACTGCAAGACAGTCTGTCTAGGATGAATGAACTTGCTTCTGCTGGATGCTTGTTCTTGCACTCTTTGAGTAGGATTAAAAGGAGGACAGAGAGCAGCTCCAATAAAAGCTATGTTCCAAAAACTAAGCAGCTGTTCTTGTAGCCTTTGCCAGGTTTCCAGCAGGGGTAGGAAGAACTAGGTCTAGAATGACAGAGGGCACCACCGCAGCCAGCAGAATGAAGGCAAACTAGATCTTATGAGTGGATGCAGGATTGTTCATTAATTTGACCTATTCTTATTCCAGAAAAAAGAAAAAACCATAGATTGGGGCTAAAGGTTATTTTTACAGTCCTGGATTTTGCTGGATGGAAGGAGCATGTGAAAGCATGGAGCTGTTTAGCAAAACAGATTACACAGATTCTGGAGAAGTAAGTCTGGTACATCTGCTACTGCACTATTGGGGGAGCTAAGCATACAGTGTGTCAGTTATCCCACATGGAGACTAGGATATGTACACTTCGGCAGCAAGGAGATTGTCCTCTTATATTCTCTCATATGCTTTCTGTGTTCTTGAACAGAAGAGTAAACTGGGAAGTCCTGTAGTCGGTCACTGAGTGCACAACCATAAGGGTGCTTTCTTTTTAAAAAAGGTCCGATAGCACGCTGTAGTCCCAAACACTGCATCTTTCAATGGCAATGCTGCTGTTGGAATACTACAGGAATTTTTTAAAGAAAGGTGACCATTGTGTGGATTGTGAGCTCCTAAGCCACCAGGATTAGTATTTTCTTTGGCCAGCACTGAGTGGTGTTAACTGCAATGACAAAGAGAGCCATCTCCAATCAGCCGACCCCAGTCACAAATTTACTGTGAGGAGTAGACTTCAGGGGGGTGCTTAATGGAAGCATTCAAATGGGGTGGTCCTGGAAGCTTCTCTGCTCCCTCAAAGGCAAACTGCACTTCAACCATTTCTAATGGCGCCTGTGTGTCAGTGGTACCCTGTATACAGAGTAGGCACATTTTGTATGCTGTTTCTAGCTCCACCTTTAAAAAAAATAATTCTCAAATAGTAAGTTTTTTGGGACAAAGATTATATTTTACAATATAAAATACCCTGTAAATGTAATGCGTTTTTACAAATAGATCTGGTACTGGGTAAAAGTGTTGTTTGAAAAGCATTTAGTTCAGCGTTCCATGATTTAATGCAGTCTTTATTTAAAGATCAACCAGTGTTGCTAGTCTCATGGTGGATCAATTAAAATATTTTCACTCTGTTTTAGGACCAGAGTTTGACCTATTAAACCGGGAATGTCTTGGTGGTGGTATGATTAGTGAAATCTGCTCAAAAGACCAGCCTTATCTGCAATCTCTTGTTCTGTGAGATTGCACTAAGGTATATCAAAATGAACTGGGAACAGTTCTGCTCACTTTTATTGGACAAATTGCCTCCATAAAGCAGCCAGTTTGTCAGTGTGGCTGATTTTAAGATGATTTTCTCAGTATAGTAACTGAGACAAATTCGTCCTTGGTGTCACTTCAGATTTACACACCCCTTTTAAACTGAAACAACTCCAATATCAGATCTCTCGCAAACTTAGTTATTAAATTTGCTAATTACTATTAAACTGGCATACAAGCAAAAATATCACTCCATTTTATATAGAAAATTTTGTTTGCATTTCAAACCTACTATGTGCCAGCGTGCAGACTTTAAAGGCTCCATTCTGTATTGTAATTCTTGCTTTTCAGCTGGCAGTACTGCTCAGAAAAAAGTGGTAGTGGCCTCTGCAAAGCAGTCAAATGTGTGGTGGATTGAGTACCCTGCACACGCCAGGTCCCTGTAAGCAATGTATGAAATGTGCAGCACCCAGAGCAATTCTTTGCTAACTTCATCTTTTTTAAAAAATGGATTCCTCCCACGCAGCCCAAGTTTAGCTGTAACCTGCTTACTTCTTTCCATCTCTAGAAACCATCTTGACTGGGTTGGGGAGGAGTGGAACTCCAGAAAGGACTGGTGGCCGGCCTTCCACTTTAGCCGCTACTTGGCTAAAAGAAATTGGCAGGAAAATAAAAGTCTTGCTTGTGAAAAAGCATTGGTGGCTGGAATCTTGTTGGGGAAAGGTAACTTTTGAATTTTCTTCTTCAGTCTGTGGAATAGAAATATTGGCTAGTTCAAGCTTTAATAGCAGGGAATAGGTCTGATCTGTGTTCTGGAAGAAGCTTCATCTGTGATTTCAAGAAAGAGGCAGGCTTGATCCTGCTGGAGCAAATACAAGAGGCTCTCAAATGCTTGGTATCTGCCATTGAGGTGCAGTGCACATCTCACTGGTCTTGCTGCAGCTATAGGTCCCTTGGATGATACTGAGTTACATAAATCAGCATTTGAATGATAAATTAATTGACCTGGCCTCGTTGAGCCCTTGGCACTCAAAATATGAATGAGCTAATAAACAGAATTAAATGGGGAGATTAGAAATGCAAGGAAGAAATACTAGCAGATGACACATTTCTGTTAGTAACCCTGAAGCCATCAGTCCAGAAATACTGAGAGGAAGCAACTTCTTGAGTGGTATTTAGGAAGCTGCTCAGTACGCAACTACATTCTTATCATAGGATCCCAAGGAAGCTAGACCTGTGTTAGGTGTGGTTTGCCTGGAAGCTTTCTTTAGGGCATGGATATTTAGTTGGGTGGCTGGTTCTCAGAACAGAACAGATCTGACATAACCACTAGGATATCAGTATGGTCCCCAGTATAGAAAGATGTGTACTCTGGAGAGGTATTACCATAGTAGTGTTCAAACAAACTTCCTACTGCCTGAATATAAACTGTGTGTGTAGAGATTTCCTGCTTAATGTTCTGTGTCCATATAAGGAGAATGATTTGATTTCTAAGCCTTGACACTGGAGTGTAGCAGTCCTCTGTCTTTTGAACCCAGGCAAGCAGAACTGTGTGAGGTGGTAGCTTGATGGGACAGTGTGCTGGGTTGTGGAGCCACTGTGGGAGGAGGATGGTGAAATAGAATGGAGTGGAGCTGTTTGGGTGAATTACCTGTGGCTCATCAGAACACAGCTCTGATTTGCTTCACTAACCTTAGGTTCCCCCAGTTCAAGTCCCACTTCTCCCCATTGTCTCCCCAAATAAGTTGATATTTCAGAGGAGTAGAATCCTCATGGGGCCAGGAGTAGCTGCAAACAGCATAAGCTCTCAGTCAGACTTCCAGGTAAATATCCATGTAGTCAGCCTGGAGATGACACTAATGGAGAATGTCTAGTCCCTTGCTCTACCCTCAGCCCAGCTCCTGCAGAGCACTCTTACCATGGAGCTCTGGCCAAAGACCTTCTGTGGATTCCCAAGGAGGTCTGTACAATGCTATGGAGGCAGCACTGAGTCATCTTCCCGGTACCCCAGAGTGAGACCTGCCTGAGCGAGGTCCCTTCTTCCCATAGTAGTAGAGTAGATGATTGAGGCACTAGTCTGAAGTTTGTGAAGTATCTGGGATCTTTCAGTGAAAGGCAATGTCATTCACCCTTTAATGAGTCCGTTTTTCCATTACTAACACCTTCCAGACTTCTGGAAAACGTTTTTTAATATCAGGAGCCCATTTTTACTTCCAACAAGTGGCCTCTGAACACCTGGCTGCTACCAGTAAGTGGGCAGTTAACTAGTTTAGTTCCAGATGCAGGATGACTTTCTTGAAGTCCATTAAGCAAAGGCAGCTCTATGCCCTGTTGAGAAGAGAATAGATCATATTAGTTTTACTAATATTAGTGCTTGTATATACACTTAATTCATGGGGCTAAATAAATCCTTTCTTTACTTGTAATTCCTTATATATCTGAAGGCCATTACAAAATTAGATTTGCCAGAAACACAAGTGAAATGTACAGTTGCCTATCCTTAAATTATTACTGTCTTTGAGGATGTGTGGGAGACGTTTTTAGTCTAAATATCATGACTGCTTATTTTGGTGGTGGTGATATAATTATGCACGCACATCTTATACCAGTGACTTTTAGGGGATCTTTTGTGCTCAGGGAAATGCCTCTTGTATAAATAAAAAGCATTCTGTATTCAGTTTATACTGCATTGTAGCTTTTAACATCACTTCATTTTTGTTTTTAGATTGCAAATACTTCAAATATATTTCACACCAAGCCAAGAAGGAAAAGTTTCAGACACTGAAGAAATTTGTGAAGAAACACAGCTCTGCCTATTTGAGAGTGTCTGGCATTTTGGATTCCTGCACCCACCTTTGATGTTTACAAGATGTCTTTAAGGTCCTCTTATAAAAAAAAATTCTAAATTATTTTTCCTGCTTCTCTGTGGGTTTTTTAATTACAAGTTCTCACTACAAAGAACTTTGAGAGTGGATTGATAGCTCTGTACTAGACTCGGGATATTGCCAGCCACAGTCTTTGGTTTGTATTCTTATTTATAATAAAAGGGAAGTAAATCCATTGGTAATGGAATTTGCTTTCTTTAATATTTATTGTGTATTTGTTTGTGTAAGATTTAATAAGCAAAGCTGATGCCTCAGGAACATAACTGAAAAACATTTAGTAATTGTGGAGCAATGTTCCTATGACTTGCTGATACTGGGAATGATTCTGCTCCCTTTTAAGTCAAAACAGGGAGAGAAAGACCATCTTTCAAATCCAGTCAAGCTTGACAGCCACATAAATCGTTAATGTCTGGCTGCAGTAGGAATTTTCCAAGTCATGTGTTCTCACAAGGGAGCTTCCCACCTTCTCACTTGTTATGCTGCAGGAAATGTAGTCTGAAAAATATTTAAGTAAATAAGAAAGACTTGTTGCTAGTTGACACCATCTAGGGATTATCTTCTATACTGAGAAATCTGTGGAATCAATTAGTAGGAAGAAAGCATGTGGAGAACATAGGCTTAAATTAATAGTGGCTTATGTTTAGGCTTGGCAGAATTGGCTTTTTTAAAAAAATAAGTTCACCAGCTAATATCTGTTTTAAAAGTTGAAGCTTTATAACAGTGAAAATACAAATAGTCAAAATATACAAAATAAATAGCCTTAAATCAAACTCTTGTTTTCAAGCAGTATTTTTCTTTCTTTGCCCAGCTGCAAGTTTCTGTTATATGTGGAAATATTTTTAATTGGTTTGAATATATGACCTATTCAAACATTTACCTATAAAAATCTTGTTCTTCCAAACCTATCTACAGTATATTGCAGACAAAAGATCTAATGAAGGTGTAGCATGATGGAAGGGTTTTGTGAAGTATTTAGAAAATAAAATCAGTGTCAGGAACATGGAATATTAGTAAGAAATCCCAGACTGTTTGCCCCTGCGCACCATCTGTTGAACTGTATCATATGAGAATCTGGTTGCACTTAACATCATTGCTGTATCTGTAGTGTAAAAATAGTTAATACAGCTCAGCATGCTCAAACATCATTTTCCCAGGGCATTTGTATTTTGTTGACCTTCCACACACCATATTTCATTGCATGGTTGCATCAGTAGAGATTGGGAAAGTCTTTCTCATATTGCTTCAGTAGCTGGTGCTATGGACAGAGGATTGTGGATGTTTTTTTCCATGTGGTGCTGTGCTTTTTGTGATATTCCCTTTGGAAAGACCAAGGAGACAGAACTATACAAGATTTCTCTACTCTGCAGAAGAAACCTGATAGAACCTGGCTACAGTCCTGTTTATGAGGAAGACTGAACATGGAACAGCCCTCTTCTTAGAAACCCAAGTGTTAATATGAACTATATGTGAAATCAGCCATGACACAACCTGGTTACAGACTTGGTAAAAGTGTTTTAACAGATTCATGTATTGTTTGTTAAAATAAAACACATACAATTACCTTTCACACGGTAGTTAGTTAGAACTGTTACCGCTAATAACAATTTCTTACTGTTTACAGATGTGTAGGGCCTTTTCTCTGTAGATGACCTGTAAAACACTTCTGCGTGAATCTCTTCCCCCACCAAACTGGGGTTGAATGAAGAGGCTCTTTAACAACACAACAGCAAGTGAATAGTGGTGGAAAAGCATGTCCAACTGAAACTGCATGGTGAGTGTAGAAGGCAGAATGTAATTACTCAAGTGGGAATTTGGCCAGGAGTAATATTGGCTCTTGGGACGTATGTTAGTTGATTTTTAATAATATAAAATGATCAGGACTGTAGTTCTACATTTTAACTGAAAGCCATCCCCCTCCCACACCAATCCATCACAAAAGTGGACATAACTTTAATTCTGACATAGCAATAAGAAGGCAAACACCACTCTTCGCAATACTGTGGGGTTTTGGTTTTTCTTGGCAGTCTCCAAATCAAGATTTCATCAGGCCTCTTTTGTGAAATCTGACAAGATTACAGCTCAAAGTTACACAGTTGCTAACGTTAGACCTTCATGAGGAGAGCAGAGCTTCCTGCAGGCAAAGCGTGAGGTTTGTTCTACATATTCTAATTAGGATGAACTTCTTAGTGTCCAAGATTCATAAAAAATCTGCCTAATTTTTTTTTTTAAATCACATTTATCGGTAGTCAAGCAAGGTAGACTTGAGGAGAGGGCTAGCAAAATTCCCTGGGTTTAGGCTGCATTTCTCCCTCAGGATATCATCAGAATTGTTTTGTAGGTTCAAAAGGCTTCTATGATGCTGCACATGAAGACATTTGCTTCCCTTAAGGCTAGTTTGTCAGCCTGTTTCTTCTTCTTCTGTGCTTTCTTCTAGGGTTCTGCACATAAAAGAATGTCCAGATTGGATAGACCAGTAGTCCATCTAATCCAGTATCTTTTCTTCCGACAGTGGCCAATGCCTGGTGCTTCAGAGGGAATGAACAGACCAGGCAATGGGGTTTGCATCTCTGACCATTTTAGCTAACAGCCATCTTTCTTCAGCTCAGCAAAAACTGCTAAGTTCAACTCACCCAATGGAAGAGAAAGGGTTTACTGAATAGTAATTGTCTCCTGAAATTAAAATTAGTAAGTGGAAGGATGGTGGAGGTTCAAGAAAGAGCTGAGATGTTAAACAACATAGCCACAGTAACTTATAAAGGAAAGGGAAATAAAAGCATTTGATTTTAGGCTAAACTAAAAAACAAAATTGCTGAACCTTTCTAGAATATTAAAAAAAGTTAATTTTTGTATCCCATGCTGTTTGACCTGCTTGGTGAGTGATGGAGTTCTTAACTAAAAACCATAGAACTCTTCAAACTCTAGTATCGACTTTTGGGGGGGGAAAATATGTGCTCACTATGTGTTTAAACCATAGAGTAGTTGAGAGCCTACCTCCTAATTTAGGAAAAAGAAATATTGTAGAACTTCAGAGTTATAAATACCAGAGATAGGAACAGACTGGTGAACCCCACCCCTCATTTGGAAACAGAAATACACAATCAGGCAGCAGCAGAGACTAAACCTGCCCCGCCTACCAAATATAGTAAAATACTGTGTTAAAAGCAAACTTTTTAAAAGTGATTTGACAAGGTACGGAAACTGTTTCTGTGCTTATTTCATTAAACTAAGATGGTCTCAAAGCAGCATTTTTGTTCTTCATAGTAAAATTCCAAAGCTGTAACAAGTCAGTGTTCAGTTGTAAACTTGTAAAAGGACAACCATGATGTTTTTTTCAGAGTTACGAGCAAGCTCCTTTCCTGAGGTGTTCATAACTCTGAGGTTCTATTGTATGAAACAAAGCTGCAAGGAGTGGGGTGAGGGAAACAAGAGGGCAGGGGGAACAGCTTGATGGCTTTGAAGTAACCGTTATTCATGATACGTGCCAGCTGTTTTCATGCATTCAGTGCAAGTATGTGTGATAAACATTCTTACTTTTAAATGATCTCAGAGCTGAAGTATGGAAAAGATCTTCTGCTACCACTACATTGCCCAAAATTCACCCAGGGGAAAGTCCCCTTCACTCATTGTCATCAAATGCTTCTAAGCCATTACTTTCTGTAAAACGGTTGCAATCAGATGCCATACCCCTAATCATTCTGATGTCCTTTTCTGTACCTTTTCCAATTCTGATGCATCTTTTTTGCGATGGGGCATACAGTGCATTTATATAGTGGCATTATGATATCTGCTGTCTTGTCTATTCCTTTCCTAACATTGTTAGCTTTTCTGACTGCCACTGCACATTGAGCAGATGCTTTTAGGTAACTATCCATGATGATGTCAACATTTTTCTTGAGTGGTAACAGTTAATTTAGATTCCTCTGTAACTCTTTTCAATCAGCTTTGTACTTAATGCATTGAACAATATGCTCTTGCACTATAAAGGTAAAGATGAATGATACACAATCACACCAGAAGGGTGTACATGGGGTACATTGTGTCATACCTTGATTACAAGGAAGAGTGGATTTTACCTCAGGAATTTGGTGTGTGGCAGGGGAGGAGAGGTTGGTGGAGAGGCCTCGGTAGGCCCCTTTTTTATGGGGTACCCCCTGGAATGAGGAGCCATAAGGTACAGCTACAAGAGATTTCACTGGAGTGGGTTGGTTGTCAATGGACTTAAGGAAATTAATTCCTTTGTAAAAAAGCTAACCTGGATGCTCCCCAAATATTTGCTCCAGGATACAGATATTTGAGGGTTTACCAAAAGAATTGGTTCAATTTTTTGTTTCTGGTTGAAATTATATTTTTAATTTTGAAGAAAAAGCAAAACATCTTAAACTATATGAAAGTCTTCTGCAAGACATTAGCATTTGGAAAGCCTTTTCTTCCATCAATGCAACTTTTTAATGACAAAAACTTTGACCGGCTCTAGTGATGACTAATTCTCTGTCATCTATCTGCTCAGGAAGTTCAGTGTGCATTACCAACTTCAATGGACTCTTTGGAAGGATGGTCTCAGTTGATGCCATGACTAAAAATACCTAACATTCAGGGTATGATAGGATAGGATAGGGTAACACTTCTAAACATTTTTCACAAATGTTTATTTTTTCCAACAACTTTGCATTGTAATGAACTTGTGTGGGTGTGGGTGGGTGTACACACCACTGACCTGGCCTGGAATCAGAATTGCTCCACATGTGTCATTGGCTCTACACTGATTCTCCTATAACTCAAGTGGTAGGGGCCTGTAATTTGAAGCAGCAGGTTTACCTGTTGCCGTTCTGAGTGGCCTATGGCACATAGCATAGCGGGAATTGTCAAGTTCTGAGTGGCTATGGATTTGTTAGTGTTATAAACCAGACATGCTGCCTATTTATTACTCTGCCAACTTCTGATAGGCAGTGTATGAGCAAGGAAAACTTTACAGGTGAAGCTGTGACAAAACAGGAGTGTGGTCAAAATAGCCTCATTATGCTTAGCATATTTGCTCACGTGCCAGATCAATCCTGAGTGGTCAACAGTGAGCCCAGCACACGTTAAACCCAGCATGCCCTGGTAGAAATGAGGGCTAAACTGCTAAGATGCACTGTCTTGTAACACCACAATCTAGCAGTGCACGTCAGGAGGGGGAAACTGGAAAAATCTAATGGGCCTTAAAAAAAAAAAAAAATCTGAGCCCACATGGTAGGTGAAAACATATGGTTGTTGCATGGCATCACTAGAGAGAATTAAAGTTGTTTGTGTGCCTTGATTTGTATTTCCCATCTTAACATGGTTGAATTTCTTTTAAGTTAACCCAAGTTCTTAATTTGTAGACTGTGTGGTTTGGGGATAGGATCCCTGTAAAGACTTTTGTCCTAACATACACTCAACATTAATTTAAAATGGGATTATTAAATGAATCTTAAACAGTGTGGAAGATCCCCTGCTCCATCCCTCTAGAATCAGATCCAAGTTTGATCCAGCTCTTGAAAAATAAATAAAGGGTAGGTACTGACTGCAAGTGATTAATTCATTTTCCTTCCCTGGTATTTTCACAGCTGCAGCATGCTTTGCGTTGTAAATGGGGAGAGCAGACCAGGCTGGATATATTTCAGTGGATTGCACATTGCACTGTTTATCTGTTATGCACATTCAGTAAATGATTTTTTGATCCTGTGTAAATTGTAGGGACTCGACCTGTGAGTGGACATGAGAAATGTGCAGAGGGGAGGGGGGAAGATTCTTGCAATGTGACCGGTGAAATACCAAAGAAGCAGCCTGCAGAGTTTCTCCCTAGTCCACAAATAGTAAACTTGAGAGAGGGGGGGAGTGAAAGTGAGCAAGCAAACCTGAGCAAATATTGAGTTCTGCAGTTGGCAATTTGTGAAGCTCAGAGGATGAATGGACCTTATCTTAAAGATGGCCAGGATTCCTATACATCTGACCTCAGGAAACCTCCAGTGGAGAAGGCTAATGTTTGGCCACACAGCAGCAGCTCTGGATTTTCCTTCTCCTACCCAAACTTTTTCTTTTGCTTCTCTATCTCCTTGCTGTGCCAAGCAGGCATGCTTTGGGGACACCCCCAGTGCCTGGACTATGGGCCTCCTTTCCAGCCCCCTTTCCACCTTGAGTTCTGCTCTGCCTATGAGACCTTTGGCTGCTGTGACCAGGACCAGGACAACAGCATTGCAGCTAAATACTGGGATATCATGGACTATATTGATCCGCAGGGTCACCAGCTATGTGGAGGGTATATCAAGGATATCTTGTGTCAGGTAGGGTGCAAGGTTTCAGATAGTTATGCTATCTTTTTGCATTTGTTTCTGTGTACACTCATATAATATAGATTTTCATTAAGGGGTGATATCTCCATGTCATCCCTTTTACACCTGTGGTGCTGTGGCGATGTGTTTATTTGGAGGGGGTGGGAAGACAGTAGGAGTCATGTTACTGGAAATGATCATTGATCCCAATGTAAAATGAGATCAGGTACAGACACAGGGATAGGAGTCCTATAAATGCATGCAAGAACATCAGTAACAACAGTTAATAACAAATTGCTATTTTTGGATAGCTGTAACCTGTGAGGAAATGAAGGAAGAACGTATCCTGCTCTTGGGAGGGGGACAATACTAACCCCTTTATAACTAAGGGAAGGGTTAAAAAGATCCATATTGATTTTTTTTTTCATTCTGCTCGTAAATACAGGGTGTTTTGGATGGCGAAATTACACAGGACCCAATCAAAGCAGAACATGAAATGCAGTGTTTGGATTCCCAGGTCCCATGTGTTTAGATTGTGCTCCTGCCTAGTACATTGCAAACGCTGCGGTCATTAAAGTAGAACAACATTAGCATCCAGAAGATTCATGCCGCTCAAAAATCCTGAAGCGTCAGCTGCTGCATTTCCCCTGTGGTGTCTTCCCAGTGCCCATCTGGCTCATAGAAGCAGACACAGTTCAGTAGTAAAAGCCCTTCCTGGGTTCCTGCCTCCACACTGATTTGTGGGCAGAAAGGACTTTTTAACAGCTTCACTAGTTATGCTGGCCATCATTTGCTATATGCCAACACGAAGCAGCCAAAAAACATAGTTTTACTTATCACACAGATACAAAGTTCTTCCAGCTAATCCTCCTTAGCCATCAAATATTATCCACATTTACTAAATAATACCACTTTTATAGGCTTACTGGTAACAGTCTGTCGTCAGCTTGGAGAAACCAACTTTCAGAAAAACAGCATCAATATTTCATCAGTCATTTACAGCCAAAAACAAACAAACAAAAAATTGAATGGGGCTAAGGCAGAACTTAATTCACACTAATTACTCAGAAGCCTGTGAGGTTTTCCTAGAAAATAAGCATACACAATAATAAGTAAGACTGCTGCATTTTTATACTTCAATCATAAGTCCTGAGTGTGTAGCTTAGTTTGAATTAATTATAGGTATATTTACATAAGACATAAAAATACTATCAGGTGTCGTGTCTACTGCTTTGTGTAATAAGACTACTCACTGAAATAAGTACTAGCCTTGGTACTAATCTTAAATTCTGGATATAAGCGATAGACACAGACGAGGTAATAATGTATTATTAGTTCACTTTTTGAATTAATAATAATGAACTAGAAAGGCAAAGTGATTTCTGTGCCTTTTGATTATATTTGCCTTGCAAATATCTCTCTGAAATGCAAATGAGAGTGAATCCAGCAGCTATTTTAGCCTAGTGATAAATCTGCTATTCTGACTTCCCAGAAAGATCTGCATTGACAAATGCCTGATCTACAAAATTGAGGTTGACATAGATACTGCACTCGGGGGTGTGAAAAATTCAGATTCCTGAATGTTGTTGGTATGCCAGCCTAATTCCCCATGTAGACACACCTGGGTGGATGGGAGAATGCTTCTGCCTCCCCAAGGTGAAGTTCTCACAGTGATGGAAAAAACACTTCCATTGCTATAATCTGCGTCTACACTATGGGCTATAGCAACATAGCTGTGTCTCCATAACACTTGTAAAGTGTTTACATGGCCAAAGTCCTTTCAGTCAGGTGCATGCATGGAAGCCAGTGCATCTGTTCTGTGCTTGGAAAAGTGGAGAGCAAAGAGGCCTGTTTTTGATAGTGTTAAGAGTTGATGTAATGCACGGCATGAAGAAGCTATCTGCAGTGCAGAGCTACTTTTATGGATCCTACAAAACCCAGAGCCATGCTACACATTCCTGAGTGCCATCTACTGACATTTCATCAATAATTATTTACATATATACAGATAGACAGAGCACTCTTGTAATGGTTGAGTTAGAAAGCATTTTTCTTAACAGGTTTGCATCTATCGTTTCTCTTATAATTTTAGCTGAAGTGAAAGCAAAAGATCAACTCATCGGCTTGTATACAGTCAATGGAGTTGCTCTGATTTACACCCGCTGAGAGTCTGGGCCCTATTTCCTAAATATGACTGTCTACACTTGAAAAGTTAAGTTGACTTTAAGTCAACTTAAAGGGACCTTACTAAGTCGACTTAACAGAAGTGGACTTAACATTTCAAGTGTAGATGTGGCCCCTTTTCGACTTTATTAAGTCGACTTAAAAAGGTCCACCTAGGCACTCTTTTGCGTCTCCACTGGCTTAAGTTGACTTAATAAAGTCGATTTAAGTGCTAGTTTGAATTAAAACCAGGTGTTACTAATTCAAACTAACTTTTTCTTAATTCGACTACAGGAGCAGCTTAAGTCGAATTAAGGAAAGCCCATTGTAGATGTAGAGTAAATTAAGTTGATTTAAGCCTCCTCAAATCAACTTAATTTGTAAGTGTAGATGCACCCTATTTGATTGAAAACATTTAGGGCTGGAAGGGTCAGACCCTCAGAGACTGTAAATGGGGAGCTAGTCTGATTTGTGTTATATGAGGATCTGGTCTATACAGTCCATGTGAAGCCCTGATCACCCCTTGCCCTTGATATCCTTAAGAGAACGGGAAATAGGTACATGGAGGTTGCAGGGCAGCTGGCGCCCCCAGTAGGCAATCCCTGGTAGCACACAGTAGAATGGCAGCTCCACCATCCTTGGAGAGTATCTAGCTGGCTGTGCAAGGAATCAAACCTTGTTTAGACTGGAACTGAAAGGTTTGAGATTAGCATGTGTTAGCTAACATTGTACTTGGCATGTTTTAAGACTGCTATGGATGAGGTACACTGCTTTTAACATGGCATGTTCTGGGGGATTCCTAAAGGCTCAAAAACCAGAAGGCAAATAAAAAGGACACTATTTATTATTAATCAAACAAACACAACCCCTTCACTGTTTTGAACTTGTTCCCACTCCAAAACTCGGAAGCCAGTATGATGATTGGGGATGGGCAGTGGTTAAAGTATAATTTGATGGGGCCCAGAACCCTCCTAATCTCGGGGCCCCTTTCCCGTATTGTCTGGGCCCCCTTCATGCATGTGCAGGCCCCAGCCCAAGTAGGCATTTGTAACCACTTCTCAGTACCACATGCATCAGTTATTGCTCCATAAAAATATTTATAATTTTATATGGCGTTTATGTCTATAGCAATTATTGTCACAAACTAGCAAACACTGCACAACACAATAAGTATTGTGATTAACAACGGTGGGGCATAGGACCTGCCAGCAGCCAGGGCAGGGTGGAACATGTGTTCTGTTGGATTTTTCTATTTTTAGGGGCCCCGGAACTCTGGCCCCTCAAATTCGTGGGCCCCAGAACTATGTTCCAGTGCGTTCCCCCTTACTTTAGCCTCTGGGGGTTGGGACAGGTGAGGACTGACTCATGATTTTTGAATGTGAGGGTAAATACTGTGAATGAGAATTGAGTGTCATAGGCCTGTTTAGTAGTTAATGGAGATCATCCTTTTGTTCAGGTGGTATGGGCCTGTGTTTTCTGAAGAGTTCTATCCCCACTGCCACCGTGAAGGTCTGTGGCATGAGTAAAACAACTGTGACATGTTAAGTGGCCCCAGATTTGTCACAATTATATCATGTTGCGCTCACAGTTACACTCTGTTACACTTGGTGAGAAATTGGTCATTTCTCTTGAAGGAAAAATGTTGGAAAATGACAGGTAAATGTCACCTGGATCTGAGGATCTTATTTTTTCAGCTCCACTCATTAATTGATCCATTCTCTTTCCTTATTCCCCTCCCTGCATGAAAGAGGGAAATAAAAGCAGATGATCGGTGATTACTGTGAGACTGCTTAACCCTGGTGGTTTGACATAGGCCTCAAGGAATGCCTTCATCTCAGACGTTTAGCCAAAACAATGGCTGTTGTCTGCATTCCTTGCAACACAGACCATGAGTGGGAAATGTGAATAGTTTAACAACAGAGGCTCCAAAGCGAATGGCTGGAAAAGAATGTCCTCTGCTTAGAGTACACTTTGTTCAGTACCAATCATAGAACACCTACCCGCACAACGATTAAGTTCTATAGGCTGGAGGGAGTTTACTAGAGGTGCTGAGCTTGTTTCTTGCTCCAATGGGAAATGCATATCTCCTTCGCATGGGAGCACATTTGGATAGCATAGCAGTTGCCAGAGCTCTCAGGCCATGGCCATCTGCCTCAGACAGGTAGATCACAGGGAGCTTGTTTTGAAGTCAATGAAATGACAGTGGTGCAAAACTAGTGTGAGAGGATCATGAGGCCCCAAGTACTTTGCAGAGACCTCTGAGGAGAGTAGGAAAGGGCTTTTCAGAACCAGCTACGGGACGTACTAGTGGGATAAAGTCAGCCCTAGAATTTTTTGCATGGCTCTCTATCCGGTTCCCCATTTCACACCAGCAACTTCCCATCAGTCTGTGACCCCTTCTTTGTTCTAGTCACTCCTGCCCAGTGTCAGAATTCGAAAAGAACCAGCTACATGACTTAAGTTTAGTGATTGCATGTGTGCGTGCATGTGTGCACACCTCCAAATGCAGAAGCTGGTAGGTCCTTGATGGCTGAAGTTGTAGCAGAGGTTCCTGGGGCGATGCAGGCCGTCCACATAGATCCATGCTCACCTTAGGAGTCCAAAACTGCAAGTGCCCTCTTAAAGAACAAGGCAGAGACAGAGGCTCCTGTTTCATTGACCTTCTTTGGACTGAGGACGATCAGGGCCTAATTCTGCTTGTCTCTGGGTTTGGAAGCCCTAGGCACAGCAGAGTTGCTCAGGTTCCACTGTTTGAGGCAGAGTGCAGGCCATGGGACTCCATACCTTTTACATGCTGCAGCAGGCTCCATACTGCCTTTCGTTGCAGGAATTTGGCAAGAGCGTTGGGGGCTGGGGAATGACAAGGGGTCATACATACATTGTGCAGAGATGCAGGCCTGAACCTGCTACCCAAGAGGCATACATGTGGTGCGGTATTGATCGGTGCAGCTGCACAGCTAAACTGCCTAAACATGCTGCATAAGTGGGACCCTCTAAGATCTCTTCCCCCTGTGGTCCTGAGACAGCAAAAGTTACTGTATTCCACAGGCAGCTGTTGAATCAAATGGCAAAAAACCAGCAGGCCAGCTGGGGAGATGGGACAGGGCTTTTCTGATGAGAAGAGATGTACTACCCTGGTCACAGGTGGTGTTGAATGGTAAGCAAAGGAAGGTCTTTATGATGAGACGTTTAGTCACCAGGGCCTGTTGTCTTCAGATCTAGAAATTGTGGGAAAAGCTACCATTTTCAATTCAAATATTGAAACCCTTTACACAATCACTCCCGAAGATTTGGTTAACGATGCATTTTTTAAAAATCTAGTTTAATCATTTTTACTCTTGACCTTATTGTGTTCTTATTGCATGTCTGCCCAATGCAAATGTTATGTATTCTGGGCATGCTAATGTCATGAAACCAGTTCAGCATTCTCAGCTCTCCACAGGATTTAATTGTGGTTTAGTTTCTGCACAGCATGTGCTGACAAATGTGAGTTCTGTATAAATAGAAACATTATTTTCTGAAGGGACCAACCCAGATGTGAAAGGAAAAGCTGAGTAGGTAATTATTAATACCCCATTAGACGGCTGGGGAAACTGAAATACAGAGCTGTTAGTGCCCAAATGTTTAAACGTGGGTGCCTGAAGTTGGCTCTTAACCTAAATCTTGCACATCTAAAAATCTGATTAAAATGCGGGACTTTAGGCTGGCAAATTTGAAAATTTTGACTTCTGTGATTTACCCAAGTTCACACACACAGTCTGTGTGGGATCCAGGAACAGAACCCAAGAGTTTTAAATCTCCGTCCAAGCTAAATTTGATCAAAATTCAAGACTATGCATTGATTTCAATAGGTCTCCAGACATGCTTAAAGCTGGGTATGTGCGTAAGTGCTTTGTTGAATCAAGGCCTTAAACATCTCTAAAAAATGCAGTGGCAATGTTAAATATTCTGAGGTTGTTTAATTGTGGCTATTTGTCTGATTAATTATTTCCATGTCACTGATTGGTTTGCTTGGATGAAGGCTACTCAGTGCTTCAGGGACATGTATACACAGGCAGATGTGTAATTAGTTTGCATTTCTTTTTATAGGAGTGCTCACCATATGCTGCACACCTCTATGATGCAGAAAACCCTCAGACACCAATTAGGAACCTCCCAGGACTTTGCTTTGACTACTGCTCTGAATTCCATTTCAACTGCCACTCTGCTATTACACTGCTAACTAATGATAAAAACATTCACGAATGCTGTGAGAAGAACAAGACCCGTTTCTGTAACCTCCTTAACATACAGGACCAAGACTACTGCTACCCCAACGTGCTGAAAAACACAGATCTCAATCGCAATCTGGGGTCAGTAGTGGAGGACCCCAAAGGCTGCCTGCAGCTGTGCCTGACAGAGGTTGCTAATGGGCTGAGGAATCCAGTACTGATGCTCCATGCTAACGACAACACCCATCGCATGTTCGTAGCTGAGCAGGTAGGGATCATCTGGGTCTACTTGCCCGATGGGAGCCGACTGGAAGAGCCCTTTCTAGATATTAAGAAAATTGTGGTGGCTACCCCATGGATTGGGGATGAGAGAGGTTTCCTAGGGATGGCTTTTCACCCCCAGTACAAACACAACAAAAAATTTTACATCTATTATTCGTACATGGACAAGAAAAAAGTGGAGAAGATCAGGATCAGTGAACTCAAGGTTTCCGTGTCTGATGTCAACAAAGCTGATCCACACTCAGAAAGGTAAAGCTTATTCAGAGCCATTCTGAATGTTTCAAATCCTCATACAGCCATCATATATATGATCCTGCCCACCTGCCACATATGGATCTGAAAGCTGAGCTCAGGCCCATTCTAAGATGCTCAGATCCAGGATGGCCCATTGCAGGGACTGCTAAACAGAGATAGTTAGAGATGGGAATGGCTTGTGGAGGTTACTCAGCGAGCCCAGAGCAGAAGTGAAAATAGGCCCCACGTCTCCTTCTCTAACCATTAGACACACCGTCTCCTGTCCCTGCCCTCAGTACAGTGACAGCCTCGAACACAACATTTCAAACTGTAAACCCTATAGAGCACTGCTTTGAAATTGCTTTATACACAATAATGCTCAATGGAAGGGAATACCCTCATTTATGTAGGCTTGGTGCTTTTATTTCTCACTGCAAAGATATTTTATTGCAATGATAACATAAACATCATACCCATGTTACAGGGCTAACAGGCACTATAGAAGTTCTTAGTTGTTCTCGCCTCTAATAAAAGTAAAACTGCTCAGAATGAGAACATCTTTTCTAGGGAAGCTGATTCTGTCCCTTTCACTCATGGAAAAGGATTTGGTAATAATTTAGTTGCTCCTGAGCATCACAGTCATGCTGAGTGACACAAAAAGGTTCCTGAAACTTCAAACTAACCAGCCATTTCCTAGATATATAAAAACGAAACCCCAGTGCCTGTTTCTCACTGGGACAGTTTTAAAGGCAAGAAGCAGTTTTTAATCCAGAGGAGATTTTGAAATGTGTTTGAAGGTTCTTGCTCTTGCATGAGCATTGGTACTTTATTTCTGTGTCTCTGGTTTTTAGTCATAGGTGGAATGAAGAGGAAACTTCAGGGGGAGGGGGCATGCCGATCTTGGCCCCGATCAGTGCTGGAAATTTCGCTAGCCAGGACAAATCTGAGTGTTGGTGTGTCTGCTTGCCCCCTCTCCCCCACTTTGAAGTCCATCTGTGCCCATGTGCACTGACACTCTCACCCCTAAAGGGAAATAGAGCAGGGGGCGCTGGGAACTCCCCAGTGCCCAGTAGGATGGGACGATTGAATCTGGGCTTTTCTGGTGCTTCCTGAGGAATCAGAGATGCAGAAGGAGGAGAGGGGGTGGCCTGTCATCTGCTGGATGTTAGTCTTCAGTATGACTGCCTCTCTGGGTGTGGGGTGAGGAGATGATGTGGGAGGGTACACAGGGCAGAGTTCAGAGCTGGGTTCCCTTTCTTTTTCCTATGGTTGATATAAATGCAGAGCAAGAACTATAATTTTACATTCAGATGGTTGTGTCTGGAGCAGCAGAGTTTACTGCTGTGATGCCTCTTTTGTATTTGTGAATTGGGCATTGAGTGGTTTTATGTTCTGTGATCTGTTCTGGGTGACCACAGTTGCACACAGGAGAGTCTTTCAGTTTCCATTTCTGCGGCAAGTATCCACATTGGCCATGGTCTGTGCAGATGATGTTTACAATTGCCCAAGAGTTTCTTGGGAGATTGAAGCCAGGGATCTTCTATGTCAGGTCTTTTATGAGATATTTATTTGTTATTTCCTGTAATCTCCCATCAGCTTTCTAAGCTTCATCAGGGTTGAAGTTGCACTGTTGAAGGTTAAATGCGTAGGTCCAATGGGCCTTTTGTAACTTCAAGTGGTGGAGGGAGGTGTTGTTAAGGTCCGGGTGGATGAGAAGATATTCATTCTCCACGATCCTCTGGAATTCCCGAAGGGTTGTGGCATCACAGTGAATTGTGGGGGGAGCATAAGCAGCCAAGGTGTTGGGGTTGACTTAAGGATTCCAATGATGACCGTGTTGCAGCGTTTAGTTGAACATCAACAGGTCAAGGATGGCTACTTCTGGTCCATACCACTGTACAGTACTTGGCTAGAGTGTACACAAATTCAGTGACATGAAAGTTCCTTGCTTAGCCTGGGAACAATAAGAAACCTTGGTAAGATATGTTAAGCAGAATCTCTTATCTACATATTGTGCAGACTTGAATAGTAATACATTATTGTAATCCAACAAGACACTGAATATTGTCTTTGATTATTTCTCTCTCTCTTTTATTTAAGGACTCTTTTGGAGCTTGAAGAACCAGCTGCAAATCATAATGGGGGGCAACTCCTCTTTGGCTTGGATGGTTATATGTATCTGTTCACCGGGGATGGAGGGAAAGCTGGGGACCCTTTTGGAAAATTTGGGAATGCTCAGAACAAGTAAGCTAGAGGACAGGTTTATGCATCTCTCAAGCTAGTGCAAAGCGTTGGCTTCGTGCATGATGAGATGGAATTTGGACTTCTTAGCAAAACAACGGAAGGAACTGATGCAGCAAAAAAAGCTGATCGACTAGTTAGTGCAAACCAGGATCACCCCCAATTTACAGTACATCAGGCAGTGTCCTCAGTGAACTTTTAGGATGAGATTTGCAAAGCCACCTAGGAGATTCAGATGTCTTGTCTACACCCCCCAACCCAATTCGTGACAATATTTATTAGAACTGGTGGAAATTTGTTTTCATTTTGAATATTTTTGAGGAATAAAGGGACCAATTTGTGACAAGATTTTTCACAAAACAGTGTTCCCATTTTCCCACCAGCTCTGACATTAACATTTAGGAGCCTTGATTTATCTGGCAGTCTCATTAACATATTGCTTATGCCTTGCCTTTCTTTCAGGAGTTCTCTACTAGGAAAAGTTTTACGGATAGATGTGGCTGGGAAAAGCCCAAATGGAAAGCCGTATTGCATCCCACCAGATAACCCCTTTGTCTCAGACCCCAAGGCTCTCCCTGAGGTCTATGCCTACGGTGTCAGGAACATGTGGCGCTGTGCTGTTGACAGAGGGGATCCTGTCACTCACAGGGGACGAGGGAGAATATTCTGTGGTGATGTTGGACAGAACAGGTTTGAAGAAGTTGACATTATTGTTAAAGGAGGGAACTATGGCTGGAGAGCTAAGGAGGGATTTGAATGTTATGACCTAAAGCTTTGCCATAATTCTTCTTTAGGTAAGTCAGAAACTTCTCGTGGGAGCTTTCTTGGCAGCACACACCATATAATACATATTCACTTAACCACTATACTTGCTGCTTCTCCAATGAGCTTCAGTAATCTGAAGGGGGATGGGGAGTATGTTCCTGTTTCCTAAGAAAACATACAACCCTCCAGATTCCCAATCCAAAATACAAAGCATCCTGACACCTCAATAATTCCCTGTTGTTCACCATATAACCACCTGGGAGAACCTTTTTAGTATTAATCTTTGTTAAAATGCTTGATGTATTTAGTCACATGTAACGTGATACTCATGTATATTTTGCTGTTTGCTTTCATGAACTGTCACTGCAGCATTTACCTGATGCACAGAATATGGGTCCATCATGATAATGAAGTTTGTTGGCTTAACCTTATTAAGCCACAGAGGAAGCTTCTTAAATCCTCAAGGCCAAATTCTCTGCTGGTTAAATGGGTGAAACTCCATCAAAATGAACCAAGTTACACCCATATGCACTAGCTCTTCTGTGTACATCTATATTGTTGCCCATTTGCTCTTTGATGAGCTACTTAGTGAAAGCTTTAAGTTTCAGAGGGGTAGCCGCGTTAGTCTAGTTATTTTCTCCCATGAACGGTCATTCAATAAATAAATTAGTTAGTCTTTAAAGTGCCACAGGACTCCTCGTTTGTTTCAGTGAAAACCGTTCTAAGTTTTTTTGTTTAACAGATGACATTCTTCCGATATTTGCCTATGGCCATACTGTCGGGAAGTCAGTCACTGGAGGATATGTGTACAGGGGGTGTGAATCGCCAAACCTGCGTGGCCTCTACATTTTTGGTGATTTCATGAGTGGGTAAGAGAAACAACAATTTCCATTCTTTTCTCACCAGCTATCCTTATATTTGTCTGGCTCCCATCAATATAGAATCTGCATGTCTGAGCATTCTGAACCCCTCTTCCCCACAGGTGGTGAAGGTCCTAGACAGTCAGTGAAAGGCCCAGACATTCAGTGTATTTAGATCGAGAGTTTGGTTTGGTTTAGTCCATTACAGAGACAGCATCTGTAATGTTCTGATCTGGATCTGAACTTCATCAAAGTTAGAGCTTTCAGGCCCATCACATGCAAAATAAAATTAAGGATCAGGGTTCCAACTAATCCTGTGCTTCCAATGCTGCATGATTTTGATGAGAACTAGCCCTGGGAATGGAAATATGGAATCATACAACATACGGTTTTATTTTTCATCTAGTCGACTTATGGCTTTGCAAGAAGATGAGAGGAAAAATAAATGGAAGAAGCAAGATATTTGCATTGGAAGCACTAAAGCCTGTGCTTTCCCTGGGCTGATCAGCTCTTATAACAAGTTCATCATCTCCTTTGCTGAAGATGAGGCAGGTAATGCATCTTCCTAGCGGTATTTTTATAGAAAATTGGGTTTCTGGGCAAATATATGGCTTTGTCTGCCCTTTGAAAGCATTAGTGAAGAGTGACTGACTGCATAATGATGATGCTCACTGTGGAATTACAGGGGGGGTTTGCAGATGGTTCAAAGAGTTCAGAAATGTGCCCAGTCACAAGACCTATGAGTCTTTCTCACCTACCCGAACACACATTATGTAGCACTCAAGAGTCCTCATTATAGAGTTCAAGGTCCATGTAAAATTTGATTTTAGATTTGAACTCACTCAAAGTTGGGTGGGTGGGCTGAATTCTTGCTTTGATTCACTTGTTTCAATTTAAAAATGTGAAAGTACGCATCCTTTTCTTCACTGCAATGGGAGCATCTTCACTCCAGTTCTTGTGGCCAACTGACTCGCCACCTCATCAAGATGACATTATCATTCACAATGGCAGCAGTAAGATTTCAGGGGAGACCTTGGTTTGGAGAGAGAGGAACCACAATTCCCTTTTCTGTATCTGGTAGGAACATCTCAAAGCACAGGGATATTGCTCTAGGATTTAAAATGGCTGTAACAAATTAACAGTAGCTCCATTGGTCATGCCTTTGGGGCTTTCTGAGTACAAAGAGCTCTCCCATCAATGCAGAATTGATCTCCAAGCTTCAGATAGCAGCCAGGTGTGCTATGGTAGAGTTTGGAAAAAGAGGAAGCCCCCTTTTAATATCTTATGATTCAGCCGAATATGGATATCGTACTGTGCTTGGTTTGGAAAAAATCCTTGGTGATCCCAGTGGAGGAATAGTAGTTTCTTACACATTAGGCTACCGCTTCTAGAATGTGTAAAATAAGGCAAGACACAGAGAGAAACTGGAGAATTTAAAAATGATTCTTTACTGTGAAACACTGACAGCGTTAGCCTCTGTTCTAGTAATAAGTGACTGGGATGGATGTTAAACTCTGGTATCAATTCTTCCTCTAAAAACTATCACAATTCTGTAGTGTAATTTGAACTACAACAATGATTTTTCCTGATGTTTGCCAAAACTACAGTAACCTCCCTAGATATGCTACTGATGGCTAATAAAAAGAAACGAATTCTAGGAATAGTAGTCAGTTTCTCCAAATATGGACCTGAACAGTCCAGTAACAAGAGACGTTTGTCCTGAATGATTAGCCATTCTAGAGCTTGTTTGATATTTTTTTTGATAGTTGATAAGCCAGCTAAATATTTTGGGGATATTTTGTATGTTTTTTCTCTGTTTAGGATTGCTGGCTGATTTTTTTTGGATGAAAGCATGCCTTTTAGAAAGTACACTTCTATACCAGTAAAATAACCTTTTGGAGTATGTGCTACAGGGGGGACACAGTGAGCCCAGCTCTGCATTGTGACTGGCATACAGGGACTGTTGTCCCTGCATTGAGCCACTCTGAAATCACTAGGGTCTGTGTGTGAGCATTACAATCTGCCTACGTCACACGGATCACACTTTGGGACTTAGTGTGGTTGTGAAGAAAGATTTGGAATGAAACAACTAGGTCAGCAAAACAAACAAGGAGTCCTGTGACACTTTAAAGACTAACAAATTTATTTATCACATGAGCTTTCATGGGCAGCATCCTTCCTTTCCGACAGCATGACTTAATGGAGGGAGAAGAGAGGGAGGAAATTGCAGTATACCAAATCTGCAATCAGTCTGCGTATTTGCATCTGAAACTGCTTATGTTCTTATTTTTTCCTCCTTTTGTTTATTTAGGGGAACTTTATTTTATGGCTACATCTTATCCCAGTGCCTATGCACCCCATGGTTCCATCTACAAATTTGTTGATCCTGCAAGGTTAGTATTTAAGGTCTGGTTATCCATTGCATGCTACCTTATAAGCAACACAAATTCTCTAGTTGGCTCAATAGATGTGGACTATATATAGTAATCCACCCACGCACGTTCTGATCTCAGTTCCCTATTGTAAATCTCAAGGAACTCCACTGGCTCGAGTGAAGTTAATTCTCGAATTAGGCTGATGTTTGGATGTATTGACATTACCTCAGACGTACGATGGTACAACTGAGAATAGAATCAGGCCCAGAATCTGTTAAAAGTTTAGGGACAATAAGGATAAAAACTTTTCACTTTTTTACAAGTCAAAGACTAGCATGAGCCTATTTTAATAATACAAAGTAATAATCAGTGTACCCTTCATGTTAATGATGGAGACGGCCTTTGTCTGCCTATATGTCAGCCAAGGACCCTGTGAAGTAGACTACATTATTTTTGTAATGACAAAAAGACCTTTCACCAGAAATTTTCTTCTAACTCAACATGACTTTAACCTGGCTGGCATGTTCTTCTCATCACAATCCCCAGTTATGGGTGTGACGGTTACCCCTTCAAAAGGGCTGATGACCTATGAAGTATTAAAATGTGGTGAATAGGAGATGATACATGAAATAAGTAGGACCAGATAGGGATTGATTATGGGTTACAGTGTTTTTACCTTGAGGCCATTACTTCGAATCCAGTCTGTAGCAGGCTACTCATGGCAGAAGCTGTTACATTTTCACTGGTGTCTTCTATGAAATTAATTAGTGTTCTCAGGGATAGAGTTTTTGCTCACATCACTGTTAATGCAGACTGGCCACTTCGTTGTCTGTCAGCCTCAGCAAACAGGCTGAGGCCTGAATGGGCCATACATACCGAAATGCCCTTTTACCACATAAAGTGGTCTTTCCAGGACATAGCTGAGGCACCTTTGTGTGGGAAGTTTGCATCATCACTCCTCCTGGTCCTTCAGTTCTGAGCAGGCTAACATTGTTCACTTTCACATTTATATCATCTCTGACCCCCTGCACAGCACAGGCCATTAAACTGCACCCAAAGATCCCTAGGTTGAGCCCAGTGACTTCAGTTAAGCTAAAGCATTTAGTCCTGAGGAGACGATTGTTGTGTTCCACAGGCAGAGAACAGGAACAGGAGAGACCAAGGTGTCACCAATGCCTGAGACCTTTGCAATAGCAGGGAACTGAGGAGGTGAAACATATTCAGATGATCCCCACAGGCAAATTATGTCCCATACTGCAGAGAAAGGAGAAAAACCCCAATTAAACTAATTGTAAATTGGAAGTGGATTAAAAATGTTTTGTAGGCAGAAATCAGAGTATTCCAATGTTAGCTTAACAGGGTTTATCAAGATCAGGTATGAATCACTTCTCCAGGGTGGGTTTAGTAGGCTACATTCTGGTAATCATAGTGGTAATCACCACTCTTGAAAAGTGATGATATGATGGCACTTTCCTGAATTGTTGCCATCAACGACTTGGCACACATACGTGGAGGGATCTCTTCTGGATGTGCACGTAAGGAAAGCTGGCTTGCAGGAGTCTACGTCATGTGTCCACTGGAGCCCCCATGTGAAAGACAGAAAAAAAATTCCTATTCTTCTTTTATTTTATAAGTGAAAACGAGGGCATGCAACTAGTTCACTCTATGGAAACTTGGGAAAAGGATTAAAGAACTGTTATCAAAATCTGATGCAGAAATAAATGTCCAAGTAAATGAAAGTCATGTTCATAAAACAACAATGAACAAACATTTTATACTTCCCCAGCAAGATCTCTTAGTACTTAAGAAATAACAATCAAGCAACCCTTATTTACACCCCTGTGAGGTAGAAAGGTGGTCTTGCTGTTTGACGAATGGTGCGAATGAGGCAAAGAGAGCCAGATTTTCAAAGTAATTAAGCCATCCAAAGATGTAACTAACCTGCCTAGGCACTTCTGAAACTCCATTGAAGTGTCAATGTGTAGCTTAGGCAGTTAAATATCTTTGGAAACCTGGCCCAGAGAGTTTGTGACCTGTTCATCATCACACAGGAAACTTGTGATACAGCCAGGGATTAAACTCAGGTGTTCTGACACACAGTTCAGTAATTTAGTCACACGATGTTCAAAAATAATAAAATAAATATAGCTCAGAGCAAAGTATTCCAAGAGAAAAGCCTTTTCTGCTTCAGGAGTAATCTCTTTTCCCATAATGTGCACTTTTATACAATTCTTCGATCCCAGGATCTCAGATCCCTTTAAAAACATCATGTCTCAACACCCGCCCCTTCATTTCCCCCTCCCGGGAACAGGTATTAGCATGCCTATTTTACTGATGCAGAACTCAGACCAGTGGCTGAAGGCGTGCTCTTGCTCCCATTGAAATAAAGAAGTGTTTTGACAGTGACTTTAATGGGAATGTGTCCTGAGTGCTTGCCCAAGATCACACATCAAGTCAGCACCAAAGCTGGGAACAGAACATTGTTTTCCTGACCCTCATGCTTTGCTGTACCCACTCAACTACACTCCCTCTAACTTCTTGTCTGGGCCAGAGGTTTTTGAATTGTGTAAATTAGTCTCCATCCAGAGTATTAGGCAGTGTTGATCAGAAATCCTCTCCAGCTTCTGTGTATAAATGGAGAGACCCAGCTTTACATTTTTCAAGGAGCCTGAGGAATGTTTCCAGGTGGCCAGCTGCCTGCAAGCATTCATGGAGGTAGCTCGCTAATGGACAGCATTACTCCACAGGAGGGCTTGCTGCTCTCAAAGTCTTTCTGAAATGAACCAATTTTCTTTGCTGAGTTTCCGGAGCTTCACCTGCTTCAGAAGTTTCATCCTGTCACCTGCCTTCTAGAGCACAACTGTGTGGTTCATCTTTCCCTTTGTCCTTCGGAGGTTTTTTTTCTTTCTGCACTTTATCTGGTTTCCCTGCTAACTAGACCTCATTGCTCATGAGTTAGCTTTGCTCTTGTCTGTGTGATTAAACAATTAATTGTAGTAAGAGGCTGATTTTCAGGATAGCTCAGTACCCAGAATTTCAGTGAAAGCTGAGGTAGGTCAGCACCTCAAAAAATCAGGTCCTTAGGGCTTCAGATGCTATGGCACCTCAAGAGAGAGGGGCAGGGAGTGAGCTGGGTAGCCGCCTACCTCTCTTGATTGTGTTGCTTCCATCCTGATTTTTCTTTCATTGCAATTCAACTTAGTTTTCTATCTGTTTATTCTACTTTTCTCCGTTGAATGTGGCCAGATGTGAGAAGCTTGGTGATATTATAGAGAGAGGTAGCTAGAAAAGAATAAAGAATTTTAACTAGCAGCTTTCATAATCATATCACCAAAATTATTACCCTGTAATAATACAATTTGGACATTTTTCAGTGAGAAAAGGGACACACTTCTTTGTGACAAATGTTCCTAATTTTTGACCCTCTCTAATTTCAAAGGGTTTGGTTTCTCTTGAGGGCACATGACCTAACAGGGAAGATAGATGTGTGATCTGTCTCTGGAAAAAGTAAATGTCCTGATAATTTACTAGGTAATCATATGAGCCTTTTTATATTTTAAATCTGTTTTCAAGGCGAGCTCCACCAGGGAAGTGTAAACGCAAACCCATTCCAGTGAAAACAAGGAGCAAGCGTATCCCATTTGCTCCATTGGCAAGTAGGTCCTTTGGTTTTTATTTTATTTTGTGGCACAACAAAAAGCTGTTTCTACTGAGTCTCCTCAGAGGAGTTTTGAAGTGGCAAAAGTCAGTTGTTTAGTTTCATGACAATAACAAATTGAGAAGAAAACACAAGAGGATGGATGGTGGTGGGATTAAGACACTGCGGTGGAACTCTCAGGGGACCTGGGTCCAATTTCAGCCTCTGCCATAGACTCCCTGTGTGACAACGGGAAAGCCGCTGTATACTAGATTCACAAAGGTATTTAGGTGCCTATCCCCCAGACTCAAATACGTGTCCATTTTTTTGGCACCGCTGTAATTCACAAGATACCTGCGTGGCGGCCGCCTATATTTGTAGGTGTCTTAAACTCACTCAGCAGCCAAGTTTTTGCTGTAAAAGTTCCCTAGGTGCCTGTGTTTTTGCATCTAGCATGTGCACTATTGCCTCCTGCCATCCAAATGCCTATCTCCCACCTCGGCCCCAGAGCAATTCATGGGCCAAGGAAAGACAGGCACTAATTTGCCTGAGGTACTTAATCTGGTAGGCATGCTCATTGCCACCTAAATCCACCTGACAACCAGGCGAGGGGAGACAAGAAGGTCCACTTCCCTCATAATTTTAGCCCAGTGGTTAGGGTCCTCACTTGGAATGAGTGAGGAGCCTGGCTCATCTCTCAGGTGAGAGCTCTAACTATTGGGCTATGGGATGTTCTGATGTGGGTCTCCCGTTGCTTCTCCTGTTGCATTGTGGAATCCCTTCTCCACCTCAGGTGGAGAGCGGGGATGACTTGAACTGGAGATCTCCCACATCCCAGATGAGTATCCTAACTACTGGGCAAAAAGTTCTGGACTCACAACATCTAACTCCTTTGTGAATCTAACCCGTAATCTCTTGGAACCTCAGTTTCCGCAGCTGTAATGGGATAATAATACTAAATTTTCCTGCCCTTTGTCTGTTGTGTGTATGTGAATTGGAATATCTTTGAGTCAGGGATAGCTTCCTACTACCTAGACTGAACTATACCCAGCATCATGAGGGCCCACTGGGGCTTGTAGATGCTACTGTAATATAAATAATGAATGCTGATGATGATAATGACCAGCCAAAAATTTGAATCTGCCAGAGAGAAATTTCATCTACTCCTTTATTAAAATTGCATTACAAATTCCATCTTACTCTTTATGCATTTTGGTCTTTTTCTAAACAAATGCTCCATAAACTGTTTTTTAGTTTAAGAGAAAGCAAATTTATTCTTAACAACCCTATATGAAGATGTCAGGATTCATATTTAATGGAGGAAACAGATTCAAAATGGGAAAAGTGAGACATTCTTCATGCATCATAATTTTATCTCTTTTGAAAGGCAAATATGTTTCTTGTCTGCATACCGGCTTGTCAGTCTGCCAAAGCTCTTTTTCAGGGATATGTCTGAATTAGTGTTTAGCATGAAACTAGGACTGTTGAACCATTTTAATTACTTTTGACAGAAACTGTTCTTGAACTGCTTAATGAACCCCCAGTAACCAAGCCTCCCAAGATATCCTCTGTCCCGAGTGGGGCTACCCCAACAACTTCTTCCAAAAAAGCCAAGAAGCCGGCTTCTCCAAAAAGCTCCACCAAAACCAAGCTGTCAGCAGTGAAGCCAACTGTGTCTGGGAAAAAGATACAGTCTGAGGAGGTGACATGGAAAACCAAGGCCAAAGGATTCAAGACTATACTAGATCCATCAGAGAAGACAAAGGAGTCAAAGATTTCCAGAGCATCACTTGTGACATTTTTGTCAGACAGGAAAAGTTCCCAGCTAACCAGAGCCAAGAAGAAATTTCTGTATAAGAAAACTGCAGCAGCTAAGGAGAAAAAGCAGAAAAAAAAAGGGGGTCAAATCAAGAAGCTTCCTTTGAGCTCAAGAGAAGTCCTGATGGGCCAAAACTAAAGCAAATGATTTGCTGTGTGGACTGGAGTTTTCCAACACAGAGCTTATTAGAAGAATCAGACCAGTATTTATTTTTTATGTTCATGCATGTTCGTAAGATTACATGGGGCAAATTCAGTCTTGGTGTAAATGGGTGCTACTTCATGAGTTGAGCATGACTGGATTATTTATCCTATTATGTATTTAGTTGCATCAAAATTTTCCCAGCCCTGTAAATTTCACATTCTTTGCACATCTTGCTTTAAAGGCTATCTCCTGACAGTAGTTATGTAAGCCTCCACTGACTTCAGTGACAGTCCCACAGGTGCACCGAGGCAGGATTTGGTTTTCAGGCATCTGGATTCTTGGTCTCCAAGAAGTGTTATCTGATTGAGGAGCGCAGGATTGGGCAGCAGGTGTCTCTCAGTGGACTTTGCTGGCTACGAGGGGTCTTGTATTTTAATCACAGTTTATGGAAAAAACACTGAGGTTGCCTGGTTATTTTGTCAGTATTGTATCATCTTTTGCCACTAAATTTTTAGTCTATTAAAATGTATTTTTTAAAAGAATTACTTTCTATTAAATACTCCAAAAGAAAATCTGTGTGTGTGTTTTATGTTAGGCAGTTTGAAGTCTCTAGAGGATCAGGCTACTGTTGCGGGCCTGATTTTGAAAGTTGCTTAGCATCTGCAGGCTGCAGCTCCCATTATTTTCAAGGGAAGCTGGAGTTGCTCAGCACATCTGAAAGTCAGGCCAGTTATGGCTGGGCAGTTGCTTTGAACACAAATTCAAGTTGATTCAAAGCAGCAGGGTGAATCAAACTGGTCTAAACACATTGAAGGGAATTTGGCAGACATCTGTGTGGTGGCAACTTGCACTCTATTGACACATAAACTTAATGCCAAATCCTGACACCTTTTCCCCAGATGCAGAAGGATCCCTAAAGCAGAATCAGTGCAGTTCTGACGAACAGGGATGTGATTTAGGAAGCCAGAACAGGAGTCTAGACCACTTGTGCTCTGGTGCACAAGGGGATTAGGTGCAAGGCCAATGGTGCAGTAGAAACAGGCTTGTGGCTTTGTTACTGAGAGATGAAGAGCATTCATGGCAGTCAGTGCATTTATAGTAGTGACTACAGAGGGACAATACTGCCTCTCCATGGCTAGTAAGGATTCCCTCTCTCCACTGTCCATGCCTCTGCTTTCTGGATCTGCACACGGTTTGGTAACTCTGATGGTTGGATATTGTTCCTTATGCAAAACACCATGCAGTGAGATAATCCAAAAGCGGGTGTGGTAGAAGCGGCAGCAGTTGTTTTCTATAAACAGAAAGCACAGTGAAAACCCTCGTAAGAATGACTCATTACAAATCTAATGAATGAAAATATCTAATTGATTTTATGATCTGGGTGTGGGGTTTGGTAACCAGCAGCAGATAGTTAAGTTACCTCACTGGTTGAGCTGTGATTTAAAAAAACAGACAGAGATCTCTCTTCAGTATTATGATGGGACACTGGCCTCATGACAGCAAAAAAACCAAAACAAACAAACAAACCCAGGCAGGAGACAGAGGGCCTAGCTGTCCCACTAGGTTACAACTGTGGCTGGGATCAGGACCAATCCGAGATCAGGCCCTGCTGAGAAGGGGGAATCCATAAAACAGGTCTTAGGCAACACAGACGAGGACTCTTGAGTCAGGTGTCCAGCAGTCTAAGGAAGTGCCTTGGTAGTGGGCTGAGATGTTGGGGAACGAGGAGTCAGAACTCTTAAGTATCAGTAGCAGGGTCTGCAATCCTGTGAGAGGCTTTGATAAAGAAAGTGGTAGGAGTAGCCCAGCAAAACTGAGGGTTTGGACATCCCTAGCGCAGGCTCCCTGGGATAGAACTCAGAGAAGAGAATGGGTCTGGGTTCTTCTTCCCTGACCCCAGCAACAGGGCAAACACAAACCTGGGAACTGAGGCCAAGACTGCAATGTATATATTGACAACAGAGTCCTGTGGCACTTTTAAAGACTAACAGATTTATTTAT
>ML685763.1:13223100-13258722 GCA_007922175.1 Pelusios castaneus | reverse complement strand
TCCCACGAAAGCTCATGCGATAAATAAATCTGTTAGTCTTTAAAAGTGCCACAGGACTCTGTTGTCTTTCTACAATAGACTAACACGGCTTCCCCTTTGGAATATGTATATATTGGTTCAGGTGGGGGGCTCCCACTCTTACAAATGCTTTTAGGAGATAGATTCTGTTGTGCTTCGTTAGCTATCTATGCTCAATTATTTTTGTACTTTAATACTGAGCTCACTTTTTAATAAAGCAGGGAAAGACAATTATCTGCTGAAAAGCAGAATGTACTTTTGAGAGAACTTGTAAAGTTTCCTAGTCACATTTAATTGAAGTCTTGTGAGAGCTTGGCATTACAGGAGCCTTATGAGTGAAATAGTAAAATGTAATATAATAACTTAGTAATATAGGGCCTGCTGCTGTAGTTACATTTGTCAATATCTTTGTGTATTATTATTGCTAACCCCAAATATTAAACTTGATTCAGACCTAAACAAAACAAATTAAACTGATTTAATCATAAAATGATTTTTTTAAAAAAAAATTGAGTTTGTCTTCTGCATATTGAATCCTTAAGATACACCTGACTTTACATTTTCAAAATTTTCTTAACCATAGGGGCTAAGACAGAGTTCAAAAGAACTACCAGCAGATATTCTTTGTAAATAATAGGACATCAGGAGTTAGGGCTTTAAAAAACACCAAATATCACAAGACTCAGAATAAAGATCCAAGAGTTTACAAGACTGGTGATTAAAGGATCAGGCTCTAAAGGCATAAGGGGGAGCCAAGTGATGCATCGTTTGCTACACAAGGGTGTGTCTCACCCTATAAGACTGATCATCTGAGTTACATGGTATTGTTTGTTCTGTGTGGATGAACTAAGCTTTCAAAATAGAGAAAAATCTGAACCCAGTCATCACTGATGCTTTCTTTCTGAAAGTAAATGTGAAAATCAAGTGGGTAAAAGGATTTATAGAGCTTTTTCCTTTTCTCGTTTAAACAAGAGTACTGTTAGTCATGGCCAAAGATCTCACACTTAAATACAGAGATTCCTCTCAGACTGATGAAGAAAGACAAAAGCCAGATTTACTGGCTGTTTAGCAGTGTCCACTCAGTTTTCTTTGGTCATGTTTGTGTTTACAAGGACTATGCTATTGGCTAAGAGCCCTTTCACCTTTGTCTGTCTTGCTCACGGATTGTCACTGCTTTTGTCAAGGGAGGTTCGGGGTCCTTTTATGGTAAGTATTCCATCTCACACACAATATTTCACATTGTCTCCATTTTATGCAACCACTATCCATAGCCATTCATTTTTAAGGGAAATTGTACAGCTTTAATTGCACTTGGTATATTAAAGCCATACAAAGTCCTTAGTGCTGAGGCAGTTACCAGTAGAAACGTTCCAAAGGGGTAGCTGTGTTAGTCTATTGCAGAAAAACAAGAGTCCTGTGGCACTTTTAAAGACTAACAGATTTATTTATTGCATGAGCTTTCGTGGGAGAAAATCCCACTTCATAAGATGCTTTGAAGATGGGAAACTTACAGAATGGGAAGAAATTAAATGCAGGGGAGTGTATGACATAGGATCAGGTCAGGCTGTAACAGCAAATCAAAATAGGTGTTAGGATTCAAACACTGGGGAACAGCACATAGAGGAAGGTGAGATCAAATCACCTGTTGTAATGAGAGAAAAATCTGTAGTGACAAATCTGACATCAGAAATTGCAACACTAAAAAAGCAATGGGGAACACTTAAATCTCTCTGCTCACTCCATTGATGACTTGTTAATAGCTGTGTTGAAACAGATGAATAACAAATCACAGCTTCAAAGAGAAACTGCAGAACACAAATTTATATGCAAATTTGACTCAGTTGCCTTGGGGTTAAAGAGGGACTATGGATTTTTCTCATTACAACAGGTGATTTGATCTCACCTTCCTCTATGTGCTGTTCCCCAGTGTTTGAATCCTAACATCTATTTTGATTTGCTGTTACAGCCTGACCTGATCCTATGTCATACACTCCCCTGCATTTAATTTCCTCCCATTCTGTAAGTTTCCCATCTTCAAAGCATCTGACGAAGTGGGATTTTCTCCCATGAAAGGTCACGCAATAAATAAATCTGTTAGTCTTTAAAAGTGCCACAGGACGCTGTTGTTTTTCAGTAGAAACGTGTTTCTGTCAGCATGGCTAGTTTTGTTTGGGAAGGGGAATAAGCTACACCAGTGGTTTTCAGATTTTATTTTTTTGTTGGGACCTAGCTCCCAATCCCTCAATCATGTTGCAACCTCCTCTCCTGAAAAAAAGCCATGTCGGGGGGTCCCCAAGCATACAGTTGAAGAAGCCCAGAGGGCTTTTTTCCACACTGTCCTTCGAGACCTCTGCCCCAGTGGAAAGGGGGTGCTCTGGGTGGCTTCTTTCAGCTGGGAGCAGGTGTCCCCAGGCATACGGTGGAAAGGAGCCACTCCAGGAGGCTTCTTCCTGTGGGGTGCCAAACTGGGGATGGGATAGCAGGAGTGGGAAATTTGAAAGGGTGCCAGCCACCACTGCTACCCTGTGCCCCAGGGTGGCTGGGGTCCTTTTAAATTTCCCACCACTGTTACCTTCCTAAGTAAGGCTTCAGGGAAGCCTTAGAGAAGCCCCAGCCCAGAGGCTGTGCTGGGGTAAGAAACTCCTGCTCTGGAGCAGCACCCACAAAGTTCAGGGCAGCCCTGGCCAGGTGTGAAGCATGGGCCAGCCCCCGGAGTAGCCCAGTCAGCTGAGTGCAGGGCTGGGAAAAGTAGGTTCGATTGAAGAGCTGAAGCTGAGTATTTTTACTGACATGCCAGAAACAATATAATGGCATAAAGGTGTGTACAGAGAACAGGGCTGGCCCAAGGGTTTTTGGTCCCTAGGCGAACTATGATTTTGGTGCCCCTCCCCCACATTTTATAAGCGATAACGTATGTAAAAAATTCTCGTCCACCTAATTTGGCGCCCCTGAAAGCCTGGCACCCTAGCGACCGCTAGTTGTTACATGCTGGCTTGGCCCTGCAGAGAACTTTGGAATTTCCCAATGGTTTTAGCTGCAGTTAAGCAGTCAGTCGGGCTCTTGCAGGTGCAATAATAAAGTCCTGAGGAGAACAGGTTTGGGACACAAGCAGCGACTCCGAACCTGGACAATCAAGGTCACATTTTGGTTTGTTTCTACCCCATTTTACGGCCATTTCCGTTTATTCACGGCTTTACGGAGGTGTGAAAACTACTGTTTCTCACTGACTCTGGCCGGCATCTGCCCCGGTTATCTCCGGATCCCCCTTTCTGAGGCAGGATGTGTCCTGGCCCGGGGTAGCCGGATGGGCGCCAGGCCAGCCCTGGACAGTTCTATCCGCCTGGGACCTCCGCGCGCCCCCCGCTGGCGCGTCAGACTCCGGCCGTTCGCGTTCGGCCGGAGCTGCCCCGCCCCGCCCCGCCCCGCCCCGCCCCTGGACACGCGCTGATTGGTTCAACCGCCGCGCTCGGGACAGCGCTCGGAGGCAGTGGGGGCGGGGCAGTCAGCCGTTGGTTACCGTTACCCACCAGAAGAGCCTCCAGGGTAGGCGGGCGGGGTGCAGCGGTGCCGGCCCGGCCCTGGCGTCTGTTTACACGGCGCGGCCGCTCCCCTTGTCCCCCAGACCGCGGCTAGCACCCATCGACCCGGCCCAGCCTCAGCGGGCGCGGAGCTGCGGCAGTCCAGGGAGAGCCGAGCCCGGTCAGCAGCCGCCTCCTGCCGGGAAAGGCCGCGGCCTGGCGCTCAGGGGCTGATTCACACACACCCCGGCCCGGCCGGCGTCGTAGGGCCCCGGCTCTCAGCAGCTCGGGTGGGGGGACCCGGCGTGGTGCCGGTAGCGAAGGCGAGCAAGGCGGTTCCTTCTCTTGCTCCCCTCAAGGCTGCGCGCTCCCTTCCTGGCGCAGCCCGGAGGGTCCCGGGTGAAACAGACGGGGCGGAGGAAGCCCGTTCCCGCGAGGTTGCGCTGCGAGGCTCAGCCTGTCCCTGGCTGCCGGTGGGAACAGTTCGCTCTCACTGCTTCCGGCTTTCCTGCGGCTGCAAGCCCAGCTGGGCTCTCCTGCGCTGCAGAACAAGATTGGTGCTGGTTCCACTGCAGCAGGCGTTTGGGGGAGAAGGGGCTGTTAAAAGTATTCTATTTAGTGCCTGCTTTCTGGTGAACAAAATAACACCAGGCCCCAGCGAGGATCGAACTCGCGACCCCTGGTTTACAAGACCAGTGCTCTAACCACTGAGCTATGGAGCCACCTATCATTTAAGTTGATATTAATGCTTACTCTGTTCTCTGTTTGTATTTCTAGTGTGTAGTCAATATCTTTGCCAGCACAGTCTTGAATCAGCATTAGCCTCATGTCTACTGTTTTCAGGAAAACTCTTGATGCAGTAGAAGATTTATTATTTAATTTTTATTATTTTTAAACTCTTAAAAAAAGACATTTTAAAAGCAGAGTTAGACACTTCCAGGCTAACTGTGCTAAGATTTAATGTGGGGAGAACTTGGAGTGAATTTTACAACAATTACATTTATTTAAATGGCATCAGTAATATGGTCATTGATAGTAATTGAATAAAAATTGCTATTACAAAATTGAGTCTGTTAATCAGACAAAACCCTCTTTTCAAGGCTTTCAATGCACATTATTTTAGCCTCCTAATAATTCTGTAAAGTGGATTAAACTACCTACACCAGCGGGGGCCAGGTCTGCGAGGAGGAGTGGTGGGGAGCCGACCAGCGACAGCCAATCAGAATGTAAGTAGCATACAGCCAGTGGGCTACCGCAGCTAATTCAAGGGGGAAAGAAGTTGGTCAGGGTGTGTGGCATGTGGGCTGCCTTGTGAGAGCTTAAACCTAAGCTGGCTGGGCAGTTCAAAGCACTAGCTAGGCCATTTTGGAGCATCCTTTCCTGTAGGTTGGTTGGCTCTCAGCCCAGCTTGATGTCTTTAGCATGACTAGGTTTGGGGTGGGGAATAGAAGTGAACCCCATTTCATGGTAGCTACACATCCTTGGCTTGAAGACCAAGGATTTTACATCTGTTTCTCAAGTTAGTGAGGCATAAATGGTATCCATTGTAAATCTCCCAGTCAGTACCTAAGGACGTGAGTATATATTGCTCATTATATCCACCCTATTTTTCATAGGTGAAATGTGTTTTAAAATGATTCATTAATTATTTTCAACAATTTCAATCTTTGAATAACTGGGAACAAACTAAGAAACAAGGTAGTAGAATAAGTGATATTTGTACCCTTTAAATGAAGGGAGCAGTGAACCATAATATATCTCTCCATTTCTCAGGCTATGGTGTTGCTTAGTCAAAAAGACAGGGTTGCAATCTTTGTAAATTTATACATTTTACTAGCAAAACTAGAATTGAAAAAGAAAAAGAAATATACGGAAAATAAAACAAGATGGGTACAGAATAGTGATAAATAGCTTGTCTTAAAACTTAAGAAGTGAAGATTCAGTCACTGCAGATGAAGATTTTAATCACAAAATATGAATATACATTTAATTATCTTAAAACATATATCTTCTGAGTAGGTAATTTTGGCACCAATATAGGCTTAAAGAGCCACAAAACAGCCTCTCCAATTTGCTAAACAAGTTGTGTGTCCAATATCCATCAATAATTCTAAAATTACAATTTAGAAATTTAAAGTTACTCAAGTGTCAATTCATTTAAAAATGGCCTTCCCAGGTTTTATCTCCTGGGGTGCGTCTACACTTGCAAATTAAGTCAACTTAAGCTTGCTTAAATCGACTTAATTTACTCTGCGTCTACACTACATTTTCCTTAAGTCGACTTAAGGAAAATTAAGTCGACTTTATTAAACCTCTTTTAAAGTCGACTTTAGGCTTAAGTCAACTTTCTAAAGTCAACTTAAGCCAGTGTAGACCTGGAGTAGCCCTAAGTCGACTTAGGGCTCTCCAGGCCTCCCCTACTGCCCTCCCTGCCGGGGGGAGGCACGGGGAGCCTGGCATGCCTCCCCACAGGGCAGGGCAGAGCCCTGCCCACCCTGCCCCTATGCCCTGCCAGGGTCCCTGTCCCCCTTTGCCCCATTGTACCTAGGTACAATGGGGCAAAGGCTGAGCCCCCTGGCAATTGGCAAGGGGTGTCCCCCCCTGCCACCGTGGACCTCTCCCAGGTCCACCTAGGCCCTAGAAGTTGACCTAGGTATCTAATATGGATGCTCTTGGTCAACTTTGTAAGTTCCCCCTTAAATTGACTTAATTTTATAGTGTGGACATGCTAAGTCAACTTAACAATGTCGACTTAGCTAAAGTCAACCTAAATTACCAAGTGTAGACATAGCCATAGTCTATAGCCATATTTTCCCTAAAATATTATAATATGACACTAATATATACATTATTTTCTACAAAGTGCATGAGGCACAAGGCACCATACTAGTACCTGTATAAAATGTAGTATGTCCAGTTAAGGAATGTTTCTGTGCCTTGTCCTGATGTTATTTTTGCTCAATAGTCCTTGCATGAAAGGAAGTAGCAAACTGAAGCATTACAATTTGTTTTAGACAGTCTTTGAGGGGATGTCTGATGGCTTCTTTCATATTTGCCAATCTGGCATGGGCAATCAAGTTGCAATGGCTCTCTGACAGAGTTGACTGTCCAACTAGAATTTCCATAACCTTGGAAATTGCGTTTTCACAGTCCAATGAAGCAAAGAGTAGTCCTTGTGATTTTGTTTTGCAATTGAATGTCTCTATTTACTTTCAGAACCCAACAGTCTGTGCAGACTTTACATGCAAACACTTTATGAACTTTTCCCTGGCTCTTATTTTCAAAACTTAACTTGTGAGGTATGGTTGGATACCTACCAAAAGGATCCTGAATTTTGCAACCAACCAACCAACCAACAGCCTCAAGGCCCCCTCTCATTCATTCATTCATTCATTCATTCATTCATTCATTCATTCATTCATTCATTCATATCACTACCAATTTTATCACTATATTTGACTTTCTGAACTTTACATAGAGTTCCCATAATTTAAGAGGCTTTTAGTCTCCATTCATGTGGCTCACCAATTACAAGCCATTTCGTTATAGTCTGGAACTTGATTAAAGCAGGAAAAAGTTACTGAAATAATCCATAATATGCATCTTTAACTTTTGCATATGTTTACTTTTTCTCTGTCATTTAGTTAAAGTCACTTGGCCCAGGGATATACTTACCGTGGAATTCAGCAGCAGTCAAAGGGAGGTACACAAGCTCCATAAAAGAATTTGCATATCTCCCTTCGACTATCCAACTCCTACTTACTGCGGTGGCTCCACTGTGCTGAGTCGAAGGGAAATGCCCTTCCTTCAACTCAGTGTTATTCCACTTGAGGGAGTGGTGTTATCAGGTTGATTTCCTGATTGGTTGAGCAGGTCTTCACGGACCTGCTCAATCAATCTGGAAAGATTGTATTGGTGTGGTGGATTTGCCGCTGTCAATATAGACTTGCCCTTGTGCCTCCATGTTTCCAATTTTGAGTCTGTTTTTTGTTTTTTCCATCCTTTAATAGATTACATGTCAGGTTTCACCTATATTTAACAATACTCCTATCTTTATTCTTAATCTGTTAAACTTTATTTCAGTAGTAATTTTTATTGTTATATATATTACAAAGGATTTATCTGGCTATCTCAATGAACTATTTAAAGCCATTGGACAAATAGTGAGAAGTTTCCATTTTTGGTCTCTTTTCTACAGGCATGCATTACTTAAACTTATTTTTTATGTAATTACACATACATTAAATTATTAACCCATATTAATTTTAAATCAATATGAATTCAATATATATCTTAATGGTAGTATCTGTATTGTCCTTACTTGGCCCTTAATTGAATGGGGTATATAATCACCTTATGAAGAAGGAAAAAAAGAAATAATATCACATATTTTTATACAGTTTTAGCATCTGGAAGAAAACGCATCATTTGTAATGAGTAATGTGCCAGCAGTGTTACACAAAAAATACAAGTGTAAAGGCATTGAAGATAAAGCTATGACGTAGCTTAAGGTAAGCGTACAAGTATCTAAATATTTACATTACACTCAATATGTTTATATCAGACTCTGCCTAGTCTGATTATGTAATCACCGCACATGATCATCAGGTGTGATATACAGTACACACCAAACAATAGAATGGATAAACACTCCTACTTAGAATTTTTTTGTAGCTAACATAGGTAAAAAGTGTACTAATGCATTACTGCCAGTAGATGAGCAGACTGAAGGAATCAAATACACCAAACACTCAATGATCATTTCTGTGAGTGAGACAGAGCCATCACCACAGCAATAAGGCTGGCAATAGAAACAGCACTGTAAGGGGTAAGAAATATGGCCGCCCTCTAAGACAGTCATGGAGGGGGGCAATCCCCCGTAAGGGGGCAGGACTAAAAGCTCCATCCCCACCTGACAGGAAGCAGGAGGGTGGAGCAAGGAGGAGAAGTATAAAAGGGAAGCCCTCTCCCTCAGTCAGGCCCCAGCAGGCACAGAGGAAAGACCTCTCCACCTGCTCCGAGGGCTGTGAGTCTCACCAGCCTAACAAGAAGGCCTGGCCTGAGCTCCCTACAGCCTGGGGGCCAGAGGACCGCCCCGAGTGGCTGGTGCCTGGCCAGCCAGAAGAAACAGCAGGCTGCTGGGACCTAAGGGAGCAACCCTCCGATAGGGAGCCAGATACCCAGTGCCAGAGGCGTCGTTGTCGTCGGGCTGGCAGGGCGCCGGCCCTGGGTAGAAAAGCCTGAGCCCCAGATCTATTCCGGGGCCCAGGAACCCAGAGGACTCCGGCAGAACGCATGTTCCGCTCTGCCCTACCCTGCCCTGCAGGCAGGCTGCTGCTCAGCTGGGAGCAGCGGCCGCCAGCCGGGCTGGGGAGTTTTCAAATCTCCTGCCCTGAGCATGCTCCGAAAGAGCATGCTCAGGGTGGGAGCGGCCTCCTGGCCAGCCCAACGCCAGACGCCCCTGCAGCTCTCTGGCCACGTAAGCTCGGGGACCGGGCGGGTGAGTGCTGGGGAGCTGGGACCGGGAAGGCTGGGCGGTCTGGGGAGCTGATGGGGGACGGGCAAGCTGGGAAGCTGATGGGAAACTGGGGGGTTGGGGAACAGGGGCCAGGGAGCCGATGGGAAACTGGGGGCTGGGGAACAGGGAACGGGCGGGCTGGGAAGCTAATGGGGTACTGGGGGGTCGGGGAACGGGAGCCGGTGGTGACCGGAAGGGTTGAGGCATTGCCGCCAGGGGCAGGGAGCTGCCGGGCAGCGGAGATCGGGGGTCCTGGAGAGTGCCCAGGCCAGAGAGGACTCGGGTTTGGGGTTTCTAAAGGGGACTGGAGGTGTGGGGTGGGTTCCCCTGGGGCCCCCGGCCAGCTCACTGCCTGGAAGATGGGAGCCAGGCTATGGCTGCTCGCCTCCCCTCCGAGCTTGGGGATGCAAGCAGCCCTTATTTTCTCTTCTTTCTTTCCTTTTCTTCTCCTTCCTTTTTTTCCTTCCTTTTTAAAAAAACCCAACCTTTAAAAATTAATTTTAATTAAAAACCTTTCTAAAAGGTTTTTAAAAACCTTTCTAAAATTAAAATTTAAATTAAAAGTAATTCAAATTCAATTAATTAAAATAAACCCAATCAATTGTGATTAATCATTTTAATTAAATTAATTAATTTTAAACTTTTAATTAAATAAACTGGTGGCCCTTCACGGTTTTAAAATCTGTATTTTGGTCCCTCAACCAAAAAGGTTGGGAACTACTGATTTATAATGCAAAATTTTAAGTGTGTTCATTTGCTTATTCTTTCTTTCTAATGATACTGCTATAGTGGGGGGAAAAAAGAGTCCTGTGGATTCTAGGGGTGTGGCCTAGCTGGGGGTGGGGCTAACAGAGGGTGGGCTGGGGGCCAGAGCCCTGGGTCTTTTTGCTATCCAGCAACGTCCCTGCCCAGTGCCCTAACCCGGAGCCCTGGGAGCTGTAGATGCTGCCCTGCCACTGCGATCAGGAGGAACTGCCCTCAGTGGAGGACCTGGAGGAACAACCCATAGCCCTGGAGCCTTGAAGACCAGAGCTGCCCTCCGCCAAGGACATGAGCGAGACACTGCCAGCCCTACCACCTCCGGGTGAACCCGATGGCTTTGGGAACTTCCCAATGGCGGACTACCCTGGTGTCCCGTAAGAGTGCTGAACCAGGTACCCCAGGGGGAATAGAGGGGGAGAATGCAACCTAGTCCGGTGGCCCCTCGACAGGCCTTGGAATAGTTGACCTGGGGCAGCATGTTTTGGTAGGAGCCCTGCTTCCCCACACCGGAGACACCCTGGCACTACCCGGGGTACTTGATCCCTCCTGCCATAGCCACTGAGGCTTGTTAGTCATGTCCCTTCCTCCTGCACAACCCCAGTAACCCAGCCCTGACCATGAGCTTGACTCTTAGAGCTGCCTACCCCGCCCTTCCTGGGGGCTGGGAGGCCTGTTGCTATATAGAGACTTGCCCTTCCCAGGGCTAGAGACTGTTGCCAGCCTTGCCCTGCTGGAGCCGACAGGCCTGTCGCGGGTTGGAGGCGCTCCTGCCCGGAGCCTCTCGCTTACAAGCACAAAGCAATATTTAAAAGGCAGCCCCAGAAGAGGGTTACCCTGATTTTGCAGTGTTGTAGGTATATTGGTCCCATGATAGTAAAGAGACAGGGTGGATGAGGTAATATCCATTGTTGGATCAACTTCTGTTTCTTTAAACTTTCAAGCTTTACAGGTCTCTTCTTCCAATCTGGGAAAGGTACCAAGAGTCACAGCTAATTCAAGGGGGAGCAGATTGTTCGGTATAAGTGGTTAGCACATATTCTAATCTAAGGTGAAAAGGTCTGTTGACACTCCTGCAGTCATAGGATAAAAAAGGGGGCAAGTGGATTAAAGATGAGATTACTCTATGAAGCCGTTAAAAGTCATGGTTTTAATAAAGACACTGTTCAGTTTATATTGCTTTGGGAAACGGCTTCAGCTAAACAGCAAAAAGTCACTTGTATACTATGAGTGTATGCCCATCGACTATATCAACTTCTGTTAAGTCGACTTTTCAAGTGTAGACATAGCCATCATGAATAGGTCTGGAGAATGTTTTTAGGGAGATAAAAAGAAACTTGGCTATCTTCTGTCTAAACTTTGTGTCAAAAAATGCAATTATCTATTGGTCACTAGACAAATGTTTGTGATATTTCCAGACCATCGCACATGCCCCTTTCCTCTTCCATTTTTGGCACATGCCAATCTGTATGGGTACTAACAGAGTCAAGCAGAAGTGCCTCTAACATCTGGGCAGACAGTTGCCCTTTAAAATGGGATACAGATGTTACTGGAAGTCACATAGGTGGAACCTAAACACTGTATTAAAAAAAAAAAAGGTGAGAGGCCAGCATTTGCAGATTCAAAAAGCTACAGAGGGTGAATTTCACATGTTTTAAAAAAAATCAGTATGATTTAGTTTTTAAAATCTATTAAACAGCTGGACAAGAAAAGACCAAACTCTAAATACACTCTATCATTTCTGGTGGATTACTGAAGCATTAAACATGTTTTGTTCGTTCTTTAAAATTATTTCTTTTGGGTGTTCAGTGGGGTGGTGTTGATAAAAGTGAGGGATTAATAGCCCCTAGATAAAGACAGACCCAGTTCAATGGGCACCCTGTAAAACTCCCTTACGTAACTCTGGCAGTATAATATATTAATATTTTACAACATTTGAATATATATGATATCATTTTTCATGCAAAGGGTCGACTTCACAACAACTTTTTACAAGTTTGCAAATGAAAAGTTTTGTAGTGGTATTTGAGTGGGGGACAGTAACCCTTTTCTGTGGTGCTGCTTCCCCTTCCTGCAGGGGTCACAACAGAGAGCAAGAACTGAGGAGCAAATCTTAGGCCTCATCTATACTGCAGACAAAGCATCAAGCTAGAGAATGTGTTAACTAATACATGATCAAACACAATTTTGCCTTTAGTGTGGACAAAGGGTTATTTAATTAAATGTTACTCATTTCGGTTAACTACTAGATTCTCCAAATGTCCTTTTCCACAGTAAGAGAAAACTTGTGATTGAATCTGGAGTTACCTGTGAATTTACACCAGTCTAACTGAGATCAGAGTTAGGCTCTTAGAACTCACATTCCATATGCCCTTTCTGCATTGCTTTAAATTCAACTGCTAGTCTGAGAAGTAAACCACTGAAATGTCTCTTGAGGTAACTAGGCTTCCAGGGGTGTCAAACATGCAGTCCATAAACCTCTTCCATGGAGCCCATGACTGCACTCTGCGGGACCACACTCTCTCCCTAACAGAGAAATAGAGCGTGGTCTCACATACCCAGTGCTCTGCAATGCCGCGAGATTGTCAGGTCTTGCAACATAACGGAGAGCTGGGTATGCAAGACTGCGCTCCATGGCTATGTCTACACTTGTTAATTTAAGTCGACTTAGCATGTCCACATTCAAAAATTAAGTCGACTTACAGGGGACCCTGCCAAATCGACCTAGAGCGTCCACAGTGGACACCTAGGTCGACTTGTAGGGGCTAGGTGGACCTGGGACAGGTCCACGGTGGCAGGGGGGCACCCCTTGCCAAGTGCCAGGGGGCTCAGCCTTTGCCTCATTGTATCAAGGTACAATGGGGCAAAGGGGCACAGGGACCCTGGCAGGGCATAGGAGCAGGGGGGGCAGAGCTCTGTTCTGCCCTGTGGGGGGGGGCACGCCAGGCTGTGGCTGTGCCAGCCACCCTGGCAGGGAGGGCAGTGGGGGATCCCTAAAGCCCCCTAAATTGACAAAGTTGACTTAGGGCTACTCCACATCCACACTGGCTCAGTTGACTTTCTAAAGTCGACTTAGCCAGAAAAGTCGACTTAAAAGGAAGTTTAAGAAAGTAGACTTTAATTTTCCTTAAGTCGACTTAAGCAGCTGCTTAAGTGGACTTAAGGAAAATGTAGTGTGGATGCAAATTAAATTAAGTTGACTTAAGCAAGCTTAAGTCGACTTAATTTCTAAGTGTAGACACACCCCATGAGATCACACTCTCTCCCTAACAGAACAGAGTCCTGTGGCACTTTTAAAGACTAACAGATTTATTTATCGCATGAGCTTTCGTGGGAGAAAATCCCACTTCGTCAGACGCTTAGCTAAGCTAACTATTTTCAGATTCGCACCTTTTTTTTAAAGAAAGTATTATTCTTTCAATTACAGACAGGATCCATTTGTCGGTTATACCCAGAAGGACAAAACAAAGCATTAGATGCAGCCAGATAAGTGTCTAAAAAAATAAAGTACAGTTGTTTTTCATTCTGGTAGAGTGGATTGGTTATGAAGTCTTTCACCTGTAGAGTGCTTGGCAGGGCAGCAATTCTGACCTCACCGCACTTGTGAGTTTTCCTGTTGACTTCAATGAGATCAGGAATGCACATCTGGTTTCAATATGGCTGAAAGTTGTAGCCATTTGAAGGCTGGTGTGAAGGTCTTTGTGAAATGACTTTAGTGGTCTCAGTCCAGTTCCTAGTGGACAAATGTCCCCATCACACACAAAAGAAGTACTGCCACAATAGGCAATCTTGTTGGCTTCCTCTGGATGAGATCAAGAATTAAATGATCCCTGGAAACTAAATTGACTTTTCCTCCAAAATAGGTGGACTCTCTACAATAGACTTACAACACATTGATAAGAGTAATATGAAGAAGCGTTCGCTGTAGATTTGATGTCTTGAGATTTGAGTCTGCCACTTCTGCCAGACTTAAAATTTAGGACATTGAAAGACAAAAGTCCACAATCCTTAGATTTAAGCAAGCAAGGTGGGAATGAAACAGAAGTTTGGGGAAATAATTACCAATAAAAAAATCTCATCTAAATGACACCAGCTATATTCATCACTATCTCATGAGTTTCTGCCTGTGAATGGGTCAGCTATATATTTACTCTAAATAGTTATTTCTAATGCCCATCATTGCTGTGTTTCAACATCAATACTTTTCCATAGAGAAGTACTGAAATGTTAGTGTACTGCTAAAAAAGGCTACCATTTACAATAGAATTACTGCCTTATTTTGGACTGTTATTGTGGAATATTGTACTATTTTTTTATTTGGGAGCTAATCTAAATCTAATCTAGTATTGCTAATTTTAAGTACCCAAATTGATGAGATAATATTTTGGTATGTTACATAAGGCCACCTTCCCTAGGACATGAAAGCACTAATTTAATTTTATTTACTAATCAGACACCACTTGAAGCAGGTCATTTTGTTGGCTATAAGCAGGGCTTTTTTTTCTGCTGATACACACTGGTACTGCATACCGCATACTGTTTTTCCCTGGCTGGCCCACGGGGGGCCGGGATCAGCAGGGGGAAAGGAGCGGGTTCCCCAGGAACACAACGATCCTGTCTCTGGCCAGCCCTGCTGCCCAGCTGGGGGCCAGGGTGACCAGAGGAAAGGAACAGGTCTATCCAGGAGCACACTGCTTCTGTTGCTGGCCGGCCCTGCTGCACAGCTGGGGGCCAGGATCAGCAGGGGAAAGGAGTGGGCAGTTTAAGGCCCCAAGGTCTGCAATGTTGATACCTGTGAGTAACTTTAGTTTGAGATGACTTGTGTATAGTAACTTGTTTGTTTGCAGGGCTGGGGCCTATACTGGCGTTTCTGTAGTACACAGGACTCCTTGGCTATGTCTACCCTTGCAAGTTAGTTCGAATTAAGGAAGCTTAATTCGAACTAACTTAAGCCTTGGCCACATTAGGCTTTCATTAGTTCGAATTAAGGGCTTCCTTAATTCAAACTAAAATTTGATTGCTTAGTTTAAGCTAACCCTTAATTCGAAATAGTTTGAATTAAGTCAATGTGGCCATATTAGTTCGAACTAACTGCTTAGTTCGAACTAATCGGCAGATTGACCTTCATGCAACTGACTAATTCGAACTAAGCAAGTGCCCTGCATGGACATGGCTAGTTTGAACTAGCATTCTAGTGGGGCCATACTAGTTCGAATTAAGTTAATTCTAACTAAGTAAAATTAACTAATTTGAACTAGCATTTGTAAGTGTAGACATAGCCCTTGTTTGTTTTGCTGATCTAGACTAACACGGCTACCCCTTTGGAACCTATCCTGTGAAGAATTTTTAAAGTATTTATATTTATGTGGGGAAGAATCCAAGAAAGTCTGAATTGTGTGTCCTACAAAAGCATCTGGGTCTCCTTAAAATTGTTTGTTTTATCAATACATATTTATTTAGCATATGGACTCAAGAAATAGGACTACTTGAAAAGCTCATTAGTACGGTTTTCAGAAAAGCCAGTCCACCCCTAGAAGCAATGCAGCCAGACTTTCATCATCTAAAGACGCAGCCAGTTCAGATAAGTAATCTTCTATGTAAAATGGATTCACTGAGGTTTCAGTAGTGTAAATGAGAGCAGAATTTGACCATTTACAAATTAACCATATCCGTGGAACATCATTAATACAGAAGTATCTCATTGGGTCAAGGAGGTGCTGTTAGGGAAAAAAGTGCCTCACATGCATATCAGGCATAGAATATACCTGAATTGGTCTGAGTGATTTAAATGACTAGAACTAACGTGTATGAGCATATAATAAATACTCCACTGACACACCCCACTTTGCAAATATATTTAAGATGTGTTCTCTATCCTGAAGAGTTTGAAGTCTGAGCAAGACAAGATAAATATAAGACATAGGACAATGTGTGGAATAAAATTAACAGATTTATTTATCACATGAGCTTTTGTGGGAGAAAATCCCACTTCGTCAGATGCTTTGAAAGCGTCTGACGAAGTGGGATTTTCTCCCACGAAAGCTCATGCGATAAATAAATCTGTTAGTCTTTAAAAGTGCCACAGGACTCTGTTGTCTTTCTACAATAGACTAACACGGCTATCCCTTTGGAATTGGAATAAAATTGTATATGATTTATTTTTGAATTGTACTGTATATACTGTATAAGCGGTGTATGTCTTACACCCTGGACTTGTATGAACTAGTATATGATCTCCTGTGAACTAATGAGTGGCCTAGATCATATATTGCAATCCATACTTGTATAGAACATACAAATGTGTAAGACCTACTGTATGTAAATTATATGTCCTTTCCATATGGTGCCACTGTTCAGGAGATGGGGGGGACAACGGTCTGAGGATTATTAATTATGAGAAAAAGAAGGGATAGGTTAAAGAGGTTGCTCTGAAAAGACTAAAGAGATGAGTTCAAAAAGACTGTTTCAGCCAGAGGGGCCCCACAGAAGATGTCATGAAGATTAATTTGGGGAAAGTCATGAAGGGCCTGATTCAACAAAGCACTTAAGCACATGCTTGATCCCCACTGAGGTCAATGTGATTTAAGCATGTGCTTACAGGTAAACATCTGCTTCTGGGCTTTGCTGAACTGAGCCCTGAAAGATGAGGCAATTCTATTCAGGTATACTGGGCTCCACTATAAAACGTGACTCGTACATTTATTTAAGTACCCCATTTATTCAACAAGTACTCTGATGCATTCTGACCCTGATCCAATTTCCAATGACATTAATGGGAGCCTTTTCCACTGACTCCGGTGGGAGTCAGATCAGACCCACTACATATTGTGGAAGTCAGGACTTTATACACTCATAGCCCCTGACACAAATCTGAATGAGTCAATTCTAAATTTGCTTATGTAATTTACATTGAAATTAGCATTTATCAGTATTTTATCAGCATTTATCATTTATCAGTGAGATGTGTTAATTCATCAGGTTCTCAAATGTATTAAGATGGTCTTGTGTTTGTTCATCAGCCACATCTCTCTGGCATGTCCTATGGCAAGTCAAGGCTTACTTTAAATAGTTTTCATTTTAGTGGGGAAATTTATATGCACATAAAAACTTGAAAAAAAGATCTGTCATGTATGAAGAGCAGCTGCTAATATTTATGCCCTAAGGAGACTAACATGTTCTGATTTATGGAATAAACTCGAGAACAATTTATCCCCACGTGCAAATGCTAGGCAGCCTCATCGCTCTCTTTTGACATTCTCTGCGGTACTTTCAAAGCTTTTGGCACATTTGATCCCAGCATTAGCTCAACAATTCTGTTTCAAGGGATTTGTTAAAGCTCTGAAAGTTCAGTCTTGAAACCAGTGTTTGAACTATATCACCTGTCTGATCTCCCCACCTTGATTATGCATCTGAGACCAAGATGATATTGTATCTTGACTAGTAAAGGGTGAGCCCATTTGAATGAAATAAGCACCAACTTGAAACTCTCCAGAAAATGTAACCCAAATCTTCCCTGAGATTTAAAAAGATTTGGCTAATTCTTTTCCCATTATTTTTTCAGATCTGCATGATTGGTTCCATTTGAGACTCCCAGAAAAAATGGAAAGTACTATGAGCAAAGCTATTCTCAAGGTATTTTCAGACTGACCAGAAATAGGAGGAATTGTAAACTAAACCTGGGCCCAAGACACAAAGTTTGGATCTGGATGCAAACTTCATCAAAATGTATGGTTTTGGTTCAGCCTTTTATAGACAAAGGGCCAGATGTTCAAAACAGGGTTACATTCAGGGAACAGTCAAACATTCAGGGAAGTTTGAAACTAGTCTGTTCATTTGTTTTTTCTGCCAGTTGTTAACATGAAACTCAGATCAGGATCTCAATGTCCCACCATTCAGGGGAGTTCACATGCAGGGCTCTGATTCTGATCCATTTCTCCTGGAAACCAGAGCTGTGGGAAGGAAACGTAACAGGATTATCCTGTATTAACGGGAAGGTCCCAGCAGCACCTTAACTAGCCTGCATTGCATCTAAGTAATATTTTCTATTTCTGATCACCTGGTTAAACATATAATTAAATATTATTCTTTGTTATGAAATGTGTGTGGCCCACTTGCCATTTTGACAGTTCCCAGCTTGCTCCACAAACAGAACAGAACAGATGCAGAGGCTGATAAAATGAAACTGCCTGCCTAATTTGTGTTTGCAACCTAGATCATCAGTGGGAGCTGGAGGACTGTCATGAGTGCTGTGGAGTAGACCGTGACCTAAGAAACACCAAGCAGAGAACTAGAGAGTGAACTCCTAGTGGTAGTCCCATAGAACAGGAAAGGGAGCCAGTCTTCCTTTTCAAGAGAGGTGAGCTAACCTGCCCAGGTGTAGACAAAGGGGAGAGGAGATTGCATTGTTCAGAAAAGGACCATCTGCCAGACTCATTCAGTATCATCAGCACTTAGACTTCAAAATCATCTGCCAGGCCTGAAAAAAGTTTTGGTAGTTTCTTTTTGCCTTCTGGTTTCTGAGCTTTCAGGGTCCACTTGGGTCATGCCTCCTCAATGGCCACATGTGACTCACCAGTTGGGCACCTTCTGGTGATGGGAATGGGGAATTGCGCAAGTGGCTGCCCCATCCGGTGGTCAGTGCTCCATCTCTCAACAGAATCTAGTCCTGAGTCTAGTTCTAGGACCTCAGCCCTCCAACTAAGTCCTTTTAGTACCCCCCTTCTGGGGTAAAGTCCAGCTCAGGCTGGCCCATTTTGAGGCTGTGGCCAGCACCAGTCCTTGCACTGCCCACTCGTGGCCTGGGAGAGATGGGAGGAACCAGGGCCCACCCACTTCTCCAGGCCCCAACTGGGCTAGACCTCAATACCCAGCTCAGCCCATCCACAGTCTACTAGATCCCCTGAGCCACATCCATGCCTCCTCAGGTACCTTTTCACTCTTGTATAGGATCCAGGTTATCCGAGCTCTAGCAGTCCACAGTGCACTATCTTGGTCCTGAACTTGGGCCCCGGCCCCCAAGTCAACAGCTTCTTTCCTCCCTGCTACCCAGAAGACAACTACTCTAGAACTGAGGCTGCAGCCTGCTTATATCCAGGCTCCTCAGCCCTGATTGGTCCAATAAAAATCACAAGAGCTCATAGACTTTAAGGTCAGAAGGGACCAGTACGATCATCTAGTCTGACCTCCTGCAAAAGGCAGGCCTCAAGACCTCACCCACCCACTCCAGGAATAAGCCACTAACCTATGTCTGAGTTATTTACCTCCTTAAATCATGGTTTAACCCATGCCAATCAGCCCTGGGGGAAAATTCTTTCCCGACCCCAAATATGGCAATCAGTTAAACCCTGAGCATGTGCCAAGTCCCAACAGCCAGTTACCCAAGAAACAATTCTCTGTAATAACTCAGAACCCACCCCACGTACTCTCCCCTCTTAGGCCACTTGTATATCCACAATGCTGCTGACTTGTTAGGCCTCCCTTGCATCAGAATTCCAAGGAAGGCCAGGTTTTGAGCAACCCAAGGACCTGTTTGTTCCATTCCAGGAATCTCTGTAAAATAATATCACAATTTAGTGTTGCTTATACTTATACCCTGTACCATACTAGTAAGGGGGTGACTCCAGAGAGAGCTAAGACTTGGTGCCAGGGGCTCAGTTAAGTGGTGTGAATGCTCTCAGAGTTGAAGAGGTATGCTAGTTCAACAGTGCATCAAAGCAACATATAGGCCTGCAGTGATTATGAAATTCTTTATTGCAACTGTACCTTTCCTTGGTCTGTCCTATAGAGACTCCACACTAGGAATGACATGTACACTGATTGTCTAAGACCTGCAGAGAACCTGTGGGTTTGCACCCACTCTATTTTTATACTGTTTGGGGATTCTGATCGGGATGTGACTGTCTGAAAGAGGGCATATGGGTATTGTTATGAGGCTAACTTATTCACTGGTACCTCTGTTCCCCATGACTTCCCTTCCCTTTTCATTGACTTAGTGGACAAAGCATTGGATATAGGCTCAGGAGACCTGGATTCTGTTCCCAGCCCTGCCCATAGCTTGCTGGATGACCTTGAGCAAGTCTCTTCACCTCAGCTGCCCTGCTCTGTAAAATGGGGAGGATGACAGTGGCCTCTTGTAACTCACTTGGAGATCTACTAATGAGAAGCACACATACACATATATACAGCTGCTCTTGATGGTAAAGTCCACTGACTCCTCCCTCCTAAAAAAATCAGGGGCATGATTTAGGACCAATATATGATTTTTCATATAAATAATACATGCAATATGGCTGAGTTAATGTTGCTTCTGGAACCATTATTTTGGCATCTTATGTTTTATTAACTGAGAAATAGAATGGGATCAGTGCAATTAAAACTGTCATGCTGTGTATGCAGAAAACGGCAGAGTTAAGCGTTCAGGTCAAAACTTAATTTTCATTTTTTTCCTGGGATTTAAATGCTTATCTATGAAAACTTAACAAAGGGTTTTTTCTCCTCCCTGCTCCCCATCATTCAATAGGATTGACAACTGTGTTGAATCTTGAATGAATATTTGGTGCATTTGTTTGTGAATCCTCATCCTTTGGGGACCAGGATATTCACAGATCATAATGAGGCATGAAAGAGAGAATGGTGAAGTGATCTAAGGAGTTAGGCACTCATCTCCCTTTGAAACCTTTAGCTACTTTTGAAAATTTCAGCCTAAATGGTTTGTGGCAGAACAAAGATGCTGAATTCTATTAAGAGGGTTTTTTTTTCTTTACAGAAATCGTGTCACAGTTCTGAAAACAGAAGCAGGAAAAAAAAAAAAGACAACCTGTCCTGGGATCAGAACAGCAGAGGTTAGAAAGGTTCATGTCATGATATTGGTGTAAGCTTTTTACGTCTGCGTACTTGAAATCCGCTGAGCCTATTTTTACAATATAATACTCAGCGTTCATGGAGCCTGTTACAAATAAACTCATCTCTTCATGCCTCTGCTGGACAGCTGGGAAACTGGGGCAGAGGAATTAAGTACTACACAACTGGTCAGGGTTAGAACTGAGGCCTCATCATTCCCAAGCCTTGTGTTCATTCCTGCAGGCCCTGCTGCCTCTTCACAAATATTTTGTAAAACTGCTTTGACAGGACAGGTACACTTATTAATTGTGTAGGGTCTAGAATATTGTGGAAACTCTTGGAAACAAATAATAGTAAGCAGAGCATTTAATATAGAAGGTAGGTAATTCAATGCATTACAGTGATAATTGGAAGATAAAATCAACCCATTACAGACTTTTAGTTCCTTTGTGATCTTTTCTCCTCTCTTCTGCACTGATGGTATTATATAAGACTAGGAAAAGGCCATATTTTGTTTTCTTAATGTCTGTGGAAAGTCTCAAATCTCTATTCTTTCTTTGTGAAACTTTCCAGTGCTGAACCTGGATGATGATTCTTTTTTTTAAACAGGGAGTAGTGAAAAACATTAATTTAAAGAATAATTTGTTGATTTTTAACTGGATTGATGATTAGTTGTCCCATATCACATGGAGTGACATTGTGAGGACGAACAAGTTGCAGTCTCTGCAAAGCTCCTTAATTTGACAAAAAATGCTCATGTGACACAAACCTTTTCATGGTTACTAGAGAACCTCCAGTTATTTTTCCTATACTCCTCTTACTAATGCATGCTTGTTCTTAAGAGCTGTTTTTAGTACTCTGAAATGATTCTCCTTGTATTTTCTACCAAATGCTGGTCATGTAAATCCCTGTCATATATAGTCAGGGGTGGAGGAAGAGGAAAGAAAATTGTGAGCTAAAGAGAATATAATAGAGTTGATTATTCATCTTGTGGTGAATAGTATACTAGAGGCAAGTGTGTTTTCTTTAATTTGATTTAGCTAGTACAGATGCCATAACTAAAATATATAAATTAAATCAAATCTATTAAGAATTTGTTAATTAGCTTGTTTACAAGAGCACTCAAGAAAACTCAATGTTTCTACTAGATGTGATCAATGAAGTTTCATTTAGAGAAATACCAGAGAAACACGCTCTATTTGATATTTTCTCTAGGGTCCAATAAACAAACATCACTTATTGGCTGCTAATGTGGCTGTAGTTCTCTGCATGTGTATGGGTTTTGTGTGGAAGAAGGATTGTTTTTTCCTCTAGAGCCAAGATATCCCTCCTTTTAAAAATGTATCTTTGCCATGTGAAATGCCTGAAAACTTGCCAACCCAATAAATCTGAAGGTTATGTAGATGAAAATCCCAGTGCCCTTGGCCTTGATCACAGAGTTATTTAGATGAATTGACAGAATCAAAAAACCTTTATTCACTTTACTCCAGTTTTTGAGTTATTCCTTTAAAACCCTTCTCCATTCTCATTCTCCCAATTCCCTTTTTAACCTTTATCTCTTGCACAGCAGTAAAAGGGGACTTTAAGATCTTGTTCTATTTAAATGCTCTTTGGGAAAGTAGCAGCACCTGTGCCATTATTTCTCTTGCAGAATTAGGTCACTCTGTCAGTCATCACACTTGCGGCCTTGATTTTATTTATACAGGATTAATTTGCAGAACTGCCATACTGTTGTCAGAGGTTCTCCAGCAAGATATGCATCCTCAAAGGTGACTCTATGTCAAAATGTTACACGGGTCACCGTAAGCCTCGTTAGCTGCACATGGTTACAATACAAGCTTTACTCATGGTGGTGAGCGCTCACTCATGGAACCAGTCCCAGCATCTTTAGTGGACTACTCACGTAAATGCTCACCGACAGGAGTACAGGTTACAAAATTACACTCTTGGTAAGGACACTTCTGAAACTGCCCCAGACCATGTCCTTTGGTGTGCCTGTAAGACTGTACAAAAAGGACTACAATAGATCGCCTTGTTCCTGCTGCTTTGAAGCCCTGTGTTGGAATGTATTCTATGAAGTTTGGGACTGTAGAGCAGCTGTGTTTTTCAGGGACACTTTAAGACAATTTAGGGATCTCTGCACTTCCCCATGTAGTCCCATCCATGTACCAGGGCCGGTTCCCTGTTCCTCTGACCCTCCTTGGCATGGCAGCAAAAGAAGAGATGGTAAGGGAATCTATATCACTTGGAAGCTGGAAAAAAACTTCCTGAGATAATGCAGGTTCAATTTTCAAATGAGTGTCACATGAACAGCTGGCATAAATTAATACTTTCACCGATACTAAGACAAAAACATTCTTTCAGTGATGCCATAACAATTTATACTAATGAAGCTTTTGTAGATATACAAATCCCAGGTCAGTACATGTGAATTCAAAGTTTGGACATACAACATAGCCAATAGGTAGGTAAAATTGGAAATTATTAATTAAAAATAATGTACTGTGCACTTTCATCCAAGAATCTCTAAATTCTATACAAATATAAAAAATAAATCTCATAACCAGTCTGTGTATTAAGCCCTGTAAAATAATTACTATCTTTCTTTTACGAATGAGAAAATTGCCACAGAGAGAGTGACTTATCTGAGATCACATAACAAATTAGTGATAAAGTAAGAAAGAGAAACAGCCCACTGATCTAGTTTCCAGACAATATTTGCCCTGTGACCAGAGATTTTTGCCCCAAGATATCTAAACTATGGATTCTATATGAAGAGGCAATTGGCAGAAAAGCCTCAGAAGGGGTTTAAATTCCAGCAGGCTAGCAGTAGCATAGAGCTCTATACTGTTACAAAGTATCACTAGTAAGTAGGGTCAGTTACGAGGTAGTAAGGTGATAATTGGAAACAATTACGAAGTAGCAACAGTAGCAGGGAACATTTTGTGTTAAGCAATTAGGATAGTTAACACCTAGATGGCAATGTAGATAGGACCCTTTGGAAACTTAGGACTGAATCATTAATAGCCCTTTCTCCTACCATTTGGGAAACCATGCACACCTACAAGCTGATTCATACTTTACTTAATAATGTTATATCTCTTTACTAGATCAAACTTTCATTCTTTTCTCTCCCTTCTAGCCTTAAAATTGATCTTTAATTGCTCTTCCCCTTTTTCTTGCTTTGGTATATTCCTTCTCCATTCTTTTCTACTCACTCCCCCTCCCCTCTAGGGATGATCTCATTGTCATGTGATCCCTCTCCTCCCCCTCCCCCGTCTTATTTGACGTTCCAGCACGTTTTCACTCCTCACCCGTTCCACACTCACGCAAACCCACGCTGCCTCCCCTCCTCCCCTGTGGCAATCAATTGCAGGCAAGCTCTGTTGGACACTGAGAGCCTGGGGAGGTGCTGCCAGTCTGCCAAGCGACTGGTGACGAGCCGGAACACCACGACCCGAGATTGGCCACTCCAGAAAAGAACTTCAAGCCGGACCAGGCAACCTGCCTAGCAACTACTGATGGATCAGCGTGTCCTAGAAACCAACTCTCAACTGATCTACCAGCCTCCGTAGTTCAGACCGGCACCCCACAGCCCGGACGTGTTCGTTGCAGCTCGGACATGCTCTTCTCAGCTGCTTCTTGGACCCATCATCGTCAGCCTGGAGCCGCTTCTAACAACAGCCCGGACCTGCCGCAGCCTGGAGCCGCTCTTGCTCACAGCCAGGACCGGTTGTCCACAGCCCAGAGCCATCATCCACAGCCTGGAGCTGCCTTTCCTGGACCCGATCCTGCTTACAGCCTGGACCTGATCTACTGGTAAGGCATTGGTGTGTTAAGGATTTGAGGCAAACTCGGCTAACTCAGTTCCAACTTATATTGCCCAAATTCTAGCTACCTTTGCCTAAATGACAGAACAGAAAAGGAGCCATTAAGACAAGTCAGAGGCAATTTCAGAGGTTTGTAAGTATGACAGAGGTTGCGCTTGTGGAGCTTGGGTGTTAATAAAGCTGAGTGAATGTGGCTTGAGTGAGAAGGGCTCATCTCCAACCCATCCAGCAAATGACTGATCACCATTTGCTGAATGACATAGTAGATTAGGATTTTTAGTCATTATAAGGTATAGAGTGCAAGTTTTTAATGATAATGCTCATATGATAAAGTAGTTCAGCGGGACTGCAATATTCTATTTGACTGCTTAACGGTCATTTGACTCTGTTTATCTAATTCATGCCAAAATATACTCAATATTGCAATTTCATTGTATTAACGCTTATCAAATAAAAGATAAGATTTGTTTTGGAAGAATTTCCTGCCCTATGTGTGTTCTTGATCGACAGACTGTAGTCGTATTTTCCTAAGGTTTAGACCATTAAGCAAGCACACCACATTACAATTTTCTCCATTTAGTAGTTCTAAATAAATTTAACAGATACAGCCGGGTAAACTGAGGCACAGGGGTAACAGTCTGGCATCCCAGGGTGGGCCCGCTTGCTTAAAAAGGAAAATAACAGACACCTGAGCAGAGAAATCTGTTTAAAAAGTCAAAAATCAAAATTTTGATGTTTTGCATATTGAGTATATTTGCATAAATTTGAATATTAATGGGCATTTACAAGGTATTACACATATTAATAATGTTTTGTGAATGTTAATGTTTGATATGTGCATAACACACACAAAAACACAATACACGCACTACACAATACACATACACTAACACAGACACAAAAGAGTGCTATAAGGAAGGATCCATAGGAGTTAGCCAGATTGTGAAAGGAAAGTAGCAGTTTGGTATCTCAGGTCCAGTGTCTTTTTAAGAATACTGTAAAGAAATAGGTCAAGACACTGTAAAAAGTGACTTGATAGCCAAGCCTGGTGTTTTTATAGCACTGTTAAAGGATGATTCCAAAGGGGTAGCCGTGTTAGTCTATTGTAGAAAGACAACAGAGTCCTGTGGCACTTTTAAAGACTAACAGATTTATTTGTCGCATGAGCTTTCGTGGGAGAAAATCCCACTTCGTCAGACGGATGTTAAAGGATGGTTAGAGGATATGGTGTTCTAGCTGTATGACACTATAGGCAGGATAAGAAAGAGTAACACTCAAACACATACACAGCACACACACACATAACGAAAAGGAGCAGCAGCAGGTAAGCAAGGTAAGTTTAGAGAATAAGAAATTGTTGTGAAAAATTGCTTATTGTTTGCTGTTGTGATGTTAAATTGAGGTACCTAAAAAGGAGTAGAAGGTTTTAGATCTAAAACAAAGTGAATAGGCTACTCAATAAAGTGAGGAAGGTCTAGGACACTTATAGGAGTGAGTGTAAAAGTAAAAAAAAGAAAATAGAGTGAGCAGAGGCTCAAACTGATCAAAAATCCCGGGTAAATAGGATTAAAAAGAAATAAATAGTAAATAAATAGGCTAAAAGAGGATACAGAAGTACGGCAGGTAATCTCCCGCTGGAGAGGGTGTCCAGTACTGTTGATAAAATATGGAAGGAGTATCCCAGCCAAAGAAAGGCAAAATGTTTAAAAAGGAAAAGCAAAAGGAAAAGCAGAAGCAGAAACAGAATAGTGACTCTGAAACAATGTTAGGAGATAACCTAAAAGACTTTGTTCAGAGAATAGGAAGAGGTCCATGGAAGGAAAATGCCTTCACAGGACCAGGAGCCTTTCAACAATTGTGCAAACAGTGGAATCAATGAATCCATGCAGAGAAGAAAGGCATTTTTAAGGGGAAACCCACTAAAAAGGAAAGAAAACAGGCTGCAATGCAAGGGTTATATTTGGCAGCAATTAATTTGGATAAAGAGAGAGATGCCTTGGTAAAAGAAAAGAAGGTATTGGAAATAGAGAAGGATAAAATCAGTAAAGAACTGAAAATTGTAGAAAGTGAAGCAGATAATTTTAGAACACTTATGCTAACTCAATCCACTCAGTTAAGGAGATGCCAAAAAGAAGTGGATGAAAGAAAAGAAGAATCAGAAAGAATGATTAGCGAAATAGAGATGGAGAAAATTGGCAACAGTTAATCAGGCTGCTGTAAGAGTTATGCTTTCAGATGTGTGTAGTGAAATGTGATGGGTCAAGTGCTTCAACAGCATTGTTTAGATGTTTTTCTGAGTTTGGCAACAATCTAGCATTTACACAGTCCACTAAGGCCTGGTAAAACTGACATTTAGAAATTTCAATTTGCTTGTCAGCATTCACAGACATGTTTACACACATACACCTTTAAAGGAACCTGCAGCAATCGCCTCACAAGCCTCTTGGTAGAATTCTGAATCACACGCTCTGTGAGCTATAAACACCTGAACTTGTCGCCTTTTCAACTTACTTGCTGTAGATAATTTTACTGCAGATTTTTGCAACACCAAGGACAGGTCTGCAAGGTCCTCCAGAGCACCAAGCATGAGACCCAAGTTTTTAACAAAAACTGGATTCTCTAGGTTTTTTGCCATGCCAGCAAATTTTGCTTTATCTTTCCCTTCTAATCAGTTAATTTTTTCAAGAAGTGGTTATGGAGGGCTGCATACAGTGTGGCAGCTAGAGGCAACCCAACATACACATCTAATCCTATTAAGCTTGACTTCCAGACCCCTCACAGTCAGCCAACTCTCTCAAGCACTTCCGTGACTGACTGTACAGAGCATACATTGAATCCACAAATGATTTAAAGTGATTAACTTCACTGCAGCATTTGATAACATCAGCCATGGCCAAATCTAACCAGTGATTAAAACAATGTCAACTTATCAAAAGTGGAAATTGTGTTTTTAATTTTGCAGCAAACACCAGCCTTACTGCCTAACATGACAGAGGCTCCATCTTCACCTAAACCAATCTAATTATCTTTGAGAAATTCCTCCATGAACCCATATGCTGTCAAACACTGCAGCAAAGCTAATACTACGCCATCAGCATCATTGCTGCCTATGTTCAATCAGATCAAGAAAAAATGTAACAGGACCAATGTTTGCATCAAAAGTTATGCGCAAGTAAATTACAAGACAAGAAAGTTTACTTAAACTTGTACTCTCATCAATTAAAACAGAAATTTGCTGAGAAATGACACTAGAACACAAACTATGTTTCATCTTCACAGATATATGGTCTATTGTGTGAGCACAAACAGCATTGGTATGCAAAACACGACCCATATCAACACCATTTAACTGCTGTGAAGTAATGAGGTCTGGATGGTGAATGACCACCACCCAAATAAAAGATGTTAAATGCATGCTAACCTAATAACATGATCTACAGGGGTCTCAAATTCAAATCTCTACCAAGGCCACATGAGGACTAGGATACTGGCCCAAGGGCCGTGTCACTGAAACCTTTTCATAGGAGGAGTTATTATTAGAAGTAGAGATAGCACCGCCTGGGTAGCCCTGTGACATCTTTCTAGGGGCCTGAACAAAACACACATTTACTTTTAGAATTACTTCCATTCAAGATCCAGAGGGGTAACCACGTTAGTCTAGATCAGCCAAACAAAAAAAGAGTCCTGTGGCACTTAAAGACTCTCAAATTTACAAATTAACTACATTTGTTAGTCTTTAAATGTGCCACAGGACTCCTCCCCTCCCCCCAAAATAGCAGTATCATTAGAAAAACAAAGAATAAGCAAATGCACACACTTAAAATTTTGCATTATAAATCAGTAGTTCCCAACCTTTTTGGCTGAGGGACCAAAATACACTTTTTAAAACCTTGAAGGGCTACCAGTTTATTTAATTAAAAATAAATTAAAAATTGAATTAAAAATGATTATAATTAAAATTAATTGGGTTCAATTTTTAATTAATTGAATTAAAATTAATTTTAATTGAAATTTAATTTGAGAAAGGTTTTTAATTAAAATTAATTTTTAAAGTTTTTTTTTTTAAAGGAAGAAGAAGAAAAGGAAAGAAAGAAAGGGCTGCTTGCATCCCCAAGCCTGGAGGGGAGGTGAGCAGCCATAGCCTGATTGGGCAGGAGGCGGGGTGGCCCGGGGGGGACCCACCACACACCCCATCCCCTTAGGGACCCCGAAACTGGGTCCGGCCTGGGCACTCCCCGGGCCCCCAGTTCCTGCTCCAGGGGCCCCCTGTTGCCCAGCAGCTCCCTGGCCCCAGCTCCTCAACCCTCCCGGTTCCTACCCCCCACTGGCTCCGCGGCCTCGAGTCCCCATCGGCTCCCCGGCCTCAGCTCCCGGACCTTCTCGGTCCCCACCCCCTGATCCTCTCGGTCCCCATCGGCTCCTCGGCCCCAGCTCCTCGACCCCCCTGGTCTCCAAACCCAGACTGGCTCTGCGGCCCCCAAGTCCAACCCTCTCGGTTCCCAGTCCCCGTTCTCTGACCCCTCCCGCCCAGGTCCCCATCGGCTCCCCGGCCCGCCCGACTCCCACTGGCTCCCCAGCCTGCCCAGCCTTCCCGGTCCCAGATTCCCAGCACTCCCAGTCCCAGTTCTCTGGCCTCCCACCCCCACCCGGGGCCCCCAACTTACCTGGCCGAAGAGCTGCAGGGGTGTCCGGAGTCACGCTGGCCAGGAGGCCGCTCCCGCCCTGAACATGCTCTTTCAGAGCATGCTCAGGGCGGGAGATTTGAAAACTCCCTAGCCCAGCCAGCGGCAGCTACTCACAGCTGAGCAGCAGCCTGCCTGCAGGGCAGAGCGGAACATGCGTTCCGCCAGGGTTTTCTGGGTTTCTGGGCCCCGGAACGCTGGCCCACCAAATTTTTGGGCCCCAGAACGCCGTTCCAGTGCGTTCCAGCTTACTTTAACCTCTGCCTCCACCTCAAAGGCAGTATAGATACCCTAAAGAGGCAGATGAAAGCCTAGCAAAACTATTCAAGGTTTATTAGATCAAGGAATTCTAGTAGACCAGCAAAGTACAAACAATGCAGCTATTTGGCCAGTTCTGAAAGCAGATGGTAAGACATGAAGGTTAACTATTGATTTTAGACCCTTGAACAAAATAACTCCAATGACTGCATCAGTAGTGGCCAAATATCTGGAAGTAATAGCTTCTATAATGGGAGGAGCTAAATGGTTTACAGTCTTAGAATTTAGCAAATGCATTCTTTGCTATCCCTTTACATCCAGCTTGCTGGTACAAATTTGCATTTAGCCCTTTATTGAAAGATCATTTCAATAAATTATTGGTAATGGTATATATAAAAAGGAAATTGGTCAGGTTTGCTATATAGACCCAACATCTGAGTGTTCAACTTTAAATAAAAAGATCCTTCTAACACTCCTTGCATAACGATCAGGGGTAAAAATAGAAATCAGTGGCAAATCAGAAAGATTAGAAACTACAATTCCTTTAACCGCTAGAATAGGGAATAAAATAGTTGAAAATGTACGATTTGGATTAATGGAAGTAGAAGGACACCCCGATGGTGTAATAGGAATAGCAATCCTCAAAGCATTAAAATGCTCCATTGATTTTGAGAAAGGCTTAATATTCCAATTGATGTAAAAGAAACAATAATGAATTCAGAATTAAGAAATTTTAGATAAACATAAGGTCTATAGAAAATAGATGTAGATAAATATATAAATAGCTGGTTAATTTTATTTTAGGAAAAATGGAGAGTGACAGTGAAGACAGTGGATATGATAGTTCTGAAGAAAGATTGTTACCAGGAGAAATCATTCAATTAATAGAAGACATTGAACATAGAGTGCTTATCCCTGCAACACTGTATATAAGGGAAAATCCCGTGGAAACTTTCTTTACTATAAATACAGGAGCAGCATTTTCAATTTTAAATACAAGTGGATTTAACCTTGAAGAATTAGCCACAGAAGAGAGACAATGGGTACATTCAACAAGTGGCTGGGGTGAAGTCCCCATAAGTCGACCAATAGTGGTACAAATTGGAGACGGGATTGTGTGGAAGTTTTGGTCTGATGGACTTAGGTCCAGGACAGTATAGTGCTTTAGGAATAGATGCACTAAAAGTAATGAAATGTATAGTTGACATAGAAGGCAAAATGCTCCTTGAAGGAGATGAATATGATTAAATAGATAAAGAGAAGAACTGGTTAAAATAAATAGATAGCATAAATAGAGTAATAGAGTTAGGAATTTATAAGTGTTATTCTATATTTTAGTTTTAGGATGCAATGGAAAAACGGAGGAATGATAGATTGTTGAGAGTAAAAGAATATCCACCAAGAATTTGTGAGATACCAATATGGAAAGATGAACTTGATCGGTTAATAATAAAATGAATAATCCATTCTAGAATGGGTAGTAATAGACACGGGAGCAGTTATGACCATCTTAAACACAAAAAGTAACCCAGAAGCGTACTCACTACTATCCCGTAGGGATACGGTGTCAATGATAAGATTCAAAATGATTACATACAATGTATCTTTGACTACTTCAATTGACATTCAAATTGCAGATAGAACAGTGTATGGACTACGAGTGGGAATAAAAGAGTTACATGAAAACTGTTATGGATACTTGGGAATGGATGTGTTGGGAACTTTGAAGTGTCAGATTGACTTAAAAAGGATGGTGTTAAAATTAGACTAAATGTGTTGTAAAATAAATTATTATTTTTAAGTTGAAATAATATATATTAATAAGGGATTAAGTTTTTATTTATTTATTTTTTTTAAAATTTAGAGAAAGAAATGGCGTATGAACAGAATTTTGCAGGGAGAGCACTATCGGAAAGGATTAGGCAAGAAATGTTGGACGAAGAAGATGTTGGAAATAGAAGACTAGAGTGAATAGATAATGAGGACTGGGACAGAGAAATCTCGCCGGGTAGTGGCCTGGGAGACAATGAGGACCCAGTAGTCCAACTGACCAGGGACTACCATACTCCTGAGATCCTTGTACCTGGATTCCTTTGTTTTAATGAATGAACGTACCTCCAATATTTTAAGTTGAGTCCAAGTACCCCTTTTTCATTTATGAATATTTTTGGTTAATCTCCTTCCCCTTCTCCCCCGCCCCGTAACCACCCAAATGATCCCCTATGACAAGAATGTCCAAGTAAAGAAAAGCCGTCCCATAAAAATAATAATTGGGAGCAAGGAGATTAATCAAAGATTTGGATTAATAGAATTAAAGTAAAGAGAACCAGGTATTCTAGGGGAGGACATTTTAAGAAGGGGGGGGGGGGGCGGGGGGAGGTAATCAACTTAAATAAAATGATTATAAGAGAGGAAATGTTTAATGTGAATTAATTCTGTTTAAACATTACTGGTTAAAATAGTACCTTGTTAAATAAAAATTTACAAATTTCATTTTTATGTTTAGAATATAAAATACATGTATGATAGATAGTAAGGTAAATGGTTAAAATAGTAATAAATAAATAATTTGATGTAGGTGAATAAAAGAATAGTTACTAGAAGAGGCAGGGACGCTGTGTTTTTATTTTATTCCAGATTTAACAATTGGATGAAAGATGAAGTGGTTTTCATCTTGGCTTTTCTGGGCCGTTGTGCATTTGGACTCTTATTGTGGTGGTGTGAATACAAACAAGACAGTTGCTGTGACTCCAACAATTGAATGGGTTAGGATGTACGGTGATAATATCATCCCATCTGGAAGTATAGAAGAATGCGTTTTTACTCTTCCTAAACTCAATAGTATTTTAGTTCAAGTAATTATGGGACCAGTTAGAATTATAGAATTTATAGCTCAAAACCAACCAGGGTATACCTTAATTACTGATGAGGCACATAAGTATAGTATTCTATTTGATAAGTCAAAGCGAAGCCATTTAATGTGGGCAAGATCAGATGAAAGGATGCCATAACTTTCAGATTTTAGATGGAAAAATGAAGAAGGGAAAGGAAAAATAATAGGAAAGGTGATTAAACCAGGACCATGGCAATGTGCACTTGTGCAAAATTTTAAAATTATTGCCAGAACACCTAATAAAATAGTTAGTGAAGAATTACCAATGCCTCTACTTAAACCAACTGTGTTACCAAACACAGAAGAAACAGAAGTCAGAAAGAGTCCAAGACTTAGATACAGCAATTCAATGGATAAACTATAGAAGAACGTATGTAGTTGATAACATTGAAGGATGTGAATTCACAATCCAAAAGAAAGAGAGTGCAAGCAGGACAGACAACAGAGTCCTGTGGCACTTTTAAAGACTAGTCTTTAAAAGTCTTTAAAAGTGCCACAGGACTCTGTTGTCTTTCTACAATAGACTAACACGGCTACCCTTTGGAATTAGAGTGCAAGCAGTAATTGAAAGAAAAGCCCTTACCATTATGATGGGAACTTTAGAAGCCATTGCACAAAAGGACAACCTAAAACAGATAGCTGTCCAACATTCACACAAATGTTCCATAATATTTGATTCTGAAGAACAAGGAAGATCCATAACCCAGCCTCAATATTATTCAGCCCCTAAACCTTCGACATGTGGATGGGACAATGATCTAAATAAAGGAAAAATATCTGGCAGAATAGCAATGCTTGGAGATTGGGAATGTGCTATTATAGAAGCACTAAATGTAGTAAGCAGATCAGAAATAAGAACTATAGTGTTAGGAAAAGAATCTCTATGTGTTGCTTTAGTATGGAGCATACCACTATGGAGTAAAAAAGATAAAGTGCCAATACACATACAATGGTATCACAATAGACTTAATTTGACATCATATGAACTTAATTTAGAAGATCCAAAAGGAAAAATAAGTAAACTGATATATAGGCTGAAGTGTCAACTGAAAGTAAGAATCTTAACTAAAGAACAGTTGTCCCGATCACAACCATTTTGGTATTATCGTATTGTAAATGAAGGAGCATGTGATGTACAATCTGCAGGACAGATATTATATAATTATTATTGTGAGATGGATGATTTCATAATGAGACAACGTGGGAGTGGAACATGGAAGCTTAAAGGCACTGATTTCAGTTACTCCTTTCCTTTCACATGGATAACAGAACCAAAAGTAACAGGTATTGGTCCTTATGTAGTTAAGGAAGATATTAGAAAACAATTAATAATAGACCCCACATACTCCTTGAAGAAAGTGATAATGGATCTAGCACCAATCTCCCCATTAAACCCCAGTGCCAGAAATACACAGAACCTTTAGATAGAGGATGGAAAAGATGGTTATACACACAAGTGTTCCCAGGTACTTCTAATAACAGGAAGAAAAGCGGTATAATTGATACTGCTCTGGGAGGAGCAGGCACAGGATTAGGAATACTAAATAGTATAGATGTAGAAATATTAGCTAATAAGTTAAGTATGTTAGGACAACGATTGGGCGATTTGGCAAAACCATTGAAAATTCCTTAACAGAAATGAGTACAAGTCAGCATTTAGTTGCAAATATATGCCTGGAGTGGGAAAGCTCTGAGAGCTGATCATTTAAAAATTTTAGATACAGTAGAAGTACTACAGAGTAATTTATCTTTGGCTTTAGCCTGTATGCAGGCAAAAGCATGGACCAATGATGTAATAAAAGATGTTATTAGGGATGGTATGAGTGGAATTTTACCTTTAGAGGTAAAAAGTGCAATGTGGAAACATCTGTCTGATTTTGAAACAGATTTGCACAAATGGTGGAGAATGATCAACTTCACCTATAATCCACAAGATGATCAAATTGTTGTATATGTGCTTATGATATCCAAAGCACAAAGAAAATGGATATCTCCAATAATTGCACTTGGATTAAATTTAAATTCAAGTGTAATGCAACCAATTGGTTATAAACTATGGGCTATAAAGCAAAATAATACTTGGAGAACTGTGGAACTCGAAGCTTGTAATGAGGAACCAGATGTTGGTTATGTTTATAATAATAATGCTATCCAGTCCTCTGACGTTTGCCTTAACAGGAATAAGGGAGAGTGTTATTACCAGTTAGATCCGCGTTCTTCAAATGAATCAATGGCTGTATATGTTGGGAGAACATGTGTATGTATTTGAAGTTGGTGTACAATGTTTAAAGTAAACCATGTATATGAAATTGCTCATAATCCCTATGAAAATCAATGTTTGTGCAATGTTTCATCATTGGTAGGCTGTGATGTGGAATTTACTTTACACGTGATTGTTAATGATGAAATTCAGGATCAATATCAATTGTATGAACAAATTAGCCCAATCCCTTTAGGATTAAATATTAGTTTAGTTAAAAAATTAATAGAACATCCAGAACTGCAGAAACAAGTAGAAAAAGCTAAAGAAAATGCACAGAATGTTCTAATTACTGTACATCTTTCTGCAAGACAGATTGAGCAAGTGATGGAACCAATTAAGGGAATTACTAAACATAGTTGGTGGAGGATATTCCTAGGATTATCTCCTACCGCTAAAAAGTATTTAAACATCCTTGTGCATCCCACTGTGATGCTTTTGGTAGCCCAAATTATGATGGCTATCGCACTCCTAGTCTTAATGTTTTGGGTCAAAAGGAAATTTAATGAGTTGGAACAGCTCCACATAAGCAAAAAATTATGGTTCAGCTCCCCATTGGATGCAATTATAACAAAAATCCATGGATAAGGAATTGTGCCAGTATGAAGATATGATGGCTCAGTCTCCCAATAAGGAGAGCCTTGAGTCTGAACTGGACAAGGACCTAAAGAGATGGATTGCACGTGAGGAGCTGTGCCTATATGAGGATGTGGAAATTCAGTCTCCCTTGGTGGAAGACTTTGAATCCAACTTGGACAAAAATCCTCCAGAATATGTGCTGGATTTGTAAATAAAATTACAAACCCAGCAAGGAGGGGAAATGTGACCAGAGCTTTTTGCCCCAAGATATCTAAACTATGGATTCTATATGAAGAGGGAATTGGCAGAAAAGCCTCAGAAGGGGTTTAAATTCCAGCAGGCTAGCAGTAGCATAGAGCTCTATACTGTTACAAAGTATCAATAGAAAGACAACAGAGTCCTGTGGCATTTTTAAAGACTAACAGATTTATTTATCGCATGAGCTTTCGTGGGAGAAAATCCCACTTC
>ML685763.1:13190391-13222700 GCA_007922175.1 Pelusios castaneus | reverse complement strand
GATTGGCCACTCCAGAAAAGAACTTCAAGCCGGACCAGGCAACCTGCGTAGCAACTACTGATGGATCAGCGCGTCGTAGAAACCAACTGTCAACCGATCTACCAGCCTCTGTAGTTCAGACTGGCACCCCACAGCCCGGACATGTTCATTGCAGCTCGGATGTGTTCTTCTCAGCCGCTTCTTGGACCTGTCATTGACAGTCCGGAGCCGCTCTCACTCACAGCCCGGAGCCGCTCTCACTCACAGCCTGGACCAGTCGTCCACAGCCCGGAACCATCATCCACAGCCCAGAGCTGCTTTTCCTGGACCCGATCCTGCTTACAGCCCGGACCTGATCTACTGGTAAGGCATTGGTGTGTTAAGGATTTGAGGCAAACTCGGCTAACTCAGTTCCAACTTATATTGCCCAAATTCTAGCTACCTTTGCCTAAATGACAGAACAGAAAAGGAGCCATTAAGACAAGTCAGAGGCAATTTCAGAGGTTTGTAAGTATGACAGAGGTTGCGCTTGTGGAGCTTGGATGTTAATAAAGCTGAGTGAATGTGGCTTGAGTGAGAAGGGCTCATCTCCAACCCATCCAGCAAATGACTGATCACCATTTGCTGAATGACATAGTAGATTAGGATTTTTAGTCATTATAAGGTATAGAGTGCAAGTTTTTAATGATAATGCTCATATGATAAAGTGGTTCAGCGGGACTGCAATATTCTATTTGACTGCTTAACGGTCATTTGACTCTCCGTTTATCTAATTCATGTCAAAATATACTCAATATTGCAATTTCATTGTATTTAACACTTATCAATAAAAGATAAGATTTGTTTTGGAAGAATTTCCTGCCCTATGTCTGTTCTTGATCGACGGGCTGTAGTCGTATTTTCCTAAGGTTTAGACCATTAAGCAAGCACACCACATTACAGTTATCTCCATTTAGTAGTTCTAAATAAATTTAACAAATACAGCCGGGTAAACTGAGGCATGGGGGTAACAGCTTCTTATGTCCAGATCCTGATTTCAGTAGAATCATTTTAATTTACACCAGCTGATGATCTTGATTTACATTTTTGAGTGACAATTTTAGCTTTGTAATTCAGGATTTGGATATCCTGTGATGGTTGCTGTAGACAAAAATATTAACTTGTGGGATAGTATTTATTAGAAATAATTCTTTTAAGTCTAAATGATGTAACCGATCCCATCGGTAACACCTCCATCAGATTTTCATATTAGCCCCCAGGGCAGGCTTAAAAAAAAAGGAGAGAGACAAGCGAGACCTTTTTACAGTCATGATTTGCAGTTGTTTAATAAAATTATATGATTTGAGTTATGCACTGAAGTTGAAATGTCATTGTTGTGCAGGGAAAGACATCATCCAGAGCTGTCAGAATCGTAATACATAAAATTGCGTACACTGTACTTTGTCCAAAGTTGCTATCAAAAGGAAAATAAGGAGATATCTGTCAGCCAGAATGTCTCACCTCAGAGATTTAGAGGATGAAGTGATTTGCTGACCTTCATACTACGCAGGGGGGGTGGGGCATAGATCATCTCCTTGTATAATTCCTCCAGTCTTTCTTTGACATTCCAGCCAGGGTGAGGTAGCTGCAGATATATGGTGCCCTAATCCCCTAGGGTACATGTGGTGTGACGCTCAGCATTCTGCAGGATGCTGTACGTCTTTAGAAATAAGGCCATGGTAGAATGCATGAATATATTTTATTTAGTTTTTTTACTGTTTATCTTCATCACCCACTGACTTTTAGTAGTAGTTGTGTTGAATAATAATAAGAAAATGTTATGGAAGTGTCAGGGAACACTGACTCAGAATACCAGTTATGCTATTTAATAGATACATCCTACTTCTGTGAATATAACATGTTGACTATGTCATATATATATATTATACACATACATATACAGGAATTTTTTTGAGCCAGATGTTTCAAATAGACAGGTGTTTTCCATGGGACTGGTGCATGTAGCAAGTTGAGACAGCAGTAGTTTTCAAACCATGGGTCAGGAGATCCTCACATACTGGGTCTTGGTGCCCTCTTCTGTTGCTGCCGCAAGACTGGAACTCATTACTGAAAGATGTCATTGTTGGGTCATGGGCATAAATGATATTTTTCAACTGGGTCCTGAGGAAAAATGTTTGAAAACTGCTTCTATCAAGAATTGCGAGGGAAAGATCTTGTGAGCAGTTTGTGTATGAGACTGGTTGTGAGGAGAGTGTGGGAGAGAGAGATCCTTTGACAATGGGCAGTAGTGAGAAATAGAAAAACTGATCTCAAACTCTAAGTATAGCTGTCAGCTTTGCTGCAGCTCTGTGCGCAACAGTTTATGAAAATTAGAGATTGAGCTAATTTGCATAAAAATCATGTCCATGCTTACATGTCCTTTGTAAGCTCTGGTGAATGTAGTCTTTTGGCAGCAGCAGGGCAAGCTTCTCTACACTACCCTACTAACTTGCACAACACTGATCCAAGCAGAAACTTCTGCTAATGGTTATAAGGGCAGTTCAGCCACCATGGCTCATGCAGTTCTTGACCCCTCTTCTGAGTCTATCAATTTAGTGCAAAAGTGTGGTTCTGAGTTTGTGATAAAGGAGCTGGATCTGAGACCCACCAAACTCATCCCAAACAGCCATTGGGTAGAAAAACTTTTAATCCCCACTGAGCTGAATTGACTTCAAACAAGTAAATCTACAGTTTTTTTTTTTTTTTTAATTTGAAAAACCAATTTAATGTGCTTTGTGTAACATCAAAATAAATCACAATAAAGAGGCATTTGATAGAGGTTCAGAGTCAGCCTCTGACCAATCACATGGAAGAATTTTAAGTGTAAGAACTTAAAAAATAGCAACCCCTTCTCCCCCCCCCAAAACACAGATATACACCAAACCCACCCATAAAAATCACTGTGAAACAGAGTTTCCTGACAAGCTTTTAGCAAAGCCTTAAGATACAGAATGGCTAAAGCTGATTTGAAGCTTTCTTTATGATAAAACTAAAGAGAGGCCTTTTTAAAAGCAGGGTTCTCCTACTCACCCCCATTCATGTTTATATGTGACAGGCTTGTCCTCATCTCAGTTTGGGGAACCAGGTTACAGATTAGCCATTGAGTTTTCTTTTCCTGCTGCTAATGGCTGGCTGGCAGACAGTACAGTACCAATCTTACTGTTCCTTCTCTAAAAATACAAAATGATGCAACAAATCATGTTGCATCTAAGCCAAGAGAGATGATTGTGGCTGCTCGCAAGTTTGTCAGCAATGCCACAAGGCATTTGGTCTTCCAGGAAGGACTGAAGTTACATCTTCAAGGAGATGGTTTGCTTCCAGTACTAAGTATTAAAGGCTATGTCTAAACTGGCAAGTTAATTTGAATTAAGGAAGCTTAATTCAAACTAACATAAGCCTTGGCCACACTAGGCTTTCATTAGTTCAAATTAAGGGCTTTCTTAATTTGAACTAATACATTCGATTATACCTTTCGAACTAACCCTTAATTCGAACTAGTTGGTTCGAATTAAGTCAATGTGGCCATATTAGTTTGAACTAACTGCTTAGTTCGAACTAACTGGCACATTGAGCTTAATGCAACTGACTAATTCGAACTAAGCACGTGCCATGCATGGCACGTGCTTAGTTTGAACTAAAATTCTAGTGGGGCCATGCTAGTTTGAATTAGTTAGTTTGAATTAACTAATTCGAACTAACTTGGGTAAGTGCAGACATAGCCATAATGTTCAGAACAGTCAGACTCTGTTCCTGGCCCCCACCAAAATCAGAAGTAGCTTAAAGATCATGACATTTATAAATAAATTGTGGGGGAGCGTCTTTTATTTATCTTCTAGTTTTTGAGCCTTTATGGTACACTTGACATGTTTTCAAGCACCCCTCTGCAACCATGAGGGCTAAAAACTTCTTTTAAAAAAATAAAAGCTGAACAGCTCACATACTTACATGTCTCCAAGAGCTGGAGCTCTAAGTTAAAATGAATATTGCAAGACCCAGAATAGAATTATGGGAGTAGGAAATATTATGTCTGGAAAGATACATTTAGTAAATCAAGTTCTGACCTTTGTGAAGAATACACAGACCAGGTCTTTCCCTCTTTCAAAGCAGACAAAATTTTCTCTCACAGAACTCTTATACTCTTCAGACACATTCTACAATCAAATCAAAGCCCATTGTGTTCTTGACACAGTTTCCATTAACTAAATTACAAATAATAAAAATACAACAAAAATATTAACATTCCAATTCACTTTGAGACACACCGTTTTGCAATATATATCATATAAACAATTACTATTATTTAATAGTTCTCACACTAATATGAAAGGCTATGTCTACACTGGCAAGTTTGTTCGAATTAAGGAAGCTTAATTTGAATTAACTAAAGCCATGGCTATACTAGGCTTTCATTAGATCGAATTAAGGGGTTCCTTAATTCGAACTAATAAATTCGAATATGCTATTCGAACTAAGGGTTAATTCGAACTAGTTAGTTTGAATTAACCAATGTGGCCATGTTAGTTCGAACTAATTGCTTAGTTCAAACTAACTGGCCCATTGAACTCAATGCAATTCACTAATTCGAACTAAATTTTGCTAACTAACTAAAATGAGTTCAAATTAGTTAGTTCGAATTAACTAATTCAAACTAACTTTAGTAAATGTAGACATAGCCAAAGTGTCCTATATATTACATGCAAAATGTTATGAGAAAAGAAAAAATGTTTCAAAGTCAAATACTCAAGCATTAGTTAATGGCAGAATTAAAGTTACTTGTATAGCTTTCATTTGGTCCCCTTGTGCATATGCTTTAGAACACAGTCTTTAATTAAACAATCAAATACTATTTTTCCCCCCACCTGGCTCTTCAGTGTTTAAACTCTGGTCCACGATAGCCACATGACATATCTATTGCACTTGAGCTGTAGGATTGGGGGTAGAAGAGGAATGTTAGCCTCTATGTGAACCAGCCTATAAACCAGCTGGTGAATAAGGTATAGAAGTGTGCAGAGAAACCACCCAAACAACCTTAACTCTGCCCTGCAGGGACGCTATGGAGGGAAATTAAAAATCAAATGTCTTTTAAAATCATTTTAATCTGAGTCTTTAGATACTAATATGCATTACTGATATGCATATAGTTATTGTATAATGTTATTACAGGGTTTGGGTGCTCTCACTGTGCATTTTCATACTATAATGTGAGATTTTTTAAAAGATTAACCATAACTCTGAATTTCCTGGGTTTATAATACTCATTTCTGAGATAATTACAACATCCTTATAATGTAGCTTATCCTCAATTGCTGATGTTACCTTGACCTTAACTCCCTCTTCACATAGGATTTGTCTGGAAATATAACAGGTTGATTCCATATTTAAGTGCAAAATTCAGCTCATCCTAGTTTTGGAGCTGCAACTAGCTTCTCCACAGTTCTTTTAGAGGTTGTAGCATCTACAGAAATTTAATATTAATAAGCTAAAGAACATGAACTCAATGCCTTCTGGGGTTTAGTTAGTGCAACTGCCCCTATGCTACTGGTTGTTTTGTAGGTAGAGGGGGATGTCTTTCTCTCTTTTTTCCTCTCACATCTGACCCCCAACTATGCTGCAGACATAACAGAACGGTAAAATCCATTTGGGACATCTGAACTATTGAAACTGGAGTAGTCTTGCTGGGCTAATGCTACAGGACAATATTTTCATGATTCAGTTCATAGTCACTGGGTTCACCTACCAGTTGTTTAGAGATAAGAAGTGTGTGCGCGCCTATCTGTGTGCATATACATAAGTCTCCTTCTAATGAGCCTTCTATCTCTTCTGGTGTCAAAGGCAGACTGTTCTCTTTAGCCTGGAAAGCGGTCAGTCACTCCGGAGCTGCCAACTCAACAGAGTGGAAAATCTGATTGACAGCAGTTGGTGAGAGAAAGGGAGGATGTTTAGTGGTTACAGCAATGGCTAGGAAGGCAGGACTCCTGGCTTCTACTCTCAGGTCTATTGCCAACCCACTGTATGACCTAGAAAAAATTAGTTCACCACTTTGTGCCTCAGTTTTCCCACCTGCAAATTGGGTGTAATTGCAGCCCTCTGGGGTGTTTTGAGAATTAATGTTTGAGTTTCTTGGATTAAAGGTATTATAACTGCAAAGTATTTATTAATAATAATTGATCCTATTTCATTAATATTTATTCAAAAAATTACTGTTCTGTCATCTCCATTTCCTGCACACCACATAGCAGTGAGGGGCTTTATTTGCTTCCTTTAATGGTGGGATCTCTTGTGGTTGGCAAAAAATCACTAAGTTTTGGCAAAAAGGGGTCTGTGCAGATTTGTTTTTGAAAGCTTTGCCCAAGTCATTGGACAAATTGTCTGTGCCCGGGGCATTTCCAGATTGCATGTCCTTAATTGTATTAAACTCTTCAGAACTATCTGATGGGTTGTCACACAGTTCAGCCATCTGTTTTGCAAATTTCGGCAAGTTTTACTTTACAGACAAACTCCCAGGGAATTGTTCTGGAGTTACATTTGAGGGACTGTGGGCTGCTCTTTGATGGAAAAGGGCTAGTATAGTGTCACTGATGATAATACTCTGAGTGAGAGAAACATAAGGTACTAAGGGCTCATTAGTTTTGATTAATGAAGCTAAAAATATAACCACTTTCTTGCCATATTAGTAACATTTCAGCTTGGCCAAAAAAGTACAGAAAAGAGCAAGAAGAATGATTAGGAGTAGAACAGTTTCCATATGAGGGGAGGTCAGTAAGACTGGTGCTATGTCTACAGTGATGTTGGCAAATTCGCAGCCATCAGATTGATTTGTCTGCATCAATTGAGTGGAAATGGGACTTTTCAGCTTGCAAAAGAGATGACTGAAGAGGGATATAGAGGTCTATAAAATCATGATTGGTGTGGAGAAGGTAAAAAAGGAAATGTTATTTATTCTTTTCATAACACAAGAACTAGAGGGTCACCAAATGAAATTGATAGGTAGCAGGTTTAAAACGAAAAAAAAAAAGAACTATTTCTTCACACAACACGCATTCAGTCTGTGAAACTCTTTGATAGAGGATTTTGTGAAGGTGATCAAGATTATTACAGGGTTCAAAAAAGAATAAAAAAGCTCATGGAGGATGGATCTATTAATGGCTATTAGCCAGGATGGGCAGAGATGCAAAACAATGCTCTGAAGTGTGCCTAGCTCTCTTTGCCAAAAGCTGGGAATGGGAGACAAAGGGTGGATCTCTTGATGATGACCTGTTCTGTTCATACCCTCTGAAGCACCTGGCATTGGCCACTGTTGGAAGACAGGGTACTGGGCTAGATGGACGCTTGTCTGACCCAGTATGGCGATTCTTATAATCTAAAAAAAAACCCCAACCCAATTTCAAAGCAGGGTATTATTTTCTGTGTACAGTAGTTGTTAGGAGCCTGACAGGGGTTTCCTTAAAGCCCATTCTGCTTTTGGGACAGAAGTTCTATCTTTGTATTAGTCTTTCAGTGCAATCTCTAATGCATTTATCTTCACAATCCCTCTCTGAAGTAGGGAAGAACCATTATCCACTTTTCCCAGATGGGAGACCTAAAGCATGGAGAGATAGAATCACACAGGAAATCCGTGACACAGGTAGAAATCAGACCAAGGTCTCTGGAAGTCCAGACTGGGCTATCTTTCTTCTCTTGCTAGCTCCCGTATCTGTCTGTCACATTTATGAGTTATATGCCAGATAATATTCCTTTAAGGTCTGCTAGTGAATGCATTCCAGCTTTCTTTTTTAAGCAGATGTCTATAAATAATGTTCAAAAACATAGGATCAAATTCCACAGGGTCATATTGTTCATAGAATAAGTGTGCTGGTTGCCAATAGGGTCTAAAATCCTGCCTTTTCAATGAAAAGATTATTACAGTCCCATCTCCACATAGTTAGTGTATCAGAGTGCTGGCCAGCAGTGATGGACTGGGACTAAAAATAGGCCCTGGCCTTTAAAGAGGTGGGAGGGAGCAAGGGGAAGGCGTGGGGCTGGGAAGGGGGAGCAGGTGCTGTTGGGCCCACATGGTGGTGGGAGAGGGGTAGGGGAAGTGGTGGGCCTGGGAGAGGGAAGCAGGTGCTGCACTCTGGCCATGGTGTTGCTGTGCCATATAGGGAGTGGCCACCAAATTCCATTCTGGGCCCATGTGTTGAGACTTGGGAGAGGGGTAGGGCAGGGAGGGAAAGTGGAGCGGCGACCACCCTCTGGCCAGGGCCCTATTGGGCCCATGTGGCACTGGGAAAGGGTATGGGAAGGGGTGGGGCTGGGAATGGGAATGGGGAGGCCCAGCTGGAGGGCCTGATGAAAGGCTCCTGTGGTGGTCCATACTTTGTCCTGACATAGGTTTTCTCACAAACACTGACCAAACAGCCCCATGTCTACACTTGCTAAAATTAGTTCAAATTAGTTAGTTCGAATTAGCTTAATTCGAACTAGCATGGCCACACTGGAACGTTAGTTCGAACTAAGCAAGCACTTGCTTAGTTGGAATTAGCGATCCCCATTAATTTCAATGGCCGGTTAATTCAAACTAAGAAATTAGTTCTAATTAACATGGCCACATTGGTTAATTCGAACTAGTTAGTTCGAATTAACCCCTTAGTTCGAATACCCTATTCAAATTTATTAGTTCAAATTAAGGAAGCCCTTAATTCGAACTAACTAAAGCCTAGTGTAGCCATGGCTTTAGTTAGTTCGGATTAAGGAGGCTTAATTCGAACTAACTTGCCAGTGTAGACATAGCCCTTGAGTGCATCAGCTCCTCTGGTATTTGCAGAACTGGCAGATGGCCATTCCACCTCTGCTGGCCAGTCCAAATGATGCTGGCTCATGATCCATGATAGCATCACTGGGTTCATCAATCTTTACATGCAGTGCTCTACATTCAGCACAGGGAGGGAGTCTGATGCTAAAGGGATGGAGGGAGAGCTAGGGAAGAGTTACATTTATGATCTACAGAAATTTCAGACTAACTTTAAGGAACACTGTTTAACTTCAGTGTAGAAATTCTAGATCAGTCTGGAGCCTGGGATCTAGAATATTCCATAGAATCCTAGGGTGCGTCTACACTTGTAAATTAAGTCGACTTAAGTTTGCTTAAGTCGACTTAATTTACCCTGTGTCTACACTACACTTTCCTTAAGTTGACTTAAGCAAGTTACTTAAGTCAACTTAAGGAAAAAAAAGTCGACTTAATGGAAATTAAGTCGACTTTATTAAACCCACTTTTAGGTCGACTTTAGGCTTAAGTCGACTTTTTCAAGTCAACTTAAGCCAGTGTAGACCTGGAGTAGCCCTAAGTCGACTTAAGGATACTCCAGGACTCCCCCACTGCCCTCCCTGCCGGGAGGCGGGCACAGGGGAGCCTGGCATGCCCCCCCACAGGGCAGGGCAGAGCCCTGCCCACCCTGCCCCTATGCCCTGCCAGGGTCCCTGTTCTCCTTTGCCCCATTGTACCCATGTACAATGGGGAAAGGCTGAGCCCCCTGGCACTGGGCAAGGGGTGCCCCCCTGCCACCGTGGACCTGCCCAAGGTCCCCCTAGCCCCTAGAAGTCAACCTAGGCGTCCAGTGTGGATGCTCTAGATCGACTTTGTAAGTTCCCCCTTAAGTTGACTTTAAATTTAGGTGTAGACATGCTAAATCGACTTAACTAAGTTGACTTAAAGTCGACTTAGTTAAGTCGACTTAGCTAAAGTCAACCTAAATTTACAAGTGTAGACATAGCCCTATAGACCAGGCTTCAGCCAAAATCTGAATGGTTACACCACAATGAAACAATCTGTAGTGAGGCAGAGTGACCTCCTGGTGAGCTTGGAGAACCACTATGCTCCCACTGGTGGGCAGAGCTGGAGTGCTGTACTAGCTGTGCCCCCCTGCCAAAAGGAGAGGGGTATGACAGGAAGTTCAAGCCAGACGGTTCAATTTTCAAGGAGCCAGGGAAGTGGATGTTTCCAACCTGCTGCAGAACTCTGGATTTCAACCTGTGTTCTGCTGCAGCCTGTCCCCAGAGGAGACTGACTTTAGAGAAGAGTTGCAAGGACTGGTGATCACAATGTATCCTGAAGAGACAGAGGACCCTTGGACTACAGACCCGCCTCTCTCCCATCCCACTTTAATCTAATTTGGCTGTTAGAGTACGAGTTGGACTGTTTTGGCTGGATCCACAGCGACCCAATGGCAGAGCACTTTGCCATTGTTAGAGCTGGGACCCAGTGGAGTAGGGTGGACCCAAATCCCCCTCCCCTGCTGCTGACTCAACCCGTGGGGTGGCAACTAACTCAAGCTAGGCCAGGAGACCTTGCTACAAGGCTTGATCCCTTGAATTTCTACCAGACTCTGCCCTGCTAAAAGGCCAGTGGCCCTAAATTGCTTACTGACTCTGCCCTGCTTCAAGACCAGATCCGCGGACTGTTCTCTGCTCTGTCCCACACAGAGGACCAGAGGCCAAGACAGTCTGCTGGCTGCCTAGTCAAATGGCTTGGACAAAAACCTGCCCTGTGCTCTGACCTGCATAGAGGGCTGAAGTCATGGATTGTTGATTGACTGTTGCCTGATGCAACAACACAGAGTGGCCTTCCTCTGAGTTTGAGCCCCAGTGTCCACTATCTAGCCCCATAACCCAAGCCCCACAAGCTTGGGTCAACTCACCCAAGCCAACCGCACGTGTTTAATTGCAATGTAGACGTATCCTTTATGTATGAACAGGACATGGCGCAATTGAGTCATGATCTCAGTTGAGTGTCAAGGAGCTACCACAATACAAACAATAATACTTTCATAGATTAACATCCAGTTCAGTGCTCTAACTGCTAAACAATGCTGCCTTGCTGTCCTCCTCCCCGTCCCAATCAGTGACGGCTGTTTTATCCTTGTATCCCCAAAGTCATTTACAAACAGCACCATGTCCAAGAGAGATGGGATTTGAAGAGAAAAATACTATCCCATTTGATTTGGATTCCAATAGATTTCAAAGATCATCTTCACTTAAAATGTGGCACTTTCCAGGTGCTCTAGTGACTATCCTTTCTTGGTGACTTTCCCCCTGCCCCGCCTATGTGAAAAAAAATTCACCACCACTATGGGTAGAAATACTAATGAAATGAAACTGCATTGTTAAGATTTGTGCAGATTCCCTCAGTCATCTCAGTACAATCTTTTAGTGTACAAAAGTTGGATAATGGATTTTTGACTTTGCTCCGTGCTTCCCCCATCCAACTCTGTTTGTTGATGACACACTGTGATGTTTCCCCCCCTGCAATCTGGGCTGAGGTCTAGATGTGTCTCCCCAATTCCTTCCTTCTGGGCCCCAAGTGCTCAAAGGTGCTTAGGCCAGTCCATTGTTCCTGTATGCATGCCTCTGCTGGGAGTAGAAACACAGCTTTGTGTTTCTCTGCATCCATGCAAGCCATGTGAAGCACACATTTGGGGACATGACATGACAGAGTTTTATATTTGTACAAATGCATGACATTGCAGGAAATATGTTACTGTAAAGGTAATGTTCAGTATGTCATGAACATTCCAAAAACACCTGACACGACACATATTTTGCATGAGGCAATAAACAGTTACAGTGTATGCGTGAACATGAATGTGTGGGAACCTGTTAACTGGGTGGGAACATGAATGGGTGGGAGGCTGCTAACTGCAATGGTGCAGAAATTGCTCCTTTATTTAGTCAGGGGCAAATCCCACTATCTAGTGTGCGGCAGCAGAAAGCTCCCAACACAGCAGAACTAGTATGCTTCCAGCTAGAATTGAGCAGGATGTGCACTTGCCCTACTCAGTGTGGAACTGAGCTTCGCATCCTTATGCAGCAACTACTGGTGGTCTCACAGGGGGAAGGCATCAGCACTCTCCTTCTCCTATCTGTAGCGGGGAGCATGGCAAAGCACTCTACCTATTTCCATAGGGGCTGGGATCCCTGCTGGTGTCAGAGGGAAGAGAGCACTAATCTCCCATTGCCTGGGGGCTCAGATGGAACACATGGGCTACAGTATATGTGTGGTTTGCCTAATGCAGCCAGGGAGACAGGAGATCAGTGAGGAGGCAGCCTCCTCACTGAACTCTCCATCTGGTTGCAGTGCGGGGGAGGGCTGCTGGTGGAGACTGGTGGTCCTTCAGGGTTGTAACCATGATATCTGTGGCCCTCGATCCAAAAAAGGTTAGGAACCACTACTTTAGAGCACTGAGCATATGGTTCTCCCAGTGTCGAAAAGGAAAAGAAATAACAGAGTTTTTTTCACTGAGTCCATATGTGTACGTGGTATATTCTTAGAGTTATTGTGCTCTCTAAGGCATTCAGCAGGTAAATCATCCTATTGAATGGCAGAAATTTTTTAAAGCAGAAAAGGTGTGTAATATTGCACTAGCTCAGAGCAAGTGGAGCTGTTTTCTAGGACTGGACCTCAGTGCAGTTGCAGCCTAGGCATATTGAACAACTGCTTTCTGAATGGCTCCCTGCCTACTTCCTCATTAGATATAGGAAAACAAGCAAACCTCTGGGGAAACAGCAATGGTTGAATGAAGAGGGCAGACTCTGGGTTGTGATCCTGTCCGCTCTCGTGTATTAGACTGGAGCCGTGCTTCAGTGGGATTCATGGGAAGCCTCTGTGTGCTGTTGGGCATTCAGTGGATAACACGCTTCACTTCCCCCTGAGCCAGTACTCAAGCTGTCTCTTGGCACTGTATTACATGCACATGCAATGCCTGTGTAAAAGGTAGGTTGGCAGTGACCATATAGGTTGCAATGAGGTTTTTTAAAAAAAATTAAATCTTGCTATTCACAGTAGAGATCTTGATTTGGACCCATCTCTCCTAAAATGAATGGCAAAGCAGGTTGGGACAGGCTTTGCAAACACATGCGGTAGACACACTCCAAATTCACCAGCTTGCAAGACTTGGCTTCATAGGCAAAGATGATAAAAATTAGCTTAAACCTTCACCTCAACCATGGCTGCTCCTGCCTCAGGCCTACTCAGCTCCCCCCCACCCCCAATTCTCTCTTCCCTAGAAGATCCAGTCTTTTGGTGGGATGGCTAATTACAAAGGAACAGAACCCTTTCCTGGAAAGGGAAGCTTCTACTAGGGTGGAGAGTTTCAGGCAAACACTTATTGTCAGTTATTCATTTAACAAGTCATATATATGTTAGAGTGGATAGGCACAGAAATAATAATAAAAAGCCTTCGGTGAAATTAGTTTGGCTTCTTTTTGGCAATGCCAATGATCTCTAAAGCTGTCCTGAATAATTGGAATATTACTCAGGCAGTGATTCAAACCTGTTATTTGCTTTTATGTTTGAGGATGGCTGGTCTACGGGACTGGTGCGGTTGTAAAAGCTTGAAAATGTTTTCACTCTTTTATTTAGCAACATAAAACATCCTCTTATAAACATGTAGCATCATGTTACACAGCAACTTGCCAATGGATCTGGAATGGAGAGTAAAGATAAATGGACATAGGGAATTGGGCCCCAAGCACAGTATATAACCCTATTCTGTGAGGATTATTGCTACCCCCTGCAGATGCCTGATAGCGCTGTCTTTTTTTTTTTTTAATGCTTTGGCAATACTTGTTTAACTTGTGATACCAATAATGAAATGAATTGGGGTGGAATAGAATTTTGGACAGGGTGGGAAATTGATGCTAAAGGTGTTCAGGTGAAGTGATTAGGCATTAGAGTGTCCTTTATATCTTGAGAGGTTCTGATACTCATTTTTATTTATTTCTGAGGAGGAGAAAGACAGTACAGGGTGAAAGGTATGTATTAATTTAGATGGCCCACGTAGGCCAAAAGTCATGAATCTGTCACTCTCCAACATTAAACAGTTTTAAGCCAAGTTCAGGTTTTCCTATACATAGACCTCAGCCTGCTTAAAATAAGGGCAAACCCACCGTTATTAAAGATACAGAAAAGAAGGAAAATCAGTAAAAGCATTTGGAAATGTAAAATATTAAGTAAGGCTTTCATTTTAACAACTTCCCTTGTTCCCATTCCCTTTAGCTAAAGAAAAGGAAAAGCTCTTGGTTGATAATCTCTTATGGTATTAAAGATCTCAATAACTGTCCTTTTGAGGAAAAGAGAAGAAGTTAAGATGGGCAGGAGCTTTCATTGCTGCTGCTGTTAGAGTCCAATCCTGCTTCCTAGAAAATAAGACAAGACACACAGGGGTGGATTAAGGGGCCTTGGAGCCCTGTGCCCACCAGTGGCCCCTCCACCTGTGGCCCCAGCTCCCCACCAGTGGGCCATCCATACCTCTTTGGGGCCTGGTTCCCTGCTCTTACTGGTTGGCCACCAGGGGTGGCAGGGCTGACTGGTGTGCGGTGTGGCTTCTGGTGCACCCTCCAGGACCACAGTCCCTGGAAGGCTGTGCTGGAGGTCATACAGCATGCCAGCCAACCCCACCACCGGAGCAGACAATCATGCATCAGCCCACCCAGCCCCGCCCCCAGGGGCAGACCAGCAGGCCCAGGGGCAGGATGGGCTGGGAGGCCTAGGGTAGCTCTGCTCCCCCCCCGACTAGCAGGGCAGAGGGTGCCCACAATGTGGGGGCCCCTGGGCACGGGCCCTATAGACCTCTGCAGTAATCTTCCCCTGAAGACACACAGACAAAAAGAGAGTGATAAAAAGTGCACCTCATGTCTCTGATGCTGATGTTCACTTGCTGGAGACACACAGGAATGACAGGTAGTCTTATCAGTCACTGTGAGACCAGGCAAGCTGGTCCTAGCATTGGGCTGTTTGGGGCAGCACTGTTAGCTACAGGCTTATGTAATATTGCAAAATATACAGTCCTGGCTGGCTAAGCCATGGTCTTAGACTGAAGGTGAAGCAGAGGGCTAGGAAAGAGTAAAAATAAGGTGGAGGAAGAAAAAGGACAAGTAAAAGTGTACATCATTCTCGACATATTAGTAGGAGTGTTGTAAGGAAGACTCAAGAGGTAATGCTTCCATGCTACTCAGCACAGACAAGGCCTCAACCAGAGTATTTTGTCCAGTTCTGTGCACCACACTTTGGGAAAGTCCAGAAAAGAGGGGAAAAAAAGATTAAATTGGACCTATGAGGAAAGATTGAAAAAGTTGGGATTATTTCATGGGTGGGCAAACTTTTAGGCCTGAGGGCAACATCTGCATCTAGGTGGTCTGGAGAGGGGTAAGGGAAGGGCAGGACTGAGAGGGGAACGCAGTTGCTCTGCTTTGATCAGGGCACGGCCACCAGGCCCATGTAGTGGGAGAGAGGCAGCTGCTGTGTGACGGACAGGGCGCCACCACGATGTGCAGTGGGAGAGGGGAGGGGGAAGAGACAGGGCTGGGAGTGGGGAGTGGCTGCTGTGCTCCAGTCAGGCCCAGCTGGAGGGTCTGATAAAAGACTCTTGAGGTCCGGATGCACTCCGCCGGCTGTAGTTTGCTCACCTCTGGCTTGTTTAGTATAGAGAAAAGAAGACTGAAAGGAACATGAAAAGAATCTTCAAGTACATAAAAGGTTGTGATAAAGAAGAATTGGTCTCCCTAATCAGTGAGGACAGGACCAGAAGTAAGGGGCTTAAATTGCAGCAAAGGGGTTTCAGGTTAGACATTAGGAAAAATATTCATAACTGTAAGGGAAGCATGGAGGTTGTGGAATCTCTGTTATTCAAAGCTTTTAAGAACAGGTTGGACAAACTTCTGTCAGGGATGGTGTAAGTAGGTAGTACTTAGTCCTGCCTCAATGCAGGGGACTGGACTACATGAGCTATTGAGATCCCTTCCTGGCCTATATTTCTATGTCTCTATGGCATACAAGATGGGGGATGGTTTGTGACAAAGTCTCACATCCCAGGTGGTGTTTGGGCTTGAGCCAGAGCCATTAGAGATAGCAATGTCATCTTGTTGGCTCTGTCTGGTCAGAACATCTGTCAGGATCATGATGACAAAGGCCTGGGGTTCCAGGGAATAGTACAGATGGCATTCATGATGATGAAGCTTGCTCAAGTAGCCTATATCTATTCTTCCTTATTTCCTTCCCAACATCTTTTTTTTACAGATTCACATAGATAATGGTGGATGGAGGAGCTCAATCCCTCACTATTTTGTCCACCGGTTAGGCCTACTTGCCAACACACCAATTTTGGTTCACTGATTTCCAGACCGACATTTTTTTGTTTGTGAAGTATAATCTTGACACAATCCTTGGGTAGGCCTTTTTGGTTCAGACTAATTCAGTCAGTTTCCTTTTCCTACTTTTTCCTGTCAACATTTGTTACTATAAGTCCGGGGTGCACAACCTTTTTTGGCCAAGGGCCAAATTGCGTTTTCTAAGGCCACTCAAAGGCCACAAATGCAACGTGCAGGGGGGAGGGAGGAGTTAGGTCACATGATCCCCCCACTCGCTACACTTCCAGAGGGCTGCACAGAACATGCTCGCGGGCCGCATGCAGCTCGGGGGCCACAGGTTGTGCACCTCTGCTATAGGTTATTGTAATGTACAACATTATCTGACAGCTGTTGAGCTCACAATTAGAATAAATTTGCAGGCCCAGTTATCACACCTGCACTTGTTCCCTGGAGTCTAGAATGAGATAATTTCTTGAAATGTAAGTGGAGATGTGATGTGAGTACCTGAAATGCATATTACCCATGGAGAGGTTTAATATATTTGAAAGGTGACAGGAAGAAGAAGAATTAGTTAGGATATCTATAAAAGGGTATGATAACTATGGTAAATAATGTGAAATTAAGTAAAGAAAACATAAGCTGAATATGAGGAAAGCTGTCCTGATAACTATGTTAATGTGGAAGAGGGTCCCAGAAGAATTGATGGTAGCTTTGTCATTCGTGTTGATATGTATCCAGCATATTAAAGGATTAATAGAAATGAAAGACTTGGAAGCTCCATTGCTTGACTTTATTCAGCATGTCTGGAGAAACTGCAAACTAGACAAACAGGTTTTCCCCAGCACTTGAGCAATCCTCCCATCTATCACTATGGCAACCCCAATGGCCTAAGGTAATCTGACACACCACATATTCCTCCCCCTCTAATGAAAATGCCTTCCCCCTTGAAACCACCCCTCCTCCCCCAGGAAAGAATAAACATAATAGAAAGAATAACTGAGGACAGAACAAGGAGCAATGGTTTCAAATTACAGCTGGGGAGGTCAAGGTTGGATATTAGGAAAAACTTTCTCACTAGGAGGGTGGTGAAGCATTGGAATGGGCTATCTAGGGAGGTGGTAGAATCTCCATCTTTGGAGATTTTTAAGGCCCGGATAGACAAAACCCTGGCTGGGGTGATTTAGTGGGAGTGGTCCTGCTTTTTAGCAGGGGGTTGAACTAGATGACCTCGTGAGGTCCCTTCCATCCCTATTATTCTATGATTCTATGATTAAACTGGGAGATGAGGGTAGATTGCCCCATCTCCAGGCGAACCCCCAGGGAATTATTGTGGCCTGTGATGAGGGGGTCATCACTAGCTAAAGATCCAGCCGAGTAGACTCATAGACTCATAGACTTTAAGGTCAGAAGGGACCAGTACAATCATCTAGTCTGACCTCCTGCAAAATGCAGGCCTCAAGACCTCCCCCACCCACTCCTGCAATAGGCCACCAACCTATTAGTAGTAGTAAACCTTCTCACTCTAGGTGGATTGTGGCAAACGTCTGGTGTGCCCACACCAGAAGGCGGTATTGGTGGCGGTGTAACCACAGGTACTGGAGAAGTAGCAGGACCTAGAGAGGATGTTTTGTCTGGTTGGGCCAGGGTGGAGGCTGAAGGTGTTGAAGAGGTGGCTGGGGTAGGAGAGACACGAATAGCTGATTTGTGACTTTACAGTACATCATCAACAAGGGTGAAGTCAGGTAAGTCATTTTAAGATGTACCCTCAGGATGGGTATGACCTGGTAGCAACATATTGACATGATGCCGCCAAGCCAGGCCATCCGCTGTCTGGACAGAATAGGAAACAGGTTCTGTTTGGGTGATGACTGTTGCTGGGATCCATTAGCTCCCAAAGCATTGTTTCAAGCGAGAACAGGCTGGCAATTTGTGAAGGTGCGGTCCTTTGTTCTTGGTGTACGTCTGATGGTCTGGTCCTGCTGCTGGCATTGAATCACTTGTTGTGTTTCCAACAAATCAAAGCAAGAGTGCAACTGCCCTTCCATCATAAGGAAACCTGGAGACTCTATAATCGGGGCCTGTGGAGTGTTTCTACAGGATAATAAGAAGTTGTCCAGATGTTTCTTGAGAGGTGAACGTCCCCTCGCAAATTTTAAAGCTTGCTTCATAGTCTGTACGAATCTTTTAGTGCGTCCATTGGTAGATGGATGATACAGTGCTGACCTAATGTGATATATCCCATTGGCCTTCATAAAACTCCGGGGAAATGAACTGGGGTCCATTGTCGCTCAACAGCTGCTCTGAGAGACCATAAGGGCTAAAGAAGCCACATAAGTTTTGGATAGTGTTTTCCATAGTAGTGGATTGTATTACAGAGCCTTCTGGTGATTTAGAATGGGCATCAACAGCAATTAAAAGCATACATCCTTCAAATGGGCCATCAAAATCAACATGAATATGTTGCCCTTTCCCATGGGTGAAGAGGTGCCAACTGAAGTGCATTCTGGATGCTCTGGCATGATGTACAAGCTCTAGCTGTCTCTTTGATGGCCTTGTCCAAGCCCGGCCACCAAAAATAGCTTTGTGCGATTTCTTACACGTGTGTAGGTTTACCATCCAACAGCGGTGTCATCCAGAATTTGTGTGGGCCAGCTGTTATAGACAAAACATGGAGTTTGGGTGTCATTGTGATCTTCTACTGCTTGTAGAATTTCCATCTTGTTCCATCAAACCATCGGCTCATTTTGTTACGGTCTGCCTTTTTTGCTTGGCTCATTCCTCTTTTGTTTGCAGGCACGTTCGATGTGTCCTTTCTTGCCACATCGTCAACACAGTAGTTCCTTACATCAGCACTCTAATGCATGGTTGGCTGGTTTTCCACACCGGTGACATTCCTGCCTTCCCAGGGGCCGAATGGTAGGTTCTTTGGATACCTTATGCATCCCTGCATTCGCCCTGATTAGTTGCATCTCCTGGGTGGCCCATTCCATAGAGACTGCAATATCAGTGGCTTTCTGCAAGGTGAGCTGAGTTTCGATTAGCAGGTGTTTCATTGTTGGTTCACAATGCAGGCCACACACTAGCCTGTCACGTAGCCTTTCATCTAACATGTTCTTGAAATCACAGTGTTCCGCTAACTTCCTCAGAGCTGCTACAAATTGTGCAATGGATTCACCTTCATCTTGATTCCTGTGGTAGAACCGATATCTCTCTATTACCAATGGTTATGGGGAAAAATGTGCTCCCAGAATTTCCACAAGATCATCATACGGTTTTGCCTCGGGTTTCTCCAGATAAAGTAAATTACATAGCAAACTATAGGTCTTAGCTCCTATAATGGTCAAGAAAATGGGTACCTTCTTTTCATTGCATATATCATTCACTACCACAAAGTTCTGAAAGCGTGCTGTATATATATCCCATGTGTTGGCGGCATCATCAAAGTTCTTTGGGAAATCAATGAGTGAAGCCATGCTTGAATCAGTTAGTGAAGCTATGGTTCCCTCTTGTGGTTGTTTATCTCCCGTCCGTTGACTTCAGCAAGCAAATGGATCAGATTTCAAATTCAGTTTCCATTTTAGTCAGCTCCACCACTGTCCAGGCACATAACACAGGCATGTAAACAGTGAGAAGAAAATTCATTTTTACATGGCTCAGGATTTCCTGGGTTCACAAGATGTTATCTCATCATCCCACCTTCGTCGCCAGTGATATGTATTTGGCATATTAAAGGATTAATAGAAATAATAGACTTGGAAACTCCATTGGTTGGCTTTATTCAGAATGTCTGGAGAAACTGCAAGCTAGACAAATAGGTTTTCCCCAGCATTTATCTATCTATTTATCTGTTCCTCTCTAGGTTAGCACAAAGGTATATCTTTCCAGTGAGTTAAATACACAGTTGTGGATCCTTTCCTTCACTAGAATAATGAGAAAGTGCAACCTTTAAATAGGCTGCAATTAAACACCATCTTTCAGCCCCTTTCCTCTTTAGAGCACAGCAGAAGTAAAGTCTTTTAAAAGACAGCAAACAAATAAAATCTTTAAACAAGATAATCTTGTGGTGAGGGCTCCCTTCTGAGAGAGAGATTGTTCCAAATTCCCACCCGTATTTTGCAGTGTTTAACCCCATGTTTTGGGAAAGGAGGAATTCACCCAGGAATCATTCCAAGACAAAGATCTCTTCCAACACCTTTCTCAGACAGTGTCATTGGAATGAAGAGTTCATGTGAGTATAATGAAATAAATCTTCAAATGAAAAACCCATTGCTGTTTGTGCTAGCAGCCGTGTGTTCATGTGGCTGTTTAATCTGTCGTAGATGTTCGTGCTCAAACTAAAGTCTGAGCTCTGGGACCCTTCCACCTTGCAGTATCCTGAACCCAGGCTCCAGCCTGAGCCTAAACATCTATTTTGCAATTGAACAGCCCCTTAGCCCAAGTCTCAAGCTCCTGAGTCAGTTAAACTGCACCAGCTGCGGGTGTCTAATTGCAGTGTAGACACACCCTGAGAGGTTGAACGAAAGAGCTTTAACTCCACTGGTAACCAAACAATCCAAATAGCCCCTCCATTCTTGGTCCCTTAACCCCAAGGGCACATCCTTCCCACTAGGCAATGGCCAATTCTTGCATGAAATACAGCAGAAGCCACACCTGCCATATACTCAGGCCACAGTCGAATAAGGAAAAGTTAGTTTGAATTAGTAAAACCTCGTTTTACTTCGAACTAACCCTTAATTCAAACTAGTTAGTTAGAATTAAGTCAATATGGCCATATTAGTTTGAACTAACTGCTTAGTTTGAACTAACCGGCACATTGACCTTAATGCAACTGACTAATTTGAACTAAGCAAGTGCCGTGCATGGCACTTGCTTAGTTCGAACTAGCATTCTAGTGGGACCATGCTAGTTCGAATTAGTTTGAATTAGTTAGTTCGAATTAACTAATTCGAACTAACTTTTGTAAGTGTAGACATAGCCCTAGAAATCAAAGTTGATTTTTATATCAGCTTCGGTTGGAGTAAGATAAGGCCCTTAAAGGTGGACTGCACAAAGCACCAGAGAATTCATTGCAGGGCAAAATCCAGCATTGGCAAAGTGGGAATGGACAACATGAGATCTTGTCTAACCATAACTCCTATGATTCCATAACCAGTCAGGCGATAAGCCTGATTTTCTTCTTTTACAGTAGCTCTGTGTTATACCAGGTTTTAAAGATCACCAAAACCATCACCCACTCCTCATGGCACTGAAATAGTAGAGCAATAATGTTTTCTTGGCATTGATACAAATCACCAATTAGCACTGTTCAAGGTTTAATTTCTCCCAACTACTTTTGTAAAGTTTTGCCAAGCATCAGATGCAAATCCTGTCATTGTGGATTTTACCCTTCAGCTATGAGACCCGCTGGTTTTGCTCAGTCATGAGACTAATGCAAAGCTCCCAGAAGAAAAGGCAGCCTTTCAGTTCTTGGTTTAAAAAAAAAAAAAAAAGTTAAAATGGGAGAGTGGTTTCCATGGGAATATTTGTTACGTTAAAAGACTGATGGATGCCCAGTTTTCTTTCCCTGCCACCTATGGTTTATTTAGAGTTCATAGCTAATCCTCAATCAGACTGTTAATGAGCTGCATTAGCTTGTGCTGAAAACTTGCTGTCATAGTTAATAAGGGATATGGACATGTAATATGAAGACTACAAGAAAGCTCTCTTCTTTATGCATCATCTAAAAATACATGACTGAGGGGCTAAGGGCACATTTTATATAACACATGTAAAATTCTATATTAAGGCAGAATTAAGATTGTACATTTAAATAGCCAAAAGTCAGGCATACAAATGTTAAGATTCCAGCAAAAATGCTAATTCAGCGTTGTTGCACATACTAATGCAGCGGTTCCCAACCTTTTTGGCTTGAGGGCCACAAATACAATTTTTACAAGCCTGAACGGCCACCAGTCTATCAACTCCTAAAAAATGTATTGACGTATTTGTATACAGAGTACACCGTTAAGAACTATAGATCTCTACATATTTAAAAGTAAACGTTCATTTAGTGCAAAGGAAATTTAAAATTTTGAATAATTTAAAATAAAAAATTAAATTGTTAAAAAGTTTTTTTTAAAAAGGAAATTGGTTACAAGTGAAGTCTATTAAATATAGGGAAGGCTCTAATTTTGATAGTCCTGCTGCTCCTGAGGTACGGTGGGTCCTAGTTGCTGGGAGAGCTGGGAGCAGGCACTGGGCATGAGATGGGAAGGCTGGATACAGATACCAGATAGGAGGAGGGTGTCTGCTGGAGGCTGGCAGGTCAGCTCCCACTCTCACTGTGTATCTGACCGGGCTGCAGGCTTGTGGCTGGAGCCCAACTCCTGGCTTTGTGCTCCCTAGGGTCCTCCTCCTGTTCCCCCTCCCGACTGTGTGCCCGACCTGGCTGCAGGCTTACAGAAACAGCATCTTCCGGCTGTGTGCCAGGACCGGGGGAGGTGGGTGGCTGCAGCCTGGTTCCCCGCTCCATATTGGACTGGGCAGGAGAAATGCGCCACAGCCCAGCTCTTGGCTGTGTGCTGGGACTGGGTGGGAGGTGGGCGGCTGCAGCCCAGCTCCCAGCCAGTGGAAGGGGAGCGCAGGCCATTTTAAAAAGCCCCGCGGGCCTGGGGTTAGGAACTCCTGCACTAGTGTGTAGGATTGTCTTATTCCTGTTCTTTTGGATTAATGTATAGCACAATATAAAGCTTATTATTTCCTGCCATTTCCCAACAGAAATCAGAATATGCAGATATAGGGTAGAAATTAGAAATGAATCTAATGAAATTAGAATGAATGAAGAATCACAATTAAACATGCATAAACTAGGGACTGAATTTTCAGTGGCCCCAAAAGAACTTATTTCAGCACTCCTTAAAGTTAAGTTCCTAACAATCATGTTTATCATTAATAAAATGTAGTAACTAAAATACAGATGTGAGTTTTGCTGTTTGAACTCATCTCTGCTTCCCCGAGCCCCGGCTCTCTTCTCCCCAGCCCTAGGTCGAGTTAGCCAATTAGGTTGACCAAGGCATCCACACCGGCTTTAGGTCGACTTAAGTGTTAAGTCAACCTAAAGAGGGGGTGTTATTAAGTCGACTTAAGGAAGCACTTAAGTCTACCTAATGAAAGCCAGGTGTGGATGCAGCGTTCTGTAGGTTGACTTAAGCATCCTTAAGTTGACCTAAGTTGCAAGTGGTGACATATCCTGAGAGAGCTGAGGGAACTAAACACCTGAAGGAGAAACTCATCATAACTTGGGCCTGAAAACTGGAAATGTATGTCAGAAGGCCAGATCCAAAAATTACTGAAGAGAGTAAGAGTCTTTCAATTGACTCCAGTGGACTTTGGGTCAGAACCACAGTGCAGAGAGAGAGAGAGAGAGAAAAAAAAAAAAAGAAATGAAAAGAAACTCCTTCTGAGTCTCAAAAAATACACTAATTCTCCAGTCTCTTCCTAACCCAAGAAAAGGTCAAATTGGTTTAGAGTCCTGCTTTTCAGATCAGTGGAGGGTGGGGGATATCCCAAAGCTTTTATCTGAAGAATAATATGCTATCAAAACACAGCACAGTAGGTGAAGTTAAGTGAAATTGGAACATCCACATAATTTTTTACATTGTCCCCTTAGAGGTCAAAAATTGCTTTTTGTTGATGGAAAAGCCCATTCTCACGAGCAATACACTGGTGGATCTATCGAACTTTCAAGCTTAGTCATCAGAGAAAAGGAACAAGAACAACGCATTGCTCATTACACTTTCTCCAGAAAAAAATCGATATTTTTTATCTTGCATATGCAAATACTGAGCTTGGCAGTGCCTTTTTGGATTAGCAGATTGCAGTCTCACCATAAATAGTTATATCCAGGAACCTACAAATGAGTTTATAAATCCCAAGGAACCATAGCACAGTTATCATCAGTACCTGATGCTAATACGCTAAGCATCTTAGCACTCATTGCATATTTAACAGTAAAAATTCCATTAATTAGAATAATAATAACCCTACAGATTCCTCAAGTGGAAGCAGAAATATTATGCAGAGAAACAGCACAAAGGCTTTGATGTCTCCATATCTTTTTGTAGGGTAATTTCATGTTATACAGAAAGAATTGGCAAGATTCAGAAGCAGCCGGGATGTGAGGATCTAGAAAAAGGTTTTAGTTAAAGTTGACACCCATGCTGCAGGTCTCAGTAACAGGGATCAAGAAAGGAGGTAGTGGAGAAGTCTTGAGGGTTGAGGCCATTAGGAGAGCTGTTTTAGCCACTCTGAGCTTGAGCTGACTGATAGACATGCATGTGGCGATGTCAAACAGACAGGCCAAGTTTTTAGTTTAGAAAGGTGATGGCAGGTGGGTCTGAGTCATCAGTATAGAGATGGTAGTTGAATTTGTGTTTGTGACTGAGATTACCCAGCACTAATGCACAGAGGGAGAAAAGAAGGGGACTGTGTTGAACGTATAAACCCCAAACAGGGACATAAGAGGCTAAAGGACAGTACTGGACCCAGCGAGGCTCACCCTTCCAACCCGAGGGTGCGTCTACACTTACAAATTAAGTCGACTTAAGCTTGCATCCACACTACATTTTCCTTAAGTCAACTTAAGCAGCTGCTTAAGTCGACTTAAGGAAAAATTAAGTCGACTTTATTAAACCTTCTTTTAAGTTGACTTTACAGGCTAAGTCGACTTTAGAAAGTTGACTTAGCCAGTGTGGACGTGGAGTAGCCCTAAGTCGACTTTAAGTCGACTTGGGGGGCTTTAGGGCTTCCCCTCTGCCCTCCCTGCCAGGGTGGCTGGCACAGCCACAGCCTGGCGTGCCTCCCCACAGGCCAGGACAGAGCCACGGTACAATGGGCCCCCTGGCACTTGGCAAGGGGTGCCCCCTCTGCCACCATGGTCCTGTCCCAGGTCCACCTAGCCCCTACAAGTCGACCTAGGCATCCACTGTGGACGCTCTAGGTCTATTTGGTAGGGTCCCCTCTAAGTCGACTTAGATTTTGAGTGTGAACATGCTAAGTCAACTTAAATTAAAAAGTGTAGATATAGCCTGAGAGAGCTTGTTCCAGTTGGAGACAGGGCTGAAAAAGGAGAAACCCAACTCAGAAGGCTGGAGAGGAGCAGAGGTGATGCAGGGCAGGGAGGCATCCTGCAGGGTCATGTCCCTCCCCCTGCCAGATTGCTTAGTCACGTTGTGCAGCTGGGACCAGGGCAGCTGAGCCAATGAGCAGCAAACTATGCTGGACAGGGAGAAGCAGCTGCATGAACTCTGCCAGGAGAGGCAGGAGGAACAGCTGGGAGCTGCAGGGTGGGGCTGCTGCTTGCCAGGAGGATGGGGTGTAGCGAGGGCATGACTCACTAGTTCTGGGTTTATGCCCCAACTATCAGGGGCACAAGTCATCTCTGGAGAGGAGTATAGCAGGTTCCTGCCAAAATGGGCTAGAGACATCTCCCTGCAGGGCTGTCCCTAGGGGGGAGCGGAGCCAGCCCCGGAAGCCACAGCCACCCACCAGTCAGGGGGGAGCCGTGGCTGCGGGCCAGGAAGCTGAGGCCGCCCGCTGGGTGGCGGGGAACCGCTGCTGCGGCCCCAGCCCCGAGGAGGCAGGGAGCAGGGCTGGCCTAGGGGCCAAGGGAAGTGCTCCTGGCCTGCCCTGCTGCCTTCGGCTTCCCGAAGGCAGCGGGGAGCAGGGGGAAGTGCGGTCTTAGAGGGGCCACAGCATGGGCCCCACATTGCCCCGCTGGGAGCGGGAGGGCGTGGGGCCCACGTTACTGCAGGGCCCGGGGCGATCGCCCCCCCCCCCCGCAGAATGGCTCTGCTCCCTGAAGTACCAGGGCTCTATGTTGGGCCCGACTGGGGCTGACAGTTTGGTTTCCTTTTTATTTTTCCTTATCTGGGACAAGAAGAGGAGGGAGCAACAGTAAGAAGTGAGGCAGGGAGGGTAACTCAGAGAGTCCACCTCCCCTCCTCCTCAAGGGGCCAGTGCTGCTGACCCTCCTAGGGCCTTGGGTCAGAGCTCCTCTACCTCTACTTCATGACTGAGTCAATGCTAATCACTAGGTCACCCAGGCCCCGAGGACTCTACTACAGAGATCAAGGAGAGGGTCACAGAGAGCCCCCACAGAAATGTGGAGAGTGTGTGCCATAATTAAAGAACAGTGGAGTGGCTTGGTGAAGTTAGAGATGTACTCAATACACAATGGGCTAGGCTCTCCAGAGTAACCAAGGACCACTTGTCTCTAACCCAAGTGAGAGCAAGGTTTCAAACCACCTTTGCATCTTCATGATCCTGAGATCTTTGGCCATTGTGACTCATTCTGGACATATAGGTCATTCCAGCAGACAATTATCAACAAATTTAGGGATGCCCCCTTTCCTTGGCTATGCTGCCTGCCACCAGTGACACAGGTTCCCTGTCACTGGAAGAGCCTCTATCACGGGAAAATCCTCCAGTAGCTAGATTCATTGGCTTTTTGGCATCACCAGGGCACAGGAAAATGTGGACCAACTTTGCATCTGGATCCAAATGTTGAACACCTTCCAACTTCAGAAGTATTCAAATCCAGGTTTGTCAAAACATTAAAAAGAAATGAAAAGCAATAGGTGTGTTGTTGAGTGCTGTATTGAAAATGTTAGAGGGAAGCACTTGTTTTTGTAATGATTGTTATTTATTTATTTGTTTTTTTAAAAAAATGAACAAATAGAGGAAAACAAATGACTGCTATTAGTGCATATGATTCAGTGATTATTAGGGTTTGCTATATTCTTGTACCACACTATTTCCCTGTAATGAATATAGCTGTAACTTGATAAGAGTTTGTAATGGCGTAGCACCCACTTCTTGTGAGTACCCCTTGTGACCGGGTGTGTTTGCCAGAATACTTTCCAGTTTAAAACTCAAGTTTCTCATTTCAGGATAAGTACTGTGTTGGGAGTGTGTATGTAGAATTGTAGTGACATCCTGTAGTCACTCACTCAACAGGCAAATAAAAGGTGTGTTTTCCTTTTGTGAAAGATTTTATAATCTTTCTAGGTCCTCCTCCTTATAAAATAGAAGCAAAACATTTTCTTTGAGAAGGTGGGGAAACACCTATCAAAAGAAACAAAAATGAGGAGTCTGAAGCTGAGTTGCCTTTTAATGAAGTCAGAGAAAAAAGAAATTTCTACAGCAGCCAGTCCCATATACCTTTACTCTTATTTATTAAGAAAGAAAGTGATATTACTAGGTGCTGTACAAAAATTAACTTCCCGTGAGGTAGCTAAGTAAATACTATTATCCCTCCTTTTCCGCTGGGGAAGAGGTAAAGTGAAGTTAAGAAGTTTGACCAGTCATACTGAGTCCATAGAAAACACCTGAATTATAACTAAAGGGATCCTTACACCTAGGCTTCAAACTGCCACACTACAGTGGCTTCCTAATTCAAAATAGTTGTAGAAACTATGATAATTGATATCTCTGTAAAGCATAGTTCACTATGTTTTCAACATGGCTTCTACTTCTTTATCTTTTCTCTCCTCCATACGCAACCTGAAATGAAACATAAATATTCAGTTAAAACAAAGTTTCCACATGGAATGGTATAGAATAGCACTCAAATCTGTCATATTTCTTCTGATCATTCTATATAGAAGTGATATATTAAAATCTAATAGTTATTGAAATATTTTCATTGCAGTGAGCTCACAGTGAGCTAAAAATAAACACATACAAAACATCAAATCTAGATAGAAGCCCAAATTCTGCACACAAACCACAGCTGCATTCACAATTAGTTTCCTATCTATACAAGTCAAATCAAAACTCTGCATCAGAAAGTTTGCATCTGGATGCAAATTCCATCAAATGGTGGTTGCCTTACAATCAGCAAATAAATGGTCACATGTAGAAAGTTCATCTCATGAGCTGTTATGAAATGAAGAAATGTAATTAACTAAGGTTTAAATTTACTAGTTTTAAACAAATCTTCATATTGTTCATTGAAACTAGTTCTTAGCCTTCACTGATTTCCACAGCATTCCAAGAAGCCTCTACTACCAAGAGTTATATCCAAATTGCCTCTACCATTGAAACCTTGGAGACTACTTTTTTAACACACCATGTTTCCCCAAATAATAATGTAGCACATGTGGTTCCTATAACACTGAACTAAATAGGGTGGCCTATCTGATTAAGAGAGCATTATATCATATGACAAATCCATCAGAATTGAGCAGCAGCATGAAAGTCAGAAACACAGCACTTGATTGATAGCACTAAGTGGAGGTCTGCCATGTTTTTGCATACTTTGCTATTTTGGCTGACCTTTCTCAAACTTATTTTCTGCGCACCAACAGATTTCATGTTTTCAAAAATGGTGGCAACTGGGAATTCATAAATAATGAAACTCCACTGAAATACAACTACCATGAAATGTCGTTTGAGCAGTTCCGGCTCCAGGCTTGATCTGTGGTAAAGGCTTTGCAGCTTATGTTTCTGAGAGCAGCTCTCTACAAACTGTAGTTGTATTATAAAAGTTTCTGTCCTGCACTCACTACCCAGATATAGAACACAATTAACCTCAAGCTAATAATGCTTAAGTATTATAATGAAGGACTGCCCCTTGTTACCATATGGGAGGATGAATTGAGTTAGGTAAAGCCACAGAAATATGTCAGACCAAATCTTGTTTCAAAAACTGAAAGACAATGAAATTATTTAATATATTCTATAGAACTCATCACCAGAGCATCTGAATGTCTCATAAATACTAATAAACTTAAATCCATGACAGTCTAAGGAATCAAACATGCTATTTTCCACCTAGGCAATCTCAAGCAAGGAGAGAAAATTTTCCACAGTCACCACTGAATTTTGTGCGCTTCGGATTTGAACACTGAACAGCTACAGTCTGGATGTTCTGTATGATATCAAGGGCAACCAGAAACAGAAAATCATCATCTGTCTAATGCCACATGGCAAACCATCTACAATATTTTTCTATCTCCAGAACAGTCTGAACCAAAACCCTGGATCAGAAAATCTGGGAAAATGAGGATCTACTTCTGCATCCAAAATTTGCAGCTTGGGCCCTAATAGTGTGGAAAAAGAAGAGATAGCATAATGAATATATAGGGGATTCATTACCAAGGCCTTAGACACAGAGGCTATGTCTACACTGGCAAGTTAATTCGAATTAAGGAAGTTTAATTCGAACTAACTAAAGCCATGGCTACACTAGGCTTTCATTAGTTCGAATTAAGGGCTTCCTTAATTCAAACTAATAAATTTGAATATGCTATTCGAACTAAGGGTTAATTCGAACTAGTTAGTTCGAATTAACCAATGTGGCCATGTTAGTTCGAACTAATTGCTTAGTTCGAACTAACCGGCCCATTGAACTCAATGCAATTTGCTAATTCGAACTAAGCAAGTGCCATGCATGGCACTTGCTTAGTTTGAACTAAATTTTTCTAGTTCGAATTAAGTTAATTAACTAATTTGAACTAACTTTAGTAAGTGTAGACATAGCCAGAAAGACTTAGTGGTCCCTTCACTGTCAGCCCTAATTTTTTTTTAATTTTATTTTTATTCAGGTTCTTGTACCCCCCCCCATCTGAATACTTACATTAAACACTCCCTGTGACATCTATTGTCATCCCACAGTGTCTCTTCCTACGTCCTCATCTGAACTCAGCAGTCACAGATAGGACTGATTCAACAAACCCCAAAACGCAGCTGAAAACACACTATTCTGCTGGATTTCTGACTGAAACCATGAGAAATCAACTGAGACAATAAGTCAGTCCAGGCTCCTTTGATACTTAGCTCAGATTCAACAAAAGTTTTGCAAACCTCAACAGTTCCAGCTCCCTCCCCTGTGTGATATGTTATATGGAAAGCTGCTCAAAGCAATAATAATCCCACTTCAAATAGATGCTGGAGATAAGGCTTTTCCATGTACGTGTAAATCTCTTTAACGTCTCATGTTCACAACAAATTGTAAATATATTTTAAATGCACTGCATATATGGATTTACATAAAGCATTGCAGATAATGTATAGCTTCCATAAAAGCTCAGAGGACTCTTAGAAAAGTTAAAACAAGCCAACAGGATACAACTAAGATTACAAGAGTCAAATACCATGTGGGCGTGGGAACCGCAAAGGACAAATGAGAGGTTTTGGCACATACATCGAGAATTCTATTACTCTCTTGTACATTAACATAGAATCACAGGAATTAGATATGGGAAAATCCTAGTCCAATCTCCTGCATTGACACTGCAGGATCATTCCCTAGAGTTTATATTTACTAGTTCAGTTTTAAATTAGGCAGGTGATGGAAGCTTTCACCTCATATCTTGGGAAAGTAACCTACAGTTTACACAGCAAGGAAATTTTTCCATTTATTGACCGTACATTTTCCTTTGCTGTGTTTCATTCCATTACTCCTAGCTATTAGACTACCATAGAAACATCTCCCTCATTGATTTTAACAGCCTCCTACAGTTTAGGGCAACTGTCTCTGTGTTCCCAACCAATGGTCCAGCAATGGCACCCAGTTTTAGGCTCCCAGCCATCATTTTTCTCTTGGGTGGAAATCCATGTCTCTCCCCCTCCTGATCAGGTTTTTCTAGGTTGCACAGTTCCCTGCCAACATTGTTATTCCAAGCAAACCAGACTGCCTCAACAGGCCTACATCTGCACATTGTTCTCTTTCTTTAGAGGCTTATAAGTATCATAATTTGCCCACAGTTATGGATACCACCCAGTCCTTTTAAGCAAGCTCATCTATTCCTAGAGTAAAACCATTACAAAGGAAACATATTAAATTTTTTAAAAAGCTGCTTACATACTAAAAAACTTAGCAGAGATCACCCTCTCCCAACTCCAGCAGGGGCTCTGCTAGGGGTTAGTCCTTCAAACACCATCAAGAAGTTTTTCTGTGGTTATAAATTCAGAACAGCCTCAACTCAGAATGAGCACCCATGCATAGGTTAGTCTTTCCTGTATACAGCCTGGGCCTTTGATCTTGAGACTCTGTGAACAGGTATTCCATAGACAATCATCCCTTCCTCAGGGCATAGCTTCAAAGGCTGGGTTTTGCATAATAAGGGATTAGTGAGGGATGGATGGGGAGAATTTTCATTCATTTCCCCCTACATATTTCCCAAGAAATCCACTTCACACACACTGTCCCAAAAGATCATTCTTGTCTGCCACATTACTCAGTGTAGTCCTTTGATCATCCAGCCCCACAATAATACATAACCTTTACATTTAATACAATGGACTCCAGAGATCCTTAAACTTAATTCAAGAAGATTTCTGAAAGATATTGCAGGGAACAGCCACATCTGCCACACACCTTTAATGGTAGGTGTTCATTTCTTATAAATCACACAATTCTTTTTGACCTTCAAAGTTGGGCTTTAGCAATTTGAATAGCTTCTTCTTATCAGTGAAGTTTCCCCACATCCTGCTAAGGTGGAACTTTTCTGACTGAGCTTTTTATCAAGAATTAAGAACAGGACCACACCCTATTTATCCAGCCAATGTGGATTCTTAAGCCTTCTGTGAGATTTGCAATGAAAAGAAGAACAGTGTCCTGTACACTGGAACAATTCTAATAGTCAGTTGTTGATGGACATAATCAGTGATGGCATTAAGGCTCATCCTCATTCAGGGCCCCCATTCCCAACTTCTAGATATCCGACAGCTCCAATAAAAGAACACAAAGGAACAGCCTGCCTTCTCAGTCTCTCGGTTCCTTCCCAACCCACCCATAAACCAATTTAGTACATAATGGTGAGCAAAGTGAGATGCCATTTCCATAGGTCCACCTACATTGCTTGTTGCAATACTGATGTACCAGCCTGCCACATGTACATGCTACAGCAGCCTTTGTGGCATGTAATGATCCAGCTCTATTTAGTTACTCAGACCAGTCTGCCAGCTCTAATATGAACACAGAGCAGTACACATATTAAAAACAAAACTACTGACACAGAACATCACACTGCACACCCAATTCTTCCCCTGGGAAAGGCTGAGAGAACAAACCACCTGTGAGAGATATTATTCAGGTAGCTTAAAGTACCTCTAGAAGGTCCTCAGATACTATAACAATGAGGACAGTATACACTTAGGCCTTGTACACACTGCAAAGTTATTGC
>ML685763.1:13099524-13189991 GCA_007922175.1 Pelusios castaneus | reverse complement strand
GGGGGGGCTTTGTTCCGTTCGAGCAAGCATGGTGTGTACGCGATCTCGCGCAACAACAGCCACGGGAGAATTAATGCGGAAGAGGATTATTGCGCGTTAAAAACGGTAGTGTGTACATAGCCTTAAAGAGAATAGAACATCACTTCTATGTGCCTATTTATCAAGGGCCAAAGTCTGTTATCAGTTAACCAGGAGCTGTCAGGTATCTAGAATTTGGGAATGGGGGCCCTGAATGAAGATCAGCCTTAATGCCATCACCTAAAGCCAGTGTGGACATCTTAGGTCAACCTAATTCCCTAACATTACAACCATTGTCTCCTTAATGTTAAGGAAGCTCCCACCTACAATGGGCCAAAGGGAGAAACCTGATGAGCCATTAAGGAGGCAATGGTTGTTCACACCCTCCTGTCTAACGCATTCCTCCAGAATGACACAAGTTAAAGATAGATATAACACCAAATTCCTAACTAAATAACTTCTAATATAAATACAATTCCTAGACATAAACTATATAATCATTCCCAGCAAATTACTAACTTTCTATTGACACCAAACATGACATGGTTCCTATGGATTATAGCATTTATAAGATATCCATAGAAAATAATACCATAAATGCTTCCCTAAATCCAGACAGCATCACACCCTGCCCACATGCCCTGCCAGGGTCCCTGTCCCCCTTTGCCCCATTGCACACAAGGGGTGCCCCTCCTGCCACCGTGGACCTGCCCAAGGTCCCCCTAGCCCCACAAAGTCAACCTAGAGTATCCAGTGTGGACACTCTAGGTCGACTTTGTAAGTTCCCCTTTAAGTCAACTTTAATTTTAAGTGTAGACACATTAAGTCGACTTACTTAAAGTTGACTTAAATTAACAAGTGTAGACATAGCCAGGGATCCCTTACTGCTCGGGGCCCTACATAGGCACTTGCTTCACCTACCTCAAAAGCCACCTCTGCTGCACAGTGAGGGAGGCAGTGCCCTGAGACTGGACAGCCCAGGTTGGAGCCCCTTTAATCTAGCCCTGGTATGGGGCCAGCCCAGCAACCCCCTACAGTTTGGCACTCAAGGTTCTGGCCTTCCCCTATCCTCTCTTGGTATGCCATGGCCACTATCATATAATTGATATGTTCTATACAAAGTATGTCTTGTGAGATACCATTTTAAAAGACTTTATCTGCTAAACATTAATATTCTATCAAATTTTATGTGTTAGATTTTCATTGTAAGTGAAGTTATGAAATATTGCTGCATATGTTATTAGAACATATTGTGAGGTGGGAAACACCCATAAACCAGCCTTTCAGGAAATACTATGGAGTAACTACATGGGCTGATGGTTCATTTAGGGGAAGTCCACTCTCCCAACGCCCATCCAAGGAGACTTCACAGACCAATGCGGGGAAGATGCTCCCCTCCCCCGGTCACATGCCTAAATCTTTCCCAGCCTGGAAGAAGCTATAAAAGAGAGGGAGTGACATCATCGCTTGTCTTTACCTCCTCATAACTCAACACTGGAAGGAATGTCTGGAAGACAAAGGACTTTGAATGAGGGAGGGGAACCCAGGTTGCAAATGTAGCTTGTGTATCAAAAATCTGTAGCCTGCTTGTAACATCAGTTAGGGTGAGATATTGCTGAGTCAAATCCTGATTAAGGCATAAGAACTATCTTCTGTCCTGGCTGGGATGATTTAGTGGGAGTGGTCCTGCTTTTAGCAGGGGTTGGGCTAGATGACCTCATGGGGTCCCTTCCAACCCTAAGATTCTATGATTCTAACTTAGTCTGCAAAGACAACAGAGTCCTGTGGCACTGTTGTCTTTCTACAATAGACTAACACGGCTACCCCTTTGGAATTAGTCTGCAAAGTTATTTTTATTCCTTTGGTAACTATCTCTGATCCTTTATGCTGACTACTTAGAGTCGCTTAAAATCTATCTCTCTATAGTTAAGTCTGTTTTATAATTTTATCTGAAACAGTGTGTCCTGCTTTGAACTGTTTGGGAAATCTTAGCACGGTTAATGAAGACTAGTGTATATTTTCTCCACATCAAGGGAGGGATGGACTCATTAATGAGCTTCCTCTGACCAGATTTCTGGCCAGAGCAAGATGGAACAATTCTGGGATGCAGTGCACAAAGGATGTGGGGGTGAAGGGTGGGAGGGGGGAGGGATTGTCTGATGCCATTCTTTATTGTTGGTTCATGAGTTGCTGATGGAAAGTTTTTGTGTACCACAGTTTAAACCAGGGATGTCAAATTCATTTGCTATGGTGGGCCAGATTGGATTTAAATGTACTTCAAGTGGGCCATACATTCCATAAATCAAAATACTACGGCACTCTTGCAGCATCGCGGAGTGCTGTGTATGAGAAACTGTGCTCTGTGATACCACCTTCTCTGATAGGGAGAGAGTGTGATCTCACGGAGTGGTCTTGTATACCAAGCACTCTGTGATGTCATGAGACCTGACACTTTTGCGTCATTGTGCAGTGTTGGGTATGCGAGATCTCTCTCTATCTGTTTAGGGAGAAAGTGTGGTCCCGTGGAGTGCACAGGGGCCTTGTGGAAGAGGTGCGGGCTGCATGTTTGACACCCCTGGTTTAAACATTCCTGCTATCTAGCTGGGTGTGGGACTCCACCTGCTGTTGCATTGGGTGATAACAGTTCCTGGAAGAACTATTGGGAGCCAGCCAGGGCTGAAAAGGCAAAAGGGCACAGTGGCTTCACAGCTTCCAGGCTGCACCACAGGGGGAAGGGGAAAGTCCAGTCACACCCACATCTTATCCTGTGCTCTCTTTATCATGACTTAAGTGATACATTCAACCTGTGATTTATTCTTACAGGGATTCATCTCTTGGGGCTAAAACAGCAGACAAGGTTTCAGTGAACTTTTCTACTCTGGAAATTTTTGTTTTTTCAATACTTAACTGATGACAAACTGTGAACCCATCTGTCAGTTCAGGCAGGACACTCATATTGCAGACAGCTGTGGTCAATGAGCCAAGCCTATGTGAACCCAGAGGATGATCAGTGAATGAACTGCACATCTGATTTGCATGAGTCAGATGCCTAAAGTACTTCCTAATAACTAAAGGTTCTCCTAACTCAATGGGAAGCCAGGTACAATAAGCATCTGTTCATATCCTGCTTTTTGTAAGTAAAGAGACAGGGACATGCAATAAAAAACCTGGAAACACTGGACCCTGATGGATTGAAGGTCATTTTTTCTCTTTTTTAATTTATAGTCTAAATGAATTACTGGGTCAAATTCTAGTCTTGTTTGTATTGGCATAGTGCTGCTGACTGTAAATGAATCTGACCCATTAGGCATGAAGCTACATGTTGTACTTGTTTAGTTGAGAAGCCCTTATCCAATTCTTGGTTATCAAGGGATAATGGGAAATAATTCTGACAATAAAGTAAGAACAGGGCTTGGCAAAAGGTAACATATGGGGCAAAGCTGCAAAGGGAATGCATCAGCTCTTGAAACAGTGAGGAAGTCCAGAGGTTAGGGTGTTAGTCTAGGACTTGGAAGATTGCAATTTAATTCCCTTCTGTGCTACAGACTTGCAGTAGGATCTTGAACAAGTTAGTTAATTGATCTCTCTGCCTCAATTCTCCATTTGTAATATGGGGATAATCATCATTCCCTATCTCACAGTGGAATTGGGAGGAGACAGGCATGAAAAATGTTGTGAGGTGCTCTTGTATTGTGGTAATAGGGGCCATATAAACTATCTGAGACAGATTTCTATCTGTAGGTGCACCATGAGGAGAGAATGCAAGTTTTTGCTACTAGTAAACTCAAGCAACAATTCAGTTTTCTTAACCTAGAAAAGAAAAGCAAAAGTAAATATTATACAGTTCAAGAGCCAAAATATTTCACTCATCTCACAAGCTGAACTACATTAGATAGCTCTGTGTTCCCATGGAAAAGTAATTCTTTTTCTAGTTGACAGGATTTGAGGATTGCACCCCATCTAATTATTTATCCTTTTTAAAAGCATATAAATTTACATGTCCCTTAAGTTTGATTCTTGGCATCTCAAGATAACTGTGAGCCATGCTGAATTATTAAGAGACCCTGTCAAATAATTTTGACCTCAGATTCAGGCTGCCTTAAAACTGTTAGAATTCAGTGGGGAATATTCCTTGATATAAATATGTTGTCAAGAATTTAAAAGACATTATGAACAATGGGCTGCTGTTTTTGTGCTACTCTCCAAATCCTTTTCTGCTGCTGCTGCAGATACAGGTGACCAGAAGAGGGAGCACAAATTACATAACAATCCAAGATTAGGGCCTGATTCAAAGCCTATTATACTCAATGGAAAGAGTACCACCGACTTCAGTGGCCTTGGATCAGACTCTTAAAAAGCCAGGGTTTGATTTCATTTGAACCCAGGGCTAATCTGCTGTTGCCAGTGAAAATGTGCAGGTGTAATTAAGAGCAGAACATGGACCATTACCTACAAGCATTTCTCAGCATCATCTGTTTAGCATGTGGCTTTTGCATGGAAATAATGGCTTCTCATTTTCACTCCAAGTTGGCATGACATGGCAGGCCTATTTTTGTTCTACATGTAGTGGGGAGGATGGCATGTGGCAGAGTCAGTGTATAAGGATAAGCAACTCTGCTTAATGAGCTTTGGAAATGTGGCTCAAATGCTGGATTCTTGCTTTGTTATAGGTGCTTTTAAAAAAAATACTTGTAGTTATTTTTAATGCATGGGAAATTAATGGATTGACTGTTCTGTAGGCTTACCTCCTTTGTTCATCAAACAGGTATAGCACAAGATGACAGCAAGGCAAATATCTCTACTGTACCAGTATGCCTCAAGCATGACCTGGAAGGGCCTCCTATAGGTGGGAGTTGAGTTCAGTCTCCATGGCCATTCTATCCTTGTCCTGGCTAATAAGGATGTTGATTAGTGCCAAAGGTGGTCTTAGTTCTTGTGATGTGGACAATCCTTTGAGAAATGGAATGAGACTAATGCATAGAGCAGTGGTTCTCAATCTTTTGTGGGTCATGACACGGTTGGTGGTGTGGCATGACCCGACAGGGCACCCCAGCCCGATCCCCCCTGGCCAAATCCAGCCATCTCCCTGGCTCTCCGCGGCAAACTTATCACTGTGTTACCACACAATAATGTGTTCTGACACAGTGGTTGAGAACTGCTGGAGTAGAGCACTGAACAGTTATTAGATGGCAACAACCATTAGTCACTACTAATCTGGGATGGGTTTGAATATGGTAAAAAAAAAAAACAACCATGGAAAACATTGGAGGAACTACATCATGTTGTTTAGGTCTCAAAGTTAGGACCCAATCACTGAAAGTATTGAGTGTCTTCAGTGATGCAGGCTTGTTGTCCTAAAGTATAAGCAAAGTGATCATATATCTTACTCTGTACACATGTGTTTTTCTTAACAAGCTGTTATTTTTTTAAAATCAAGCCATAACAAAAGCAAAATACAGTCAACCCTGCCTCCATAGACTGACTTGAAAATATGATTAGATACACTCTGTCCATTCCTAAGCAAGCCAAGATGTCTGAAGATTGAGCCAAAATGAGGGGAATAGAAGCTGACCAAACATAAAATCATTATATACAAGGCCACTGGGAAACAAGGAATATCAGAATATTCTCAATGGTGTACTGCTTCCTTGGCTTAGACCCATCCAGATTTGACCTTTCCTTGTCTCTACATTTGGAATACTATCATGAAGAGCTTTCCATGCAGGACAATTTTGCTTGGAATCATCTTTTCCTAGAAATTTTTAGGAATACAGCTTATGTATATTTTGGACAGTAACAGGCTGGGGTACCTGCCAAGGACTGATTTAATGTTGTAATAAAATTACTGAGACCAATTTTATTAGAGCTACTAATTAGAATTTACATGGCAAGCCTTCACTGTACCTTGTGCAAAGTACAAAACTGAAGTACAGAATATTGATAGCAATCAAGTATCTGAGTTTTTGGCCATTGTTGAAGGTCAGAGTGAAATGGTTTCGGTAATATATGATTAATGTTGCTTAAAAACAGTTTTAAAATAGCAACTTGTAGCACATTCAGCTGCAGATTTCAAAATGCTTTCCAAGGTAGATAAGCAGTAGGTTTTCTCCATTTTTTCAAGAAATGGAGGTATGGGAGACTTGTTCAAGTTCACACTGCCAGCCAGTGATAGAACTCAAGTCTATTGTACTCCATTCACTGAATCATGCTGTCTCATTTGCACTTTAATGCTATTTTTATCTAAGGCTCTCCAAGTACTTTACAATGTTTTTTTGTGAATATTAAGCCTCTTAACATCTCTGTGGGTTAGGTCAGTGATTTAGAGGGATCAGTTCAGCAACCATAGAAGTGTGACCAGATATGAGGTATTATGTGACAACTGTTGAACAGCATACAGCAACTCCACCCATAAATTTAGGAGAGGAAGTGAATAAGAACATGGCCAATTCAAACTTCAGGGGAGAAATTTAAGAGAGGCAAATTTGAATATAATACACTAAAGACCTCCATTCCATCTTTATCCTTCGTGGCCAGTCAGTAATGCCTCTGACATTGTTGATCATACCCTCCTTCTTGAAAGGTTGTCCTCCCTTGACTTTTGTGACTCATCTCTTGACCCACCTACCTCTATCCAGTCCTGCATCTCAATCTGTCTTGACATCTCCTCTTAGGTATCTTGCAATGAACAAAAACTGCACAGTCAAAACTGAATTCCTCATCTTCTATCTCAATCTCTTCCCGCTGGTCCCCTTTCTTCATTCTATAGAAGAAAATGAAGATGCTTGCAGAAGATAATAAATAGATGGTGTATCACTGATGGAGCATGGAGGGGGAAAATAGTACGATGTACATAATACAGTAGGAGATAAATCATTAAGGGCCTTAAAAGTAAGGACCAGAAGCTTGTATCTGATGTGGTGGGAAGGGAGAAAGATTGGAGGGTAGTGGCTATGGTAGGAGTACTCAACAGGCCCTGTCATTACTTGGAAAGATTGTTGAAGAATGAATATATTCAAATTAGGTGGAAAATATATATGCAAGTAAAAAATGAGAGCAGATCTATATAATCTTGTGGCTATAACTTACTGCTGCTGATCAACCAGTCACAAGCTTGCTGTAAACAGTAATGTTTCGAAGTCCTCCAAACTGCCTATAGATATACATTAGAAAAGCATAGAGGCAGGCTTTAACTGCGCTTGTGGCAAGCCTATGGCTAGATGGGCAGCATCGACAAGCCATACAATCAACAAGAAAAAGACACCACAGAACTTTGTAATGGGATCAGACAAAATGTGCAGTGATACAGAATGAAACCCAGGCAGAGGGAAATGAGATGCAGCCACCTAAAAAGCATGCTGAGAAAAAGAAGTTCCAAAGCAAAGTAGCTGATGCCTGTAGTTTGAAACTTTAGGCAATATCACGACCCAGTACCTGAGGGTCTGCAACCCAGTAATGGGTCCCGACCCATGGTTTGAAAACCACTGGTCTAGTCTGACCTCCTGCTCATTATAGGTGACAGAGCGTCACCCATCTACTGCTGTAAGAGACCCAGAACCTTTGGCTGATTTATTGAAGTCCTCTTGTCTTGACCCGAGGTGCTGTACAAACACAATATGAGACAATCTCTGCTCTGATCTTCCTGTGTAATTAGAAAAGATAGACAGAGAGCAGGAGAATGGAGGTATTATTAACTCCATTCTGTGATGGGGAACTGAGGCACAGAGTTGAAAAGAACTTGCCTAAGATCAGACATGAAACCTGTGGCAGAACCAGGAATTTGACCCTGTTCTCCAGTGTTTTAGCCAAAAGAAATCTATCCACCCTAAATGTTGATTATATATTTAAATATTTTCTCTGTCATGTCTTTGTTTTAAAAAATACGGACTCTTTATTAATCAGATATTTCAGGTGCTTAGTATGACACAAATAGTAGGATAATGTAGAAATGTCCATCAATTCTGCCTATCCAATAGCCTTTGATATTTCTAAGGTTCTCCGCACCATGGTATCCATGCCACTTAAAATGCTAAAACCCAAATGTGGAATGTAATGTGTGACATAGACCCCAAATCAGGTTTTCAGGCTGGAGATTTAAATGCTATGGGATTAATTTTATTCATTTTAGCTGTTTGTAGAACCCTCAGTCTCATAATTCTTTGTGATATAAATAATTTTCAGCAATAAAAGGTGTGGGAGGAAACACCAAATTGGTGAAGAACGTAGGCAATCTGGCATTCAAACGAATGAAGCTACTCAGAATGATGCATATTTGAGAGGTGTGTTGGTATCTAAGTGCCAGTTAGAATACTCCCAAAATGCATTCTGATTTACTGAAATTTTGCAGGAAGTCATTCATAAAAATAATTGCCCAGTGCACACGAAAAACTTAAATGTGGTGACTTAGTAATGAATCTGAGCAGTCAGAAGGTGTTCTCTGGGTAATCAGATATCCCTATAGGCATAGTGTGACTAAGGGAAATAACTGAAAAAATACCACTGTGAAAGCAAGATTTTGCTGAAATGTGTCATCTCAGGAAACAAACAAAAGATTTTAATGTTTTGTATTGCAAGTAATCCAGTGCAGCTGGTGAAAGCAAATAAAGGACTAACAGCCCTCATCACAGGTTCAGAATATGAGCCATTTTAAGTGATTGCCTTTTGGAATTCATTGATACCCTTATAATATTTTGCCTTTAGCCCTTGTACATTGCCACTTATCTTACATGCAGATGCCTATGCTCTGCAAAAGCACAGCCTAGTGTCTTCTGACATCAATTTACACCTGAGCAAAGTGAGTGCAAACCACAGCAGTTCTGATTTGGCAGCATTTTGCATCAAATTAAACTGGGATAAATTATTTCAAGGCGCAAGGGAGCGGAGAGGCAAGCACTTATCTTCATTATACAAATCTGTTTGGGAAGGAAATGTCATAATGACAATAGCCTGTCTTGTAATATTTTGGCACTTTTGCTTCTAATCCTCACTGCTATTTGTTCTATGGGTGTGTGAAAATACAGGATGGCAGGGGAGAGGAGGGAGAAGAAAACTTCATAGCTCAAAAATGTTAGGTTTTTTTCCCCCTGAGATGGGGAGAAGATTTAGCCCAATTATTATTTTACTGGAACAGATTTGTCCAGCTGCTCTAACCGGATTCTTTCTATTGTCCTCCAGGCCAAACACACCATAAGTAAATGTGTGTGTGTGTGGTTTTTAACAGCCCTACAATACTGTAAGGGGACACTGCCAGGTTCTTTAATTGAATTCATTTTTTCAGTGTTTATACTGTTTTTTCAGTGTTTATATTGTTGATATTTTTTCCCATTTCAAGAGGTTAGCTAATGCTAAAAAAAGTCATTTTCTCTTTTGTTTTTATTCTGTTTCACTCTCTGGGTCACAAATAGCATTACCAAGCTGCAGTGTCTGAACTTCAAACAGTGCAGGGAAATGTTTAAAGCCAAATAAAAGATCTGTTTGTAGTGGATTTAAAAAATGTTTTATTGATCTTAAATTTTGTAAAACATATTTGCTAGAAAACTGAAGTGTGGGGCCAAAGTCATTGTGATGGTTTTTCTTCAAAACAATGGGAATACATATAAACCCATTGGAAAATTTTACATAAATAAAATCCCTAGATGTAGCTAACAAAATAATACCTGTCACCAGCAGCGGTGAGACTAAATACATCATTTGGCAAGGAGGAGCCAGCCACAGAGTTAGATGATTTTTTTCTTCTTTCCCTTCTTTTTAATTTAGAAGATAAGATTACCGCTTAGAGAGAAACATACTGAGTCATTCCTGTATTCTGGAATTGGGTTTCTCTGTTCTTGCCCTGGTTATCTGGTAAGTTCCTTCTCCAAGGCAATAAAATGGAAAACATTACAGAGAGAACAGCTTGAAAATAATGTCCTTCCTTCCTAGAGTGAGTTATCTGACTATTACAGCTTGTGGTGTTTTTAAAACTCGTAGACCTATAAAAAATATTATCATCCAAGGATTAGAGGAGGAGCCAAAGAACACATCAGATTTTGATGAAAAACCATAAAAAGAACAACAGAAGGAATATTTATAATGCCTATTTGCTTGGTTGAGGCCAATGTTTTTATTATACTTGGGCACTTAATAAAGCAGTCATTTTTAGTAAAGACCCAAATGTAATATTTTCCAGTTAGACTTCCCAATTTGATGCCCTGTTACTTCTCTGTAGCAAAAACTGACAGCAGTCTAACACTCTTCTGAATGACTGAGTACATACGTGGTGAACATGGATTCAGAATGAAAAGCAGTCAGTGATAACAGCTCTTTTTCTAAGCATGCTCTTTAGATCCCACCTATTTTACTGATCTGTACAGATTGTTTTTGTGTAATTTCCAAAGGCATCAGAGCTAGACAAGAGCCTTCCTCTGTAGCACAGGGCATGGCTCACCTATCAGTGAATTCTCTGTATATTAAAGTCCTTAAATCATGATTTAAGGAGGTAAATAACTCAGTCAGAGGTTAGTGGCTTATTGCTGGAGTGGGTGGGAGAGGTTTTGAGGCCTGCATTGTGCAGGAGGTCAGACTAGATGATCGTACTGGTCCCTTCTGACCTTAGAGTCTATGGCTATGTCTACACTAGAAAAAGTTAGGTCGACTTTACTTAACAAAGTGGTTACCCTGAACAGGGACTTAGTAAGTCGACTTAACTGCCCTTAAGTCGACTTAATAAAGTTGACGTAAGGGTTAATCCATGTCCACACTGTGCTTAAGTCGACCTAACTGCTGGTTCTTACTAAGTCTACTTAAGCTTTCATTAAGTTGACCTAAGGAATTTCTTAAGTCGACTTAATGAAACCCCAGTGTGGACGGGGAGTAATTTAGGTCGATTTAAGACTACTTAAGATGACATAAATTGCCAGTGTATACATACCCTATGAGTTTATGAGTCTATAAGAAGACTGGGTAACTCAGGGGCTTGGTGACTAATGGTCTTATGTAAAATACGCTGGTGGTCGTGGTCAACTTTGTAGTCTTCAGAGCCTGATTTTTTTCAGTGGAGCTTAGCACATGCAGCTTGCATTTACTTCACATGGCATGATTGGTGCTCAAAACTTCTGGAAGTCAATTTAAACTAATTGGCATCCTAGCTAGTAGCCTCGGTAGTGAAGCCAGAGAGTGAAGAGACATGAACCGAATTCCTTATTGCTCTTAGATGATATCCCTCTTGGCCAGGGTTGAAGTACATCGTTGACGCCATATGGGGGAAGCATGCACAGACTGTGCCCGTGCTATGCCTCTTGTGAGGATAAGTACTGGTTTTTAGTTTCTCAGTCTAAAAGGGCTGATGAGCACTGAATTCATTTAGAATCAAATATTTCTATAAACTCTATCAACAACCAAGGGTCTGATTTTTCTGCTTTTGTTCCATGCACAGAACTTCTAGGGGAGCTCTATGGAGGATTGCCAGCTGCAGCGTTAGGCCCTTTATTTCTGACCTCCCTCTCACCATTTGAGGTTGGTATTGTATCTCCTGTGTTGCCTGCATGAATTCTCTCTAGGGCCTCTCTAATTCCTCATTATTTTTGTCATGACTGGAAACTAAAGGTAATTAGATTTGCATTTGATTATTCCAAATTATTTAGAGCAGTGATTCTCAACCTTGTTGATACCAGGGACTGGCTTGCTAATTGTGGTAGGGAGATCTCTCACTAGTTTTCATTTGAATTTCTGTTCTCTCTTAAACAAATTTCCTTTGGTTTTTTGTAATTGAACTCAAGTGCTTGGTGGCACACTGAAGCAGTGGTCTATGGTGAAACTGGTCAACTGTGGTACATTATTCTTTTGGGAACAGAGGATTTGGGATTTCTGCATGATGAGGGGCTGGATGCCACCAGGGGGCACTTTGAAAAGACCTGGGGGCTGAGGTGCATTTGTTGTCAGCCTATAAAGTAAAGACAGGGCTGGTGTAGCCTGGGGGAGACAGGCTGGTGATGTTAGGAAGCTAGCACCCAAGGAGCAGGGCTCCCTTACACTGGAGGCAGATAGTAACAAGGCGTGTCACAGTAGAGTCCTGCATGGGCTAGTGTGGAGCCCTGCAGTGGGCCTGGGTTCCTGCAGAACTCATTGCCATAATAGCGGACGTTGGTGGGAGTGGGATTTAAAGAATCCCATGCCAGGCTCTAACTCAGCCCTGGGAACCCCGAGAACCATCACAGTCTTGATGAATGTTTGTCATTTTGAAAAACCACTTGTATTGCTGCTTTGACAAACATTCATCATCCCTGTGAGCTTGTTCAAAGGAAGAGAACCCTGAGCCATTCAGTAATATAACCATTATTCTCACAGTACGAGAGCAATGACCTTTTGGATCCAGCACAGTATTGCTAAATGGATCTTCTGCCAGATGACTAGGATATCTTTGCTGTACCAGTTTAACAGGGCACATCTAAAAATAAGGGCCAAATGGCAAAAAAAAAAAAAAAAAAAAAGTGTAATATGTATTGGGGTAGCGCAGTAATGTCACTTGGGGTGCATCTACACTGGCATCTTAGGTTGACTTAAGGAGCCTTACATCGACCTAAACAAAGCCATGTCCACACTGGGCAACAAGGAGGATGTTGTGGTGGGTGTCTGCCACAGACCGCCAGACCAGAAAGAGGAGGTGGATGAGGCGTTCTATGGACAACTAACAGAAGTTTCCAGATCGTCGCAGGCCCTGGTTCTTATGGGGGACTTCAATTATCCTGATGTCTGCTGGGAAGATAATACAGCAGTGCACAGGCAATCCAGGAAGTTTTTGGAGAATATTGAAGACAACTTCCTAGTACAAATGCTGGAGGAACCAACTAGGGGCCTTGCACCTCTAGACCTATTGCTCACAAACAGAGAAGAATTGATCGGGGAAGTAGAAGTAAATGGCAACCTGGGCAGCAGCGACCATGAGATGGTAGAGTTCAGGATCCTGATCAATGGAAGGAAGGAAAGAAGCAGAACACACACCCTGGACTTCAGAAAAGCAGATTTTGGCTCCCTTAGGGAGCTGATGGGCAGGGTCCCATGGGAAGCTGATCTGAAGGGGAAAGGTGTCCAAGACAGCTGGCTGTATTTTAAAGAAACCCTGTTAAAGGCACAGGAAGATAACATTCCGATGTGCAGAAAGAACAGCAAATGTGGACGGCGACCAGCGTGGCTTAGCAGGGAACTCTGCGGGGAGCTGAAACATAAAAGGGAAGCTTACAAGAAGTGGAAGCTTGGACAGATGACAAGGGAGGCGTATAAAGATATTGCTCGGGACTGCAGGGATCAAATCAGAAAGGCCAAAGGATAATTGGAGTTGCAGCTAGCAAGAGATGTGAAGGATAACAGAAAGGGGTTCTATAAGTATATCAGCAACAAGAAAAGTATCAGAGGTGATGTAGGTCCCTTACTGAATGGGGCAGGCATCCTCGTGGAGGATGATGCGGAAAAGGCTGAAGTACTCAATGCTTTTTTTACTTCAGTCTTCACAGGGCGGGCCAGCTCCCAGGCTACTACACGGGGTAACGCGGACTGGAGAGAAGAGAGGCCCTTGGTGATGGAAAGTCAGGTTAGGGAACACTTAATGAAATTGGATGTGCACAAGTCCATGGGGCCGGATGAACTGCATCCGAGGGTGCTGAGGGAGTTGGGGGAAGTGATTGCAGAGCCGCTGGCCATTATCTTTGAGAACTCGTGGCGAACGGGGGTGGTCCCGGAGGATTGGAAAAAGGCAAATATAGTACCTATCTTTAAGAAAGGGAAAAAGGAGGATCCGGGGAACTACAGACCGGTCAGCCTCACCTCAATCCCTGGGAAAATCATGGAGCAGGTCCTCAAGGAATCCATCCTGAAACACTTGGAGGAAAATAGAGTGATCAGGAACAGTCAACATGGATTCACCAAGGGCAAATCGTGCCTAACCAACCTGATTTCCTTCTATGATGAGATGACTGGATTTGTGGATGTGGGAAGAGCCGTTGACGTGATATACCTTGACTTTAGCAAGGCTTTTGATACGGTTTCCCACAGCATTCTCATTGGCAAGTTAAGGAAGTATGGATTGGACGAGTGGACCGTATGGTGGATCAAAAACTGGTTAGATCAACGGGCTCAGCGGGTAGGAATCAATGGCTCGATGTCTGGTTGGCAACCGGTAACGAGTGGAGTGCCCCAGGGGTCGGTCCTGGGGCCGGTTCTATTCAACATCTTCATTAATGATCTTGATGATGGAATAGACTGTGTGCTTAGTAAGTTTGCGGATGACACCAAGTTGGGGGGAATGGTAGATACTCTGGAGGGCAGGGACAGGATCCAGAGAGACTTGGACAAATTGGAACAGTGGGCCGAAAGAAACCTCATGAGGTTCAACAAAGACAAGTGCAAAGTCCTGCACTTAGGACGGAAAAATCCCATGCACTGCTACAGGCTGGGGACCGATCAGCTAAGTAGCAGCGCTGTAGAAAAGGACCTGGGAGTTATGGTGGACGGGAAGATGAATATGAGCCAACAGTGTGCCCTTGTTGCCAAAAAGGCCAATGGCATATTAGGCTGCATCAGTAGGAGTATTGCCAGCAGATCGAGGGATGTGATAATTCCCCTCTATTCGACACTGGTCAGGCCACATCTGGAGTACTGTGCCCAGTTTTGGGCTCCCCACTACAGAAAGGATGTGGACAAATTAGAAAGAGTCCAGCGGAGGGCAACAAAAATGATTAGGGGGCTGGGGCACATGACTTATGAGGAGAGACTGAAGGAACTAGGCTTATTTAGTCTACAGAAGAGAAGACTGAGGGGAGATTTGATAGCAACCTTCAACTACTTGAAGGGTTGCTCCAAAGAGGAGGGAGCTAGGCTGTTCTCGAGGGTAACAGAGGACAGAACAAGGAGCAATGGTTTCAAATTACAGCTGGGGACGTCAAGGTTGGATATTAGGAAAAACTTTCTCACTAGGAGGGTGGTGAAGCATTGGAATGGGCTATCTAGGGAGGTGGTAGAATCTTCATCTTTGGAGATTTTTAAGGCTCGGTTAGACAAAACCCTGGCTGGGATAATTTAGGGGGAGTGGTCCTGCTTTTTAGCAGGGGGTTGGACTAGATGACCTCGTGAGGTCCCTTCCAACCCTATTATTCTATGATTCTATGATTCTATGATTAAGTCTACTTAAGCATTTCCTTAAGTTGACTTAAGGTAAGCTTAAGTCGACTTAATAACAACTCATTTTAGGTCGACTTAAGCCTTAAGTTGACTCCTTAAATCACCTTAAAGCCAGTGTGGACAGGGATTAGCACCTAAATTGACCTTATTAAGTGGACTTAAAGTGTTAAGTTGACTTAATAAGGTCGACAAGGGGCTATGTCTACACTAGAAAAGTTAAATCAACTTTAAGTCGACTTAATAAGTTCGACTTTAAGTTGACTTAAAGTCAACCTTATTAAGTCGACTTAACAAAGTCATCTTAACTTTTCTAGTGTAGACATAGCCCTGGAGAGGCAGGTAGGCACAGGTGAAAAGCTGCAGCCCTTTATCCCCAGTCTGGCTGAGACTGGATCAAAGAATTGCCTAGTGGAGGAGGAAACCTCTGGAGTCCTTGCATGACTTGTGGTGGTTGGAGACTGTCTTCTGAGGGGGATGAACGCACCCATCTGTCACCCTGGCAAGGCCTCTCGGGAGGTATGCTGCCTGCCAGGGGCCCATATCTGAGACGTTACGGAGAGAATCACCCGCCCCTCTAGCTACTACCCCATGCTACTCATCCATGTGGGAACCAATGATACTGCGAGAGGTGACCCTCAGCAGATCAAAGCTGACTACAGGGCTCCAGGAGCACGGGTGAAGGAGTTCGGTGCACAGGTGGTATTCTCCTCGATCCTTCCGGTCAAGGGTAGGAGCCTGAGCAGAGACAGATGCATCCTGGAGGTGAATGCCTGGAATGAAGATGATGTTATCAGGAGGGGTTTGGCTTCCTTAACTATGGGGGTCTGTTCTAGGAAGAAGGACTGGTAGGCAGAGATGGACTCCACCTATCGAGGAAGGGGAAGAGCGTATTTGGATGTAGACTGGTTAACCTAGTGAGGAGGGCTTTAAACTAGGTTTGAAGGGGGAAGGTGACCAAAGCCCACAGGAAAGTCACAGCGAGGGAGACCTGGGGGAAGGGATGGAACTTGGGGGGTGCTGGGACTGTAACAGCAGGGGTAAAAGAGAGGGTAGTAGGAACTGGGGAGGGGGGAATCAAATCATTGTCTTATGTGTCCTAATAAAGCATTAATACCCGAGGCGAGTGGGGAAGGAGGACACTGGGAGAAATTGCAAGGAGGAAGATGCAACAGGAGAGATAATCGACAGGGCAAAATAGGGCAATTGGCCTGGTATTTTAAGTGTCTGTACACAAATGCGAGGAGCCTGGGAAACAAGCAGGAAGAATTGGTAGTACTGGCACAGACAAGGAACTATGATATAATTGTAATAACAGAGACGTGGTGGGATAGCTTGCATGACTGGAGCACTGCCATGGATGGGTATAAATTGTTCAGGAAGGACAGGCAGGGAAGAAGAGGTGGAGGAGTAGCATTGTATGACTACTCGGAGCTCCACTATGAAAGTGGAAACAAGCTGGTTGAAACTCTGTGGGTTAAGTTTAGAGGAGAGTGCAACAAAGGGGATGTCATGGTGGGTGTCTGCTACAGACCGTCAGACCAGAAGGAGGAGGTGGATGAGGCATTCTATGGACAACTAACAGAAGTTTCCAGATTGCAGATGCTGGTTCTCATAGAGGACTTCAATTATCCTGACATCTGCTGGGAGGGCAATACAGCAGTGCACAGGCAATCCAGGAAGTTTTTGGAGAGTGTTGAGGACAACTTCCTGGTACAAAGGCTGGAGGAACCAACTAGGGGCCTTGCACCTCTAGTCCTGCTGCTCACAAACAAAGAAGAATTGATAGGGGAAGTAGAAGTGAATGGCATCCTGGGCAGCAGTGACCATGAGATGGTAGAGTTCAGGATCCTGATCAATGGAAGGAAGGAAAGAAGCAGAACACACACCCTGGACTTCAGAAAAGCAGATTTTGGCTCCCTTAGGGAACTGATGGGCAGAATCCCTTGGGAGGCTGATCTGAAAGGGAAAGGCATCCAAGAGAGCTGGCTGTATTTTAAAGAAACTCTGTTAAAGGCACAGGAATATACCATTCCGATGTGCAGAAAGAACAGCAAATGTGGAAGGCGCCCAGTGTGGCTTAGCAGAGAACTCTGCAGTGAGGTGAAACATAAAAGGGAAGGTTACAAGAAGTGGAAGCTTGGACAGAGGAAAAGGGCGACATATAAAGATATTGCTCAGGGTTGCAGGGATAAAATCAGAAAGGCCAAAGGGCAATTGGAGTTGCAGCTAGCGAGGGATCTGAAGGATAACAGAAAGGGGTTCTACAAGTATGTCAGTAACAAGAAGAGGATCAGGAATGGTGTGGTCCCTTACTGAATGAGGAAGGTATCCTCGTGGTGGATAATACGGAAAAGGCTGAAGTACTCAATGCTTTTTTTACTTCAGTCTTCACAGGGAGCGCCAGCTCTCAGGCTACTACACTGGGTAACACCAAATGGAGAGAAGAAGAGCGGCCCTCGGTGATGGAAGGTCAGGTTAGAGACTACTTAAAGAAGTTGGATGTGCACAAGTCTATGGGGCCGGAGGAACTGCATCCGAGGGTGCTGAGGGAGTTGGCCGATGTGATTGCAGAGCCGCTGGCCATTATCTTTGAAAACTCATGGCGAATGGGGGAGGTCCCGGAGGATTGGAAAAAGGCAAATATAGTACCTATCTTCAAGAAAGGGAAGAAGGAGGATCCAGGGAACTACAGACCCGTCAGCCTCACCTCAATCCCTGAAAAAATCATGGAGCAGGTCCTCAAAAAATCCATCCTTAAACACTTGGAGGAAAATAGAGTGCTCAGGAACAGTCAGCATGGATTCACCAAGGGCAAATCGTGCCTGACCAACCTGATTGCCTTCTATGATGAGATGACTGGATTTGTGGATGCAGGAAGAGCCATCGACGTGGTATACCTTGACTTTAGCAAGGCTTTTGATACAGTTTCCCACAGCATTCTCATCGGCAAGTTAAGGAAGTATGGGTTGGATGAGTGGACTGTAAGGTGGATAGAAAACTGGCTAGATCAATGGGCTCAGCGGGTAGGAATCAATGGCTCGATGTCTAGTTGGCAACCAGTAATGAGTGGAGTGCCCTACGGGTTGGTCCTGGGGCCGGTTCTGTTCAACAACTTCATTAATGATCTTGATGATGGAATAGATTGCGTGCTTAGTAAGTTTGCGGATGACACCAAGTTGTGGGGAATGGTAGACACGCTGGAGGGCAGGGACAGGATTCAGGGAGACTTAGACAAATTGGAACCTGGGCCAAAAGAAACCTTATGAGGTTCAACAAGGACAAGTGCAATGTCCTGCACTTAGGACATAAAAATCCCATGCACTGCTACAGGCTGGGGAACGATTGGCTAAGGTAGCAGCCCTGTAGAAAAGGACCTGGGGGGCAATGTTCCCTCCAAGGTTTGGCGGCTTGTGTGCAAAATTTTCAAGCTGTGTGCAAAACTTTTTCTGAATAAAATTTTTGTGCAAACTCACACGACTGAAATTATAGGTATTAATTGAAGTTAAAGTGATTGTAAATAGAATTAATTAATTGTGTTTAATTAATTGAATTTGTATGAATTTTGAATTGAAATTTAATTTTTAGAAAGGTTTTTATTTAAAATTAATTTTTAAAAAGCTTTTTAAAAAAGAAGGAAGAGAAAGAAAAAAGAGAAGGAAGGAGGAGAAAAAGAAGTAAGAGAGAAAGGAAGGAAGCAAAGAAAGAAAGAGCAGGAAAGAAGGAAGAGAAAGAAGGAAAGATGAGAAAAAGAAAAAAGAAGGAAGAGAAAGAAGAAAGGAAGGAAGGAAGAGGAAGACAAAAGAGAAAAAGAAAAAAGAAAAAGAAAGAAAAAAGAAGGAAGAGAAAGAAGGAAAGAAAAAGGAAGGCAAACAAGAAAAAGAAGGGAAGAGAAAGGAAGGAAAGAGAGAAGGTAGGAAAAGAAAGGCAGAGAGAAGGAAAGAAGGAAGAGAAAAAAGGGAAAGAAAAAGGAAGGCAAAGAAGGGAAGGAAGGAAAGAAAAAGGAAGGCAAAGAAGGGAAGGAAGGGAAGAGAAAGGAAGGCAAAGAAGAGAAAAAGAAAAAAGAAAAAGAAAAAAGAAGGAAGAGAAAGAAGGAAAGAAAAAGGAAGGCAAACAAGAAAAAGAAGGGAAGAGAAAGGAAGAAAAGAGAGAAGGTAGGAAAAGAAAGGTGGAAAGAAGGAAAAGAAAGAAGGAGGCAGGAAGAAAGAGAAAGAAGGAAAAGAAAAAGAAAGAAAAAAGAAGAGAAAGAAAAAGGAAGGCAAAGAAGAGAAGGAAGGAAAGAAAGAAAAAGGAAGGGGAGAGAAAGGAAGGCAAAGAAGAGAAAGGAGGAAAGAAAGAAGCCGAGAAAAGAAAGAAGAAAAAAAAAGAAAGAAAGAAAGAAGCCGAGACCGCTGGCGGCGGGGACCCAAACGCGGGCCTGTGAGGGCAGAGCAGACCCCGGCACCGGAGACCAATCCTGGCCCCATGCTGGGAGGCCGAGACTGTCGGCGGAGCGGAGCCGACCCCGGCTCTGGGCCGGAAAGTCGAGGCGGCCGGCGGGTGGGAGCTCGGGAGCCTGCCCTGGCCACGGCTACCCTGCTGCCCTGGCCGCATGGGGCAGGCAGGCAGGCGCGTGCACATGCCCTGGCCCTGAGCCTGCCTGCTCCGCCCTGGGGGTGGGGAGGGCCAGTCCAGAGGCTGGGCTCAAGTCGGGTCTGCCGCGGCAAAGCCACAGCCCCGGAGGTCTGGTGGGGGCTGCTGGCCTGCGCGGGGGTCCCTCAGTGCTGCGCGGGGGTTGCGATGGCCGCTGCGCGGCCGCGCACCCGCGCAGCTTAGAGGGAACACTGCTGGGGGGTACGGTGGACGGGAAGCTGGATATGAGCCAACAGTGTGCTTTTGTTGCCAAAAAGAACAATGGCATCATCAGTAGGAGTGTTGCCAGCAGATCGACAGATGTGATTATTCCCCTCCATTCGGCACTGGTAAGGCCACATCTGGAACACTGTGTCCAGTTTTGGGCTCCCCACTATGGAAAGGATGTGGACAAATTAGAAAGAGTTCAGCGGAGGGCTGAAAATGATTAGGGGGCTGAGGCACATGACTTACGAGGAGAGACTGAAGGAACTAGGCTTATTTAGTCTACAGAAGAGAAGAATGAGGGGGTATTTGATAGCAACCTTCAACTACTTGAAGGGTTGCTCCAAAGAGGAGGGAGCTAGGCTGTTCTCGAGGGTAACAGAGGACAGAACAAGGAGCAATGGTTTTAAGTTACAACTGGGGAGGTCGAGATTGGATATTAGGAAAAACTTTCTCACTAGGAGGGTGGTGAAGCATTGGAATGGGTTACCTAGGGAGGTGGTGGAATCTCCGTCTCTGGAGATATTTAAGGTTCGGTTAGACAATTCCCTGGCTGGGATGAGTTAGTGGGAAAGGTCCTGCTTTTAGCAGGGGGTTGGACTAGATAACCTCATGAGGTCCCTTCCAGCCCTATGGGTGCGTCTACACTTGCTTAAGTTGACTTAATTTACTCTGCATCTACATTACACTTTCCTTAAGTCGACTTAAGCAGCTTGCTTAAGTTGACTTAAGGAAAATTAAGTCGACTTTGTTAAATCTAGTTTAAAGTCAACTTTAGGCTCAAGCTGACTTTATAAAGTCGATTTACTCCAGTGTAGACCTGGAGTAGCCCTAAGTCGACTTAGGGCTCTCCAGGACTCCCTCACTGCCCTTCCTGCCAGGGGGTGGTGGCACTGGGAGAGCCTGGCATGCCCCCCCACAGGGCAGGGGAGAGCCCTGCCCACCCTGCCCCTATGCCCTGCGAGGGTCCCAGTCCCCCCTTTGCCCCATTGTACCCAGGTACAATGGGGCAAAGGCTGAGCCCCCTGGCACTTGGCAAGGGGTGCCCCCCCTGCCACCATGGACCAGTCCCAGGTCCCCCTAGCCCCTACAAGTCGACCTAGGCATCCAGTGTGGACGCTCTAGGTCGACTTTGTAGGGTCCCCCCTAAGTCAACTTAAAATTTAGGTGTGGACATGCTAAGTTGACTTAACAAAGTCGACTTAAAGTCGACTTTTTAAGTCAATTTAGCTAAAGTCGACCTAAATTTACAGGTGTAGACATAGCCTATGATTCTATGATTCTATGACTTATGACAGGCTCCTTCCTCCCGCAATCTAGGGCTCTACAGACAGGCACATGTTTATTATATAGGGATAGGGTAAAACAAACGAGTCCTGTTGCACTTCTAAAGACTAACACATTTATTTATCGCATGAGCTTTTGTGGGTGTAATCCCACTTCGTGAGATGCCTGAAATGGAAGGTGTAGCTTGTCAGGCGAATAAATACAGAGAAGGGTAAATCACAAGGTATAGGGTAGTATCTCTTTAAATAGTTTGAGCCTGTACGATATGGTTTCTCCATTTTGTTTTTATTGTGTAAGAGGTAAGCCAGTGTACCATATATGACCATAACTGCTCACATTTTGCTAGCATATTGTGTGCATTACGCATGTACTCCTTTCCTCCAAGTAAACAGATGTCAGTCTATGGGTATAAAACCTGATATTGTCCAGCAGACATCAATGGGAGTTGCATTTGTGTCTGATCCAAATAGTTCATATCTGTCCCCAGGATTGTAATCGTGAGTTGTCTGGCAATTATTCCCACTCGTCTTCATCTGAAGCATATGGAATCATGGGGATAACTGTCAGGGTATATGCTGGAAAAATAGTCAATGAAAGAGAACGTTGTCCTGTGACTGAAATGCTGAGAAACAGAAACAGATTGTGCAGGAAATAACCCCAACAAACTGTGGTTTGCTTCATTTTTGTAAATCAAGGTCAGGAGAAACGATATAATTAAGGAGTTTGTCAAGGAGTTTTGTCAAGAATCTCTTTCAGTTATATAATCACTAGCCATTGTGAGAATGAATGCTGATGGCCTATATAACTACTTTATAACACCAGAAATCTTTTCAGGTTTACTTGTCTATAGCAAATGCTGCATGAGCTCCTAACCTACAGTCCTGAAATACTGTTAATCCAGTGATTTACTGCCAGGAACTCCAGTGGCTAACTCTTATTACACACCTTTCCTCAGGGAAAGGAAAAAGCCAACTGTAACTTCCCAAGTAGTGTGGAAAAAACATGAAAGGCTTTGATTTAGGTCAACATTGCCACAGCATCCATGTTCATGCTACTTTATTTCAGTCCATCAGCATTTCCATTCTAAATCTTAGTTTTTCAAAAGTGTTGTTCTTAGAAATAAAATTTCCTGTGGGAAGAAATTTGGGAGAGGGGGATATGAATTTTGCCTGGTAGGGAATCACTGACGAATATAGGAGGCCATATTTTCACAGGAGCTTCCTAAACAGAGTCTAGAAAATTTGCATGTGTGGTCTTGGGTATGAAAATATAGGTACTGGAGGCACAGATGACTGCATGCATTTTGGGAATGTGATCTAGGAGGCAGGCTTTTGAAAACCTAGCCTGTTTACCCCCCGATTCTTCACACGTCCACCCTGAGGTAGTCAGAGAGGCTATGTCTACACTTGGCCAAATAAGTCGACTTTGCTAAGTTGACTTAGCATGTCTACACTATAAAATTAAGTTGACTTCAAGGGGACCTTGCCAAATCAACTTAGAGCATCCACACTGGATGCCTAAGTCGACTTCTAAGGGCTAGGTGGACCTGGGACTGGTCCATGGTGGTGGTGGGGGGCACCCCTTTCAAAGTGCCAGGGGGCTCACCATTTGCCCCATTGTACCCTGGTACAATGGGGGCTGAGCAGGACAGGGACAGGGCATAGGAGTGGGGTGGGCAGGGCTGTGTCCTGCCCTGTGGTGGGGGGGAAGGCATGCCAGGCTCTGGCTGTGCCAGCCACCCTGGCAGGGAGGGCAGTGGGGCAGCCCTGGGGCCCTTAAATTGACTTAAAGTCGATTTAGAGCTAATCTGCATCCACACTGGCTAAATTGACTTAATAAAATCGATTTAGCCAGTAAAGTCTACTTTAAACCAGGTTTAATAAAGTTGACTTTAAATTTCCTAAATTTGACTTAAGCAAATTGTAGTGTAGATGCAGATTAAATTAAGTCAGTTTAAGCAGGCTTAAATCAACTTAATTTGTAAGTGTAGACACACCCAGAGAGATTTTCTCGACTCTGCTATTGAAGGCAGTGGGAGTTGAGGACACACCAAACCCCATAGGAGGAATTCAGCCTTTGCAGGAACAGCCTCTCTGTCTAAAAAGAGAATGTGTACATAAAGGGTTATAATTTCTGTAATTCCAACAGATCCCAGGTAGAATAGGAGGAGGCTTTCTTGTCCTTCGCACCATACAAGCACATATGGCAAAGAGTCTCTGTCTCAAAGAGTATAACATCTTATTTAGGCAAGACACAAAGCATGTAACAAACTAAAGTTCAGGGGAGAGAGAGGAGAGGCAATGGTAACAGCGTTAAGGCTGTAGTTACATAAACTAATAAAAACTCAACTGTAGAATTCTAAACCATGTGCTTTTTCCTTTTCAAAATTAGAAAGTTAATTGTCATCTCTGGCCTTTTAACTAGCCCAGCTCTAGTGCTCTCTTGCCATTGTTGTGTTGATTGACTAAATCATCTGGATAGAAGTGAGATTTTAAAAAGCCTTCCATTTAAATCCTTTAAGTTTTCAGTAGAAAATATGGAGAGAGGAAAGACTTCTGACTAGAAAAATCTTTCCCTGTCTCACTTAAAAGAATCATTTAAGATTCCAAATCACTCATAGGAAACAGCAGGAACAGAGTTAAGAAGCACAAGTAAATATATCATTGTATGTCTTTACCTAGATCTGAACTCAGAGTTCAATGTTCTCCTTGTTTCTGATATCACTAAAAACCTAAACCAAAATATTTCCCTGCTCTCTAGTGAGAGTTTGTTATATCAGCTATTGTAGGCAACACATAGAACATTAGAAGCAAGTTTTAGGAGGTGAAACATTTTTGTTTTATTTTTCACATATATGAATCCCTGGCCAGTAGGACTTCATGGTTATCACTATATACTAGGTACTGTGGTTTTCTTAACTTCACAATAGGGAGCTCAAATCTTCCTTGCTCAAGAGCACATGAAAACACAAACAAGAATCATTTGCGTTGAAGGAGCATCTCTAATAACTAGCAGCAACACAGCAATTTATAGAGGTGTGGCTACCCAGAAACTAGGAAAAACTGAGAAAGCAGCTGTGTCCTGTTTTATAAAAGATCATTCTGGGCCTAATTAGAATGGAGTAATGGCCGGACTTAGTTCACCTGTGAGCTTTTCAGGTTCTGCCTTATAAATGTCTCCTATTGGGATCTCAGGGAAAATGGCCAGTAAAGGGTCCACCTAGAGGGTATGGCTTAGAAATGTATTTCCCTCCTAGTGTTTTCTGAAGAGATTTGTTATTTAGCAGAGGTTTGGCCTACAAATTACAGATGATTTTCCCCAGGAGTAATTATCTACAGAGATATTCTTTCGAGTCTTTCACCCTCACTACTAGAGGAACTTATTTATAGCATAATATTTTTGATGTGCTTTATAGGCATAGTCTATTTTTGTGTGGAAATTAGCCCATCTTTTCCAGAAAATAAAAACTTAGCACAGGGTGATCATAGCCTTGGGAGTCTTGCACCAGACATGTGGAACACAGAAAAGTATGCTTGATTGAGTGGAGATGTTTAAGAGCTGATCCTGCAATGGGAGCTTTGTCGTTGACTTCAGTAGCCCCAGTATCAAGCCTCCAGGGTGTTAAGGTGACAGGAGGACTCTTGTGAAGTTAGACTGGCAGATAGGGCAATGGTGCACACATATGATAAGGAGCTCACTACAAGATCTATGGGAGAAAAAAAAAAACATGGATAAAGCAGATGCTAAGTTTGTCCTTAAAAAGACCCAAGAAAAGCCACTCTTAATCATTGAAGTAGGGGAGGTAGGGAAAGTAACACATAGTAAGAAAACATGGAACTTTGTTCTCCTCTAGTGGCTGATCCACATAAGAGATTAGTGAATCTACAGGCTTGAGACTAGTACTTTAGGAGAAGAGTTAATGTCTCATTCTTTCAGTACTGAAAGTCCAATGTTCACCTCCTGCTGATGGCCCATATGGGGAGAATTTTAGACATCTGGGAGAAAATAGTTCTGCTAAATGCAAAATGATTTTATTTCAATTTGTATAATTAAAAATTAAAACAAAATAGACTAAAAATAATATTGGGAATCCTACCCAGTCTGTCATGTCAACATTAAATCAGTTGTAAAATTTAAAGTGCCCTGACCACAAGGCTTTACCATGGAAATCCTGAGAGACTTTTAAAACAAATGCATGCAGTGACCCTTTGGGAATAATGAAGAATAATTTAAAGTGATCCAATATGTCTATTATGATTTATAAATATTTGAATCAAAATTAGATGTGGATTGACATTCTGCTTAAGCACTCTTGTAATGGAGATGTGGGCAGATGTGAAATGTAGCTACTAATTACAATGGTAATCTGACTGTGTTATATGTGTAACACTATACTAGATTTTTTTTTTTGGATGACACTTTATACTTATAGACTTTAAGGTTAGAAGGGACCATTATGATCATGTAGTTTGACTTCCTGCATAACACAGGCTACAGAACCTCACCCACCCACTCATGTAATAGACTCCCAACCTATGACTCAGTTATTGGAGTCCTCAAATAATACTTTAAAGACCTGAAGGTAACATCACACTGCCCCTTATTCCTTCCCATATCTTCTCCCCATGGAGGAAAATTATAGTATGTTTTTCAGTAAGACAGCATGGTAAATGAAGAATGATTTCCACTTTTAAAAAGTGACCAGTGACCCATGCCTCAAAGGAAGGAACCCTCCCACCCCGCATGTCCTCTGCCAGCCTGCCCTAGGGGAAAATTACTTTCTGACTCCAGATACGGTGATTAATTAAACCCTGAGCATGCAGACAAGATTCACTAGCTAGAAACCCAGAAATAATTCTGTATAGCAACTCAGAACCACCTCATTTAACATCCCATCACAAGCCATTGGACATATATACTACTATTAATCAAAGATCAGTCAATTGCCAAATATGCTGTCCCAACATGCCATCCCATTCATAATCAGTCTTGAAGCCAGTTAGGTTTTTTGCCTCAACTGCTCCCCCTGGACGGCTGTTCCAGAGCATCTCTCCTCTGATGGTTAGAAACCTTCATCTAATTTCAAGCCTAAATTTCTTGATGGCCAGTTTATATCCATTTACTCTTGTGTCCACATTGGTGCTGAACTTAAATAACTCCTCTCCATCCTTGGTAGTTATTCCTCTGATATATTTATAGAAAGGAATCATATCTCTTCTCAGCCTTCTTTTGGTTAGACTAAACAAGCCAAGCTCTTTGATTCGATTGGATTTACTTGATTTGTTTGAACATTGAGGTGGTGATTGTCTAGTGGTTCGAGAAGGCAATTGCAAGTCCTCAGTTCTAAATGTAATCCTGTCACTGGCTTATTTTGTTAGGTCATTTAGCTCTCCTCGGTTTCCTTGGATGTAGAAAGAAGAGCACTTAAGCCCAGTTCCCCTGTGAAGTAGCTATTTCTAATGATTAAAATATTTTGAGATCCTCCAATTAAAAGTACTGTAGATGAGTAACATGTTATTAAAGATTCAGACATCAATTTTCTTCTCCGTTATTGTGCTATTGGTAAGAGATGCAACATCACACTGTCCCTTATTCTTTCCCATATCTTCTCAAAATATAGTAGAGCAAAATACAGTATATCTTTTAGGAAGACAGCATGGTAAATGAAGAATGATTTCCACTTTAAAAAAATGAATCACTCCATGTTTTTTCAGATGAGGCCATCATCTAAGATTAGTTTGTTGTAGTTCACACTGGCAAGAAAACATATTACAACTCTTTTGAAGTGTAATGCAGAGCAATTTAAAACTTTAAAAAAAAAAAAAAACAATCCCTGCCCATTAGTCCATAAAAACCCATTACCTCAGTGTTAACAATCTTACAAAACAAATAGCAGTTTTATCAGTTAGATCTCTATTTTACTGGTCTTAGTTCATCAATTCAAAGTCCCTGTGTATCCAAAGGCTGTACAACTCTATAAAATTGGATTTTGTTACTTATCTATTCATAACTAATTATTTTATCTAAGAAACTGAAAAATAATGACATCCCTAGAGTGCTAAGAATTTTAAGCGCCATCTGTTTATAAATACAGGGGATGTTATGTGATAGCAGGGTTATAAGTATTGTACACAATAAGGTTGCCTGAGCAATCTAAAGGACCTCTCTAGATAGGAAGGGAAAATAAGTTAAAAGGTAACAGGAAAGTAGTAGGTCATTCAAAAGCACCCATTGGGAATATGTTCCTAGAAATTAGCTGGAAATAGGAGGGGGTGACGGAAGAGTTTGTTTTTGTTTGTCTGTTGGAAACCTAAAAGACAAGCTCCCAGGGAGGAAGCAGGAATTGAAAGGCACCCACAGGGAAAGTATACTTCCAGGGTGGATAGAGGCAAAAGAGGGGCAACACTGAGGGAGAGTGTTAATCTTAGCCAAAATGGGGTGGAACAGTTGGCCTAGGTTGCCATCGGCTAAAGCCTGCTTTCAGGAAGAGAAAAACAAGAATTTAAAGAGAACAAACTAGAGACTCAAACTGTTTCCAGAAGAGAGGTTTACTTTTGTCTATTGTTTACTAATAAAGTAAGCTCTCTGGCTGAAGGGTTTCTTAAGGAACAAAAGTTTGTTTGGACTTGTAGAGAGAGGCTTGTAAAAGGTTGTGCTTTAGAGACACTCCCTAGAATGGGACAGTGTTGAGTGAATTGGGAGATGTGCCCTACATGAGATCTAACATGGCTGCTCCGAGCTGCAGTTGCACAGCTGGGGATCACTCCTGTCTGTGTTATTGAAGTTTTATTCCTCACTCGTTCAACCGTGTGGCCTTTAATGAACCCTCAAGATCGTTACAGGACTAGTTTCTACTGGGCCGAAGTGAAACTGAGGTGTGATCTCAGAACAGCATCTTGGACAGAGAGGGTATAATATCATGTACTTTTCTCCATCCAAGTCTCTGTCCTTTTTGCTTCCTTTGCATCTCTTCCCCTTCTCCTCATGCTTTCTTCCATACTGATCCCTATGCTTACAGTGAATCCCACTTTTGTGTACCAAATGACTGCCCTCTTTTCATTCAAAAAATGCCTTTTAAAAACTTTCTAGCAGTGGTAATCCACCAAGGAGAAATCTTAATAATAACAACCCTGCTTAGAGACTGGGCTGTCATTAATTTATTGGATGGTTAGAATTGAAATTTTTCTCATCATCAATAATCTCCGTACTCTGTCTTAGTTGAGTATGAACTGCTTTGTCATATTAAAGGTCAGAGTCTGCAGACCAAGATGAATAGGATGTCATGGGTGCTCAGGAGCTCACCAGATAGCCCCAATCATGCATCAATTGAATTCACTGTGAGTTTTGTTACTGACTTCAAATGGTTGCAAGATCTGGCGCAGCATTTGTAAAGCACCATTTACGTTTCTGAAATTATAGATCTAATTGTAAGCCTTTAGGAACAGGGTTTTGGAGTTTTGTTCATTTTGGCACTGAATCATTATTTGAAGCATCTGCTGTCCATGTGGATTATCTGAAACTCTATAATTGGGGCTGGGAAAGACAGGAGAGGAAACTCTTCTGCCTACCTCATATGTCTGTCTAATCATCTGTCCATCCATTTATGTACTTATCTGACCTTCTTGTATCACAGTATCTGAACACCAGCATTTTCCATTATTTAAAGATGACTATTTTTTCTCTCCTCCTTCCTTAGCATCAGAAAGGAGTTTTGGGCCACTATTGTGGGAAAGCCTGAGCAAAGAGAGATTTTACATTTGGGTCTGACTGCCCCAAGATTAGTGATTGTTCCTATTTCTTCTAGCATCATGGTCCATCTTGGTCTGAACTCTCCTGGTCCATTCTCAGCCAGCTGGATGTACTGCAAAAAATCCCATTTTTATGGTATCTCAGCCCTTGTGCTTCTGGATACTGCCATATTGATGTTAATGCAAGTCTTGCTACTGACTTCCTGGGAGCAGGATTGGGGCTCTAGATTTGGCTAGGATGGGAAATTGCAGCAAAAAACTAATTGATTGTTTTCTTCCCCCACTGCTTGAATGTTTAAAAAGTATCAATTTGGATTCACTTTTAGTCTTGGCTGGTGGTTCGTGTATGTGGTTTTCCACACTAATTTGTCTTCCCGTGCAATTTACCTGCTCATGGTTAATGTCAGAGGACTCAGACCAGTCATGGTTGTGCAGTATGTATTGTATGAGCTTTGACTCAAAAGGGTGAATTAGACATAAGATCCCGTTGCTGCAAACATATATTTTTCTTTGGTCTTTACTTGTCTTTTAAAGTGCAGCCTCCATCGTAGTAGTGAGCTAAATGCTGCTAATTGCATAATTCCCTGAGTGGGGCTTGGAAGTGATAACAAAACTGGAATATTCCAAACAACAAAATGAAACCGAAGGTTTGAAATAAAAGTTGGGAGATGAAACAAATTAAAAGAGGATTTTTAAAAAAAGATATAAAAAGATGACATAAAAAGGATAGAAAACAGAGTCCTGTGGCACTTTTAAAGACTAACAGATTTATTTATTTATATATTTATATATTTATTTACCCCTTTGGAATATAAAGAGGACAGTTGTTAAGCTTCTGGACTAAGGAGAGCTGTTTAGTTTCTGCTACACATTAGTGCATCAACTAGGGTGCATCAACACTTGTAAATTAAGTCGACTTAAGCTTGCTTAAGTTGACTTAATTTACTCTGCGTCTACACTACACTTTCCTTAAGTCGACTTAAGCAGCTGCTTAAGTCGACTTAAAGAAAAATTAAGTCAACTTTGTTAAACCTACTTTTAAGTCGACTTTCTGCTTAAGTCGACTTTCTAAAGTCGACTTAAGCCAGTGTAGACGTGGAGTAGCCCTAAGGCTCTTCCTATCATTCTGAAGCAGAATTCACCAAGCGTTGGATTGTTCACCCACTAATAGGGAACGTGAGCTGGGATTAGACCGTCGTGAGACAGGTTAGTTTTACCCTACTGATGATGTGTTGTTGCAATAGTAATCCTGCCCTCCCTGCCAGGGTGGCTGGCACAGGGAGAGCCTGGCATGCCCCCCACAGGGCAGGGCAGAGCCCTGCCCACCCTGCCCCTATGCCCTGCCAGGGTCCCTGTCCCCCTTTGCCCCATTGTACCCAGGTACAATGGGGCAAAGGCTGAGCCCCCTGGCACTCGGCAATGGGTGCCCCCCTGCCACCATGGACCAGTCCCAGGTCCACCTAGCCCCTACAAGTCAACCTAGGCGTCCAGTGATGGGTGTGAATAAATTAAAGCTAAATTAATCTCAGTGCCCTACATAAAACAAGAGGGTTATGTGAACCCATTCAGGAGCTTTGGACTGTAGTAGTGGAGAATTTGTTGTTGAATACTGTGGGTGTGTGAAAGCAGAATACAGAAGCAGAGAGAAACCACCTGAAGATGCCCAATCAGAAACCTGTAGGTATGGTGTGACCCTGAGAGTAACCTAGAGAGAGAGTTTCTGGGGTTGGGAGTACTGGCTGAAAAAGAAGCTTGGACTTATAAGCTAAGAAATTGTTCCCTTTGGTTTCTTCTGCATACAGAGAAACAGGATTCTGTACATGCCTTATAAATAAACAAGACTGGATCAAATCATGGCAGCAGTGGTTCGTGGTGCAGGAAGATGTAATTTAAACTTCCTTGAGTTAATCGGGCTGAATCTAGTTTGCTGGTTTTAAAGCATAATCACAGTGTTTACAACTGATGTACCCCACAAGAGCTATACTAAAATGAATCAGCAAAGAGAAAGAACAAGAAACCATGGGAGGGCCTACCTTTTCTGTTATGTTTGTTCCTAATGAAACCAGAAAACACTGGTGACTTTGTAAGAAGGTCTATTGTGCGGTATTGCCAGGACAAAGAAGATCAGATAAGCCTCTGAAATCTTCTGTTCTTAGCTAGTCATATTGCTGGCTCTTGAGAACAAAAGAATGGTCTTTTAATTCAAATATAGAAGTAGGAATTCAGAGACCTGGTTTGAATATCTAGCTCATAAAATTAAAGAGGTTGAAGAGGAGTTTTTAAACTAAGTGCTGGGGGAAACTAATTGGTGCGTAGGAGTACGTATTTTAGAGAGAGACATCCATTGGGGATGATCTATTAATTGACATTCTCTGTAGCCTAGTAAGGAGGAGAAGATGGAAGATGATAAAATATTGGTAGGATCTGATAACAGTCAAATGAAAGAGTCCTATTCAATTACATCATACAATAGCAGACAGCTAAAAAGTGACAATATTTTATACTGATGCTAGAAGTCTAAATACTAAGATGGGTGAACTTGAGCCATTTATATTAAATGAGGATATTGATATAATAGACATCACAGAAACTTGCTGGAATGAGGTTGGTCAATGGGTAAATACCAGGGTACAAAATTATTGGAAGGACAGAATAAGTTGTTATAATGAGGGAGGGAGTGGCACTATATGTAAAAGAAAGCACAGAGTCAAAGGAAGTAAAAAATCTTAAATGAACCAAAGTATACCACAGAATCTCTATGGATAGTAATTCCATGCTTGAATAATAAGAATATAATTGTAGGAATATACTACTGACCACCTGACCAGGATGGTAATAGTGATTGTGAAATGCTCAGGGAGATTAGAAAGGCTATAAAAAATCCCTCAATAATAAGGGTCACCAAATGAAATTAATAGGCAGCATGTTTAAAATGAACAAAAGGAAGTATTTCTTCACAAAATGTACAGTCACCCTGTGGAACTCCATGTCAGAGGATTTTGCAAAGGCTAATTCTATAGCAGGATTCAAAAAGTACTAGATAAGTTCACGAGAATAGTTCCATCAGTGGCTATTAGCCAGAATGAGCAGGGATGCAAAACCATGATCATGTTCTCTGCCAAAAACGTCCTGTGTACCCTGCGACAAGTCACTTAATTTCCTTGGGTTTTTTTGCCTTCATCTGTATGATGGGGTTGATGATATACCCTTACCTCTGAAAGGTCTTAGTTTCATTAGTGCTTTTAAAGAACCTTAAGATGTTTGAATGAAAGAAGGTCCACCCACCTTTCAAAACTGAGCAGTGATTCACTGTTGGTTAAAACTTTCAGAGGGGTAGCTGTGTTAGTCTGTGTACAGCAAAAACAATGAGAGTCCTCTGGCACCTTATAGGCTAACAGATGTCTTCGGGCATAAGCTTTCATGGGCTATGACCCACTTCATCAGACGCATGGTATAGATGCCCTTGAAGATTTCCATAGAGATTTCAACAATTTCCACAACACAATCAAACTTAGCCTGGAACACTCCACACAAGAGATCCACTTTCTGGACATTACAGTGCAAATTAGTGATGGGCACATAAAGACCTCCCTATACCGCAAACCTACTGATCGGTATAGTTACCTACATCCCTCGAGCTTTCATCCTCGACACACCACACGATCCATTGTGTACAGTCAAGCCCTAAGATATAACCGCATTTGCTCTGACCCTTTAGACAGAGACAGACACCTTCAGGATCTCTACCAAGCATTCTTAAAACTACAGTACCCACCTGCAGAAGTGAAGAAACAAATTGACAGAGCCAGACGGGTACCCAGAAGTCAACTACTGCAGGAGAAGCCCATGAAAAACAACAACAGAACGCCACTGGTCACCACCTACAATCCCCAAGCCAGACCTCATCAACACATCATCAAAGATCTACAGCCTATTTTATAAGATGATCCCTCACCCTCTCAAGCCTTAGGAGACAGACCTCTCCTTGCTTTCAGACAGCCCCCTAACCTTAAAAGGATACTTACCAGCAACTACAGATCACAGAACAGAAACACTAAAGCAGGAACATATCCCTGCAACAGACCACGCTGCCAACTTTGCCCTCATATCTACACTGATGACACCATCACAGGGCCTAATCAAGCCACCTACTCCATCAAGGGCTCGTTCACCTGCTCATCCACCAATGTGATTTATGCCATCATGTGCCAGAAATGCCCCTCTGCCTTATATATTGGACAAACAGGACAGTCTCTGCGCCAATGAATAAATGGACACAAATCTGACATCAGAAATTGCAACACTACAAAACCAATAGGGGAACACTTCAATCTCCCTGCTCACTCCCTTGACAACTTGTTAATAGCTGTGTTGAAACAGATGAATAAGAAATCACAGCTTCATTTTTGCAGAACTTCAAATTGCAGAACTTCAAATTGCAGAACTCGAACTTATATGCAAATTTGACTCAGTTGTCTTGGGGTTAAACAGGGACTATGGATTTTTCTCTCATTACAAGAAGTGATTTGACCTCACCCTCCTCTATGTGCTGTTCCCCAGTGTTTAAATCCTAACATCTATTTTGATGTTAAAGCCTGACCTGATCCTATGTCATACGCTCCCCTGCATTTAATTTCCTCCCATTCTGTAAGTTTCCCATCTTCAAAGCGTCTGACGAAGTGGGATTTTCTCCCACGAAAGCTAATGCGATAAATAAATCTGTTAGTCTTTAAAAGTGCCACAGGACTCTGTTGTCTTTCTACAATAGACTAACACGGCTACCCCTTTGGAACTTGTCTCTGTAGTAAGCACAGTCATTCATTTGACTATGGTGATGTATGAAATGCTCAATCAGTTTAGATTCTATTTTATTTTTGCATTGATGTGGTAAATTGATCCAGGACATATTTGTCCCCACTAAGAACTATTTGTGAGTCTGTGGTTTCTCATTAATATGCATTGAAATATATTCTTCCCCAACAAGGGCATTCTTTCAGCATAGCCTTGAGAAGTACCCTGTTATTGATGATTTCATGATGAAATCATGTTGTTGTGGACCAGGTTTTTTCCAGTTCACAGAGCTGTAGTAAAATCAAAGACCCATGAGGTTGTGGAAAAAAAACCCCAAAACCGTGAGACAGAACTGAAAGAAGATCCCTTGAACCTCACCCAGTTAAGTAAATTAATATCTCCCAACTTGTATACTGGAACCGTCAGTTTTATGCAGTTCAGGATTTGGGAAAGTAAGGCTTTTTTTTTTTTAAAAATTCTGGTTATCAAGAAGCCATGTTTCATTATTGCACACTTTATTTTGAAGTGTATTTTAATACAATTGTTGTTAAAACCCAGTCTACTGCATTACTTTAGCTGAGCAGTTCACGTCATAATGCCATGCATGGTACAGTTTAATCTGAAAGTAAAGCTCCAGATATTTTTCATTTTGTCAGCTCTTCCCTAGAAAATTAAATCAAAGCAGGCATCAGTTATGTACTAGTCTGTGAGAAAAGTTTAGGACAAGTTCAGATGCGGAGCAATGAAGCAATGTTACCACAAATGTAATTTTCAGTTGTAGGCAGTGCAAAGTATTCTGTTGTAGGTAAAAACTTATTATAACAACAGGCTGGTGAACAAGAAAATGCTTATTTTAAGAGAGCAGGTTTAAAGTGTGTATGTAGGGTCTGAACCTGTGAAATGCTGAGCTCTCATTTGGGCCCAATGGGAGTTGCAGGTGCACAACCCACAGTTAGGACTGGGCAAATATTTTATAATGTAACCTAAAACTTCCCTAGTTTCATATTTATTGTGAACTTGAAACTCAGTTCAGGTTCATGAACCACCAATAGAATCTGAGCTGAGTTTTAAGATCATCTCTTTCCCCTTGGACTCCCCCCTTTTCCCCCCCACCTATACACACCTGATTTTGTTTTTTGGAAAACGCTCATTTTCAGTCTTGAAAGATAATGAAATTGTATGAAAACCGATTCCTGCTGCTGCCAAGTCTGGAATACATCACTGTCTTAGGAATGGTGCTACAGTGATGTATGGCACTAATAGATCAGAATATCAAGGACAGTGATGAGTTTTTAAGAAATTAGAATGTAATAATGAGAGTCTCTGCAGATAATTACTTCATGAAGATATGGCTGCTTTGGTAAAATTTATATAGGTCAAATAAGAGACCAAAATATCTCAATAGGTCAGTCTAATTACCATGACAGAAGACTTTGGCTAAATTTTTTTTTAAAATGGCTAAATGAAACAGAAGCCTAAAATCCCATTTTCCAGAAGCATCTTAGGCACATACAAGCCTAAGTTCCATTGCTTTTAAGTGACATTTAAGCCCCAAAGTCTATTTTTGAAAGCGGTCACATGAAAATTTTACCCTAAGTCTCATTGAAAGTCAATGGACTTAGAGGTAGAGCCATGCAGATCTGCGGGTATCTGCTTCAGATCCATGTGTATCTACATCCGTGGATGTGGGTATGGATATCCTCAGAGCCATTGTTGTTGATGGAACTCAGTTGCGGATTCTATTTTTATCTGCCCAGGGTGTGATTGATCACTGCAGCTATTATCTGATTCAACAGCACACAGAGGAAAAAGGAATCGCTCCAGCCAATCCCAGCTCAGCTCTGGTTGTCGTCTGCCAGCCAATCAGTCTCTCAGACTGTCAGTCAGCATGCTGGCCTTTGGTTGGGCTCCCTCAGTCCCTAGCTGGCCTTTGATTGGCTCATTCCCCACATGGGCCCTGCGCACTTTTACCTTTTCTTCTTTGCGGTTCATGTGCTGTGCTGTCAATCAGAGATTTCATTGACCAAGGAAATCTTTGGTTGACAGCATAGCACATGAATTGCAAACAAGAAAGGGAAAAATGGGTGGCGCCCATGTGGGGAATGAGCCAATCAAAAGTCAGCATGCTGACTGAGTGAGCCCAAGCCAGGGTGTGGATGTGGGTATATAAAACCTGGCATGTGGATCACAGATCAGATAGATACTGACACTGAGCAGATGCGGATCGGATCGGATCCGGATCCACATTTTGTATCGGTGTAGGGCTCTACTTAGAGGTCTAAGTGCCAAATAACTTTTGAAAATGGGACTTAGGCCTGTGGTGAGGTGACTGCCACACATTAACTTGGAAAAAGTTAATAAAGCCCTAGGGAGGCTGTGCTAGGACCAGCCAATCAGGGCTGAGGAGGCCTTATATAGACAGAAAGCAGAAGAGTCAATCACTCTAGCTTCCATTGGCCTCTCTCTCTTTTGCAGGGATTTAACCCCTTCCATCCCAGAATGGGGCAACTACCTCATTACACTCCTAAACATAGAATGGAAAGGAAGCAGAACAGGAGCAAGGTAAACATCAAGTGCTGAAGGACCCAGTCAAACATACAGAATTCCAGCAATGGCTGAAAGAGACATTACCAACAGACCACCCAGAAGGAGTTAAGGCTCATTGGATGGGACTTGAGACATTTGTTCTCTTATCCTGTAAAAATACCATAGGACACAAGACTAGGAACTATAAAGACTGGTTCAATGAGAATGACACTCAAATTCAAGGTCTCATTAACAGAAAAGAGAAAGTTTTCTGTGCTCGGCAGAATGACATCAACTCTTCCATTAAGAAAAATGCACATCAACAAGCAAAGTCAGAGCTGCAAAGGAGAAAACAGGAACTGAAGAATGAGTGGTGAGTTCAGAAATCAAAGGAAATTCAACATTTTGCTGACATTTGTGACACTTGTGGTTTCTTTTGTGTTGCCAAAAGCTCTTACCCAAGAACTCAAGGCCTCAATCCTCTAAGATCAAAGGATGGAACAATACTCTTCAAATACAACCAAGTTAAATAGCCATGCTTCACTCAGTCTTCAAAAAGATGATACCTCCATAACTGCTAATAACAAATAGCTTGAATTCCAAAGGGGTAGCTTGAAGTCTACAAAAGTGTGCTACACTCACCTCCATATTTTTTTCCATGATGTCCTCCTCTGTCCAGACTATCTTGTTAATTGACAGGCACCTTGGTCTGGATGTTTAAGCTCAGGAGTGGGAGATCTGTTGACCCAATTCCATTTTTCCCTTACATTGTGTCAGCCAGAAATAACTCCACAGAGGTCAATACATACCGATGCCATTGTAACATTCTTTACTGTAACCATTAAACCTCTCTACGCTAAAATAATCCAATGATGAATTTGACCCTTGTTTCTGTATACTTATCTCTAAAATGGGAATATCAATCACTATCAATCTCTCGTAATGTTATGGCCATTAATTCGTGTTTATAAAGTATTTTGAACAGACAAATGCTAAATAGATTTTTATTATTCAGATGAAGAGAGAAAATTTACTGAGAGTAGAAAGGAGAATTGTGAGTTTGTTTATTTTTCCAGTTCCCTACTTCTTTCCAGACTTTCTCATCTGCCAGTTCCTAATGATGTGCCATTTCTCACAAGACTAAAATTCCAGATGACTGGATCTCAATTTTGCCTCTGTTAGATCTGGAGTATCATAGTCAGTCTCTCTTTTTTTCACACACAATTTAGTTATTGAAAATTGGATGGATAGTTGATAGTGGAATATTTGGCATAGCATCCGATAGCTTTAGAGGGTTTCTTCTTGATTGGAACAAAGGACTTTTGTTCAGAACACGGGAAAGAATTAAAGATGGATCCCTTTTGGATCATTAGGACCTCTTTGTATATCTGCAGAGGCATTTGTAAGAAGATACCCAGCTCCTATTTAGACAAAGAAATGGAAATAAGAACATAAGAACATAAAAACAGTCATATTGGGCCAGACCAATGGTCCATCTAGCCCAATATCCTGTCTTCTGACAGTGGCCACTATAAATGCTGCATCAGTGCAGCTGCTGTCATGTCATATGGTGCTTTTATGGAGATGCTCTAAGAGGATGGCAGAGTGCCATCCCATCAGCTTAGTTACTCCACCTCTGTGACTAGAGGTAGATATATTGGCAGGAGAAGCTTTTCACATCCCTGTGTGATGGAGTTATACAGAAATAAGAATAGACCTGGACACACCCTGGTTAGTTTAGGAGATTAGAAGAATGCTACCCTATAAAAATTCCTCAAGCCAGAACACCCACTTGAAGAAATTTTTGAACCTACTGACCCTGCTTTTATCTTGTCCCAGGTGACACATTCAGACAGGAGGCAGGAGATAGAGCAGAGGTAGAGGTTAAGTGGCTAAGCACTCTGCAAATGTGCAGTCATATGGTGCTGCTGTTGCCTGTGCTCTGGTTATCAAATTGTAGCTAAAGTGTATTTTCAGAGCATGGAATAAAATTAATTATACAGTGATAATGAGTTGCTTTTTAAATATTGTTTTAAAACAGTATAAATAATACATTTGACTTAGAAATGCATTTGCCTTCTCTTCGGTTTGTGCAATTAAAGTAATATAACAGTCAATCCTGTGTTCAATAGTCCCTTCCTATAGGGAAAAACAGCAGCAGTATGCAAGCAAGGAACACAGCACAGCTGAAAAGCACAGATATGATTAATTATACCAGTCTTGGGAAATTAATGCATCCCACTATGAACAAGCAAATCAGAATGCACACACAAACGGACTGCAAAATATATTGTTCCTCTGACAATGTATGGCATGTAATGGAATCTGTAATGGATCTATTTACAGTATTTTACTGGGTAGCACATGCTGCCAAACATCTGCAAAGTATAACCATAACACATCAACACTTGCTTACGTGCATTAAAAAGACTTGATGGGCCAGAATCTCATTTGCTTTGGTTCTCCTCAAACCGCTCTGTTAGGGTAAAGGGACATTTTAACATGGATATAAATATAATTTATAATTTCATTTTCTGGCTTCTGTACCAACGCAATGTAAATGGGCTGTTGTGTAAATGAGAGTTTTACCATGTTAACATTCAGTTATGTTCAGCTACTAGAAGAATGTGGGTTCTCTCAAAAATATTGATATCATTCTCTAGTGCCTTCTAGCCAAGGATTGTAAAGCATTTAATCAACATTAAGGTTCACAATTCCTCTTTGATGCAGTTATCACCCCCTTTTTGCAAGTGGGGAAGCTTAGGGATAGGGAGAGAGGAGTTGACTTGACCAATGTCTATGGCAGAACTCAAGATAGAACCTAGATCTCCTGACCAGAATAGTGGAGACAAAGGTAATTCAGTTTCATGGTGGATTTTGATCTTTTGAAGTTTGGTTCTGTTCTGATTAGATGCAAAATCCAAAAAGCTCTGAAATTCTCTGCAAAATGGTATGGAGCCCTGAAGCACTCCACCAGGGGGCTGCTTCAGAAATGTGAATCATGGAACCTCTTGGGTCCCCAGTCCCCGGCCAATGTGCATAGCTACTCTGGTGTCGCAGATCTTGGAAGTCAAGGCTCCCCATCAACCTACCCGGTGAGCAGCTGATAAACCAGAGAGTTGAGCTGGCAGGTATCCAGGTTTCTAACAGAACCCTACCTGGGTTTCACTGGTACTCTGGTGAAATGGATCACTTCTGGAAAATATTCCAATTCTGTCAAATTGGCATATTCTGGTGAATCAATGTTATGTTGGAATTTTTCCACCCAGCTCTACTCCTGATCTCAGTCCCCTCATGCTATCGTCTTTCAGAAGAATATAAAAATGACCATACTGGGTCAGACCAATGGCCCATCGAGTCCAGTATCCTATCTTCCAACAGTGGCAAGTGCCAGGGGCTTCAGAGGGAGTGAACAGAACAGGGCTATCATCAAGTGATCCATCAACTGTTGTCTAGTCCCAGCTTCTGGCAATCAGAGGCTTAGGGACATTCAGAACATGAAGTGGCAGTCCTGACCGTTTTGACTAAAGCCATTGAGGGACCTATCCTCCATGAACTTGTTTAATATTTTATTAACCCTGTTATACTTTTAGCCTCCAGAACATCCCCTGGCAACAAATTCCAGAGCTTCACTGTGTGTTGTGTGAAGAAGTACTTCCTTATGTTTATTTAAAACCTACTGCCTATTAGTTTCCTTGGGTGACCCCTGGTTCTTGTGTTATGTGAAATAACACTTCCCTACTCACTTCCTCTACTCTATTCATGATGTTATAGAGCTGTATGAAATCCCCCTTTAGATGTCTCTTTTTTCTTTTAAGCCAAGCTGCCCCACTTTTTAAAGTGTCATCTTGTATGAAAACTGTTCCATACCCCTAATCATTTCCATTGCCCTTCTCTGTACTTTTTACAAGTCTAATATACCTTTTTTTTTTAAGATGAGGTGACCAGAACTGCATGCAGCATTCCAGGTGTGGGCATACCATGGATTTATAAAGAGGTTTTATGAATTTTCTTTGGTGGTGTTTTTTTCTTTTGGTTTTTACATGGTTTGCAGAAAAATACTTCTGTGGAATAACTATTTTTCCATCAGTTGCTATTTTGGTCTATTTTATTAGGCTGCCTGGGAATTGCCAAATTCCAACACTCATTGCTCATCATGCGCTATCATGTTTCAGCTTGAGGGAACTAAATCCTCACTAAACTGAGATAGGAAGGTTATAAAAATGAGTGTATTAAAGTAATAGTGTCTTGACATGACTGGATGTTGTCACGTCCCCTGGTGACTCCTGGGGAATAGATAGTAACACTGTCTAACAACTGGCACAAAAATATTTGTAGCCAGCCACGTATTTTATGTACTTAGAGCTGATTGGTGGAATGGGGACTTTACCAGTGATACTGCTTGCTGCTTTTGATAAATAACTGTGTGAGCTGCATTGCCAAAGGCAAGAAGGCACAGTCAAGGTGGTTGGCAATCTTAATCCAAATATATTTTTATGTGGTGAGCTGAACATCATGTTTGAAACAGTGAGGGTCAGAACTGCAAACTGAGCTCACACTAGCTGGAGATTCTCCGTGGAGACTTCTCAGTATATAGGGGAACCTTCCAATGGAGAAGAGCAGATGAAGGGGGCTGCATTCCTTCCTGCAGTTGCTCTGCTGCTGCCTCCTGTGCCTGGCATAAGGAGGGAAGGGTTGTGTTGGGGGCAGGGAGGTGAAGCTATGGGAGTGGGCATGTCTGGTGAGTTGAAGGTGTGTGGAGGATGAGGCTCCGTTACACCTCATTATCTGCTGTTGGAAAGGTTTTCTGGACACCCCCACTTTCCACTGCAGCCGTGCTCTGAATTGAATCCATTCATTCAAATTTGTTTTAGATGCACTTTTCACTCATTTTGCACAGGGGGAATGTTACCTGTCAATTCTGTGTTCCCGGGGAACCAGAGCTCGCAACCCCTACTATCTGACTCACCTGAACCCCCCACCTCTGCTTGAACCAGAACTGATCATAGACAGACTTACCAAAAGCAACGAAAAGGCTGTGGGAGACTCACCTAAACCCCTCCAGAAAAGGGTGACAAAATTAAGGCAACTCCCCAGCTTCATCAACGTTGAAGATGTGAGAAGGAGGCATCTTCATTAGCACATCAAATGGAAAAGAGACAGCTCATTTGCATCAAAGATGGAACATGGAAACATCTCTGTTAGCAGATCTAATGGAGACCTGAGCCCCAACGCAGGAAATGCACTCAACTCTGGGATTAGAGAAGCAAGGAAGCACAGCATGATGGGAGATCTCTGCTCCAGATGTTAATGAACTTATGCTTGCACCCACCCAGCTCAGCAGCTATCAGATCAATGGTAATCATAGATCCTTTATTGATACCCAAAATACTGAATCTACCTGATTGCATTGTGAGCTCCCTTGAAGAAACTGCTCAGAGCCAGTTCCTATTGTCCAGCCTAAACGAAACAACGCTAGTGTATTCCTTTGAGTCATTGTTTACCCCTAACCCTAACCAAATCTAGTGATCTCCTTTGAACCATTTTTTCTTTCCTACAAAAACCTACCCAAGTTTAAAATTCTGTTCTGATGCTTGGATCCAAAAATGGCATCAATTCCACTGGGACTTCACCCACTAAATTCCCCAGGGAATTGACCGAGCTTTAATTAATCTGGTACAAAATTGTGGCTTGCTGAGTTGCCAGTGGGAGGCCAGATTGATCATAAGACACTCATGATGTAGTCAAATCCAGGGAAAAGTTTAAATATCTCTGTTCTAAAACATTCCTAAAATATTTTTCTCTGCAATATTAGTGGCATAGGCTTGACTTATGGTAATACCTGATGGATATACAGATTTCAACAGCACTCATTTGGGGCTGCCCTCTATAATGAGGTGAGTAAAGCATCCTCTCTAGAGTCAAGCTGATCCAGGGGCAGATATTCAAAGATCCAAATGAAAGTTAAGCTCCTAATTGCCCTTTGTGCCTTTGCAAATCTATCCCAAGAATGTTATGCTGCACCACATGCCATCATGCATTCTGTGTCTATATATTTACAGCTAACACACATACACTTCGTAAAACGAATACCAAAATTGTCTGATTGAAACAGCTGTACACTTTATTTTCCTGCAAGCTGTCTCTTCTATTAAACTCTACTAATGAATCCCCCACAGGCAATCACATTAGCCTTGTGGCTAATGCAAAGAAAACTGAGATTCACTGAGATGGGACACAAAGTCGATGAAGATGGAATTGTCTTCTGCATCTAATGGATATTATTGCCAGTGATGTATAAGGGATTAGTTTCTACCATTGCAAGCAGTGCAGTGTTCTAGGCTGCTGCTCCCCCTTCAGTGCGATGAGTTTCCTGCTTATTTACTTCTTTATGATTATTCAACATCTTCATTTTTTCTGCTTGCTATTTGAAATGCTTGAGCCTCACAAGGTCCACTGTAGCGAAGGTAATATAGCCTGAGTATCAGAGAGGCTGAACACCTGCAGCTGCCTTTCACTTCAATGGGTGGTTCTGGGGCTGTACCTGTCATCAGAAAATTCTGTAATGCTGCACTGATCTTGCATGAAGATATATAGCAACCCACAGGCAGAGCTGGGAATAGAGCCCTGGTGAAGTCAAAAGGAGTTTTGTTATTGATTTCAGTGGGGCATCCTGACTTCCACCTCTGGTGGTCTGCTCGAGTTACTAGAGAATGTTTTCCTTGAAAGGGATGTGCCGAGAGGTTACCCACAAATTATGCCACGTTCTGTAACAAACACCAGTTGTTCCATCAGCCCAGGGAGAGATACACGCTCACGTTGCTCAAGAAAGCACACTAAAAATAACAGCATGGCTATTACTACATGTCATATGTAGTATGACCTCCACATTGCTATTTTTACAGCCCTTGCATGAGCAGAGCTAGCAGGTGTCTATCTGGGTTGAGAGCTATGCTCTCAGCAGCAGTTTAGACATATCCCAAGAGCCTACTTCTGCCACTGGAGTGAATGGCATGATCTTGGTTGATGCTGAGCACTCATGGCTCCCCTTGAATATTTTTGCCTTTGGTTCGTGTATTCTTCCAACTTGACATCCATCCTAGGGGTACAAAGCAAATCAATTCTGCTGCTGATCAGCTCCATGGAGAGAAAAACAAACATCGTGTAAAGTTCTCTGACACAACTTCCAGGCAGACATTATGTATTGTTTAGTTGCTTAGCCAGGATACAGTCTACCTGTGTAGAAGTTAGATTCAGTTGTGGAAAGGAATTGTTTTAACAAAACAAGGTGCAGATAATGAACCTCTTAGTCCACAGCTACAGGGCAGGCACAGCAAAGACAGATTCCCTCAAGCAGCCAGCTGCTACACTTGACTGTGCTCAGATACCATGGTGATGAATGAGGTAAAAGAGACAGTTTCCATGCCTTTTCAGTCATTGGCCTTTGGTTTCCATGGGGGCTGTCACAAATGGTAATGGTATTTTTGTGACAGACACACCTATCCCTTAAAAATGGGCTCCTATTAAAACCTTGAATCCACAGAACCACCTTCCCAAGATTTGAGAGTTTTCTAAATCTGCGCTGGAGCTGCAGTTCACCAATGCCCCTTAACTTTACAATGGCTGAGCCAACTTGCATCCCCAAACCCTACAAACTGCAAAAACACAAGATTCCAGTTCTATGGCTTCAATTCATCTCTACTATCTCTCAAGATGGGGACTGAAACCCAATAACAATTCATTTCACAAAAGCCATTCTTCAGCCATCACATGAAAGAATCTCATATAAAATTGCTTAACCCTCCTCCCCCTATTTTTCTTCCTCACTGCTTAATGACATCATCAAGACTGCATGTCACCTTCCCATGCGTATGTATGACAGCTCTCTCTGTACAGCTGGATGCTGCTATAGCCTCTCATCAGATGAATAAAACATCTTGGCACTCCATCAAAATCATGCCCGTATGATTGCTCTTTTTGAATCTTTTTATTTATTTATTTTTGCATGTGCTTCTAATATCATTCAAATGGCATAATAAAAGGCCAACGTTATGAAGTTAAAATGGGTTTTTTAAAAATTCTTTCCTGAATATCTTCCAAAAGCTATTGGGAAATATTAGCTATGCTGTGTTTTATTTTCAAGATGATAAGAGTTTTGTCAGAAGTTTTCTTCTGATGCCTGATAGCACCTGTTTCCTTTCCCCCATGACCTGCCTGTGCATAGGGTAGCTCACATGAAAATGTGAAGGTCAGGACTGGCTGCAAAAGAAGAGCAGATTCTTTCAAAAAGATGGTTAACACTACAGTAAGACAAACAAGGAGTTTGGCATTTGACGAAGTGGGTTGGAGCCCATGAAAGCTTATGCTCGGAGAAATTTGTTAGTCTTTAAGGTGCCACAGGACTCTCATTGTTTAAGGAGTCTAGTGGCACTTTTAAAGACTAACAAGTTTATTTATTGGATGAGTTTTCGTGGGAGAAAATTCCACTTCATCAGATGCTTTGAAGATGGGGAATTTACAGAATGGGAAGAAAATAAATGCAGGGAAGTGTAAGGCCTTGTACATATTACAGCGTGATCGCCCGATAATGCTGAGAGTGTACATATTGCTTGTTGTGTGGCAACAGCCCTGTCGCCGCACAACATGTAAACCACCTAAACGAGAGTGGTAAGCTTACCGCGGAATAGCTGTTCCGTGTTAAATTGTGTGTATACACTCCCTGGCATTAGACAGCCTCCAGAAATGTCCCAGAGTGCCAATCAAGGTCACTCTGGGACACCGGAGCTGACTCAGACTTGTCAATTTCACTGCTCTAACAGAGCAGTGAAATTAACAAGTAGCTGCTGGGGTTCCTGGTTCCCCCGGTAGCAGCGCTCCAGCTGCCAGATTCCCGGGAACCCCAGTGGCAGGAGCTCCGTTGCTGTGGAGGAACCAGGAACCCTGGTGGCTGCTGGGGAGCTGGCAACCTGGGCAGCAGCCCCTCTCAAGACACCGGGGTTGCTGGCCCTCTGGCGGGGGCTTCTGCTGGGAAGCCAGCAACCTGGGTGGCAGCCCTTCTCAAGCCGGCCAGGTTGCCGGCTCCCTGGCAGCAGCTGCCACTGCTGGGGAGCCGGGACCCCGGTGGCTTGAGAGGAGCTGCCGCCAGGGTTGCTGGCTCCCCAGCAGAAGCTGCTGTCGGAGAGCAGGCGACCCCGGTTGCTTGGGAGAGGTTGCCACCGGAGAGCCGGGAATCCTGGCGGCTTGAGCTCCACAGCAGCGACAGAACCCTGGCTGCTGCAGTCCATGGTGGGATAGATGCCCCCATGCACTGCTCTGTATCGTGCAAGGGCTAAGAAGAGTGTGGACACTCCTTCGCATTGGAAGGAGTGCAGGGTGTATGTGTTCCTGTGCAAGAAAACCCATGGCACTTTTTAAGTGCAAGAGGCATGCTGTGCAAGGATTTCATAGTGTATACATAGCCTAAGTCTTAGCATCAGGTCAGACTGTTACAGCGAATCAATGCAGTTGTTTAGATTCAAACAGTGGACAACAGCATATAGAAGGGAGGTGAGGGAAAAAGGAAAGCAAAATTACCTGTTGTAATGGGAAAAAACCCTGTAGTCTCTATTTAACCCTAAGTTGATGGTGTCAAACCTGCATATGAATTCCAATTCTGCAGTTTCTCTTTGAAGCTTTGGTTTGTTATCCATTTGCATAACTATAGCTATTAACAGATGATTGATGGAGTGATCAGGAAGATTGAAGTGTTCCCCTATTGGTTTTTGAATGTTATTTCTGATGTTAGATTTGTGTCCATTTATTCTTTTGTGCAGAGACTGTCCTGTTTGTCCAATGTATAAGGTGGGGGTGGGTTGGGGGTTTTTCTGGCACATGATGGCATAAATCACATTGGTGGCTGAGCAGGTCAATGAGCCCTTGATGGAGTAGCTGGTTTGATTAGCTTCTATGATGATGTCTTTTGTGCAGATATGTGGGCAAAATTGATAACGTGGTTTGTTGCAGGGATAGGTGCCTGCTTCAATGTTTCTATTGTTAGGTCTGTAGTTGCTGGTAAGTATCCATTTAAGGTGAGGAGAGGTCTGCCACCCAAAGCCTGAGAGAGTGTCCTGTAGAATAGGCTGTAGATTCTTGATGATGTGCTATAGACTCGGGGGTTGTAGGTGATGACCAGTGGTGCTCTGTTGTTTTCTCTCTTGGGCTTCTCCTATAGTAGTTGACTTCTAGGTCCTCATCTGGCTCTGTTGATCTGTTTCTTCACTTCCCCAGGTGGGTATTATAGTTTTAAGAATGCTTGATAGAGATCTTGAAGGTGTCTGTCTCTGTCTAAGGGATCAGAGCAAATGCGGTTATATCTTAGGACTTGGATCAAGTGGTGTGTCCTGGATGGAAGCTCGAGGGATGTAGGTAACTATAACGGTCTGTAGGTTTTCAGTATAGGGTGATGTTCATGTGTCCTTCACTAATTTCTACTGTAGTGTCCAGAAAGTGGATCTCATGTCTGGAGTATTCCAGGCTAAGGTTGATTGTGGAGTGGAAATTGTTGAAATCTCTCTGGAAATCTTCAAGAGCCTCCTTTCTGTGGGTCCAGATGATGAAGATGTCATCAATGTAGTGTAAGTAGAGGAGTGGTACTTGGGGACAAGACTGGAGGAAGCGTTGTTCTAAATCAGCCATAAAAATGTTGGCATATTGTGGGGCCATTGCTGTGCTGCTGACTTGAAGATATAAATTATCTTCAAATCTAAAATGGTTGTGGATGAGTACAAAGTCACAAAGTCCAGTCACAAGGTGTGCTGTGACAGAATCTAGGATAGTTCTGTCAATGGTTTGTAATCTGTTTTTGTGTGGGATGTTGGTGTACAGAGCTTCTAATGTCCATAGTGGACAGGATGGTGTTTTCAGGAAGGTCACCAATGGATTGAATTTTTCTCAGGAAGTCCGTGGCATCTCTAAGATAGCTAGGAGTGTTGGTAGCATAGGGTCTGAGGAGAGAGTTCGCATAGCCAGATAAACCTGTTGTAAGAGTGCCCATGTCTGAGATTATGGGGCATACCAGGTTTTCCAGTTTATGGATTTTTGGTAGTAGATAGAATATCCCTGGTCAGGATTCTGGGGGTGTCTGTCTTGATTTGTTCCTGTATTGTTTTGGGGAGTTGCTTGAGTAGGTGGTATAGTTCATTTTGGTATTCCTCAGTGGGGTCAGAGAGAAGTGGTTCATAGAATGCTGTGTTGGAGAGATGTCTATAAGCCTCCTGATTGTAATCTGATTTGTTCATGATGACGACAGTGCCTCCTTTGGAACTCATCATGACTGCAATAACATTTACTAACCAGTCGCAGCCAATGCCTCTCTGATCCCCACAGTGATGATCAAGAAACTAAAAAACAAGAAGCTACACAGGCCCCTTATTCAGGGCCATCCTTGGGGGGTGTCTGGGATGACCATCCTGGGCCCTGTGGTTCCATGAGCCCTGCGCTGCCGCCCCCAACTGCTTTTGGTGGCAAGCCGGAGGCAAGGGGTGGGATGGAAGCACAGATCCCTGCGTCTGGGCTGGCCCACCCCGCTCCCAGGTGTGGAGCAGGAGAGTGGAGCCCAGCCTCTGGGCTGGCACACTCCATCCCTCCCAGTAGAGGGGGTAGGGACCCTGACAGGCCTATTGGCCCTGGCTCCCACCCCTCCCTCAGGACAGCCCCGCCCTTCTTGCATTTCAGTCTCAGGCTCCCAGTCAGTCACTATGCTCAGTAAAGAGATATGTAATAAAACTCCATGATCTTTACCACAAAGTTCTCCTGACCAGAAAGGATCACTAATATTACCAGATAAATGTGAGTTTGGATCTAACAGAAAATACCATACTGCTGGCCAGTCCTTTAGTAACTAAAACTAAAGGTCTATTATAAAAGAAAAGAAACAAGTGAGAGGTGTTATATGGTCAGAACAATCAGATACATACAAATAACTTTAAAGTTCGTATTTATCAGACTCTCAGTGGAATTGTGGAATTTGCAGGCCTGTACGGTTCCTCTGGTGTAGGTCCAGTACTTGGATGGATCTCAGTCCTTTGTTTCATAGCTTCACTTGTAGAGAAGTTGATACAGAGGTAGGAGGCAGGAATGAAGACAAGGTGTGGCTAGTTTTCAGGGCCTAAAATCCCTTCTGCCCTATGGGCAGATGCTCTTTGTTCTAGCCAAGCTTGTGGAAATTCACAGAAAGAAGATGGGGTCCTTGCATGCTTTGTTGAGTCATAGGTACAGCCATTACATGTTACCTGGCTAAAGCATCCCCAGGAAGGGTCACTAGGTGGCAATGAACTCCTTTTGTGGCCTATTGTGAAAGCTAAGTGTAATTGAAGTGCCTCCCGGCCCTCAGGCAGGGCATGGCAGGCAGCAGTCTCTAGCCCTGGCTAAGGCGAGTCTATATGAACAGAGCCTCCCAGCCCTCAGGCAGGGTGGGGCAGGAACAAAGAGTCCGTAGCCCTGGTCTAAGATGAGTAGCAGGCCCAGACGGGGCAGGGACACCGCTCGCAACCCTCACTGGCTATAGCAGGAGGGTTCAAGCATTCTGGGTGGTTGGGAAAACCAGGAAGGGGATGCAGGCCCACCCGACTCCACTCTGTCCTAGCCCAGGGCCCTACCAGTGGCAGAGGGGTCTGTCACCAGGTCAGCAGGGCTCTAGCTGCAACGCATTGACGCTTGTTTGAGCCGGTGCTCGGCTGCGTTGGGGTCAGCTGTCTCTGGGCTACTTCCTCTCTCCCTCCCTCTTCTTGAGGGTCCCTGCTTCTCTTTGTTCCTAGGGCTTGCCTTAGTACTTGGCCAGCCGGAGGTTTCAGAAGCCCTCTACTTTGTTGGGCAGTGGCAGGTTGGGCAACTCCTCAGGGCCATCAGCGGAGGGCAGCTGTCCAGATCACAGGGTCCAGCCAGCTTGCTGGGTCCGCAAGGCATCAGGCTGGCCCTTTGTTCCCCAAGATCCTCTGCAGAAGGCAACTCGTCTAGGTCATGGGGTCCAATTGGCTCCTCAGGTCCCTGTGGCTCCAGGCCAGCGAGCTGGTTCCCCGGGTCCTCCACAGTGGCATCACTGCTATAGGGCACAGGGGACATGTGCCCCAAATGTGCCCAGCTGTGCCCCGAGTTCCACTGAGCAGCCAGGGTCAGTGAGACTATTTTAAATTTCCCGCCTTGCTCCACTCCCAGGCATGATGTAGCCTAGGGTGGAGCAGGGCAGGAAATGGAAACAGCTGGGCTCCGCCCCCCGCTCTCTATGGAGGCTCTAATCCCCACTCCAAAGCAGCCACAGGTAAATCCTGCTGCTGGGGAGCCTTGGGAGTTGGGCCAGGCAGGGGTGGGGGGTGGCCCTGCTACTCCAGGCCATATGGGGCTGGGGTTACCCTGAGTCTGCAGGGCATGGGCCAGTCCGGGCAGACATCTGGGCCCCAGGCTGTGGGGAGCTCCAGCCATGTCTCCTTGTAAGGTTGGCGAGGCTCCAGGCCCTGGGACGAGGCTGAATGGTCCTTCCCTGCACCCATCAGGGGCCTAACTGAAGGGAAGAGTGGAATCACTACTTTATACCTCCCTTTCCTGGTCCACCCTCCTGCTTCCGGTCAGGTGGGGTTGGAGTTCCTGGTTCCGCCCCCCAGCGGGGGATTGGCTGCCCTCTCTGTCAGTCTCTGAGGGTAGCCATATTTCCTGCTCCTTACACTAAATACCCCTTGATGGGCCACTGACTAGCATTATTCATTCACAAACTAGCTACATTGGACAACTACTTCAGGAGGAAACACATTTGAAATCCAGATGGACAGTCATCTCTATAACTTAAGATAAACAGATGTTATGTGCACAAAAAAAATTTATATTTAACAAATTATAAACTTTCCAATGGTATGACATAACATATCTTGTACCAATTACTGTAATTTTGCAATATTGATATTAAATTACATTATAAATGGTCACCCCTAATGCAGACAGCATCACTGCTGATGTGGAAGGATCATTTTGTCTACAGCCAGTGCTCTCTGTCTTAATTATTTATTATTATTATTACTTTTGGATTTTGCAACATCATTGCAAACTTCAGATTTTTCCCCCCAGGTCAATAGTCTAACAAATGGGTTATGTTAAACTGGGTGTGTGTTTATTTTTAGACTTTAAATTGCAGAATACTTTACATCAAGAGAGGAGGCTTATTATAAAGGAAATAAAATGTGCTTAGAGAAAAGGCTAAGCTGCTTCACCATAAGAGCAAATTTTGTTTGTTTATTTTATAATAGTTTAATTGAAAAAGTTTCCTTTAGATAGACTACTGTAGCAGGTTTGCACAGCCCACCCCCCTTTGCAATCGGGTTTCTGTGCCCACAAACCACACACAATCCTCCATCCCTCCCACTCTTTATTTATTTATTTACCACCAACCATATAGAGCTACAGTGCCTATCTGGGGTCACGCAGCCTCAGCTCCTAATCAAGGTAGCTTGCCTCACGCTGCAGCTTTTCCTTTATCAGCTGAGCAGTTGCCTCCTGCCCTTGGAGTTCCCTCCAGGTGGGATGCTCCCCTGAGCTTTCATAGGTCTTGGCAGAGTGAGCCTACCAGCTGCTCCTCAGTAGCCTCAATCCTGCCAGCTCTCCCAGGCTCCAGTGGCAGAGGGCTGGTTTAACCCTCCGTGTGCTGCCAACGGCCTGTCACAGGCACCAAACCCTTCAGAACTTCCTCTTGCTGAACTCACCCGAGTTCACAGTCTGACCCAGGTGCTCAGCAGCAGGGCTGGATTATCACAAGGGCTACAAGGGCTGAAGCCTTGGCCCCTGGCCTAAAGGGGGGTCCCAGGCTCCAGCCCATAAAACTCCTTATCTGGCTCCCTCCATCCCGCTCAGCGCCTGTGGAGTTTGGGGGAGTGCTGAAAACCATCCCCCACTGCTGGTGCTGGGGTGTGTGCGCGCGTGTGTGTGCGCGCGTGTGTGTGGCCTCTGCGGCCAGAGGCCAGGTTCTGCGCTCCCAACCCTGCGCTGGCTGGTCTGTCCCCAGCGGCGGGGTGGGGCAGCACCTGTTCACTCCATCCAGTGGGTGGGGCTGGCTAGCATATGGCATGGCCTCCATTCCAATCTGGCCTTCCTGATTGACCTTTTCCTTTCTTCTCCCTCCTGAAAAGGCAGCGATATTCTTGTGGGACAATGGCATCATCAGCTCCACGAATGAATATGTGGGCACAAGAGACAATTTTCTCAACAACTGGCCCAGGGGGTCGTGCTGTGTGCCAGCTGGTCCCATGCATGGGGGCAGACTGGCTGGAGCGGGGCCGGGGAAGGAGCACCCTCTGGCCCCAGACCCCCCCACAGCATCACCCCACCTGCAGGCTGCCATGCTGGGGAGTGGAGGCACCGCAATTGGGAGTGAGACCTCAGGCAGTGTGGGCCCCACAGTGGGGGGCGGCTGAGCAGTCCAGGTTTTTGCGTCCCAACCCAGCAGTCCCAACCGTGCTGAGCAGTCCAGGTTTTTGCGTCCAATCCAGACTCTTTGTCCACAGAGTACTAGTCAAATCTTCAGGGGGACCTTAGCCTCATCAGTGTATCTCCTGAAGGCACGTCTTCTTAGATGCTGACAAAAGGGTGAATAGGACTCCCAGTATGCCATCTCACTTCACCAAGAGAGGAGATCATGGCGCATCATAGAGATATAGGCCAACCACAGAGCCCAGCCTAGAGATGGAAACAGGAACATGAGGTATTCAAACTACAACTCTCATGAGGTGCTGTCACAGCATTTAATAGCTGTCAAAGGCTATTTAGTGTAATTTTTGGAGTTTTGGCTGAACTATTGTGATTTCTCACCAAAAAATTGAAATCTTCTGTGGGACTCTTCACTTCTAATTTTCCAACCAGCTCTATCTGTTTTATTTTTCTCTATTAAAAACAGTAATAAAATATCCAGTATAAAATCCTGGCCTGCTTGAAATCAATAGCAAAACACCTATTGACTTCAGTGGGGCCAATATTACATCTCAGGCCATGTACCTGCTTTGTGCCAAGTAACTTGCATGATATGTGTTGTTATAACACTTGCCCTCTCCATCACCTTCACTCATTTCATCATGTCGATAGATGTCATGTGCACAGTAAACTTCAGAGACAGTACAGCTCTTTATTTGCTTCAAAGCGTATATCACAACTTCGGAATCTAGCTCAAATGAAGACTCAAGCAACTGTATTAATTTGTGTCCTTTTTGGACAGATTGACTGTCCTTTCCTATTTGTAGCAGTGTGGTGCATTAGCGTGGCAATATAATATAAATTCCCCTATCAGACATGCCAATATGTGATTCAATGGCAGGTGACACCAAGCAGGACACCGGATTGTCATAGCAAGGGGAAAAACTATAGCAAGGGGATTTAGCCTTCCCTTTCATGCTGCAGGGCTAGTGAAATGACAGCTCTGTTGGGATAGTGACAGATCACTGTATGAAACTGATAAAAGTGAAAATAGGGGTGGTGCATTTTGGAGGGAAATGGGACCATACATTGGCTATACACCTGTATGTGTGAGAGGGTGGTGTTTCTAAAGCTTTATTGTTATCTCTGCGCTAATATTTTGAATGGCAATCACCCTGGCTGTTAAAGCCACAAATATCTAAGGGATTTTAACTGTTGTCAGACACACAAGCCAAGGGCCCTGTGGGAGCAGGTCCAATTTGATAAGAAAAATGAAATGACTAAGCAGGCACTAAGCTTTATTACCAGTTGTGCTGCAGTTTGGTTTGTGTCACTGTTTCCATTATCACCTTTGTTCAGGGGAACTCAGCCATAAACTTCATTTTGGGCTGGAAATTTCCATCAAAGGAAGGCTAATGATTATTCTAAAAGGAAATCCATCGCCAACATTTTCAAAATTGACTTTTGGTGGGCCTTTATTTTAGGGTGCCAAACTTAAAGCAGGAATGAGAAGGTTGATTTGCAGAGATCCCCTCTTGGGGCAGGCAACAAGTTGATTCAGGGAAAAAAAAAACAATCCCTACATTTCATACAGTGAAATTTCACCTGATTTTCTCCAAGTTTCTGAAGAGTTTGTGCATGTGTTTCATATTCAGTTCTGATGGTGACCAGAAACAAGTCCTGTTCTTTGTTTTAGAAGGCTTCGATAAGGTGAAGTTAAAACTTTTTTATATTCAATAGTCCCTGCTCTCTGCAGCCAGGTCTGGGTCAGTGGGGCCCAATATGGTATGAAATGCCTATGATGTTTTCATTTTGTATTCCAGTCCATCTCAGTAGTGGATTAGGGGGGGGCATTTAACCACCATTCTGATGGAAGATTCAAGTTTGATTCCCATTTCAAAAAGCATATTGTTGTCCCAAACCACATTTAATTATCTGGATTTTCAGAGCCTACATTATTTTTCCTATCTCGTTTGGATGTCTCGGTGCTTACTCACAAATGTGACACTCTTGCCCTAAAGCACAGGGCCAGGCAGTGTGGCCACTGCTGAAGCCTCAGTCACATCCACAGCTGTTTGCGATCATAAACCAAAAATACCTGCTGAAAAATGGAAATAAGTGAAGTGGATTTCATGAACACTCCTGGGTGCCAGCAAGAAAGGTAGTTTTGCAGACGGCAATCACTAGTGTCTGGGAAAACCATTATGACCTACAAGAGTATCATACAATATATATCAGAGAGTCTTTTTCACCAGCTATCTGTGTACAGGAAATCCCATAGCAGACAATAGCACCATGGGATAACCTACAAAGGAGTGAATCCAGCTGATTTTATGACACATTAGATACTTTTCCAAGCAGTAGACAAGGAGCATAACTCCAAGTCACCATAACCAAGTGTGCAATTGCTCTTTGTAACTGGGAAGAGCAAATTGGCAGATGGTATTTTCTACCCTTTATATATAAAACACACTGCAAATTTGGAGTCGAATTCTCATGTCTTTACTCATGCAATATAGTGCCCAAGTAAGGAATTAATGGTTTTTCAGTAGTTTTGCTTAACATAAGATGCCACTAAGAGCTTTTGCAAAGAGTGTTACAAGGTTTAACAGACATGACTGCAAATGCTACATGTTCAATATATTGCATTGCCAGCTTTTTTTGAAGGTAGGTGCAAAATGGGAAGTGCTCACAGTTTCATAAATAGTTTTGCAATATGTTATTCCACAATGAGCTTTGGGATAGCAGTAGGAGTGTATCTGTTTGTATATTCTGTAATATACACTAGAACCCTCAGTGCTCATGTATATGTCCCTCATTATCGTTTTTAGTTTCTTTAGCAGACCATTACAAAGCAAGTGGTAAGATGTAGTTGCTTCATGATAATAAGAAATTGCACAATTTTTTCAAAACATGCATTTCGTGCAAAATCTGTGTGTTGCCAAAGTTCATCTACCAGTCTATCTAATTTAAATTAGGTTTAGATAGCTATTAAAATGGTCACATGTGACTTTTTTTTGAGATAGCAGCTGAGTTGGACCTCCATCTTTTCCTTTCCAAGTTGAGGGAGCATCCTCTACCTGAAAGCAGTACCTGAAAGAAGTAAGGCTGAATTGAAAAATTACAATACACTTCATAAACAATGGGCTAATGTTGCACTGTAGCAACTGAAAGGAAAATTTTATCTTGATGTGCATTCAGCGACAGTGAAGTACCTCCTTGTCTGGGATGAAGTGCGGCAGCTAGACAGGCATCTGGTTCACAGAACCCTGCTTGGTTGTGAAGGGAAGAGGAATTTTAGACAAGTACATAGAATCATAGAATTGTAGGGTTGGAAGGGATCTCATGAGGTCAGCTAGCCCAACCCCCTGCTAAAAGCAGGACCACTCCCACTAAATCATCCCAGTTAGGGTTTTGTCTAACCAGGCCTTAAATGTTTCCAAAGACGGCGATTCCACCACCTCCCTAGGTAACCCATTCCAATGCTTCACCACACTCCTAGTGAGAAAGTTTTTCCTAATATCCAACCTCGACCTCCCAAGCTGCAACTTCAAACCATTGTTCCTCGTTCTGTCCTCTATTACTATTGAGAACAGCCTAGCTCCCTCCTCTTTGGAGGAGCCCTTCAAGTAGTTGAAAGTTGCTATCAAATCCCCCCCTCAGTCTTCTCTTCTGCAGACTAAATAAGCCTAGTTCCTTCAGTCTCTCCTTGTAAGTCATGTGCCCCAGCCCCCTAAGCATTTTTGTTGACCTCCGCTGGACTCTTTCTAATTTGTCAACATCCTTTCCATAGTAGAGAGCCCAAAACTGCAGATAGTATTCCAGATGTGGCATCACCAGTGCCAAATAGAGGGAAATTATCACTTCCCTCTATTTGCTGGCAACACTCCTACTGATGCAGCCGAATATGCCATTGGCCTTTTTGGCAACAAGAGCATGCTGTTGACTCATATCCAGCTTCCCATCCACCATAACCCCCAGGTCCTTTTCTAAAGTGCTGCTACTTAGCCGATCATTCTCCAGCCTGTAGCAGTACATGGGATTTTTCCGTCGTAAGTGCAGGACTTCGCACTTGTCCTTGTTGAACCTTATGAGAATTCTTTTGGCCCAATGCTCCAATTTGTCTAGGTCTCCCTGAATCCTGTCCCTGCCCCCCTGCTATCAGAGCAAATCTATATCTACAAGAGGAGATTTTTAATGTCACTCAGGAGAAAACAGAGGAGATCCTAAAACTGCTCTGATTTATGTTGGAGACTGGTGCAGTCCCTGGCTAGTCCCAGGTTCTGGTGAGTGGGGGAATTTTACCCCCTGCTTCTGGTCCTGTGATGTACCCAGCTTGGTCGGATTGGAGAATCTAGACCACAGCATGCAATGCTGGTTGTTCTTAAAATCTCAAACTACAAACCTTTCGAGGGAGTCTTGCAAAGCAGAACATTTGTGTAAAAGTCTTATGGCCCTGTTCTCCTTAAAGTTAAAAACAATTTATTTTGTTTCTCTACATCTCCCTTTTCAAATGCCTATCTTAATTTCATCAATTCTTCTTGCAGCACAAAAAGAAGCCTCTGTATTTACTAGTTAACATTGTTTCCCCTAGAAATAAGAACTGGATTTTGAAACTGGCATGACAGCTCTCAGATGTTTTGCTCTGCCTATCAGTTTTTCCAGATGTAACCCAATGAACTATGAGTAGAAGAAAATTATTTTTATCTCTAGTGCCAGAAGTGAAGATAATCAATGTAGATTTCAAATTGCCTTACTCATGAAAATGTCCAACATGCTGTTTCCTTCTAACTAGTCGGTTGGATTTTTACTGAGCAAAAATAAGAATGATTAAGTATTTAATGGCTCTTCTTGTGATGACTCATATGAGATTAGATCCAATAGATCATTTAAAATGACGAGCAAATGAAAGCAATTTTAAAATTATTTCGTGTAAAATGTACCATAGCAGAACTTTTTGGGTAGTAGACACAGAAAACTGTTTGACACATATATTTGTATAGCTTTGTTGCCAATGTTGATCAGTTATTTAAGATAGAAAGATTGATTATTTTTGATTAGTGGATATTTTGGATTTAGCTGGTATTTTTTAACGCTTCCTCATATTATTCTTTTTGGTGAAACTTTCTGGGCCTGATTCAAAGAATGGTTGCACCAGTTTTATGTCGGTGTAATTCTGTTGAGATTGATCACATCACAGTGATGTAAAACTAGTGCCATAGAGTAGCAGATCAAGCTCTTTGATTTACACCATCTGATCATTTGGCCCAAGATTATAGAGCAGCGTATCTCCTCATGATTTCAATGGATCTATGGCAATTGACATGAGGTGAGGATATGGCCCTTGTTCGCTGGTGTGAGAGCTGTGTATATATTGAAAGTGTTGTATATGTAATAATGGTTTAGAAATAATTTTAAAAAATTAAGAGGAACTTGATTGTCAGATTATGTGGTTCCATTACCCCTGATGTTTGCCTGGCTATGCTGATAGCATCTCCGTCCTATTGTGGCGTGACGGTAGCAATATGACACTCATAATATGATTTGGCATTTCTCGAAGAGTTTGCCTTCTTTTTAGAAAAGCTTTTAATAGTGAGTTGTGTAAACTCTGTTAGTCATTGAATGGCTATGTCTCATTTTCCCTGCCTGTAAACGATAGAAATATACCCATCTCACAGGCTTCTGATCCAATAAGCCTCAATCATTTGAATGGTCATGGACAAAGGATGCTAAAGGGAAAAAGAGAGGAATAATGGCTTTGTGGTTAAGGTATTGTGTTGGGACTCAGGAGACCTGGGTTTAGTTCACAGCTCTGAAACAGACTTCATATGTGACCGTATCCAAGTAACTAATGTTTCTGTGCCTCAGTTTCCCATCTAGAATTCAGTTAATAATACTTCCTTTCTCTATACTTTGTCTTTTTAAATAATAAGCTCTTTAGGGCAAAGTTTGTCTCTTTCTTTGTGTCACCCCAGTCCCGCACTCTGGAAGTCCATCTTGCACTTTCTCTGCTGTGTGGACCCTCATTCCTGGGTCAGCTCACACACACCCAGCCTACAAAAAACAAGCTGCTCCTAACTCAGTGAGTGAGTGTCTCTACCCAGCCACTCATGGGATTACACAACAGTATGACTCCAGCCAATACCTCCAGTCCCAGATGAACACTAGGACCTGCCATCTTACAAAGTTCAGCGCTTTCCACTCCACATTGCAAGGTAATAATCAGTTTGTCAATTTATCAAAGAAATAAATATGCACCCGCCTTGCTACTGCAAATAAAGTCTCTACATACCTTCAACCACACGTGCTACTTTACATAAAACAAATAAACACATTTATTAAGTACAGAAAGATTTTAGGTGATTATAAATCATAGGAAAGCAGATCAGATTTTTTCAAACAAATATAAAAGGCAAATCGCATTCTAAACTATGCTTAACACTTTCAGCAACTTTACAGTCTTAGATGATTCTTACACAGAGTGGCTGGTCTGGCTCCATCCAGGCCCTCCTCGTGTGATCAGTGCTTCAGTTGCTTGATGTTGTTTGTAGATAGGAGTGGAAGAGAGAGTGAACAGCCAATATGTCACCCCTTTGCCATGCTTTTTCACCCACTCTGGGATCTCCTCCTCCCTCTTTTCAGAGTCAGGTGCCAAATATTATCTGTGCATGGTTTTCTCCATGTCCCGAGACACTGTGGTTCTTTGTGGATTTGCTTGTTGACATCTGCACTGGTCCTCTGTTTTCAGAATAATGAGGTAGGTTGTTCTATACAAGTCTTAGTGAGGTGTGAGTGGCCCTCTAGCTCTGTAGAGTTTTGCCTAGATCTGCCTCAATCCATGAGACACATATTTGGGAAGATTACATAGCAAAGCCTCATAACCTTCAAAAGACATTACAACAAACATACTACTACAACAATAAGGTTCAATTTGCCTTGAGCCTTCCAAAAACATCCTACATGACATACCTTGCATTAAATAATACACATTTACACTATAAGGGTGAACATGGTGAGTGCACTGTGTCACAACAGGCCGGAATGTGGGGCCGTGTAAAATGTTGTCTATGGTGACTGAGAAAGGAAGTAGGAAGAGATCTTAGAGGGAAAGATGAAGAGCTCTGTTTTAGCCATATTTACATGGAGCAGAAGGCTACACATCCACAAAGAGATGTCAGAGAGAAAGGCCAAGGTTTTAGTTTGGATAGAGGGAGAGAAATCTGGAGGAGAGAGGTAGATCTGTGAAGTGTCAGCCTGGAGATGGAAGTTAATTTGTGTTTGTAGATGAGATTACCCAGAGATAAGGCATAGAAGGATAATAGAAGGGAACAAAGGACAGAGCTGTAAAGAACCCCCACAGAATACTGGAGCAGGATACTTTGAAGAACATGCTGAAAGAATAATTACAGAGATATGAGAAGAAGCAGGAGAGGACAGAGTCACAAAAGCCAAAGAAGGGCAAGGTTTTCAAGAACATGGTCAATTATGTTGAAGGCAGCTAACAGATCAAGAAGGATGAAGATGGTTCTGAGATATAACTCAGAAGAAATCCTTAGAGACCTTAATGAGAAGGGTTTCAATGGAGTACAAGAGGCTCTGGAATGGAATTAGAGGAAAGAAACTCCAGGCAGCAACTGTAAATAGCACATTAAGTGAGCTTAGAGATGAAAGGGAGAAGAGAAATGAGGTGGAAGTGGAGTCAAGGGTGGGCTTTCTAGTATGAGAGAAACTATTATACTGTAAGGGGAAAGATTCAGAGGAGAGTGAGAGGTTAAGAGTAATAATTTATACAGAGAATACATGATGGTGTGGTACAAAGACTTTATTACTATGCGTCTGAGACGGCTGCATTATTTTAGAGCAGTGGTTTTCAAACCTTTTTTCTCGGGATCCAGTTGAAAAAAATCATTTATGTCCGCGACCCAACAATTACATCTTTCAGCAATGCATTTCAGTCTTTTAGCGGTGGCAGCAACGGGTGCTGGGACCCAGTATCTGAAGGTCTGTGACCCAGGACTGGGTTGCAACCCAAGATTTGAAAACCACTGCTTTAGAGTGCTGAAGTCTGATAGATGGCATCACAGATGATAAGAGTGTTGATTCTCTTGTTCTGAGCAGAGCCAAACAGTGAAGAGTCAAGGACTGTTGGCATTCAGAAACCTGGTCTGACTAAAGTTTTGTGCCATTTTCAATTCTTACGTTAGTGCCTATAAACATTTACGTTTGATTTTCTGTTCCAGACCATTGACAGATCTTAATGAAAGCCACCTCAGGCTTGTATCATGTTATGATGGTTATGCTGTAGAAATGCTAGGGCAGTGATATTTCTGATCTCATCACAGAACAGCAAAGCCAAAGTTCATCATGTTTGCAAGTGAGTGATCTGTCTTTAAACAACAGTATCGCAAATCTCAGCTCTTTTAGTTTGGGATTCAAATAGTTTTTCTCTCTGCATGATGTTAATCCTCATTTACACATATCACACACATTAATTTTCTGAGATTTACACACCCATTATAGAGAAGAATGACACACATTTCCCACACAAGTACATGGAAGCACTGAGGGGTTAAAGGATGTATTTTTCTCTTTGTTAGACCTCTACCCTTCTGTTTGAAATCAGTGATATAAGAGAGAAGAGAATTTCCCAAGATCAATCTGCATGTCAGCAGCAGAGGTGGAAATAGACATCAGGAGTATAGACTCCCAGTCCTTTCCTCTGATCACTAATCTCATTTCTTTCCTTATTAATGAATGTACCCTAAAAAATATAGACTGCGTGCCAATCACTGGAGACAGGAGTTGGAGTTGGCAAAATTGCTTTCCATTCTTAACTCTGCCAATGATTTGTCAGCTGACCTGGGGCAAGTCACTTATCCGTTCTGTGTGTTAGCTTTCTGATCAATAAAATGGGAATAATAATAGCTGATTAGCTTTGTGTAGCATATGAAGATCTATTGATGAAATGCAGCATACAAGTGCAAAAGCATTATTATTGGTTCCAGTTTTATACACTGTCCAAAGAATGCTAACTTTCGGAAGCTTTGCCTCCCCATTTTTTATAGTACAAAAGCAACTGAGAGTAATTGTATGACTGATTTGTAATCCTTGACAAATCATTTCATTTGTATTCCTATTTTAGAAAATCAAACTTTACTTGTAAAATATAGCTCTCTGGACTGTTTCGAGTCCTAAAATGATCTCTTCCCTAGATGATCTTCAGTGTAGTGTCACAAATATGATTAGTTCTACACATTTTTCTCATCTAATTCACTCTTCACTTCATGTGCCTTATCATGCATCAAAAACAACTTAAAACATTAATTAATTTTAGCTGCTCTGCAGCCTTGAAGATCTTGTTCTTGTTCAGCTGTCTCACTATGTAAGCTGATAAAATTCAGAGGCAGAGTAGATGGTCCCTACATTCATTTCAGAGCAGTCTGGCAAAATTCTTTTTCTGGACTGAATTATTCAGCTATATAGACTCATAGACTTTAATGTCAAAAGGGACCAGTACGATCATCTTGTCTGACCTGCAAAATGCAGGCCTCAAGACCTAACCCACCCACTCCAGCAATAGGCCACCAACCTATGACTGAGTTATTTACCTCCTTAAATCATGATTTAAGGACTTTAAGATACAGAGAATTCACCTGCCATTTAAGATCTAAGTCATTCATCTCTAGATGCTAAAAATTACCCTGTGTATACTACACTGTGAGTGAATTAGTATATATGACTGAAAAAAGAGCCTCCGTAGCCAAACAACAAAGTAAAAGAAGCAGTTAGAGGCAAAAATGGAATTTAAATCCTATTGAGGAAGACAGAAAGAAGCATAAACTCTGGCAAGTGAAATGTAAAAATACAATTAGGAAGACCAAAATACATTTGAAGAACAACATCAAAGACTTAAAATGTAGCAGTCAATTTTTTAAAAAGTACATCAGAAACAGGATGGTATCTAAACAATGAGTGGTGCCACTGGATGATCAAGATGCTAAAGGAACACTCAAGGAAGATAAGGGCACTGCCAAGAAACTAAATGAATTCTTTTAATCGATCTTTGCAGCTGATGATGTGAGGGCATTCCCAGACCTGACCCATTCTTTTTAGGTGACTATCTTAGCAATTGTCTTAGATTGAGGTGTCACTAGAGGTGGTTTTGGAACCAATTGAAAAATTAAACAGAAATAAGTCACTGGGACTTGCTGGTATTCAACCAAGAGTTCTGAAGGAACTTAGGTATGAAATTGCAGAACTACTAACTGTGGCAGGTTCCAAAGGGGTAGCTGTATTAGTCTAGTGCAGCAAAACAAACAAGGAGTCCTGTGGCACTTTTAAAGACTAACAAATTTATTTATCGCATGAGCTTTCATGGGAGAAAATCCCACTTCGTTAGACACTCTCCCACAAAAGTTCATGTGAAAAATAAATGTGTTAGTCTTTAAAAGTGCCACAGGACTCCTTGTTTGTTTAACTGTGGTATGTAACCTATTACTTAAATCAGCTTCTGTACCAGGTAACTGGAGGATACCTAATGTGATGCCAGTTTCTAAAAGGGTTCCAGAGGTGATCCTGGCAATTACAGGCTAGTAAACCTAATTTCAGTATCAGGCAAAGTGGTTGAAACTATACTAAAGAACAGAATTTTCAGACATATAGATGAACATGATTTGTTGGGGAAGAATGAACATGGGTTTTGTAAATTGAAATCATACCTCAATAATCCAGTAGAATTCTTTGAGCAAATCTATAAGCATATGGACAAAGGCATCCAGTGGATATAGTATAGTTAGATTTTCAGAAAGCCTCAACAAATTCTCTCACCAAAGGCTCTTAATCAAAGTAAGCTGTCATAGGATAAGAGGACAGGTCCTCTCCTGGGTCAGTAACTGGTTAAAAGATAGGAATCAAAGGGTAGGAATAAATGGTCAGTTTTCAGAATGGAAAGAGGTAAATAAATAGTATCCTTCAGGGGTCTGTACTGGGATGAGTGCTGTTCATCATATTCATAAATGATCTCTTGTGGGGTGTTCTGTGTTTCATTCATGTTCACTCTTGCAGTGTAACTGGATATGGTCTAATGCAAAGTATATCATATACGGTGTTTTTGGAATGCTCATGGCATATTGAACATTACTGTTATGGTAGCATGTTTCCTGCAACGTCATTCATGTGTACAGGTATGAAACTCTGCCAGGTCATGTCCCCAGATGGGTCTCCCATGGTTTGAATAAATGAAGATAAACAAAGCTGTGTTTCCCCACCCAACGAAGCCAGGCATACAAGAACAATGGGCTAGTTAAGCATCTGTGACACTTTGGGTCAAGTGGCAGTAATCACACCCATTACCAGGCATGGATGATCACCTGACCCCAGGGAGTGTAAAGGAAACTGGTAAAAACAAAGAGGCACCTCTGACTAATGACTCTCTCCCTGGAAACCATCTTTTATGCAACATTAATGACAGGAAACATACCCAGAGGAGGGAGGGAGGGAGGAGTCTGGCTGTAAATCATCACTACCAACCTGTGCCATAAGTTGAACACAGACCAGAAGAGGGATGTTAGTTTAGAATGCGAGTTTCCTTTTTTTTGATTGTGATAAACTCCTTGATTTATTGTAAATCTTTAGATCTATATTTTGACTTATCTTACTTTTGTCAATAAACTTATTTTCTTGTTTTATCTGAAGCAGTGCATATGGGTTGAGAGTGATGAAGCTGGTGCATATCAATTTCTTTGATAAATTGTCAGACTGGTGTAAAGGAGCTTGCATGGTACAATGGGGACCACTGAACCCTGCAAGATGGTAGTTCCCAGGGTTGTATCTGGGACTGGGGGTGTTTTATGGGGGGTCTAGCCCATGAGTGGCTATTGAGAGCACTCCTCCACTTGGTGAGGGACTGATTACATGCAGGAGGCTGGGCGTGAGCTGCATCAGGAGTCGGGGTTCACACAGCAAGGCGAGGTTAATCGGTGCCCAGGAGTGGAGAATTGGAGTGGAACACCAGTCCAGATTGCAGGTGGGAATGTCACAAAAGGGTAAACAGTGATGTGGCAAAATTTGCAGATAATACAAAACTACTCAGATAGTTAAGTCCAAAGCAGACTGCAAAGAGTTACAAAAGGATCTCACAAACCTGGGTGATTGGGCAATAAAATGGCAGATCAGATTCAATACTGATAAATGCAAAGAAATGAACATTGGAAAACATAATCCCAACTTGTAGCAAAGAGGTTAGCCCAGCCTCTGAGGCCAACACCATTGGGCTGATGCACACCATCTGTTGGGTAGGCCTAGATACCGCACCACTAGCAAACTTGAAGCACAGGGGTGGGGCAAAAAGAATAAAAGGCAGGCCCTTTGTTCAGTCAGCGGAAAGCTGCTGGAGGAGAAGGAGTTCTCACCCCAGGGTTGGGACTTGAGCCTGACCCTAAGTCCATTAAAGGGTTACCAGAGCTACCTACTGGCTGGAGCTTACTGAGTGGTCTAGCAAAAGCTACCAGACCCCTATGACTGGGAAGAGCTGCCTGTTATATTTAGTTATATCTAGATCTGTCTAAGAGGTTGGTCTCATGGGATTAGAAGGATGATGAAATTAGTTCTCAGTAACCGCTCATCTGAAGTTTAGTGTCTGGGTGGTGAGACAAGGACTGGAATACCTAAGGCTACTGCAGTTTGGACTCCTGGCTAACCAGTGTGGTAAGAGGGAAGTACACATTTGTTATTGGCTTGGTATAATCCCAGTAGCTCCCAATCTTTTTGGCTCGAGGGCCCTCGATATAATTTTTACAGCCCTGAAGAACAACCAGCCTCTGCCAGCAGGCTAGTCTTATGTTCCTATTATAAAGAACCCCAAGATTCCAGTGATGTAAAAACAAATGGACTGTAGATTGACCAATAAAACACAATCCAAAACCTTCATATTCTATAGAGTTTGAGTGATTCTACTTTTTTACAAAAAGTATGGACATCCAGAAATAAGACTTTAAAAATAATGGGGTGAGTTCTGGCTGCTCCTTCTGCATAATTGAGACAGTAAGTAGCCAAGAGATGAGGGAGCCATTTGGTTAGACATTCTGGAGCTGACAGTCTGCAGGCTCTCCAGAAGTTGTCCATGCCTCAAGATATGCAATGGCTGGAAAGATTTAGGAATCAGGGTTCATGTGGTCATCCCAAAGTTGCACATAACTACTATGCACTTGCTATTATTCAGATCATGTATCTGTGGGTTGCTATTCAATTGTTGTTGCAGGCTTGTTAAGATATTGACTCTGAGAATGGGGTTACTTAAAGGCAATTCGTAGTGCAGTGCTTAGTTCAATAACTTGAGCTAGGTCTACATTGACATTAAAATTTGGCAGCCATTGACAGGAGTTACTCAAGCTACAGAGAGGAGCTTCAGTAACCCCTGTAGACTTAGTAACTTCCTGGTCTCCAGTGCGCTGCAGCAACAGGAAATGTGTACCTGAAGAAGTGGTTTTACTAGATCAACTTCCAGATTGATTGAACATGTCATTAGTGCCGCTCAATCTAATCAGATAAATTGATTTGATGGCAGCAAATTTGCCACCATCAATGTAGACATAGCCATGGTTTCTCCCACAACGAGTTGTATTGATCTCTGATGTCTCTATCTCATTTTTGTCTCTTTTAAAAATAATGTGGTGGGTTTAACTAAACATTGTAATCTAAATGAGATTTAGCCACACAAGAATAATTACTTTGTTTGATTCACACATGATACTCCTATTAATGCAACACTGTTTAATATTTGCTTCTCCTGGGTTACATTTGCTAAAGAAATCTAATCACACAGATCTTCCCCAGATGTTTCTTCTTCTTTGCTTCTGTAATAAAAAAAAACCCTGTAATTACTTTAGCAGCACTTGTATCCTGCAAAAGTCATCAAGTGTTAGCCAAAACAGTTTCTTCCTTCCATCTCTTTAAAATAGATCTGGAGTAGTTTTGCTATGAGGAAAACACTGATTTCCCTCAGAGATAGAAATATGCCCAAAACAAAGCCATGTATCTGAACATCCCTGAACTTTGGATCCAGTCTGAAATCTTTATCTAAGGCACATAGCTGCTACTTGTGACTATAGTGGGATAAATTAATCCCCCCAATTCTGAATATTCCTGAATTTTTGGAACGTTTGAATATGGATACAGATCTGAATTTTGCAGATGTGCCCATTATTTTAACCAATCTAGATGCTGAGGACCTCATTCTCAAAGAAGTCCTAGAAATATGGTGACTCCTGTAAGTGTAAGAATCCTTTTTGGCTACCTTTGGGGTAGCAGAACTGATGTAATAAAATCACAAGTACTCTCTGCCTGAAAAAGGAAAGGGTGCTTTCCATCTATGGCACTTACAGGGGGAGCAGATGGAGTGGCTAATGGAGTTCTGGCATCTCTCCTTTTGGACCAGTGCCTTGTAGTTCTTAACAGCTGCTGAAATAGTAAAATTCCTTAGACTGGCGTGATTAGGAGCCTTGAGCAGGAAGAGTGGGTGACATTTGGCTGCTAGACAGATTGAGTAAAAAACTGACAGTGTAACAGATTATTTGGAGATTAAAAGAGATGAGCAAATCAATACAGGAAAAAACCCAAAACCCTCCTGCTTGATCCTTTGTTTATTCTAAGAAATCATCTGGCATTAAAGTTTGTGTTGTGAGGTTCTGAAATATTTGGAGAACCCCTTCCAATTAGTTTAAACCAATGGCTATGCAATCAGTTTCCTGTTTCTCAAAACTGAATCCAAATTTTAAACATTTTGCCCTCTGCCTGGTAGAAGTGCACAATTGGGTCTGGCACTTAGCTTTGAAAATGCAAACTTCTATGCTGCCTTTTGTAGTGCTTTGAAGCAAGCATCGGCCTTCATCAGGTACTACGCTGCATTCCCCTGACTGCTCTGAGGTAGGACAAGCAAGATTGCAAAACGCAGATCAAGCATTTGCTACACTTGAAAAGAGAAGGGTGGCTCTTCATGTTTTTTCTAGTCATTTATAGTTACAACAAACATTTACATGGTGCTTGTCACCACAGCGTGTAGATGCACTGTACATAGCTTGAATTAAAATAGAAATAGGGAGATATGAACCCCCACTGCACCATCACTTTAAAAGGATAAAGTGTAGAAAAACTTTGCTGGGGAAACACAACCAGCAGTTATTAACAAGTCTGCACAAAGTACATCTTGCAGATCTTTTTGAGTGTGACCAGACTTCCGTTTAGATAAATTCTTGTCAGTAGCAAATTCCAGAGGTTGCACTAACTCAAATATGGTCCACACATAATGACTATGTGGTTGGCACAAAAAATGTGACTTTTGGGAATTCAGTATGAATGAAAATTGAGTTTGCATTACAGAATATTTTGTGGAATGTACAGAATTCCAACAAAGTGTTCAGTTTCCCCTCGGTAATTCTACAAAACCTACATCATACACTTGATTCAGTTCTATTCATCATTCTGAAGTTTAAAACCTCTTACCCACCTGATTTTGACAATGGTGATCATGGGAGAAACGTTGGCACTTTACAATCTTGGGAGGCTTGGGTAGCTGGAATAGTAAAAAAGACCCAGAAGAGTGTTTTACAATGCATCATTCAAGTCCTGCAATAATTTTTTAGCCTGGTGAGAGGTTTTGCATGGAGCACTGTAAATTCAATGGGTGATAAACTCCAAGCATTTTAATTGGAACTGGATCAATTGCATTTGTTCCTGGCTCAGGGAGCTGCTGCTGGGAAGACCTAGCTATCACACAAAGCTAGAGCACATCTTTTTTTTTAGCACATAGCCTGAAAGAACTGAATTTTGTAAAGTTTTGCTCCTTTTTCGGGTAAAACTTCCTTTTCGTATACAACGTTGGAACAGTGAGCTTCAATTCATCTGCTAGCTTGACAGATAATAGTAGATACTAAGAAGTGATTTTGGTACAATTAGTATGTATTGCTCATTGAATTTTATTTGTTATTGTTACTTTAGGCTGTGTAACACCTATTTGTAGGAGAAAGTAAAAGGTTAAAATAAGAAAGACAAGTAGAAGTGCCTCAGTGCTGGCCCAGGCCTAACAAAGTCATCCAAAACAGTGGGCCTGAACTGAAGGTACTGACAAGAGACAGGTTGTGAAACTCTGACTTAATTAAAACTGGCAAAAAACAAGCTGAAATTGCAATAAGTATAAAAATGAGAATGTACGTTGAGGAAGTGGTGTTGGGTTGGTCTAACACCAAAGAGATAAGGAGAGATGATTTGCATAGTTTAGCCCACGCAAAGGTAAGGTTTCAGTCAAATCATGACACTTTGATGGATGGAGATGCCCAGTAATGCGTGGAGCAATCAACGAACATTCATATCAGAATATGGACCAATCAATGTAACTTAGATAAGGCTATAAAAGTAGGAGCCCTGGAGCTCAGACTTCGTGCAGCTGAAAGAGGTGATGAGGAGTCCTGCCATCCGTCGAGCTGTTCCGTTGCATTGTGAGCACGAATTCTGCCAGCAGATCTGGTGATATAGATCACTTGCCATTGTGTTACCTTGCAATAAAGCCTCGCCTGGCACCTTTGTTTTTACAAAGATCTGTGGTTGTGTTGGTTTCCTCAGTTGTGAGTGTTGCCTCAGTTTATCTCTTGCACACAGGGTACACCTAGGCTCCAAATCACTGAACTAACCGAGTTCTCAATAGAGATTTGAGTCAAAGGTAACCCAAAGGAGCACCTTGGCTTAGGATCACCAAGCTAACTCAAATTCCAAAGGGGTAGCCGTGTTAGTCTATTGCAGAGAAACAGAGTCCCGTGGCACTTTTTAACAGATTTATTTATCACATGAACTTTCGTGGGAGAAAATCTGACTTTGTCAGATGCTTTTACTCTGTTTGTTTCTCAAGTTAACTCTGTTTCTGCTTAAGATCCAAGCCAGGCTCTAGATCACTGGGGTAACAGAGTCCACACTTAGAGATCTGAGCAACGGGTAATCCTGACAGAACACGCATTCAGAGATTCACTCACACCACCAAACTGACATTGGCGCTGGATACAGAAGAACACTGATAAGAACATATCTCACCCGATGCGCCTGACCATGCTATTCAGTCACATACATTCTGCTCTTTCAGAAATCCTGTGGAGTGTATTTCTCTCTTGCCCCCACTCATTCTGATCCACCACTGAGGAGTTTAGCCTGGCCATGTTTGTACATACAGCAGAGCAGCTGTATCTGTACAGCTCATGCTATTCTGTCATCATAAAGAAAGCACCTCTGCATGTGGCAAAAGCTATGTGAGTGGGAGTGGCTCTCCTGCTGACATAGTGCTGTGCATATGAAAGCTTATATCAGTGTAACTTATGTCTTCCAGGGGAGCAGAACATTGACATACCTGAGCAATATAAGTTTCACTGACACAGGCAGTCATATAGACATAGCCCGTCTCCTCACTCACTCCCATTTGGACAGTTGAAGTCTATTCCTAGCTTTTGTAGATGTCACCTTAGAACCTTACGTATATATGGTACTGGGTCACCACAACCTCCATGGCAATGTCAGGCCAGTAGGCGGAGGAATGGGTGTGTGGAGGTGGCTGAGGAGGACAAGTGCCCAGGCACAAAGAGCCAGTGAATATTTTGGGCCTTTATGGCACTTTCTATCCAAGACAAACAAGGAGTCCTGGGGCACTTTTAAAGATTAACAAATTTATTTATTGCATGAGCTTTTGAGGGAGAGAATCCCACTTCATCAGATGCTTCAAGCATCTGATGAAGTGGGATTTTCTCCTACGAAAGCTCATGAGATAAATAAATTTGTTAGTCTTTAATGGTTGGTTGTTTTGCTGAACTAGACTAACATGGCTACACTTTTGGAACCTTTTTATTCAAGGATTTCTAAGTACTTAACAAATTTTCATGCCTAAGTAGTAAGGGATGTCCCCCTCCCCCTGTCATTTTACAATCAGAGAAACTCAAACACAGGGAGTTTGAGTTTCTTGCCCAAGATCACAGAGGAATTCAGTGGCAGAATAAAGAATAAATCCCAAATTCCTTATGTTTTGCAGCTATACAATTCTTCCTTATATTTTCTCGAAGTTACCATTTCCTAAGAGGCTGACATAAGAAGAGTCTCTCTCCCAGACATTTGGATCAGGCCAGTAGAGATAAGAGAGTGTAAATGAAAATACTATTTAAAAAAAAAACTTCTATAACTGCTAGAAGCAGAAGTGAGAAGTTCTTAATCTTTGCTTTAACCAGAGATATTCTAGTCCTTAAATGTCTATACCAAGTCTTTATTAATAAAGATCAATGTGTGTAAAGGAGAAAATAATTAACCCAGAGCCTTTCTTGGGGGGATGGAGGGGAGAAATAAAAAAATCCTTTCAAATTAAACAAAACTTTCCCTTAAATGAACAACTTTTATCCTCATAAAGGACTTTCAAGGGCTCTGGTAAAAACTGTTAACCTAAAATATATAGCACATCTCACTCTTCCCAAAAAGTCATATTATATTCATTCCCATTAACTCCCTCCTCAGGGTATTTCTGATGTCTGCAGAACATATTATGACCATTTGTCTTGAATGTTTTTGCAGAGCTGTCTCTAAATTTAATTCAGGGAATGACTAAACCCCTGAACAAGCTTTTGAAGACTTACATGAGAGATTGCCTCCCTATTTATTATTGAAACAAATAGAAATGTCTCTCTAGTTCCCCTTGACAACTTTAACTGGAAGGTAAGTCATATTTGATGTATCTTGATAAGATCCTCTCTCAGTGGGCATTTGTCATCATGCTGACTTCATTTTTATTCTGCAAAATTCTATTGAAAGATGTTCAAATGTTATTTACTCACTAGTTTCTTTCCAAATTCAGCCCTTTCTCTCCTACAGTAAATATGGAAAATTGATTTAACAAAGAGCATTGTTCCAGCTGATAGCCATTTTTATTTGATTAATCTGGGTTGTGTATCTCTGTGCATGGCCAGGTACCTACCTTGGTAAAGTTGTTTAATTATATCCATGAGGAAACAATAGAACCCATAATTCTGTACCAGCTCATCTTCGGAAACATATAAATTCCCTTTACAGTGCCATGCAGTAGAAAAGTTAAAATGTTTTGGTCTCATCACGTATTAAGCCAAATAGCCATTTCTATGTAGAAAGGCGCCTGGCATTCCTTGGAACCTGGGCCTGAGAAAGGGCCCAAACACCCCTGCTGGACAGATCCTGGAAATGCAGGGCTCAAACCCCAGAAGTGGAGGGGCAAGGATAAGACAGGAAGTATAAAAGCCCAGCTCAGCAGAGGGGAAGTTGTTGCAGGAGAAGGTCACTTCTTCCCTCTAGCCCAGGGGTAGGGAACCTTTTTGTCTGAGAGAGCCATGAACGCCACATATTTTAAAATGTAATTCCGTGAGAGCCATACAATATGTTTAAAACTAAATACAAGGACATGTGTGCATTTTATGTTTTAATTAATTGAATTTGAATTACTTTTAATTGAAATTTAATTTTAGAAAGGTTTTTAAAAAACCTTTAAAAAAGGTTTTTAATTAAAATTAATTTTTAAAGGTTGGGTTTTTTTAAAAAGGAAGGAAAAAAAGAAGGGAGGAAGGAAGGAAGAGAGAGAGAAAAAGAGAGAAGAAAGGAAAAGAGAGAGAGAAAAAGGAAGGAAGAGAAAAAAGAAAGAAGGAAAGAAGTGGAAAGAAGGAAGAAGAAGGAAAGAAGAGAAAGAAAGAAAAAAGAAGACAAAGAAGGAAAAAAGAGAAAGGAAGAGAAAGAGGAAGAAAGAAAAAAGAAGGAAGGCAAAGAAGAGAAAGAAGGAAAGAAAAAGGAAAGCAAAGGAGAGAAAGAAGGAAAGAAAAAGGGAGAAAGAAAAAAGAGAGAAGGGAGAGAAAGAAGGAAGGAAGAGAAAGGGAGAGAAAGAAGGAAGGAAGAGAAAGGAAGAAAAAGAAGAAAAGAAGAAAGGGGAAGGAAAGAAGAGAAGGATGAGAAAGGAAGGAAGCAAAGAAAGAGAAAGAAGGAAAGAAAGAAAAAAGAAGGAAGAGAAAGGAAAGAAGGAAGCAAAGAAAGAAGGAAAGAAGAGGAAGGAAAGAAGGAAGCAAAGAAAGAAAGAAAGAAAGAAAGAAAGAAAGAAAGAAAGAAAGAAAAAGAAAGAAAGCCAACGCTGCCGGCGGGGGAGGACCCTACCACGGCCCTGGGAAGCCGCCAGTGGGGGGGGGGGGTGAGCAGACCCCAGCCCCGGAGGCTGATCCCGGCCCCGTGCTGGGAGGCCGGGGCCGTGGATTAGCCTGGCCCCAGCCCCGGGAAGGAGGCGGTCGGGGGGTGAAAGCCCGGGATCCCGCCACTGCCGCAGCCACCCCGCTGCCCCGGCTGTGTGAGGCAGGCAGGCAGGCCCGCGTTCCTGATCTGAGCCTGCCTGTCCCACCCTGGGGGCGGGGAGGGCCAGCCCAGAGGCCGGGCGCAGGCCGGGTGTGCCACGGTCCCAGGGGTTGGAGGGAGCGGCGGGGGCTGCCGGGCTGCGCGGGGGTCCCTCACTGCTGCGCGGGGGGTGCGACGGCCGCTGCGCGGCCGCACGCCCGCGCAGCTTAGAGGGAACACTGGCAGCGAGCCAGATGCAGCCATCAAAAGAGCCACATCTGGCTCGCGAGCCATAGGTTCCCAACCCCTGCTCTAGCCTGTGGCCTGAGCCTTGCTGTGGGACAGCCTTGGGCATCCACAGGCTGGAGTCCAAAGGGCTTGGTGGGAATATTGTGTCCTACTAACTGGGAAGAGCTGCCAGAGGCTGTGGCCTGGGAAGGACTATGTGAGGCCTGTGGTGACCTAGAGGAGTTGCCTTCTGCCAGCAGCCCTGAGGAGTACCTGGACCTGCCACTGACTGACCATGAAGGTCTGGTAGGACTCCCACTAGTCACCTATCCTGGAGAAGTTGGGGATGACCTTGGCTACAGGTACCTGGGTGCAGGGTGGGAGGAAGTTGCCCTGGGGCAGCTGACCTGGGTCTAGCAGAGTGTGCTCTTGAGTCAGTTTCGGTGTATTGGGGCTGGAGCCCTGATAACCCAGTGGCAGAACCTGGGCAGAGACACAGTGGAGTTGAGTGGGCCTGTGTTCCCCTCCTTGCTTTCCGAACCCCTGTGGGATTGCTTGCCTCCCTCTGCTCTGTGGCTGCAGAGGACACAGCCTGTTTACTCTGCCCAGGAGTAGAGGCTGCCTAAACCAGGACCTGGGTGACTCCTTGCCTGCCTCACCCTGCTTGAGGGGCTGGGCAAAGGCTTGAGGCTCACCTGAGACCACAAATCTTTCCCATGACAGCTGTAAACTCTCCTGAGAAGGACTGATAGGAGTTGTGGCCTTTCTTGGACCCTGAGCCTGAGAAAGGGTCATAGTGTCCCTGCTGGACAAATCCACAACCTGCTTACAGAGTCCCCTTATACTGATGTTCTATTTAAAAAGATGTATTAAGAGGCTGCAAATTGGTGTTTGAATTCCCTGCTAGTCAAAGGAATGAAGAGCTCCTGTTTGGCAGGAAGGTGGACTGCTATATTCATTACCAGAGTGCATGGACTGTTTTGCCAGAGATTCAAAGCGTGAGGTGAAATCACTCTCATGGGACCATGTTGCAGTACTTAGAAGAGCTCACAGCAGGAGAGTCCAGGCTTTTTTTTTGTCATTTTGATTTTTATCTGTTAGCATGTGCAGAAACAGGACATCTAATGCATGCAAAACCAAACAGCCAGAATGTACTGCATCAGTCAGGGAGACAGCAGGAGAAGGGGCTGAAACTAAAGCAAAGTTTTGATAGTTATGATTTAAAAAACAAAATCAAGTAACCAAGGAGTAGTGGAGAAGATGGATCTTTGTGGATAAAAGATTAGTCTGTTTCTCTTCATTTTATATTTGTTACTAGACTGTCTGGACCTCTTTAATGTAAGGGGAGCATGAAGCAAGACAAAGGGATGACATTGTTACTTGCATATTAGTACTGCTTAGAAGCCATGCCTGAGATTGGGATCCATTGTTACTTACTGTACTCGCCCTGCAGAATTTGTAACATAAATCAGTGGTTCCCAAACTTTTTGAATGAGAGCTAGGTAAAACCTGTGCCTCCCCACCTCACCCCCTCACTGGCCTTAAACTTAGATAACCCTGATAAGCATGTATAATGATTATTATAATTACTTGAGTAAGAAACCAAGCTTTTCCTGGCTCACTTGCCACCACTGCATGCCCTATGTGGCCCCACCACTTTCCATCCCTCATGGACTAAGGGTACTGGAGTCGGGCTCTGGCAGGCTTACTGGGACTGCTCCTCTCCAGCTGGGCACTTATCCCATGCAGGACTTGTGGGGTAGGCCAGAGCTGCTGCTCTGTTCCAGCCAGAGTGGAGCTCAGGGCTGCTGCTCCCTTGTGGGGTGCTTCTCTGCCCTAGCTGGCACAGAGCTCAAGGCTGCTGCACTCAGTATGGAGCTCAGGGGGCTAAAGGACCTCAGTTATTGAAATCTCATGATCCCCCACCCCTGGAATCTTTGGTGCCCCTCCCTCAGGAGGTCCCACCCCCAAGGCTGGGAACCGCTAAGATGAATGGAGCTCATTAGCTGCGGTAGGCAGTCCACCTAGGAGAAGGGACTTGGATTTCAAACTAAGAATGTAGTTGTGCCAGTCACACATGTCCCTGGAAACAATTCACAACTGCTTTGCCTGTTGGTTGTGGGAAAAGGTTATTGCATTCTGTGCACATGAGGCTAAAGAAGTGAGCTCAAACTATGTCTGGCTTCCTTGAATAGGGGAAACTACGATGGTTACGTCCCTTCATTTCACAGAGATGTTGAAAAAGAGAGTGGTTATCCTGGGTTTGTCATATCTGTATCTAGTCCAGGGCTGCTAGGTTGGGGGGTGTCACTGGTAACTTCAGGCAGAACTGAGAGTGGAATGCATCGCTGAAAAATAAGACTGCCCCATAGATGTGTAGCTTGTGTTACTGTGTGCAAACTCTGTCTGAGGTAGCAGCAAGGACCAATTGTAGTGGTGGAAGTTTATGTATTATCAAAAAGATAGCTGGTTCTCTCTGCATCTCAGTTTGTCAGAGCCTGAAAGGCAGAGGAAGTAGGTGTGGTGGCCTAAAATCCAGAGAGCTTGCCAGAAGCAGGAGACAAATTGCAGATGGTGGCTGGAGATGATGCAAGCTGGGAGGCCATGGAGGTGGACAAGTTGGGCCTTCCAGAGTTGGGCAGTTTTCTGGGAGAAGGGCAAACCAGTGCAAGAGATGAAGGGTACTGTTTTTGTAAGATGGTCCACTACTATCAGAATGGTCATGAACTTGTTGGACTTGAGTAGTTCTACTACAAAATCCAAGATACTGACTGTCCGGTGGCCAGGTAGAGGCTTGAGGGATAGCAGAAATCCAGAGGGTTATTGTGCAGCCCTTGGAGTGGGTGCATATGTTGCAAGACTTCAGAGGCCTGCACTCTGGCTCATGTATGAGGCCACCAAAAGGGACAAGGAACCAAGTGCTGAGTTTTAAAGCAGCCCAACATATCCTGCCAAGGAAGTCATGATGTACTGTAGGGCTGTAGTTCTTGGAGGTGTGAGGTGGATATCAACACTCTTTTACATAGGTTACTCTGTCTTGGATATCATGGGCCTCCTTTCTTATGGCTTCCTGCTCACCTGGAAAGATCTCCTGGACCAGGGGCTGATTGTATGAGGAAGATCAGATCTTGGCAAGGAACCACATCCAGAAAGCTGTGGGGCTGGAGGCATGTGAGTCCTTTAGGTCAAGGTGGTAATTGCTCTTCCAGAGTAAAGCATCAGTCTTAGTATTTTTGGTTCCTGGACAATAAGATTACAAAATCAAAACACTAAAAGAATATAACCCACCAAAGGTATCATTGATTGACCGTATGCTGATATTCAAGGTTCTTATCAACAGTGTACACCTGTATGGGATAATAGGATCTTTCTAGCTAGTGGAACCACTCTTCAAAGGCAGTCTTAACTGCCAGAAGTTTTGCCCAAAAGTTTGTAGGGATGTGTTTCCTGGAATAAAAGATGCACAGAAGTAACAATTGTTGAACTATGCCTGTGGGATAGCAGCACTGCAATTCAATAGGAAGGCTTGTGATGTGCAAGGTGAATCAATAAGGGAGCAGTCACAATGTAAGTTTTAATTACTGGAAGGCCTGCTGAGCTTCAAGAAACCAGAGGCACCTGGTGGTTATTGTGGAATGGGGTAATCTGCTTCAAGAACTTTTGGTAAATCCCCAAGAAGTTCATGAACTCTAAGAAATGTTGTAGATCACTAATGTTCCATGGCACTGCTGCTTACTTGACGACTGCCTCTACATTGAACAGGTCCTTTTATTGATACCATGAAGAGATGGGGTGAATCCTACAAATTCATGGTGGCCTGATCAAAGACATATTTTTCTAGTTTAGAATAGAGGCCATGTTATTGTCCCTTCAGACTGGCCTGGACATGCATGATGTTTGGTGTTCTCTGAAAACACATGGGTCCCAACGAGGTTTATGATCCCCATAGAATGGAAAGTGTAAATGAGTATAAAGCCCTAAGGCCCCTTTCTGCTTCTTGGCATGTACCACAAAGATAATTGAGCTTTAATTGCTATTTAAGAGGAAGGATGGTCTTAAGGTTTCTGCAAATTTCCTTACCACCCTAAAGCAGAACCCATGTCATTCGAGTGGCTGACTGAGGGAAAGAGGTGAATTTTTGGCATATGTCATGCTCATTCTGTGATTTTTTTTTTCAACTTTATTTTTTCCCCACCCTCAAAGTTTTTTCCTCTCTGCTTCCCACAGAATCAAGATCTTGTAATCTGTCCCTAATCTGCCTTTTCCCCTTTAAAGCGATGCCCTTCTTTCCTACCTCCCATCTTCTGTTTCTCCTTGTCCCCCACCCCAGAACAGATCTAAGGTAATGGATAGCTCAGCTGCATTAAGAAGGTCCTGTTATTCAGAAAGTAAGTAGTCAGGGATAGTCACATGAATCTCAAAAACCTAGATTGGCTCAGAGTTCTACAACTGGGATTACAGGTGGTTCTGTGGGAACATGGTCATCATCTCTTTTCCATCCCAAGCTTCTGGTCTTTCCTACTACTTATTACTTGGTGTTCGGATATGATGAAGGGAGGAACGTACAAACTAAGATCCTCTTCCTACATGAGAATTTGCTAGCACAAGATTCCCACATCCATGGAAAGTCTCATTAAGGTCCATAAGGCTGCAAGAGTCTGTGTCAGGAGATCCTGATGTAGGATAGAGGTGTGAATGTGAAAGCATGATACTGGGTTGGGAGTCAAGGGCATCTTTATCAGGTGTTTTGTTCTTCAGACAGACAGCTTTGAAGAAATAAACTGGAGTGCAATAATGTTAGGTAGAATTATAAGCAACGAAAACCATGGTATTAAAATGAAAAGTATCAGGAAAACTTAACTGGAGACATTGTTACCTATGACTGGAGTCTGTTTTTCAGTCCAAATGTGTAACTCCTACTAAAAGTAACAAAGTTACCCGCATGCAAAAGTGTTTCAGGAATGGGTACTAAAGAAAACAAGCTAGAAACTCTTTGTAAAAGCCTGTGGATTTTATAAATGGCACATATCACAGCCATGCAAAGGTTTGTGGCATTTATAAGTGTCTCTAGTTAGAAGATTTGTATATTATTCAATCTAACAAACAAGTTGCCTATCAGCCTTCATTGTGTTGTAGAAGTACATGCTGATGTATTTAAAAAAAGGACATGAAGATTCAGGAAAAACCTTTACACTCTTTCCACCAAATAATGACACAGCATGAAACATGAGCTGGTACTGATGAGAGCCACAAGGATACAAGATAGGAGAATTTCAAAAGATACTTGTCCAAGTTTGATTTGACCAAGTATAAACAAACAAAACTGCTTAGCTGAACTTTTTGCATGGGGCTGTGTGAAATAGCCCTCATTCACTTTTTCTGGCTCACACAGTGAAACTGAAGTGATTTGAGTTCCAGATTCCTAGCACTTAAAGAACCCAAGTTTGTGCTAGGCTTAAAAAAAAAAAATCTCATGACTACAATATGGCAGTAATTGAAATAGCCACCATTTGTAATTCTTTCTTGGCAGAAATGGCACATTGCATTCCCACTGATTAAAATCAATGCAATCAGGTTGTCTAGTGGACTTAGTGCCCCTTTTTGGCCCATCAGAGCATGACTTCCCCACAGCAGGTCCCATACAGATGTGTCTTCCCCACACAGATCTGAGCGGTGCCTTAAACCTCCAGAGGGAACACATCGGAGTCCTATCCCTTCTGGAATGTTAAAGTCCAAAACAGAGGAAAAACAGGGATCTGTTCACCCCACAGCACCCCTAAAGAGGCTATTTAATAGGGTGGGCTGCACTGCATGAGGTGTGGTTGAATAAGCAGCCCTAATTGAACCTGAAGCCTAGCTGAACAAAAGAGGAATGGCTTGCATAAAACCAGGGAGAAGAGAGCAGAAAAGGGCTGAGTTGACAGTCCTTCTCTGGGTTGAAGAAAAGTAGCAAGAATACGACTAGGGAAAACAGCAGCATGGGTGAGACTGTGTGGGCCTTAGCTGCTGACTGTAGATTCATAGGCTGAAACTCAGAGTAGAGGGCAGGCCTGAGTTCCCCTACCAGCCACTGGGGGAGTCGCACAGACAGGGTAATGAACTTTGGAGACTGCCTGAAACAGTGTTGTTTAGAATGGCTATGTCCCTAAAAGGGGGAAAGCCTATAAGGATGTGACAGGACGGCCAAGCCATGAAGAGGAAGTGCTGCAGCTTCGCAAGTGTGACAGAGGCCACAGATTAAGACTAGGACAAGGGGCTGAGAAACTTCAAGAGAAGGCACCAAACCAATGATGAGCTAATTCTCAGTTGAGCCACAAGGTGAGATCACAACGAATGACAATTGGGGGAGAACGTGGGCGGGATTAGGGACAAATGTGAAGCCAGTCATGATGGGAAATCCCAAAATGAGGGATCTGTGAGGAGAGGAAGAGACTGTCACCACCTGATACAAGGAGACTAAGAGATGGTAGTTAACAGGTGACACTGATAGAAGATGTGGGAAGAGACTGAGGTAGTAAAAAACCAGGGAAAGTAAGTTCCAAAGGGATAGATGTTAGTCTAGTTCAGCAAAACAAACAAGGAGTCTTGTGGCCCTTTAAAGATCAATAAATTTATTTATCACATGAGCTTTAGTGGAAGAAAATCCAACTTTGTAAGGAGGAACAGGGAAGAATGGCTATGTAGCAGCTCTGCAGAGTTTTCCCTCCCATGCTGGATCCCAAAGTAGCTGTTCCAGCTAAAGAGGGCTGCTAAGCAGCAGGGGCTGGTTCAGAGCCTACTGTGATAGAGGCTGGAGCATCAGTGCAGAAATCGGGAAATACAGCTGTACCTGTGAGATTATTTAGCAGAACTGGCCAAACAATCTCAGTTGCTGAGAATCTTCCTGATCAGATTAGTAGAGGCTGCAGAGGCCAAAAATGAGAGGAGAAGGTCCATGTCTAGGATGCCAGAGGGCTGGCCTAGCAAGCGTTATGCCCCTAAAATAGGGAACATCTGATAAGGGAATGCTTTTATGCATGTTGCAGTAAGAAAGTTTGGCCTGAAGAGAGGGAAGCAGGACAACCCAGAATGATCTCAAGTGTTGTAAAAGCACGAAAGGTGGGTACATATTTTTCCTATAGACAAACAGGACATTTACAGAAGAAGCTTTTCCCTCAGATGAAGAAAAAAGATCCAGAAAAAGGTTGAGTGAAAGGCATGGGAAGAAATGGCAGTAGCCATTCACCTGGGCACAAAGTGAGTGGAGAAGGCCAAAGGGGTTCTAATGATGGAAGGTGAGGAGGATTTGGAAGGAACAGACTTCCATAAGGGCAAAAGTAAAATATACTGGGATAAATACAAAGACTGACTAGAAGACAGTAGGAACGGGGTGCCAGGAGAATCTGGAGAACATGGAAAAGTGCTGTACCAAAAACTGATAGTCATTGAACAGGCTTTACTACAAGTATCTGTAGTGAACCTGTGGTTTCAGGAAGAAAAGTACTGGAATGATATGGCAGAGAAGGGTAAACTGCTTCTCATGGCAAATGACCTAAAAAGGGATGATATGCAGGTACAGATTAGGTAAAGGCAAGCCAGGAGATATCCATACATTCCCTCAAGTTTGAAACTCTCAGAGGCATGTAATGGGGTGCTCACCCCCCACCCCCCACTGCCTCTGAAAGGTTAAAAGGGCTATTTGGCAGAATGGCTCTACTTGGTATAGGCTGGACATATAGCCCCAACTGAACCTGAAGCCCAGTTGGGGAGGAAGAGGAGGGATTTGTATAAAACCAGGGAGAGGAGAACAGAAAGATGCTGTTACAAGGAAAGAGGCTTTTTTCCATGCAGCTAGTCCCTTGTCAATCTTTTTGGCCCAAGCCATCCTGCCAGCAAATGACTTGACTAGAGTGCAAGCTGTTACATGCTCTTGGCTGGGATCAGGCGTCCTTCATCAAGGAAGTAGCAGAGTTCTGCTCACCTTCCTGGTCATCTCTGAACGGGGCTAGGTTTCCTCCATTTAACTCCCCTTTCCACACCTGATATTGACTGCAGGTATAATGTGTTGGGGGAAGATGCACAGGCCTCTTTACTCTCTCATTGCTGGTTTGAGACCTATCTGCCCCATCGCAGGCCCTTTTAACAGCTTTATTCTTGTTGGGCATTGGAAACATCAAAAGCCAATTTTTAAAGAAGATGTGCTGGGCAGGTCCATAGCAATACATGTGTCTGTAACTATGTAAAAATGAAGGTTTTAATTATTTTTGGCTGCAGTGGTACAAGTGTATTTCTGCAGGTGCCCCATTATGCCCTGATTTGAAAAAACTGGCCTTGAATGAAACTCTGAAATCATGCCAAATATTGCGAAGGGAATGTCAATGAAGCATTGAAGTTTATAAAAGAAAAGACATTCTGAATCCACACAATCTGCCATGTGCACTTGCCACTCATAATTTTTTGTTACAAAGCCACTTCATTCCCTCCTCAGTGATGGCCCTCTTTGAATAGTAAACTGGCTCATTAAAGCTCTTTTTAATCCCATGAATGAAATGCTTACTTTGAGTAAAATAGGCAGTATTATACATCTTCCCATTGGTGGTTTTTTGGGTTTTTTTTAGTTAAATGTATCAAAGCTGGCTCTAAGTAGTCCATAAAGCACCATGGAAGGTCTTTTAGATTCCAGATCCTAGTAAGTGAACAGAGTAGTTTCCTTCAATTTGTCTGGATTTCATGATTTGTAAGGTCAAATGTTCTCTTCGTTTCTGCTTAACATTGGCTTCACAGCAAATTTGCTATTCTGCTTGTGTGCATTTGATGATCGTCCCATTTTCTCCCAGACCTGTAACTGTGATCATAAAAGGGTCCCTTTTTTTAGCCTCTCTGTATACCACACCAACAGAGCCTGATTCTGATCTCAGTGTAAATCAGGAATATGCTAATGGAGTTACTGGTGTAAAATAGACGTGAGATCTCAATTAGGTTCCCATTCAGGCAGGCCCTTTTTCTGGTTAATTTTGAAATATAAAGGGTAGCGCTACACTCTGTCCCCTTTTGGTGGCAGTTGAACATAGATATGCGTATCTGCATTCAGCTTCTCTACTCCCTGCACACACTTAAGCTTGCTTAAGTTGACTTAATTTACTCTGTGTCTACACTGCTTGTCAACTTAAGAAAAAATTAAGTCGACTTTCTAAAACCTCCTTTTAAGTCGACTCTCTGCTTTCTTTTCTTTTAGCTAAGTCGACTTAAATTAACAAGTGTAGACGTAGCCACTCTGTGCTGGGGTGATGCAGGATCGACTTCCTGATTGGCTGAGCAAGTCTCCACAGACCCAATCAGGAAGCTCTAACTTACAGTGGTGAATTTGCTGCCATCAGTGTAGACCTTTCCAAAGGCACTCAGTGTAACTCATGGGAAAGTTAAAAAGAAAGTGCATGGGACTGAACTGATGCTATTTTTTTCTATAGTTCTTACAGGAGCAAAATTGCCGGTGCTGACAATATCACTGTTTACCTCCTTAGCTGATTTGTTCAACAGACTGCATGTTTCCACCTATGGGTTTAAGCAGGGGTGTTTCTCTCTAGCACTGCTGGACCCAGCCTTGTCCTGCATTATTTTGCCTGCTGCGAGGCCTGACCTTGCCCTGGTCCCCTTTTCCTTTCCCTGCCCTTGCCCGGGGGGGAAGGGGGTGGGGGCACCCAGACGGTACTTACCTGTGCTTTGCTGATCCTTCTGAAGCTGAAGAGGCCCTGCAGCCAGTGGAACATGCTGCCTACTGGACCATGCAGAGGCAGGGATTTAAATTTCCCTTCTCTTCTCCCACCCTGGGCCACATACCTAAGCATGCTACAGGGTGGGAGATTTAAAAGGGCTGGCTGCAGCTGAGTTTCTCCCAGGCATACTGGGCCTCAGGCAAATTCCAAAGGGGTAGCCGTGTTAGTCTATTGTAGAAAGACAACAGAGTCCTGTGGCACTTTTTTAAAAGTGCCACAGGACTCTGTTGTCTCTCTGGGCCTCAGGCAGGCTGTCTGCACCTGTGTGTGCTGGGGTGTATGGCTCAGGGCACTCAACAGCACATTTGGGACCCATGTGCCCAGTGCCCCTGGGTTTGTCACTTACATCTGTTTATTGTGTGATCAGCTGACCCTCAGCTTGGGCTCAAGCTATAGTCGTTTGGAGTCTTTTTGTCCTAGGTCCTCTACAGGACCCCCCACGCCTGGACAATCCTACTGGTCCCAATGGGAGTTCAGCTCACACACTATATTTTCAGAGCCCAATATACAGTCGCATTGTCTCTAGAACCTGCTTTCCAGGTCCCACAATAGGTCACTGGTTGGAATCAACCCTGACCTTCGCTTGTGTCGTGTTTGTAGTATCCGTCTGCCTCAAACAGGGGTGTTCAAGGAAAAGATCCGCAACTGCCACAGGCTGAGCTTCCTTTGTTACTGGAGCTCAACAGCAGTCACTGGCAGTCTACCTGTTCCTGGGAAAAGTCCTGGCCTGGCCTGCTTTCTGTGGCCAGTCTCGCCCGTTTAAGATCATTTCTTCCAGTGACACATTCTGCAGGTGTGCCTAACTGGTGCTGCCTAAGTGTAGCATTGCTTGTTAGTCTTTCCACCAGAGGATGGGGGGAATGTCCCATCACACAGCGGGCTAATATTTTTCAGTAAACGAACACAAACGCTTTATTGCTTTCCTAATGATTGAAAGGAAAACTCTCTGATTTTTGCATTGTGATTTCTCAGTATATCATCCCAGCTTAAAGTGGGATTCATTTTGGTGACCAGAGTGTGATGGGTAATGATGAACTACAGGCTGCTTGTACAAATCCAGGTCAGTAGTGGTCAAGAGTATCTGGTTGCTGTTCACTGACCTTGTGGAAAAACTGGGGTGGGGAAGGAGTGGTAGGGGCTCAGTCTAGTTCTGACAGGCACGTGTCCACATCACAAAACTTGACCATAGCAAATGGCAATGCTGTTGGGAGTCCCAGCACAGAGACTAAGGGCTGACTGAGCCAGAGGGGTTGAGCCATTCTTTCACTCTGATAGGTCACCGTTGTAGGTCAGAACATTATGGGGCAGTGCAGGAAAGCTTGAGCTACCATTGCTTGTGCTTGTTGTAAAAATGTAGCTGTATAGAGGATGTCGGTCTGCATGGCCGCCAAACTGGTACCTTACAGGAGCATGTGAAAACACAGGAGACCAAAGGAAAAATGTAACTGATCAACTTCATGTGGCAGCGTAGATAGAAAAGAAATGTATTGCTGTGTACTGTTTGATCACAATGGCAATGCTCCTATGAAATCAACACTGCCGAATTTCTTCTAAGTTAACGCAGATAAAACGGCATGAACATTGCTAAGGATAGGGTGGAGTTTATGCAGGCACCTGACCCATTGTTATCTTGCTAAAGGCAACAAATAAAGAAGTGCTGATGTACAGGAAGCCATGTGTGAACTGGTAATGCAGTAGTTCTGAAACGGCTGTACTGATGACCCCTTTCCCCCAGCAAGCCTCTGAGCAACCCCCCACGGCCTCCCCACTCGCCCTGCCCTCTTCTCCCTTAACACCTGCACTCCCTCTCCTGCCCCCAAACTAGTGCTGCTTGCTTCCCCATTGAAAGCTGCTCCTCCACTTACCCCTAGGAGGCCATGCTGATGGTGCGGAAGTGAGGAGTAACATGAGGGCTCACCGCATTCAGGTCACTTCCCACCTGGACTGTGTGTGGGGCGGGCAGAGAGCAGAAGCTCCTGATGCTCAGCTCCCAGCACAGCCCAAGTGGGGAAGATGACCTGAATGCAGAGAGCTCTGATGTTGCTCCTCACTCCCACCCTCACAGACCCTTGGGGGGTGTAGAGAAACACTGAGGATAGTGAGCAGTATCTATATGTCACCGCTCCCCCACTCACAGTCCCATGGGTGGCTGTGCTGCAGGGTTAGGGCTCATGAGCCCCACACAGTCACATTGGATCGTGACTCCCAGTTTGAGAACCAATGTAGTAATGGACAACAGGATGTGGAGTCAGGAACTCTAGTTTTAATTTCCGTCTCTGCATCTGTTGGGTTTTGTGGTGTTTGGTTAAGTTATGTAGCCTCTCTGTGCTAGCGATGTTGTAAGACTCACTTTACATTTTAGGGCACTTTCAGAGGTTTTCAAAGTCTCTATTGAGACATCAAGAGTTAATAGAAGGGACTAATTTCTACTTAAAGTTAGACACCACCAGTGACTGCAAGGTACTTTGTATTGACAAATCTGACTGGAAATCCTGGATTCCAGCCTGACAGCTGAGACGTTAGATAAGAAGTGGCAGCATGAGTTCATTGAAAACTTGGTGTGCTCTTCAGAAGAATTGGGAGATTTGATGGGTGCCATTCCAGGTTATCTCATGGAAGACACAAGTTGATTTCTCTTATCACCATCACTGGAAAGTCAAACTATTGACAGCTGACCCTCAAAAGTTTTGCAAGTTAGATGTAGATAACTTTATGAAAGTTTGGCTGCTTATCCTACATTTACCCAGTGTGATCTGAATTAAGGTTAAGGCTAGATGACTACCTGTCATGGGATGCACATCTGTGCACCCCTACAGTGTCATGTATTAAGATTAAATAATGATCAATAGACATAGCAGGCTTCAGAGTTCCCTTATTGAGCTTTATTCAGAATGTCTGGCCATGACTGCCAGCCGACACACAGGTTTACCTGAGCCCTTAACAACCCTCCCATTTATCACTACGGCAAACCCCATTGGCCCCAGTAACCTGAGACACCACATAGGGTATGATCTATGTAACTTTTCTGTTCAGTTTTGCAATGTAATTGTGTGATTTGATGCCAAATAGGCTATACCAGTTCCTTTGTGAGTGCTTGCAATTTATTCTACATAATTATCCTGGTGCCATGTTTCCTACAGTAACATGTATGTACAGGTGTGAAGCATGTTAGAGTTCAGACTCTCAGGACTATTTCTAGCACAGAGACTTGAGAATTATATGATAAAGGAAATGCAAATGCCCTTCTGGGCTCAGGTAGAAGTGAAGAGAATCTCAAAGCAGCACAGAGGGGGAGGGACTGTCAGGAGATTAAAATACAAAGACGTAGATTGTTTGGGAGAGAAGCTGCAGGCTTTGGCCTGAGAAGACTCCATCTTGCAGCCAACTTCAAGCAAAATTTGGGCCCTGCCTTGTAATAGGCAGAGAATGGCTGTTTGGTGTTTTACAGCCAAACACCTGGTGCATAATCTTGGACTATGAGGTCAGTTAAGGTAGAGATGTTAGATTAGTATGTAATTTATACCTTTTATTTGATAGTGGTCATTCTTGACTCATTTATAGTATGATTAAGACTTGATTGGCCTTTTCCTCACTTGAAATCATACTCTGATCAATAAACTAGTATTTGTTTAATCTAAAGCTGTGTGGTCCTTAGAGAATGTGGATGTGGAAGGCGGGGCATGATCCACTTCTTTAAGTGGTAAGATTTGAGACTATGGTGATTGGGGGTGGGTCCCAATCCCTGAAAGACAGTGACTCCTGGTGTGGGATCAGGGCCTGGGGGTGTTGGCTTGGAGACCAATGCCTATGTGGTTAGTGAATTTACACCCACTGCCCAGGACCAATTACATGCTGGTGGCTGGTGAGGACCGACTCAAGAGTGAGTGGTCACCTCGCAGGGTGGGGTGAATTGGGGTTCAGGAGTAGAGTTTGAGGGGTCATAGCAGCACCAGACAGGATCTGCAGAGCAGCCTGTCACACTACCAAACATTTTTTTTTTTTTTAACAAATTTTAGAATTCACTCTTGTAGGGTGCATCTATACTGGCAACTTGGGTCAACTTAAGGACGCTTTAATCGACCTATGCAAAGCCACGTCCACGCTGGGCTTTTATTAAGGTGACTTAAGCGCTTCCTTAAGTTGACTTAACAGCTTAAGTTGACTTACCACCTCAGAAGGTCGAGTTAAGGCTTAAGTCGACTTCTTAAGTCAACTTTAGCCAGTCTGGATGTCCTAAGTTGACCTAACACCCTAGGTTGACCTAATTGACCTCCAGAATGGAGGACGGGCCGGGGAGAAGGGACCCAGTTCAGGGGAGATGAGCCCTGGGGCTCCAGCTGTGCAGGGAGCTGGCAGCCACCTGTGGCTGGAGCCCTGGGGTCATGGGGGTTTCCCTGCGGCTGGGGCTCCTCACTGCGTGGGGCCATGGCGGAATCCCCCGCCGCTGGGGCTGTGGGGAGGCTGCGGCTGTCCTCCATCCACCTAGCCCCTGCTAGTGTGGATGCAGGGAGCCGAATTAAGTTTCTAGTGCAGATGCTCTAAGTTGACCGAACAAGGTTGACTAAAGTCAACCTCATTAAGTTGACTTAGCTTAACAAGTGTAGATATACTCATAGATATTGTGGCAGACTGCAAGTCTTAGGCCTAGAGATCCAAACTTTCAAAAAATTTAGAGGATTGGATATAGAGTGTTGAATGGGCTCATTTTTAGTCTGAATAGCAAAGAAAATAGCAGGTGTAATCCACTGCTAAGTGTTAAGGCTTGTATTCTCAGATACTTCAGTTACCTGACCTGTGCACCTATAGCATATTGTTCCTTAGCTTATAGAAACCATTAGTATTGCTAGATTTACTGATGTGCAACAGAAGGAGGCCAAAAGTCTTCTAATGGAATCCCCTGTGTCGTTCCTAGTAGCAGTTTTCTGTGTTCTTGCTAAATAGCTTTTCCACTTAAGCTTTACTGAGAAATCGTATTATTAAAGGAGTTTTGCCTTTTCAAATCCATGAGTGATGCTTCACATATGAGTCAACTGAACTTGAACCACTCAACTGCCAGCTAGCTGGCATGTGAAAAAGTGAACATTTAATTTAATCCCATAGTCAATAGAACCGTGCAAAAAAAGGGAATAAATAATGGAGCCGCTGTTCTGCAGCATGAAGTCAAACATCCAATGTTACTGTGGGAAGAACAGGTCTTTTCAAGAACACTGTAAACGTTAGCAAGTATATGTGGCCTTGCCGTGCTGGTTATGTGAAATGCTGCATAATTAAAGATGAGTGGGTTCTTACGGCCATTATCCAGTATATACTCAAGCCTCTGAGCTTTTTTTCCTTTGTAGTACACAGGCACATAACAAATCTGAGCAATGTGTGTAGGGAAGAATGTGCATGGGGCTGAGAATTAAGAATACATGCATTCCAACCTAATCTTTCTTGGGAAAACTGCTTTCCTTCTCTCTCTGAGGAACTTTAGGCTATATCCTCCACTTGTGTTAAGTGATGTAGCTGCATTGAAGTTGGTAAGCTATTCTCTACTGAGAATCTGAAAAATGGGAATAGATATATATCAACTCATCTTCTTTACAGAGGTGTGACTTAATGTCCATACATTGCTTCAAAGATGTAAAATTCTGCATAACTGCTCAATAGAATTATTCAAAACAAGTTTTTCCACAGTGTTCCTCATGACACATTCTGTGGAGACATGCCTATTGTGATCCTGAGGAAAGAAAGTCATTTATATAGGACAGATATCCACAAATCTTTTTATGAATCTCAGAACCAAGAAATGGGAAGAGAGCAGATCTTTACGAGATCTGAAGTTGTGGAACATCTGTGACTTGGGGAATCCTTTAAATATCAAGACTCAGTATCTTTTTATTAAAAAGTAAGTCCTTGGCTCTCTACACCCTGGACAAAGGCTTGACAGTACAAATTGATTTGTTAGGGCTGGGAGTTTGTCACAGAGATTTCTGTAGTTTATGGGCTATGTACGGCCCCCCAACTAAGGCAGTGTCTTCAATATGGTGACTAATTAACTGAATGAAGGGCGATGCTTATACTTAATTCCATACCTGATGGGAATAATTGTATTAAGGGGTTAATTGATAGAGCTGAGCAGGAAACTGACTTCCTGTCCTGTGAAAATTTGCTAGACAGAAATTTTCCCATGCCAAACTAAAGGGGGAAAAGAAGTTAAACTTTTGCTAACTGAATATTCCCTTCACCCTCTCTACTCTCCCAGTAATCAATTTGGGGTAATCAAAATGTTTCTTTTTGATCATTTTGGAAAATTTAAATGTCCATTTTAAATTTTATTACTAGAATTAAATTTCAAAACAACATTGTTTTGAACTTGAAATGGGACTCTCATTGTGCAAATGTGGAAACAAAACAAACATTTTTGACAAATTTGAAAGTTTAAAATCAAGTTAACTTCACTGAACCTGAGCCTTTTCTCACCCCCACAACACAAGAGAACTGAAGTGAAGCAATGGGGGAGATAACATAGCATGGGGAAAAAAGAGTGGATGTGAACAAAAGGAAAGGAGAGACTGCTTTTCAAAAAATAAGCAAAAAGGAGAAAATAGAAAGCAATAAGAAAAACAAAAGAAAGGGGATGAAGAAGGCAATAAACACAAATGTAATTTTAATGGCATTTATTTATCTTCCTTTACTTTATTCTACCTTCCTGGCTGCCATTACATGCCTTCATGGCAAGGAGGAAGAGTAGCAAAAGGGGAGGCTAACACAACTCAGCATTAGTGATAATCCCCTACGCCAGCAGTTCCCAACCTTTTCAAGTGTGGGGACTTCTTATTAACCTCCAGATGTTTCATGGACCACCACATGCTACTAGTTTTTTTTATACTCTGCTTTTTATGGAAATCTAACATAATAAAGAAATAATATACACTTAAGTAATTTCCTTGGTGAGGATGTTTTTCTTTTCTGCAGGCCCCCTGTAGCAGCCTCGTGGACCACCAGGGGTCGGTGGACCACAGGCTTGGAATTGCTGCTGTAGGCAGGTGGGATGGCTGAGGGGCTAGGTTTTGGAAGTGTGATAGGAATCTGCTGCAACCCAGGACAACAAGGAGGATCGGAACTACTGTATTTCGGTGTTAAAACAGTTGTGTTTAAAATGATGAGATGTTATGAAACTTAGTTCCTAGCAATATTTGCTTTCAGGACTTGTTAAATTACTTCTCTTTTGCAATTACATCTTAGCTGTGGGGCACTGTCATTTTCACCGCGTGCAGATAAAAATGCTCCCCTCACTGAAAATTACTTCATTTGCCTCATTCACTTCTGAGTCCATCTCCAACATTCAAGTAGCATGGCTTCAGATTTATGTAACTGTGCCTGACCAAAGTCTATTTCATGTTTCAGGGAGATTTTATCCTTCCACTACTGCAGCTCTGCAGGTGATATGAGTTTTATATGCTAAAGATCCTCCTGGTAGTGCATTTTCCTTCTGCTTTCTAGGAATGTGCCTCTGATTTCCTGCTGGTGATGCCAACTCTGCTTTTCCTATATAGATCTTGCTGCTTAGCAGGACCTTTCTCACCCACTTAGACAAAGACATAATTTAATTGGAAATGGTTAAAAAGAAAGTCTGCTTATTTCAGTTCACGTCTGCCAACAAGTGCTGCTACAAGGAAATGGCATTAACTTGTGGCTTACAAAAACTAGCATTGATGTGTGGCTACACAATGTCTCAACATTCAGGAAAGATCTTTCTGTCTACTCTGGTTAATTTCAATATCATTAAAAAAAATCAAACAACTTACTCTTGCTTTTCAACAGGGTATTGTAAACACTTGCAACTGTTTTCTGGGAAGACTGTCCCCAGTTCCCTTAGGAGTTCGTATCTTCAGATCCTGATTAATCCTGTGTCTATCAAACACCTGAGTACTAAATCTACTTCAAATCTCCTTTTGCTTTCCTTAAACCTGGTTATGAGCCCTGTGAATTCAGAATGAATATCTAGTAGATACTTGCAGATCATAATAATCCTTTGGGTTATGCAAAAGTCACTCTGACCCTTATAAAACTGATTCAATTTAAACTGTTTAGTACTTGTGACCAATCGGAAACTTGCATGCCATCAATTATTTTTTTTAATCTATTTTATTCCTTTGTAAGGATGACCTGTAAAGGCAAAAAAGGTTAATATCTTTTTGCTTTTTCATGATGTATTTAAAAAAAAAAGGGGGGGGGGGCCGGAAAGGATTTCCCTTCCCCCCTGCTTTTTTTGGAAATTCAGGTTTTTTTTTTTTTTTCCCCCCCCCCCCCCCCCTTTTTTTTTTTTTTTTGGTCTTCTAGGAGTCTATGGATGACTGGACAACTCAGAGTAAACGTA
>ML685763.1:13041284-13099124 GCA_007922175.1 Pelusios castaneus | reverse complement strand
GGTCTTCTAGGAGTCTATGGATGACTGGACAACTCAGAGTAAACGTATAGCTTATGAAACCTGTCTAAATGAGGGAGGAAAATATTTAATGAGGTTAAAGTCATTAACTTTTAAAAACACTAATTTTGGCTCAGATACCCCAATAAACACTCAATACAAGGTCTGGCCACAGCAAAAGTTTGGGGTGTTTACCCCAGGCTCATTTTTACTTAACCATTAATACTTGTGCTTGTATGGGGTTTTTCATCTGAAAGCACTATGCAAACAATTAACATTGAACAAATTGTTCCTATAGCTTCTACCAGTTCTAGAAAACTTCTTTCTAGAGAAGATGAACACTATTTTGTACCTGATATTTTTTTAGGTGATTCAGGTCCTTTACATAATCTGCCATAACTCAAATGTTTCACACAAATTTGACCCTGGAACTTCATTAATAGAACTAACCTGCATGTACCCTACCAACATGTCTACTGTATATCTATTTATATTGTAGGAGAGGGAAACACTATATATTTAGCTTTTCTTAATTGCACAAATTCATATTTTACTTTGCTGGAGAAAATTCAAGGAAATTAAGAAAGAAAATTCAAAGTACTTTTTCACTAACTGTACTTACCATTTACGTAGTACCAAACTGTATGAATACAGGTTAATTGAGATTCACAATATATCGAAATTAGGTATGGTTAATCGGATAATGGCTGGTTTCATGGCTCAGACACTGAATTAGGACCTTGGGAATCTAAGTTCTGTGGCTGGTTCTGCCATGGATTTCTTCTATGACCTTGGGTAAGTTAGTATGGTTTAGTGACTAGACCACTGGGCAGGGATACAAGAGACCTGACTTTTTTCCCCAGCTGTTGCCCAAGATCACCTGACAGGCGAGTGCAAGTCACTGCTTATTTGTGCCTCAATTTCCCATTTTGTAAAATGCAGATAATGATACTGGCCTCTTCAAGACCCAGTTTGAGACCTATTGATCAAAGTGCTACATAAGAGCTAGGATGATTGATTATTAATAGGCTGTAAGAGAGGGGAGCTCTCGGTGCACTTGTGACAGAGGAGAGTATACTATTCCATCAAGCTGGAAAACAGAAGGCTAGCTGCTCTGTGTTACCTTGGAGGTAAGTAAGTATTATTCCTACTTGTCTTAATGAGGACATAGCACAGCTGAATGACCTGAACAAGAAGCCATGGCAGAGTGGAGGACATAGGACTACAGCCAGAATTGCCCAGGTCCCTGGTCCAGTGTTTACTCCCTTAAATCATACAGTGGGCTCAGTAAGGAATAGTTTTTTAAAGAATATTATTTAGCCTCCTTTTCTACAATAGTGTTTCTATTACAGATGGGTTCCCAACTGTAACTTGTATGTAAAAAAACAGGGTTAACCAGACCAGCCTTTTGGAGATAATTGACTGACTGGGGAATTATTTACAGAGCAGCAGACTTTGAGGTGTTTGACACTAACAGCTCCTACTGACATCAGCTGGTGTTGAAGCTGTTGAGCCCATAGTGAAAATTGGGGCCTTTCGAGAGCACATCCCAGGTGTCCCCAAGAAATGGCACTATTGTCTTCTTTCTTTCTTTCTGCTACTGAATGTCCCCATCATTTATAGCTATTAGCAGGTATAGAATCCCTGCCCTGAAGCTTCTGGCAGAAAATCCCACTTGCTGTGCTGGTTCATTGAGTTTGTCTGTAAAGGGATGCATGAATTGAATGCAAGCATTGGAGCCTTCAAAAGCAGTAGGCTGGGGCCTTCAGGAATCTCTCTCTCACACACACACCCATCTGCTGGCAAGTGATGCAGAAGCATGGATATTGCCATCACAGGCTATGTCTACATTTGCAAGTTAGGTCGACTTAAGGAGGCTTAAGTTGACCTAACTTTAGTCCCTGTCCACACCAGGCTTTCATTAGGTTGACTTAAGAAAATCCTTAAGTCGATCTAATGAAAACTTAGGTCAACTTAGTAAGACCTGCTGGTTAGGTCGACCTAACCCTCCTTAGGTCGACCTAACTCTCCTTTAGGTCAACCTAAGTACAGTGTGGATGCTTAAGTACACTTTATTAAGTCGACCTAAGGGCAGTTAGGTCGACTTAACAAAGTGGACTAAGTCCACGTCCATGGAAACCACTTTAAGTCAACTTAATAAGGTTGACTTAACGTCGATTGTCTTAAGTCGACTTAACAAAGTCGACCTAACTTTTTCTAGTGTAGACATAGCCACTGAGAGTAAGTGCAAAGTGTTCATCTACTTTGACTCCTAGAAGCCAGATGTGGATAATGCATTAGGTATATGGGAGAGATGATTAACAGATTGTGGGAGAAAAAGCATTATGGACAATGGGATATGGCAAGGAAGGGCAGTTAGAGATACAGTTGTGAAATGTATCCCTTGCTGATATCAGGAGAAAAATTGCTTCAAAAAATTAAAGATGAAATTAGCTTCTACCTGCTGTTATTGATGGCTAATAAATTGACAGTCAAAAGTTGCCACATTGCATTACTATAGTTTTAGGAATCAGCTGCCATGAAATCTGTGGCATGAAGCACAATCAATATTCCCAAAGACTTCCAGAGGCAGTGTGGTTTAGTGGAATGAATAGGGGCCTAAGAGCCAGGAATTCCAGCATCTTAATTCAGTTTCTGCCACTGATCTCCTGTGTGAACCTGGGAAAGCCTCTTACCATTATATCTTGTTCTGTTACCCTGAAGTAACCTCATTGACTTAGGTCCAACCTCATTCATTAAAAATAAGAAAGATACCATCAATATAACTTCAAACTGAGTACCAGGCAGATCAGTCACAAAGATAGAACATACATGTTTTCATTGGGTATTGCATTTAAAGTAATTCAGCATTAGGCCAAGAGAAATATTACTATAACCTGCCAGTCATTTCTTTACAGCAGGGTCTCTTACGCCCAAATTCTCAGCTATCTGGTCATATTCTTCATTTACATTTTGCAATGCATATAGTGTGAGGTTCCTGACATTACATGGTGTGCCTTACGCCACTTGATTAAAAACACAGTCCCTGGTCTGCTCTGGGAATTTTGTTTCATTGTGTTCAGCATACCTTGTCCTTAAAATCTATTGCAGTGCATGAAAATGTACAGTGGGTCTTGAGGGACAATTGGCAGCAACTGATTTTCTGTATCGGTGAATTCCTATACCATCTCTTGATCACAGGCTGCCAGCACTAAAACTGAGGTGGATAATGTCATTATTACAAATTATTTTTTATTTATTGGTTCTCCTACCTGCCAACTTTAATTATTTGCAGTTGTTGGTTATAATGGAGTTTGTGGGTATGTATCATCAACATGAAAGATGTTTCCAGCTAATCTTAGTAGAAAGGGGAAGCACTAGAATTATTATTTATTATAGTAGTAGCTTGAGCCCCTGTTAAAAAAGGGATCGATCGCTCCCCTCAATGTAGCATTTAGATATCTCAAGCTCAAAACAAAACCAGACACTGCTTACAGGCCATCATATCTAATAATGCATTGTGCTTGACTTCACAGAGCCTTTGTTTGTGTACAGGAGGTCAATGCTTTCTACATACACCAGGAGGCTAAGCAAGCACATTGAACCCTGACCGAATAGAAGCTCTCAACATTTTGAGGACCTAGGTTTCTGGTTAGGAACAGAAAGATATTCAACAAAAGGGAATATCAGCTTTATAGATTTTTTTTTTAATTAATTATTTGCTGATTTTCAGGATGAAGCCCTCAAACTAATTAAATTACTCAGAACTCCACTTGATTGTTTAGCTATCTTTAGGCTAGGAGTGCTTTCCTATTAATGCACCAAATTATTCAACCCAATAACTTCTGGATATAAAAATCAGTAGTGTCCCTAATTATACATCCCTAGCTTGCCAGCTAATCTTAACTGAAGTGGGCACATCATTGTCTTAAATGTGGGATTTGTTTTCTTTCAGGGTTGATTTTATCAATGACAATCTGTCAATCACTTGGAATGACAACTCTAATATGCCTTTCATTATTTCCCAATTCACAATGTCTTTCCTGAATCTCTAATTGTTCTTCATGGGTCATAAAGCCACATCATTTGATTTAGTGACAAACACTGGTTCTGATTTTATGCTTCAATTATGCAGTGTGCTATCAATTTCATTTTACATCCACTCTGATAGAGGAAAGCTTTCCTTAAAGAATGTGCACTAAAGAGGCAACCACCCTTGTTACTTTCTGTAATACTATCTCTATGGAGAAAAGCATGTTTGCTTTTTAAAAACTGTAACAGGCTGCTCCCCAGATCTGGTTTGGTGTGCCACTGTAACCCCCCCAAATGCCACTCCTGAACCCCAATTCACCCTGACCAGCCAGTTGATCACTCACTCCTGACTCGGTCCACACCAGCATGTAATTGGTCCCAGGCAATGGGTGTAAATTCACTAGCCACACAGGTGTCTGTCTCCAACTGAGCACTGTAAACCACTGTTTTACAGGGATTGGGACCCACCCCCACTCACCATAGTCTCAAATCTGTCCACTTAAAGAAGTGGATCATGCCCTGCCTTCCACATCCTCTAAAGACCACATAGCTTTAGATAAAACAAATACTAGTTTATTGATCAGAGCTATGATTTCAAGTGAGAAAATGGCCAATCAAGGCAGAATCATAATATAAATGAGTGACCACAATCAAATAAAAGGTATAAATCGCATACTCATATAACACTTCTACCTAAACTGACCTCATACTCCAAGATTGAGCAATGTATTCAGCTGTTCGGTATTTTACAGCCATTCTGCCTATTACTTGAAGTTGGAGAAAGTTGCAAGATGCAGCTTCTCCCTCAGATGGATCTGTGTCTTTTTATTTCAAACTCTTGACAGTCCCTCTCCCTTTGTGCTGGTGTGTGAGTCCTTTGGTCTCACCTGAGCTAAGCAGATCAATTTACACATTGCCTTTGTCATGGAACTCTGCCACCTCTGGGATGTAGCCCGGATGGTCTGAACCCTGTAACATGCTTCACATCTGTACATACACGTTGCTGTAGGAAACATGGCACCATGGTAATTATGTAGAATGTTATGAGCATTCACACAGTAACCTGGTATGGCATATTTGGCATCAAATCACACGATTACATTGCAAAACTGAACAGAAGAGTTACATGGATCATGCCCTGGGGTGCATGGATGTGCATCCTGTGACAGCCTTTGGAAGTTTTTATTTTATTTGTGCACTTCACAGCACCTTCCATCAACAGTTTATTCCCTAGCATTACCACAGTGCTAATTTCAGGACTGATCTTGCTGGGGGCTGCGTGCTATAGATTCGGGGTACCTGCACCTGTGTTCCGCCTCCATATTCCTCTCCCAGGCTGCACAGTCAGGTCTCAGCTGTCACTTGTGTCTGAGCAGGAATCCTTGTCCCAAAGGCTGCACAGCTCCCTTATATTTGCCATATAGCCTTTCTGCCTAAAGGCCGGCACCACTGGTTTGTTGTCTCTTAGACCAGGACAGTGTTTACCAGGGGCTACACTGTACTTTCAAAGCAAAATTCCCATTTATTCTTCAATGAAAACACAAGAGAAGTTCCTACATGTTTCCCAGAGGTCATCCCCCAATCCAGCATAGGGATCTGATAGGTGTCAATCTTTCCAGTGCTCAACTAGGGTTGGGGTCCTTTAAGGCCTCAGGTCTTGTAAGTTTGTTGAATCAAAAAGAAAGTCAACTGAAACTTCCTTTTATAGCTAAATCCTTTCTTGGTTTCATAGCCTCTGAAAAACCCAACCAGAACCAGGGTATGCCAATATCTTTGAAGTAGTTTGCAGTCTGAGTGATTCACCTTAATTGACACCCCTCCCACACACCCCATTTATAGTTTCTGTAGTACCTTTTCACTCATGAAGTAGAACACAATTGTACATAAACCATTCATATTTTATATACAATGGTCCCCAAAATTTAATATGGGATTGCAATATCTGTCACATTGAACATCTTCCCTTTTTGTTACAACCAATGAAGTGGAAGGCTTGTTAGCACCTCTTTCCTCCCCCCCCCCCCCCCCCACCCCTTGCTATGATCTGGCCTGATACCTCATGGGATTTGTCAGTAGTTCTTTAAGTATATGCATCTCCTCTCCATCGTAGCACCTATGTGCCTCACAAATATCAATGAATGGATCCTCACAGGAGGTATTTGATATAAATCTCAGTCTGTAAAATGGGGATACAAAGTATAACATAGCTAATGTCCGAGCTGGAAAGAGAAGCCAATCTCCCATATTGCAGTCCAGTACCTTAGCTGTAAGACTACCCTTCCTATAGATAACTTCGTTATTACCTGTCATTTGACCTAGCCCACAAGCGCTAGCTGTAACAAGTTGGAGATGTACAACGCTTGTAATACTTGCCATAATTCAATATACACTATAAAGCAGCAGAGAAATTTTGGCTCCTGGCCTTAAAAATTACATCTTAAATCAACTTTTTACCTGTGTGGACATTTGATAAGTTTTAATCTTTAAGGAGAGTTTGAATGTAGTTTTTGGGGACAGTAAATACTATTTTTCCTGGCAACTTTCCTTTCTTTTCTCAGTATAGCATTTATGCCATAAACACAAGGGGTGGCAGAGTGACACTTTCCATGTAAATGTGTTTTGAAAGAATCATTTTTGCTTTTACAGATTTCTTGTTACACTCAAGGGCTATGTCTACACTGGCAATTTAAATCGACTTAAGGAGGCTTAAGTCAACTTAAATTAAGCCACGTCCACACTAGGCTTTCATTAAGTTGACTTAAGAAATGCCTTAAGTCGACTTAATGAAAGCTTAAGTCAACTTTCTTATTACCACTCATTAGGTCGACTTAACCCTTAAGTCGACTTAAGGACGGTGTAGACGTGGAGTAACCCTTAAGTCGACTTAAGGGTGGTTAGGTCGACTTAAAGCCAAGTCAACTTGGTCCACTTTAAGTCGACTTTAATAAGGTCAACTTAAAGTTGACCTTATTAAAGTCGACTTACCCTTGGCTATGTCTACACTAGAAAAGTTATCACTTCAGTTTATAGAGAAGATTATTGTTTTTGTGGGGCAACACCTCAAGTCATGTAAATTGGTGCAGATCTGTTGACTTCAATGGAGAAACGTCCACTTATGCTTATAGGATGAAATTCATCCATTTGTAAAAGGCTGGTAGAATACCTATGCATCATCTTTTGTCTCAGGGAATAACCGTGGACAGCCCTCTAGTCCTGAAATTACTCCCTCCCTTCCAGGGAGTGGTTGTAGCCTACTTCCATAGAAATCCAGCTACTCCAATTTCTGAGGTTTTTTTTTTTTTTTTATTTTAAATACAGGCCCCTCCTGTTCCTGTCCAGCTGAGCCTGCTTCCAATTAATGGCCTGTTCACAGCCTAAATCTCGCCCCTGCTCACGGCTTAATTGGTTGTTTGGGCCTGCCTGGCCAAGTTCAACATTCTCAGGGCTGGTATGGGGAATATACTCCTTACCCAACATGGTACCTTTTCATTTTCACCAGCTACCCTCCAGATCTTACATTATGGACAACAGTAAAATGAGAGGTCTGCCTAATATTCTCCAGCTCATCCATTATGGAACAGACTACTACCATTGTAACCTCTCTCTGTGGCAGGGCAGAGTGGAGAGTCTTTTTCTCTTTGTGTGTGTCACCTGGTCTACAGAGGGTGATTTTCTGATGTTATTATGAGTATTGTCACGCTCATTTATATATTTATTTTACAGTAGTACCTAGAGGCCAATTGTGTCTGGACCCCGTTGTACCAACCATGGCACACATACAGAAAGATGATCACTGCACTGAAGAGATTAGTCTAAATAAGCGTGATGGACAAAGGTTGGGAGAAAGAAAATGTTATTCTTATTTTACAAATGGGAGATGTATAAAAATAAAAGGTTGGCCATTTCTTATAATGGGAAATGTGGGGGCACCCTAAATAATATCGGGGTTGATGGCTCTTCCTTTACTACATGCACTATACTTGGTAAACTCTGCACAGTAAAAGTAGGGAACTATCGGACAAAGCAATGGTTATAGGTTTTTGAATTCTAGACTCCTAATCTTTCATACAATTTCTTAAATATTTGCATGTCATTCATAATTGTTCCTCCACTTATTGATAAACTCCACTTGTGACCATGGCACTCTGCCAAAATTCAGAGCTGCTACTCAAATAAGACCAGCTTCCTGCTTAACCAATAATTATAATCAGTCAGTGTTTTTAAAATAACATGCCCAATAATGGAGTGGTAAACAAGTTACAGGCTGTAAGTGTTCTTTTATATAGCTCCAGTAACTTGAGGGCGGGAGGAAAGCATTTATCTAGCAGCTATCTTTTGATCAGACACGAGAAGATATAAAACAGCAGTTTTTGAACTGCCTTTTTTCATGTTCTTAATTTTCTCCATTTTGTTATGTTTCTCTCTGTGCTCTATTTTTTATCTGGAAGGCAGGCAGATATCAGCAGAGAATCTAGATTTCCTGCTCCCTTTTATTCTTTGATTAACAGTAGATGTTAGTGAATGAGCAAAGAACTTTGTAAAGTTCCAAGTAAGGAATGGATCGACTCTGAGGGGTTTTTTTGGAACTTACTGTAAGAAAGGCCATGGTTTAGTATTTCAGCAGTTTTGCTTCCAGTCCCTAAATCTAAAAATGGAGAGATTGATGAAAATTCAGAAATAAGGAGGGGGATATAATCCATGTTAACCAAACATTTTGGGAATTCTATTGCCTCTCTGGATAAGATCTGATTCAGTTTTAAGGCAAAGTTTCAAAGCATTCTTATTCTTCCAGATTTGTTCTCCCAGCCTTATTGCTCATCTACACAGGCAGTCCAAGATTTACAGTAGATGGGTGAGAAGCATAGGGTGTAGATCAAGGCACTGCATACATCAGGGATGGCCAAACTTACTGGCTTCCTGAGATCCTCCTCCCTAATGGGCAGAATCCTACAGCCCCACCATCCTGCTACAGGGCAGAAGCTCTGAGTTCCCCATCCAACTGGTAGGCAGAGAGAAGGGAGGGTATAGGTGACTCTCCAAGCTTCACTTCAGCTGTAAAAGAGCTGCATGTGACTCGTGAGCCAGAGTTTGGCCACCCTGGTTACACATTAGCGATGGGGAGTAAAACAGAGAGAAGGCTAGAAAGTATGATGAAGAAATTTGTATGCGGCTTTACTGCTGTGAATAACTAAGCTGAGAGGAAATACAATGCTGTTGAGGGACTTGCTGGTCCTAAGTGGCAGTGTGAATGGTAAGACTAAGATGCTAATCTGCATGTTCCAGACCATCACCGAGAGTGGAAACCTGTTTCAACTGCCAGCCCCTTTTATCTGGAAAGGCAATGCTATTGCTTTAATAAAAAACCCAAGCATGCCTTTAGAGGGCACTATAAACTTTCTATGCTAATGATCACAAGTGTGGATTTACACTGTGTGAGCAATAGCTGTTTACAGGACATTTTATTATGATTAGGCCACATTCAAGTCTTCAATATTTTGGCTATCACCTTTATTACAGGGCATGGGTTATTTTTAGGATGCATCTAGTACAGAATGCTGAACTTAAAAATTCTCTTTGCTAGAGGTAGCTGTCTCTTGCTAGCAAGATGAAATTGATGTAGTTATAGACTAACAGTATGTGATGGTGCCTTTTAACTCTGCAAAGGAACAAATATTATCCATTCACAAAAAAAGCCATTGAATATAACTCTGGGGTGTATTTCCCTTTGAAACATGAAGATATTTACAGTTTTAACATGCTGTACAAGCAAATAACTACCCATCCTGTCTCACAGATGACACAGACCCTCATATACATGATTATAAATAATATTATCGCAGGGCCTATAGGCCCCAAATGACATTGGGGCTCCATTGTGCTAGACTGTTTATAAACATATACTGCTTGCCCTGAATAAGAGATTATAGTCCGAGCCTTGGCCTACACCTAAAATTTAGCAAGGCACACCTAGGTCCCTCAGAGTTGTGAATTTTTCAGGCACCCCTGAGAAATCTAGTTAAGCCAAGTTAAACTCTAGTGTAGACAGCGCTAGGTCAACAGAAGAATTTCTCCATTGACTTAGACTGCCTCTCAGAGAAGTGAGTCTACTACAGCCTGGGGGAACTCCTTCCATTGCTGTAGTAAGTGTCTGCACTAAAGTGTGACAGAGGTACACCTGCAGAGGTTCAACTGTATCACTGTAGCATTCCTAGTGGAGACAGGGCTACAGAGAAAAATGATTCCCATTTCACAGACAGATTAAAAAAGGCAGAGAAAGAGGAAGTATGTGGAGGAAGGGGGGTTTGTGGTCAGTGGCAGTTCAATTGGATAGAAAGCATTAGATAGGCAAACCTGCTAATACCTGTATGCAAATCTAAATACATAAAGCAGAGAATCTGTGGCAAAGTTGAGAACTCAATCCAGATGACCACAAGGTTATTTTCCTTTGCTAATCTTAGGGAAAGCTGAACATCTGATGAGGTGGTTGCTTTTCAGTGAGGGCCTGCTCATTTCCTTTGATGGTAGATGAGGCACAAGGTAACAGAGTGAGTTGTCTAAGGTGACACAATGGACTACTGAAGATTAAAACCTCTAGAGACCACAGTCTCTCACACCAGTCTAGCCATATTATCATGCACATTTACCAGACTAGGCACAAAATCTATTCTTGCACACTTATCAAAATGATTAAGAGAATAAATGAAGATATACTATTTTATTGACGCATCAAAAAAGAAACACAAAACAGGCTAATGGGTTAGTAAGAATTTCAGAGTTGTCTTATGGTATAGAGATGTGCTCTAAAGTTTCATGTACTTCTGAATGCTGGGGTACTTAGACAGCTATTTGGTTACTCAGATATGAGTGGTGAAATATGCAGATATGACTGGGAAAATATTAATTCCTCAAAAAGGGTACTTTCCTGGAAGGCATTTTACCAGTGAAAATCACTATTTTTTGATGATTAAATCTAACTCACAATTTTCCATCTGAAACCTTATTTAAAAGAGGAATGCCCCAATGGGATCTTGGTAGGAGGCTCTATTTTTCACCTGAAATGATTTGACATTTATGTCAGTGTGAATAGACTCATGAAGGATGGGACCATTTACATCCCTATTGTTCATCAGCACTTGTGGGGACTCCTGTCCTTTGTTGCTAGATCAACACTTTGGATACGTTTTTTATCTCTATTGTTTTGGGATAAACCTGGATTAACTACACTAACTCCAGATTCACATGAAAAGGTCTGAATAAGGTTCAGCATAGTGAAATGTTTCAGTGTGGGTGGATATGATCTGGAAGAAAATATTTCATTTTGATTTTTCTCAAAGGAACATCAGGTTGTTTTGGACAAAGTTGTAATTTTCCTATGGAAAATTTCAATGTTGAGGATATAGCATTTTCATTTACAAAAAAATGATGGAAAATTCTTGGCCAGCAAAGACTGGGACTTGCCACACTACAGATTTGCCCCTGTTCATAATACCAAGCCATTGGTATTATATCAGAGAACAGCATTTAGTTATGGGATTAATTCCTGCTTCCTCAAACCCTGAGGAATGGAACCAAGATATTTGAGCCCATTGGGAGACAAGTGGGATTCTCCATCCATTAGGCCTGTGTATTGGAGTCTGGGGAGTGTTTAGCAAAGTAGGGACCCCCCATCATGTTGGAATACATCACTTTTACTCCTTTATTCTCAATTTATACTCATCTAACTACATTTACTGTCCCTGCAGATGTGAGGGGCAATCTGCTTACTACATTCTGGTACAGTTTTGTTGCCTCTAGGCTAGTGATCCTCCTTTGAAATAGGAGGGCCCATCTGTTGTTATCCTGAGTGGCACAGAAATAGGATCTTCTCCAGGCAAATGGTGCTTTGCTTCACGGGGTCAGACGTGAGCGCTGTATGTGACTCTGTTCTCATTTCAAATCCCATCAAATGCTTGCAGGAGTTCTTGGGATTTTAGCTATAATATATGTGCAAAGTAAAGGCCTACAGCACAATTCATTCTCAATAAAAATCTAGTTCCCTCAAATGAAACACCCCATTAATAAGTGAAACAGGCCAACCGCCCTCTGCATCGAGGCAGATGGCAATTATGAGCAAATGCTTTTTTTTGTGTATGTGCTAGGCAGTGCTTGTTGGTCCCTCTCTCCTTATATATAGAAACTGCAATCTATACAGTTACTAAATAGGAATGATATCATTTTAGTTGCATGTACTCGTGTACAATGCATGCTTTGTGTCACTCATAAGACAGCTATAAAGTGGACTCGCTCATTTTTTAACGCCATGACATAATCAGAGGTGAGTCTGAATTAAAATCACAGACCTGAACTCTCCCAAACTGTGGACTGGCCTGCCAAAGTGAATCTGAGCTCTGTGCTCCATTCCATCAGGCATGGGGGAGGAGAATGCAGGCCTAAGGGGCAAAAACTCCAACATTCTTTCTCGCTCAGATGCCACGCTTTATTTCTAGTGTTAATATCCTAATGACCCCTCACTCCTTGTCCAGCTCCCAGATCATAGAGATGTTCCCTTCCTTTTTATAAAGGGCCATGGTGTTGGCCATGACACAGACAGAATACTGGACTGGCTAGACCAGGGGTGTCAAGCTCATTTGCTGTGGTGGGCCAGATTTGACTTATGTGTACTTCAAATGAGCTTACATACCATAAATCAAAATGCTAGGGTCTACCCACTTGCAGCATCACAGAGCGCTGGGTATGCAAGACTGTACTCTGCGATACCGCAAGGGTCTCTCCCTCTCCCTCTCCCTCTTCCTCTCCCTCTCCCTCTATGTGTGTGTGTGTGTGTGTGTGTGTGTGTGTGTTAGCGTTAGCGAGAGAGTGTGGTCTCACTGAATGAAATTGTGGGCCGGATGGAAGAAGCACAGGGCATGGCTCACCTACCGGTGAATTCTCTGTATCTTAAAGTCCTTAAATCATGATTTAAGGAGGTAAATAACTCAGTCAGAGGTTGGTGGCCCATTGCTGGAGTGGGTGGGTGAGGTCTTGAGGCCTGAATTTTGCAGGAGGTCAGACTAGATGCTCGTACTGGTCCCTTCTGATCTTAAAGTCTATGGCTATGTCTACACTGGCATGTTAGTTCGAATTAAACCTCCTTAATTTGAACTAACTAAAGCCATGGCTACACTAAGCTTTAGTTAGTTTGAATTAAGGGCTTCCTTAATTTGAACTAATAAATTCAAATAGGGTATTCGAATTAAGGGGTTAATTTGAACTAACTAGTTCAAATTAACCAATGTGGCCATGTTAATTCGAACTAATTTCTTAGTTCGAATTAACCAGCCATTGAAATGAATGAGGATCGCTAATTTGAACTAAGCAAGTGCTTGCTTAGTTAGAACTAAGTGTGGCCATGGCTAGTGGCCATTCCAGTGTGGCCATGCTAGTTCGAATTAAGCTAATTCGAACTAACTAAAATTAGTTCGAATTAGTTAGTTCGAACTAACTAATTTGAACTAAGTTTAGCAAGTGTAAACATAGCCTATGAGTTTTGAGGGCTGATCTGGGCTGCATGTTTGACACCCCTGGAGCTGAGTTAATATGGAAATACCTATGTCCTTATGTACGTTCTCCAGGGCCGGCCCACAACATTTTGGCTTCTGAGGTGGAGAGCTCAAATGACACCCCCAAACCCCCTCACTTGGGCCAAAACTTTGAAAGGTCTCAATCCTTCCTTCTTCCTGTTCTTCTCCTCTCATGGTACTACTCTGCTACCTACCTTAATAAAGGAGAATTAAGAACTTAAAATGCCTTGTTTAAAAATTTTAAGTAACTTTCAAACGCCTGAATAGCAAATGTAACTTTTCTTGTCTGCACAGTAAACACTGGCATTTTTATCTGTTTGAAGAATCAAAGTGTTGTTTTCCGTGACTTCTTGGTTGCAAAGATTTGAACTGCTTCCTGAAGATCCACAGTCCATTTTGCCAGTAAAGAGACTCTGATGCAATCTTCTCTTGGTGCTGATCATCTATGGTGGCCTTTAACCTTAGTCTCTTCTCAAGCTCTTTCCACCTATGGAATGCTCTCTGGTGATTTGCTGCCTTCTCATGGCATGCCAGATTTTTCCAGTAGAACCCAATGTGGCTGGAAGCCTTTGTTCCTGTAGAACCCAAGGTGGCTGGAACATTAGACTGGAAGAATTTGCAACAAAAACAGTATGCAGCCTTCTGGGTTTTTGAGTACATAAGCCATGGCCTCTCCACTTTGTCACCTCTGGGGATTTCACACCAGTAATGTGTTAGATGGAAATTTCTGTTTTCATTGGCTTTGGGGAACATGAAGTTTTTCACTAGCTGTGGCCTATGCAGTACAAGGAAGTGCCTCAGGCTACTGCTCAAGTGGGTTCACAGTTGTGGATCATCTATACTTAAGGAACTAAAGTCAGCAGCAGCTGTTTCTTGTGCCTCCACCACACTCTTCTCTGATGTACACTTTTCTTCAGGAATGTGCATGGTTCTATCCCTTTGAGGTGGAGATATGGGTGCTGCAGTAGCTGCCAGATCATCTGCACTCTGAATAACTGGAGGATCAGGCATCTCTTCACCACTCACATCCTCACTGGGGCCAGAAGGCTCACCATGAACATTTGTGTCTATGCATCTCAGGAGAGCTCCTTCCTGCTTAGATAGAAAAGCTTCCTTTGCTTGCTTTCTTTTTCTGAATGTTGCCCCAGAGGGGTGTTTTCTTCTTTCACTCATGGCTGCTATTCTGTGCCAGCTATAGAGGCTCTCAACACTCAATTGAAGGGGACAAAAGCAGGCTGGTAGCAGGGCCTGAGTGAGGGAAGATATCAATGTCTTAAGGGCCTAACTGGCTCCTACTACTTCAGTTGACTGCCTGTTCTCCTCAAGTGGGTTCAGGGAAGTAGCAGGAAACAGGAAGCACCCTGAGAAGCTGGTGTTAATCAGTCCAGGCTTCTGGGGGTGCTAGAGAGGTACATAGAATCATAGAGTTGGAAGGGACCTCTTGAGATCATCTAGTCCAACCCCCTGCCAAAAGCAGGACCATTCCCACTAAATCATCCCAGCCAGGATATTGTCTAACTGGACCTTAAATATCTCCAAAGATGGAGATACCACCACCTCCGTAGGTAACCCATTCTAATGTTTCACCACCCTCTTAGTGAGAGTTTTTCCTCATATCCAACCTCGACCGCCCCACCTGCAACTTGAAACCATTGCTCCTTGTTCTGTCCTCTGTTACTACTGAGAACAGCCTAGCTCCCTCCTCTTTGGAGCAACCCTTCAAGTAGTTGAAGGTTGCTATCAAATCCCCCCTCACTCTTCTCTTCTGCAAACTAAATAAGCCTAGTTCCTTCAGTCTTTCCTCATACGTCATGTGCCCCAGCCCCCTAATCATTTTCAGTGCCCTCCGCTGGACTCTTTCTGATTTGTCCACATCCTTTCTGTAGTGGGGGCCCAAAACTGGACACAGTAGTCAAGATGTGGCCTCACCAGTGCCGAATAGAAGGGAATAATCACGTCCCTCAATCTGCTGGCTGCGCTCCTCCTGATGCAGCCCAATATGCCATTGGCCTTTTTGGCAACAAGATCACGCTGTTGACTCATATCTCTCTCTCCGTCCACCATAACCCCCAGGCTCCTCCTCCTCTCTCTCCCTGCAGCTCCTGATGCTTTCTGTTATTTCCTCTCACCTTCTCCCTGCCTGCCTGTTATGCCCTCCTTCCTCTAGAATAGCACTCCACCATTTCTGTGCATCTAGAGCAGAGAAAATACATATGCACCAGCAGCAGACACAATTTTCTACACTGTGTATGCCACACTGCGTTTCCAGGTAGCAAAACATCTCAGAGAATTCCATCAGGGCATCTTTCCTGGGCAGATGGAGTGGGTCTTATAAAATACCCATCACTGAGGAACTTCGAAGCCAATCTCTGTTTATTATTTGTATTACTGTAGCACCTAGAGTAATACAATTGAGATCAGGGTCCCATTTGCTAGGCAGCGTAATTACGTATGATAAGAGACCATCCCTACCCCAAAGAATTTACAATTACTGAACCACTGGATTAAAGTCCAAAGGGGTAGCTGTGTTAGTCTATTTTAGAAAGACAACAGAGTTCTGTGGCACTTTTAAAGACTAACAGATTTATTTATCGCATGAGCTTTCGTGGGAGAAAATCCCACCTTAGAGCGTCTGTCGAAATGGGATTTTCTCCCACAAAAGCTCATGCGATAAATAAATCTGTTAGTCTTTAAAAGTGCCACAGGACTCTGTTGTCGCTGAACCACTGGATGATTGAGATGCTAAAAGAGCACTCAAGGAAGATAAGGCTATAGTGGAGAAACAAAAGAAGTGCTTTGCATTGGTCTTCATGGATGAGGATGTGAGAGAGATTCCCAAACCTGAGTCATTCTTTTTAGGTGATAAATTTGAGGAACTGTCCCAGATAGCGGTGGCATTAGAATTGGTTTTAGAACAAACTGATAAATTAATGTCAACAGTACCAGATAGTATTCTGAAGGAACTCAAGCATTCTGAAGGAATTCAAATGTGAAATTGCAAAACAACTAACTGTGATACGTCATCTATCACCTAAACAATCTTCTGTACTAGATGACTGGGGGATAGCTAAAGTGATGCTAACTTTTTAAAAAAGGCTGAGGAGATCCTAGCAATTATAGGCCAGTACCAGGCAAAAAGGTTGAAACTATAGTAAAACAAACAAACAACACAGAATTTTCAGAAATGTAGATGAACATGATTTGTTGGGGAAGAGTCAACATGGTTTTTGTAAAGGGAAATGATGCCTCACCAATCTATTGGAATTCTTTGAGGGGCTCAATAAGTATGTGGAGAAAGGTGGATATAGTATATTTAGATTTTTCAAGTTCTGAAAAGGTAGCTGTGTTAGTCTAGTTCAGCAAAATAAGCAGGGAGACCTGTGGCTCCTTTAAAGACTGTCAACTTTATTTTTCGCATGAGCTTTCGTGGTGATGTCCCACTTTGTCAGATGCTAGAAAATGGAAAATTTACAGAATGGGAGTGAAAGATAAATCCTGTGATTACATTTAACTGTATGAGGTCAGATCACTTCAGCAAATCAAACAAGTTGTATAGATTCAAACTTGGTAGAACAACATATCAGAAAGTGATGAGGTTGAGAGAGGTGAGAATCACTGTTTGTAATGACAAATTAAGAAGGAGTCCTGTGACACTTTTAAAGACTGTTTGTAATGAGGAAAGCAGTTCATGTCTTTGCTCAAACCCAAGTTGATGGTGTCAAATATGCATACGAATTCTAACTCTGTGGTTTCTATTTGAAGCTTTGATTTAGAACTAGCCTGTTTAAGAATTGTAACAGATGTATCTTTCGTGGAGTGAGCAGGGAGATTGAAGTGGTCCCCTATTGGTTTTTGAATGTTGCCATTTCTGATGTCAGATTTGTGTCCATTTAATCTTTTGTGCAGAGGCAGTCTGGTTTAGGTGCCAAACCATTTATTCAGACTGTAATAAGATGAGTGGCCAGATGGAGGGGAATGGGCCTGTTAGATCAAAAATCTGGCACAGACAGCACCTGTATATGCAACCACCATGTGAGTGCAGTTATATTGGATCCTAAATATTTTATCTCTTCGTTCACTAATGGCCCAGCTTAAACATTGTAGCTAAATCAAAAAGGGCTCTGATTCTTAGGACCATTCCTTTAGGTTCAGCATTGCTCTATATGGGTTTCATGTGGTATTAGCCAGTGCCTATGGGGAGGTGTGACACCCTGTGTTTGAAAAATAACACCCTCAACCCTCCCCCCGCCACATTCACCCAGGTCATATGATTATGATATGTTCTGAATAAAGTATGGCTTCTTTATTATTTTAAAAGTCTTGATCTGCTAATACCATGATGGATTGTAGTGCTACCAATGTATGTGAAGTTATAAACTTTTGTGGTACTTGCTACTGGAACCTGTTGTGAGGTGGGAACCATTTAGATCAGCTTTTCAGATACAACAATGAAGTGGCCAGACATACCAGTGGGCCCATCAAGGAAAGATTCCACTACCAGGGATTGCTTACAGTGAAGGCTTCACTGCAGGATGCCTGTTCGCAATGGGATTGCTTGACCAATGGGAAGCAGCTCCCATGTCACATGCATGGATTGCTTCATCTTGCTAAAACAGATCAGAAAAGGGGGAGAATGACCTTATCACTTGGCGTCTGTCTCCCCCCAACTCAACCCCTGAAAAGAGCATTTGGAAGACAAAGAACTTTGAACTGGGGAGGGAAGTCTCTGCTTGTGTGAATTGAGAATCTGTAGCCTGCTTGTACCATCTCTCAAGGGGAGACATTGCAAATCCTGTTATGTAAAATTTAAACTGTAGGTTGTAAGTTCTAAGTTAGTTGTATATTGGTCATTTAATCTCTTTATATTTGCCACTTATAATAACTTAAAATCTATTTTCTTCTAGTGATTAAATTTGTTCAATGTTTTATCTTAACCCTGTGTCCTTGAGGAAAGTGTTTAGACAAGCTCTGCTCACTAACGAAAGCTGGTGCACTCTCCTTCCTGTCTGTGCTACTGCGAGGCAAAAGTGGGCTTAATAATAATCTTCACTAGTCAGACTTTTGGAAAGGGCTAGATGGTAAGTCCTCGGATCCTGGGCCGGGAAGCCAACTAGCGCTTCACTATTGTTGGTTTGTGAATGGCTGGAGAAAGCATTCATCAAACTAAGTTGGGTGTCTGGAGATGCTGCCTGTGTGTCACCAGCCAGAGCCTGGTGGACCGCACACCCCAAGCTAAATGGACACTCAGTGGTTCCACAATTCACAGGCTGTACCCCAGGGGTTCTGCATTCCATCGCAGGAGGATAGCTGACTTGCTAGACCAATTGTGAGATCACTTATGGTAAAGTGATCAGAAGAGAAGACTGAGGGGAGTGAGTGAGTACAGAAGAGAAGAAGAGAAGACTGAGGGAATGAGTGAGTACAGAAGAGAAGACTGAGGGGAGATTTGATAGCAACCTTCAACTACTTGAAGGGTTGCTCCAAAGAGGAGGGAGCTAGGCTGTTCTCGAGGGTAACAGAGGACAGAACAAGGAGCAATGGTTTCAAATTACAGCTGGGGAGGTCAAGGTTGGATATTAGGAAAAACTTTCTCACTAAGAGGGTGGTGAAGCATTGGAATGGGCTATCTAGGGAGGTGGTAGAATCTCCATCTTTGGAGATTTTTAAGGCTCGGTTAGACAAAACCCTGGCTGGGATAATTTAGGGGGAGTGGTCCTGCTTTTTAGCAGGGGGTTGGACTAGATGACCTCGTGAGGTCCCTTCCAACCCTATTATTCTATGATTCTATGAAATCCTCATTTCTTAGAACATGGTAATCCCATGATATATTGGGACACCTATTATGTGAAGAGGCAGTCAGCATGTTATATGTGATGAAAGCACCTATGCTGCTTCAACAGAGGGCTGACAGACGTCCCAGAAAGGGGTTTTAGCAAGGGTTTATTTGCAAACAGATGAAAACAAGTAAATTAATCAGCAAGCAAAAGGAAAATGACATCCTGGAGGACTTAAGCTCTCTGAAACATGTGCCAGATATGGAGACGGGCAACCTCATGCTTGCCATCCTGAGTGCTTGAGGACAATGCAGATCAGGACACTGTTAGTGCACTAGTTTCTAACACAACCTGCCACTTAGATTCTGAGATTGTAATCCAGAGAGGGAGTCAGGCAAGGACAGACACTCAGCAGTTCATATTTCACAAATGTTTTCTGAATAATTATCCATTTGGAAAAGAAGGGGAGAAAAAGAGAAAAGAAACCCTTTCCCTTTTTTTTTTTTTTTTTTTTTTTTTTTTTAAAAGGCATTTTGTTCCAGAGACAGCCTGTTTTAAATGACTTTCGGCCAAGATTTTCAAAAGTGACTGATAGTGCCTTCTATTTTGGGTGTCTGAGATGGCTTAAAAGAATATGTTGCTGTGCACCATTAAACAGCAGTCATATTCCACCCTAGAGGTAGTTGCATTTCACTTGTAAGAGAAGTTCCTATTTGTAAAGAGCTTTGGTATTTTTTGATTGTAAGGGTCAATCTAGATCTGCCATCTATTTTTATTTTGGCTATTTGAATCAAGGAAATCTGTTGTTCCTTCATACATCTTATAGGCTGTGTACTGTATCTTCCTTGGCATACTCATTTGGGGAGATGGTGCAGTATTGTATCTATTCAGAAGTAACCAGATTAAATTTTTGGTTACTGCTTTTTAAAAACAAAACCAAACACTTCATTTTATGGTGTCGTTGTCATGATAAATTTACCTATTGTTTGTTATTGGAAGTGGGCTATGGGAAAGAATAGATTTTTCCAGACATTTTAAAAAGGGTAAAGCAGACAGTGTATTTATTGATGTTCAATTCTCCGTTTTGCTGCCTCATATTTATTTAACACACTATTAGAACTAAATGAGTAGGGCAAAAAAAATCTATATTCATTTACATTTTAAAAGGAATTTGCTTAGGATAGATCTACACCTCAAAAGCTGCATTGGCACAGAAGAGAGCTCTGTTCGTCCACTTCCTCTAGAGGTGGTTGGTGGAAGAAGCTTTCCTGCCAAATATACTGCTGTCTACGCATGGGTTAGGGTAGTAATAACTATGTTGATTAGGGTGTGGATTTTTTATACCTCTCTGAGCGATAACTATATCAATATAGGTCTGTAGAGTAGACCAGACTGTAGACTGTGTTTTTCTGTCACTTTTGAGTCTGCTTTCCATAAGCACTCTGGTAGGAAAGTTTTAGAATAAAAATACATTTTAAGTGAAAGTTACAGGTGAGCACAGCAAGCACATTTTCAATTTGTAACCATCATGAGTATTTGCAGCAGAAATATGATACTGAAAGTTAGTCATCCACTCAGAAAGCAGGAATCGATACCATGTGACCTGATGGATCCAATCCTAACTGCTCTGATTTTGAATGTCTTGTAAAGAAATGACCAAGAAATATGCACAAACTTTTAAAGCAAGTAATTTTGAATAACAAATACATTTAGGATACTAATGATCTGTTAAGTCACTACCTGAACAGAGAAAGGGGCCAAATACATTCTCATTGATTTCTTCCAAAATTTTTGTCAGCACTACTTGCTACGCTCTGACTTTTGGGCGCACTCAAATTTCCCAGAATTGAGGAACAGACTAGGAAGCCCTTACTCAGGCTGGGGATCACTTACTTACACAGAGAGCACCATAGACACTAGTGGCATTACTCAGGGGAGTAACTACTTCCCAGGATATGTAAGAGAATTACAAGGTCCTTCTAAGGTTATGAGCATGTATCATTCACTAATACACAGATCTCATTAATAAACGGTGACAGAACAGGCATTTTCCGCTCCTCAAACCTTTGCTGGAGATGTTCCTTCTCTGCCAGCTTATTATTAAGCAGGTGATGTCATCCTGTTCTTCCTCCAGGCAAAATCTGATGACAATAAACAACCAGTAGATTGGATTGGGAGAGGGGGTGCTGATTAAGTGGTATGCTGGGTGCCACCAGTGACAGTCACTGTCATTGAGTCAGAAGATGACATCACCACCGCAGCTCCGCTGAGAGGTTTGCTGTCTGAAAAGATATGGGCTTAGGCCTGTGCTCCTATTGTGTTGCTGTTAATGCTGGCATTCACTGGCAAACAGAGGCCACTGTTGGTTAATCCGATCATATGTAGTTTAATGGGACAGATAATAGCCATGTGAATTCTAAAGGAGTGATGCCATGCATTGGTCTGGAAATGAAAGCAGGCGCAGATATCAATGAGGAGGCAGTGTTTCACTTCACTTCTTTTCCAATATACAAACACTGTTTTCAATGGGCCAGCTCTGTGGATGCTGAAGGCATCTTCCCCTCACTTCCACCAGTAGGAGTATTGCCAGCAGATCGAGGGATGTGATAATTCCCTTCTACTCGACATTGGTCAGGCCGCATCTGGAATACTGTGTCCAGTTTTGGGCTCCCCGCTACAGAAAGGATGTGGACAAATTAGAAAGAGTCCAGCGGAGGGCAACAAAAATGATTAGGGGGCTGGGGCACATGACTTATGAGGAGAGACTGAAGGAACTAGGCTTGTTTAGTCTACAGAAGAGAAGACTGAGGGGAGATTTGATAGCAACCTTCAACTACTTGAAGGGGTGCTCCAAAGAGGAGGGAGCTAGGCTGTTCTCGATGGTAACAGAGGACAGAACAAGGAGCAATGGTTTCAAATTGTTGCTCTACATCTTGGGCAAATTCTTATATGGGTAGTTCCTATAGTACTCCTTTTTCTGCATGGATTAGCTGCCTGCCTGGGAACATACCCCTTTTCCTCAGACTCCAGGGAAGCTCTTCCGATGGTCAAGAGAAGTGGGCAGACTGGGGCAAGGATGTGCGAGCTGCGTGTCTTTCCATCATTGGCTTAGCAGAGATTGTCCCCAGGAAAGATGATAGCGTTCCATTCTCTTTTATTTTTCCACACGCATCAATCTCGTAGTGAGGAATCTCCTTTAAGGAGGCCCTGTTGGCAGCTACCTGGTGTGGAACTTCGGTCTATTGGGGCCGTGCTAGTGGAGAAAGCACTGGAGGTCAGAGCCAAAGCAGATGCTCATGTTCTCTTTGCAGATAGCTTTGACCTCCAGATTTTAGGCCCAGTCCTGCATCTTCTTCCCGTGGCAGAAAAACAGGAACAGGTGTCTCTGAGAGGAATCCACCAGAGGATTTCCTTCCCTTAAGCTCTTGCCAAGAAGGTTTCTGCAAGTGGGTGTAGCTGAGACTGAAATTTGTTCAGTCTGATATGGTGTTCCTAAACCTTGTCCCCAGTGTGTGTAGTGTTGCTGAGTGCTGTTAAACAGCACTCCATTCCAGAGAGGGCTGCATTTCACTGTGTGTGTGGATGGGGAAGCGCTTTTGTATGTGCCACATACTTTGCTGAGCATCTGTAAAACACTTTGGGATCCCTGGGATTGAAATGCACAGAGATCAATAGATCAAATGGCTCTGTGGAATATTCTCCTCCCCCACTCTCGCTGAGTCCAATAAAAACAGGGCTTTGTTCATTTTTTTTCTCCCACTGTTTGCGGTCTGAACTTTGCAGCTCTGTGTTAGCGAGTGAGAGCGTGATGCTGATTAGGAAACAGATGTAAGGAAAAGTGAAATTGGCTTTTCTATTTTCATGGTCCAAGTTGACAGAAATGCAAAAAGTCAACAATTAGCATTTGTTGTGGAAAGCCAATCAGGCTATTAAAGTGCTTCTACTGTTAATAATTTCAGCTGTCATTAATTACATATGTATTTATTTATGTATGTATGTAGCCAGCTCCTGGCCCATGCTATGACCCCTTTGCATTGAGCAGTTGGGTATTTCCCTCCAGGAAGGGAGAATACACAGATGGCATACAACTGGCTCTATATCACCCCCTCCCACCATCTCCTGCGAATGGGGTATGTCATGGCTGAGGCATGGTCAGAATTCTGTTGCATTTCTGGCTATTATCAGCTGGGAATTCAGTAGGGTTTCAATACAGCTGGCATGAATTAGATCTGGCCAGAGGATGCTTTAACTTGTGCAGGATGTGGAACTTGTCTCCAGTAGTCACAGGGATTAATAGAACACAAGAGGGGCATTACAATGCCCTGCCCCATATTTTGGGTCCTGCACAAGGACAGATCAGAAAGTGCCACGGAGTCTGGCCCTGCCTCTTTCGCCTCAACCTAGTCATATACCAGATCTCTACCTCCATGACCGCCCTTGTTTTCTGAATCACACATTACAGTAACATAATGCCATTGTATTTGGGTTCATGGCACAGCTAGGAAACGTTTAAATCCCTAAGAGAAATATTTTAATTGCCCATTAAATTGAAAAGAACCCCATGAAAAACATTTGTGTATATTAGGTTTTACACAATGCTTTTTAGCCAAAATCTAAATGTAGGGCCTGTAACTCTTTAAAAAGAAAGCATCGCTTCACTAGAACAAATCAAGCCAGCCTCTAACAGAGAATTATTTCCAGGCCACATAACTGGAGTGAATGATGTAAAATAATATTTCACTAGCATCCCTATGGAAAAAGATTACATAACCAGTGGTGCTCCTGTTTCTAAGCGGAATGGGTTTCCCTTTGTCAGGAAGGCAGATCACCAGCACTCCCAGATAATTCACATGAGACAGATTTTTGATTTCCAACTTGTAACATCTGCTTCACTGAAAACAAAAAAAATGTTTTTCCTGAGTCAGACGACTGCATGTGCTCACATGACCAGATGAGCATCTTTCTGATTAACAACAGTACCCGAGACAGATTTTTCCATCAACTAAAATGGCTGACTGGGAGTCAGTGACTCATTGCATGGCCTGGGCAAGTCATATGAGTTCTCTGTCCAATGCAAATAGTACCCATCTTTGTAAATCACTCAGAGCTCCTTGGGTGCGTCTACACTTACAAATTAAGTCAACTTAAGGAGGCTTAAGTTGACTTAAACTACTCTGCGTCCACACTGGGCTTTCCTTAAGTTGACTTAAGCATTTCCTTAAGTTGACTTAAGGAAAAGTTAAGTCGACTTAATAACACCTTGATTTAGGTCGACTTAAGCCAGTGTGGATGGGGATTAGCGCCTAAATCCACCTTATTAAATCGAGTTAGTGTTAAGTTGACTTAATATGGTTGAAAGGGGTTTATGTCTACACTTGAAAAGTTAAGTCAACTTAACAAGGTCAACTTTAAGTCGACATTATTAAGTCGACTTAATAAAGTCGACTTAATTTTTCAAGTATAGACATAGCCCTTGTGTAGCAAACACTGTATCTGGTAAATGCAAATGTCTTATAAGGTTTTCACTACAGAGCCTCAGAACTTCAGAAGGGGAAGAATGGTTTTAGTGAGATTATTGAATCTGATAATTGTACATGGTCTTGGGAGACTTCAGTTTATCTTTAGGATTTCTAAAATGTCCTTGTCAAGTATCCAATCAACTTTGTCTAGTGTCATGACTCTGAGCATCAGAGAAGGAAAGACAAATACTGGATAGCCTTCTCTTGCCACCCAGACACACTGAACTCTGTAATAATGGACACACAAATCAAAAATCACACCACATCTCACCACTCCAAAGAGACCAGACACTTATTACTCTGGAGCTTCCATCAAAGACAACACTGGCAGCCAATTCTGTAATTAACTATAGGTTTATTAGCTCAGAAAAGGAACTGAGAATTATTGAGAAGTTAAAGCAGATAAAATACATTAACAGGTGAGTCACAAATGGTGGCAGTGATGTAAAAAACTGCCAGCCTCCCAAAAGCCTTTTCAGGGTCCCCTGACTGTCTTTGGGGATCTTCTCTTTGTACATGGTATACTTCTCTGTAAGAGTCCAAACAGTTCAGAGATGAAAGATCTTTCTTTGAATCCATTTTTATATCTTTTGACAGAAGACAAGCTGACAGTGTCTCTATGCACATGGCTTTTTCTTTTATGACAATTTGGGAATGCATGTAGCCTTTTCACTTCCAATCATCAGCATAATGGCCATTTCCTTTGGAATTAGCACCTTTTCTGATAAAGTCTTTCATTAGCATTTCATAGGATTTCTTTGATGGATTATTTGGATACATGGGCACACACAAGATAAGTGTTTCCTATTACATTATAACAGGAACAGATAGTTGAAAACACTACTAGTAACATTCCACTAGTTTTCGTAAAGGTTAAATACCTGAATACACACTTATACATCCAACACTTGATCTACGCTAACAGAGAAGTGAATAGGCCTGTAGCTCTGATCTGATCAGATTTGCCAGCATCATAGAAGGCATGGAGGCATTTTAAGACACTGATTGTTGGGCAGACAAAGGCAGAACACTGGCAGAGTCCAAAGCCTGACTGAAAATGCGAGAAAGCTAGATTTTCAAAAATTGGTGCATAAAACCGCATCCTCAAAATCAGCATGCAGAGCCACCGTGCATACAAAACATATCCTTGAATAAGCAAACTGGCCCCGAATCTACAAAGTATCTGGTTTTGCACAGGAGAATGAATATTTTGCATGTGCAGTTAGCTACTTCATATTAAGGCTGGTAAATGTGACCCCAAATATCCAGGATGTGAAATGAACAAACACAGAAAATGCACGCTGCTTTTATCTAGTGCTCAGGAAATGAACAAAAATGGCGTCTTTCTTCAATACTGCATTAGCTTTCATCCTCCTTCACTGGCAGACATGCTCTTTCATTGAAACACTGTTCACTTTGATCTACCTTTTTGTTTTGGAACAGCTTATTCTTTCATCAAAAAAAAAAATGAGCTTCCTTTGTGGGCAGTACATCAGTAAACACAGTAGTGAGAAAAGGAAGAGGTGATGGTATGTATTTGTCTTCTGAGCAGGTTCCTATGCCAGAAAACTAAGAAACAGCGCTTTCTCCCCAATGACATTCCTTTAATAACCGCTTCATATTAACAAAGTGATGAATAAAATCATCTTAATAGCTCTAAGTTGTTCTGTTTAGTTAAAGTGTGTATTGTAGAAGTATTTACACAATAAAGATTTCAGCTGTTTGTTGAATTTTTAGCAGTGTTCACAATGATTAAACAATAACATCATTATCTCACTCATATTTAATATGCTTTGCACTTGGAGCTCTTTCATTCATGCAAGCATTCATTAATTAGGGTCTGACACAAAGTTCCTGGTAGTCAGTGGGAGATTCCCCTTAATCTACCCTCCTGTGAAGTAGATTAATAAAGCATTTTAGCCCCACTTTACAGATGGAAAAACGGAAATAGATTGCTGCAGTGTATTTTCCCAAGGTGAAGATCAGCAATAGATTTGGGATTAGAACTGTGCAGTCCCAGCGCTCATTTGTATAGGCTGCTCAGCCTTTCTCATTGCCAGGCTCCTCCTTCTTATATAGAGCCTGAGTAGAAAAGACTCCCCAAAAGCACAGCAGTCTCTACCGAATCATAAACTTGATCAAATTTTAATTAAAACACCTGCATTATAAAATATGTCATAAAACATCAGAGTCAAAAAATTCCAGCAGGAATTGCATAAGAGTTTGTAACATACAATATTAAACAGATGTTGGATTTCAGTCAATTTGTTGCCCTAGTCACTAGAGCTTCTCTTCTCAGGAATATTTTCCTGCATCATGTATTGTTAGCTTGTTGTTCTGCTCCATCGGTGGGACTGGATATTGTGTTTTAAAACTATGCATACAAAGGATCTCTATTTGTTTTTGTGGCCACCACGGAGGCAGGGTGGGAGCACCTTACTCCACTGAGCAGTACCTTGTTTCATGACTACATCCACTGATCTCAACTGGCAATTTCTATTCACTGTGAGCAAGGGCTCTCTCTCTCCCTAAATTTGTCATTGCCCCTACAAATATTGTGCTTTCTTTTTGTTGTTATTCATTTTTTTTTTTGGTGATTTTATTCCTGTTGAGAGCGGCTGGCTTGACAGCCTTGGAGAAAAGAATTCTTTATATACACACTTCATCATCATATTATTTGACCATTTGGTGAAGTGCAGTAGGTTAATATAGGCTTCTTTGTTGGGAACTTGGCTGTATTCTGTGCTCCATCCAGCTTCTGCTCGGCATAGAGAGTTGCGGGGACCGACTCTGCTATTATCTGGCTGGCACCAGCCATAGACCGAGCCTGGAGATTGGTTTAACATGCACCATCTAGCAATGGTTAAAAGGGAGCAATTTCACACTCCATCCCTGTTGTTCCCACCCTCAATAACTTCACTCCCTCCCCTCATGAAAGCTGTTGGGAAAGTGACATAGGAGCCAGCCAGTCGTCTTCTGCCTTTGTGTCATCAGAGTGGTACATAGTGCTATGGGGCTGCCCCTCTATCTCATACTCCCAGGGATTTAAATTCCAAAGGGGTAGCCGTGTTAGTCTATTGTAGAAAGACAACAGAGTCCTGTGGCACTTTTAAAGACTAACAGATTTATTTATCGCATGAGCTTTCGTGGGAGAAAATCCCACTTCGTCAGACGCTTTGAAGATGGGAAACTTACAGAATGGGAGGAAATTAAATGCAGGGGAGTGTATGACATAGGATCAGGTCAGGCTGTAACAGCAAATCAAAATAGGTGTTAGGATTTAAACACTGGGGAACAGCACATAGAGGAGGATGAGGTCAAATCACTTGTTGTAATGAGAGAAAAATCCATAGTCCCTGTTTAACCCCAAGACAACTGAGTCAAATTTGCATATAAATTCGAGTTCTGCAGTTTCTCTTTGAAGCTGTGATTTGTTATTCATCTGTTTCAACACAGCTATTAACAAGTTGTCAAGGGAGTGAGCAGGGAGATTGAAGTGTTCCCCTATTGGTTTTGTAGTGTTGCAATTTCTGATGTCAGATTTGTGTCCATTTATTTTTTGGCGCAAAGACTGTCCTGTTTGTCCAATATATAAGGCAGAGGGGCATTTCCGGCACGTGATGGCATAAATCACATTGGTGGATGAGCAGGTGAACGAGCCCTTGATGGAGTAGGTGGCTTGATTAGGCCCTGTGATGGTGTCATCAGTGTAGATATGAGGGTAAAGTTGGCAGTGTGGTCTGTTGCAGGGATACGTTCCTGCTTTAGTGTTTCTGTTGTATGATCTGTAGTTGCTGGTAAGTATCCTTTTAAGGTTAGGGGGCTGTCTGAAAGCAAGGAGAGGTCTGTCTCCTAAGGCTTGAGAGAGTGAGGGATCATCTTGTAAAATAGGCTGTAGATCTTTGATGATGTGTTGAAGAGGTCTGGCTTGGGGGTTGTAGGTGGTGACCAATGGCGTTCTGTTGTTGTTTTTCATGGGCTTCTCCTGCAGTAGTTGACTTCTGGGTACCCGTCTGGCTCTGTCAATTTGTTTCTTCACTTCTGCGGGTGGGTACTGTAGTTTTAAGAATGCCTGGTAGAGATCCTGAAGGTGTCTGTCTCTGTCTAAAGGGTCAGAGCAAATGCGGTTATATCTTAGGGCTTGACTGTACACAATGGATCGTGTGGTGTGTTGAGGATGAAAGCTCAAGGGATGTAGGTAACTATACAGATCAGTAGGTTTGCGGTATAGGGAGGTCTTTATGTGCCCATCGCTAATTTGCACTGTAGTGTCCAGAAAGTGGATCTCTTGTGTGGAGTGTTCCAGGCTAAGTTTGATTGTGTTGTGGAAATTGTTGAAATTTCTGTGGAAATCTTCAAGGGCATCTTTACCATGGGTCCAGATGATGAAGATATCATCAATATAGTTTAGGTAAAGTAGAGGTGTTTTGGGATGAGACATGAGGAAACGTTGTTCTAAATCAGCCATAAAGATGTTGGCATATTGTGGGGCCATGCGGGTACCCATAGCAGTGCCACTGACTTGAAGGTATAAATTATCTTCAAATCTGAAATGGTTGTGGGTGAGTACAAAGTCACAGAGGTCAGCCACAAGTTTAGCTGTGTCATCATCTTGGATAGTTCTTCTAATAGCTTGTAATCCATCCTTGTGTGGGATGTTAGTGTAAAGAGCCTCTACATCCATAGTGGCCAGGATGGTATTTTCTGGAAGACCGTCAATGGATTGGATTTTTCTCAGGAAATCTATAGTGTCTCTCAGATAGCTAGGTGTGTTGATAGCATAGGGTCTTAGGAGAGAGTCCACATAGCCAGATAATCCTGCTGTAAGTGTGCCAATGCCTGAGATGATGGGGTGTCCGGGGTTTCCTCTTTTATGTATTTTTGGTAGTAGATAGAATATCCCTGGATGGGGTTCTGGCGGTGTGTCTGTCTTGATTTGTTCTTGTGCTGCTTTGGGGAGTTTCTTGAGTAGGTGTTGTAGTTCCTTTTGGTATTCCTCAGTGGGGTCAGAGAGGAGTGATTTTGTAGAACGTTCTATTGGACAGCTGTTTATAAGCCTCCTGATTGTAATCCGATTTATTCATGATAACGACGGCACCTCCCTTGTCAGCCTCCTTAATAATAATGTCAGAGTTGTTTCTGAGGATCTGGAGGGCATTTCGCTCTGCATGGCTGAGGTTATGGTGTAAGTGATGTTGTTTGTCCACAATTTCAGCCTTTGCCCGGTGGCAGAAACAATCTATATAGAAGTCTAGTCTGTTGTTCCGATCATCAGGAGGAGTCCACGTTGAATACTTTTTCTTGCAATGTTGGGAGGAAGGTATCTGAAGGTCATTGCGTTCTACATTGGTGGTGGCGAAATACTCCTTGAGTCTGAGATGGCGAAAGTAGTTCAGAGAAACTGCAGAACTCGAACTTATATGCACATTTGACTCAGTTGTCTTGGGGTTAAACAGGGACTATGGATTTTTCTCTCATTACAACAAGTGATTTGACCTCACCCTCCTCTATGTGCTGTTCCCCAGTGTTTAAATCCTAACACCTATTTTGATTTGCTGTTACAGCCTGACCTGATCCTATGTCATACACTCCCCTGCATTTAATTTCCTCCCATTCTGTAAGTTTCCCATCTTCAAAGCGTCTGACGAAGTGGGATTTTCTCCCACGAAAGCTCATGCGATAAATAAATCTGTTAGTCTTTAAAAGGGCCACAGGACTCTGTTGTCTCTCCCAGGGATTTAATAAGCCTTTTCTGTTTCTATTGAACTATCTTTATCTTTGTAAACTATGGCACTTTTATGTACAATAGCAGCAAATCAAACTATTTCTGTGCAGGAAACCTATTAATTTATTTTCATACGAGCTAAGAATACCCTGTTTTCCTAATTCAAGCTGCTACTAACGATAGAGGAGATCGATATCTGGCTGCTGATGGCTGGAGGCTGTTATCCCTTCATGGCAGTTGATATATTAGTAGCCTGTGATGAGCACAATTGTAAGTGTGTGCTCTATTCCCTTTTGAAGCATATTTTATCTGTAACAGTAACAGTTGCTCTGTATTCAATTTGTCATCCCTGCCCTTGAAAGCAGGAACTGATGCATGAAAACAACTTACAAACCCAGCATGCCATATGATCCCCATCTCTCAAAATTCAGTGCAGCAAAAGCTGATGAATAGCCATGGAGATGGATAAAAAGAAAGCTCTGGGTTTCAGTGAATGAAGATTGTATCAAACAGAAACAGAGATGGGTGAAATAGGTCATGAAGATTTCCAAACTGAGCAATTAATTTCAGCCTGCTGTTAAATTGTGCTTTTATAATCTGAAAGTTGATTATTTCTAATAATAATGGCTCACACTTCTTCAGCACCAAGAATTTCAGAATGCTTTACAATCATTAATAAATGTATAGTTATTGCACTAACAGGAGGTACAGGTGAGTGATTATCCCCATTTTACAGATGAGGAAACTGAGCCACAGTGAGATTAACTAGTGATTTGCCCTGGAAGCAAGTAGTTGTCTCAAGAATAGAATCAGATCTCTTGACTTCCTCAAAAGATTGTCATTTTAATTCTAGTAATTATTCCTTTATATAATATTTATTAGAAGCTGTTTTTAGGATGTGGTTCAAATCAGGATGTTGAAATCAATAGGAAGACTTCCAGTGGTCTTTTGTTCAGCTCTTACAGCAATGCACTTTGGTCAGATTACCATGCCCAGAATGGGAGAGTCCAACAAAGACAGTTGAAGCCATTTGGCCAGAATAATGTGTTGAGCATTCCAATCCTTTCTCAGAAATACCGTAAAGACTTCTAATGTGCTCAAAATGTTAAAAGATGACTAGTAATTTGGGGTGCTTAAGGGTTCAGTGCCCAGCTTGAAACACCTTAAAGGGGCCTGATTTTTCAGAAGGTGCTGAGCACCTTCCTTCGGAAAATCAAGCCTGTTTAAAGTATCTCCGTTTGAATATCCACAACCATGAGTCATTTTTGAAAACTTGGCCACCATCAGACTGTGGATACATATATTAGCCTTGCCCCAATTCTTAATGCGCGCACTAGCACGCACACGCACATACGAAAGAGTTTAATTCAGTGCTTTCTGATTTCTATAGCTGTTTCTGGTACTTTAAGGGCTAGATTCTGATACCTTTACTCCATTAGTAACTCCATTGGCTTTAATGGGACTGCTCATGAATTATGATACTAGCTTGTGTCAGACTACCCCAACTTGGCCCTAAATAGTTTAGTTCGGAGATACAGCCATCATTTACAAATGCATCTATAATGCCACAGTTATTGACGACTGAGAGAAAGAGGCAACGAGATTAACCAAAATTAAAATTGCCAAATGTCAGCTGGTGATGGGACCATTCATACACAGCTGGTCTTCAAAACTGAAACCTATTAGATTATAGGGTACTGTCCCCAGATAAGCTTCAGCACTTTAGGTAGTCGGAAACTAGACTGGATAAGGCACCTGGAAATATGCAGTAGTGAACTATTCTATACTGGCGAGGGGATGGACCAGATGTCCTAATAGGCTTTTTCCATCTCTAATTTCTGTGAGTCTATTAATCCTCACAACAGGAAGAAATTACACTGCCTTTCCAGAGCAAAATGAGCATAATTTGCCTTGAAATGTGATCATAAAAATCTCTGTGAATAGAAGTCCCAAAACACACCACACATTTTCGGTGGACATCTTGCAAGATCAAATTTGCTTAGTCTTCACTGTGCAGACAAACTTCAGTCACCCTGTAATTATCATGGCATAAAAATGTGTTCAGTCACGCATGTTCTCAAAGACAAAAGCTTTGCTTTATAGTAATGTGATATTTATTTATCTTGGTATCATCCGAGGTTGTATTCTGCTGTGCATTTACTCATGTTGGTCCATGAATGATCCCACTGTAGTCACCACCCTAGCCATATTTAGCACTAAATGCGAAGTCCATTGCATTTACTTAATTGCTCCGTAAAAAACCTGTCCAACACATCAGCATCCTAACACTTACACAGATTAAAAAAAAAAATAAAAAAAATCTCAGCAATAATTTGAAACTTATTTCTGCTATCAGGGAAAGGCACTGGGTGGGAAGAGGGAGAAACAAAGATGTGTGTAATTTGAGGTGTGTCTCTATTTAGCCCTCATGGTAAGTGCTCAGATACCACAGTGGTATGTGACCGTATAAAAACACAGATAGATAATCAGGATATCTACCCAGTCATTTTCTTGTGGGTAGGTTTTCTTTTCTGCAGAATGGGATGGTGTTTTGCTCCTGGTAATTGTGGATCTTGGGGTATATCTGACAGTCAGGACCAAGTGCATGGAGATCAAGCTTTTCTTATAGTAAGATTGTTTTACCCTTGTGTAAGTCTCTTAGCTTTATGGGAGTGAGTCCTGATTAAGGGTGAGACAGAACTGGGAATTCCAAGCTTTCAAAATCATGAATCAGCTCTCCTCCCCTCCCAGTCAGAGGCTAGCCTAAAAATCACCATATTTTTGACAAACAATACATTTTTGGCCCCTTTTGTTTGCTGTTTTTGAGCCTTTAAGGATTTCATTTTCAAGCTTTCCTTTGCAGCCACGAGGGCTAGAAACATACTTTTATTTCCAATGAAATTTGAGATTCTCACATGACTCCAGGAACTGAGGTTTTGAAAAAAGTATCTCAAGATTCATGAAACAGTTGCTGGAGTTGGCAACTGAGAGGAGAACCTGCCTACATCTCACCACTGGCTTGTAGGCTCCCCTTGCTGCCTGACTCTTAAGTAGGGTTTGGGGAGCCAATGTAAGTCAATAAGAATCTGCATAGGACTGATAAAGGCAGAGGATGATGTGATGGAGAAGAGTTATTCCCACAACCACTGGCCTGCTCTTCTCCACCCATATAACTCAGTTCTACTGGGAAGGATTCTGTGCAATCAAGGATAAACTAAGGGCATTCAGATTGACTTGCCTTTTCTTTGACTCCTGCAACACAAATCTAGGGCCCTGTCCCCACGTCTATTCCTATTTAGCTCCCTTTGACAATGAAAGTGGAGGGGAGCAAGTTCGACCCAAGTCAGTTGGTTTGTGGTGTAGTCTTCCTATTCATTTACCTGTTACCAGAAAGCACTTGGATAAAACCAGTATCTCACCTCAGACTACCCAGCAATAACATTATTATGTCAGACCTACTATGTCAGACCAGTTCCAAAGGGGTAGCTGTGTTAGTCTGTTGCAGAAAAACAAGAGAGTCCTGTGGCACTTTTAAAGACCAACAGATTTATTTATCGCATAAATTAATCTGTTAGTTTTTTAAAATGCCACAGGACTCTGTTGTTTTTATGTCAGACCACTTATCCTTGTGGTAGATTGTGCTGGTTGCGGCACACTTGGTAACTGGTGGTTCATAAATTGAGGCATATTTAAAAACAGGAGGAAGTAGATTGTGTAACCACAGCCACTGAGACGTTTGTATTAAAAGGAATTTCCTTACAGGCACTCTCTCACTATTCAGAGAATGAAGGCACAGATGTCAGTTTACATCAGCTATACAGAAACAGCCACTTGCTCACCTTCCTCTTGGCTGGAGGCAACGTTTAAGAAGCCACGAGGTATGAGTGATAGACGAAAGGAGCAAAAAGAACAGACAAAAATGAAAAGCAAACTCTAAAGGGAGCTCTTTTGAAGGCCTGTTTTATCAGAGAGAGGAGATGGTTTGTCTGTGTTGTACCTATCACTGCAAGATGAGGAAAAATGGAAGCAGAATTGTTATTTTTTTCAACACTGAAAAATGGGAGAAACATGCCAGACATAAGATACTAGGGGACAGGAATTCACTGATTCCAGCTACCGTAATGCACTTCAATGACAGAGTAAATGCTGGTAGGCAGAGGAAAGCATTTTTGGAGGGTGTGCAGCCATGGCACAGTCTTCTTTGGATGTGGCACTCAGTTACTAATCAGTTGGATTACTTGCTGCCACTAAGCTCACAGATAGCAGCATCCATGCTTTCTACCATCTCTGGCTGGGTAGGAGACTCCAGCCCTTCCTGGCAAAGGGTGACCTGGCCTCAGTTTTGCATGCCCTTGTCAGCTCACGGCTGGACTACAGCAACACAACCTGGGCATGAGCCCTTCAGTGTATGGGAAACACCATCTAATGCAGAACGCTGCAGCACTTCTCCCCAGCAACACAGGTATCACGAGCACATCACACTTTTCTCAGTACTCTGCAATGTTTTCCAAAGAATATTGAAACAACTTCAAGGTCTTCTTTTTTTATCTTCAGGGCATTCAGTGGCTTGGGTCTAGCATATCTAAATGATCACCCAGCCCGCCAGGATGAGGATCATGGTTGACAATTCTCTCTTCTGGCCCAATGGAACTTTCTGTAATGAAGATAAAACTTATCTGTGGGGGAGACAGAGCTTTCTGGGGGGCTGGTCAAAGGCTGCAGAGTGAATGAAGGGACCAACATAAACCTCACCATCCCCCACTCTAAGTGTAAAGCACAGTTCTTGGACCTTGCCTTCTCTAACACAAGCATGGGGCAGAATGTGTAGCAACAACCTACCAACAAATGAACCTTCACTGCACACATTTCTTCCCAGGAGAGAACAAACCCTTGACAGGGGAAAGGTGTCCAAGAGAGCTGGCTGTATTTTAAAGAAACTCTGCTAAGGGCACAAGAAGATACCATTCTGATGCGCAGAAAGAACAGCAAATGTGGACAGCGCCCAGCGTGGCTTAGCAGAGAACTCTGCGGTGAGCTGAAACATAAAAGGGAAGCTTACAAGAAGTGGAAGCTTGGACAGATGACAAGGGAGACGTATAAAGATATTGCTCGGGACTGCAGGGATAAAATCAGAAAGGCCAAAGGGCAATTGGAATTGCAGCTAGCAAGGGATGTGAAGGATAACAGGAAGAGGTTCTACAAATATGTCAGTAACAAGAGGAGGATCAGGGGTGGTGTAGGTCCCTTACTGAATGGGACAAGTATCCTCGTAGTGGATGATGCAGAAAAGGCTGAAGTCCTCAATGCTTTTTTTACTTCAGTCTTCACAGGGAGGGTCAACTCCCAGTCTACTACACTGGGTAATGCAGAATGGAGAGAAGGAGGGTAGCCCTCGGTGATGGAAGGTCAAGTTAGGGACTACTGTTTTCAGTAGTAACAGAGGACAGAACAAGGAGCAATGGTTTCAAGTTGCAGGTGGGGAGGTCGAGGTTGGATATGAGGAAAAACTTTCTGATTAGGAGGGTGGTGAAGCACTGAAATGGGTTACCTAGCGAGGTGGTGGAATCTCCGTCTTTGGAGATATTTAAGGTCCGATTAGACAATACCCTAGCCGGGATGATTTAGTGGGAATGGTCCTGCTTTTAGCAGAGGGTTGGACTAGATGACCTCCCTTCCAACCCTATGGCTATGTCTATACTGGCAATTTAAGTCGACTTAAGGAGGCTTAAGTTGACTTAAATTAAGCCACGTCCACACTAGGCTTTCATTAAGTTGACTTAAGAAATTCCTTAAGTCGACTTAATGAAAGCTTAAGTTGACTTAATAACTACCACTCATTAGGTCGACTTAAGCCTCCTTAGTTTGACCTAACCCTTCCTTAGATCGACCTAAGCCCAGTGTGGAGGCATAAGTCTACTTTGTTAAGTTGACCTAAGGGCAGTTAGGTCGACTTAACAAAATGGACTAAGTCGACTTAAAGTGTTGCCACTTGTTAAGTCGACTTTAATAAGGTCGATTTTAAGTCGACTTAAAAGTCGACCTTATTAAAGTCGACAACAAAAGTTGACTTAACTTTTCTAGTGCAGACATAGCCTATGATTCTTTGATTCTATGACAGGTGTTAGTCATTAGTGCTCTGCTGTTAGGCGCTGAGATAATAGTGAGGAAGGTAGTATAAAAACCTCTATAGCACAGAATAGGACAGGGGCACAAAATAGCTCTGAACCTGGCCTCACTGGACTATTAAACCAAGTTTACAACAGTTTTGCATTGCCTGGCTGGCATAAGGGATGTGGTGCATGTAGGTGAGTATGGCCTGGCATATAGAATCCAATGGAAGTCTTGCCTGAGTAAGGACTTTAAGATTTGGCCCTATCAGGCCAGATTTCACTAATATACTTTGGCTGTTTTGTGTTGTTCTGGTAACGCAAAGCTGTCCCAGACCTGTACTAGTACATGTACTTTTGGGTTACTGAAAGAGTACCATGCTGCCACAGAGCTGATATTTAAATAAAGAAGGTTTTACTCAGCACCACTTGACTCCATGTATAACAATTTATACTTGTGCAAATTGGCTGTAAAATGCTACCAGCTCAGAATTCTCCTTTCACTGATACCAGTATACATATTCTTTGCACTGGCCTGGTACAGAGACTGCACACAGGGGCAAGGTAGTGGAGAATGAGGCCTATAGATGTCAGCAGGGCTAGCCAGTAAGGGTGCGTCTACACTTACAAATTAACTCGACTTAAGCTTGCTTAAATCGACTTAATTTAATCTGCGTCCACATTATATTTTCCTTAAGTCGACTTAAGCAGCTGCTTAAGTCGACTTAAGGAAAATTACAGTTGACTTTATTAAACCTAGTTTTAAGTCAACTTTTCTGGCTAAGTCAACTTTAGAAAGTTGACTTAGCCAGTGTGGACGCAGAGTAGCCCTAAGTCGACTTTAGGGGACTTCAGGGTTTCCCCACTGCCCTCCCTGCCAGGGTGGCTGGCACAGCCACAGCCTGGCGTGCCTCCCCACAGGGCAGGACAGAGCCCTGCCCACCCTGTTCCTATGCCCTGCCAGGGTCCCTGTCCCCCTCAGCTCCCATTGTACCAAGGTACAATGGTGCAAAGGCTGAGCCCCCTGGCACTTGGCAAGGGGTGCCCCCCCTGCCACCGTGGACCTGTCCCAGATCCACCTAGCCCCTACAAGTCGACCTAGGTGTCCAGTGTGGACACTCTAGGTCGATTTGTAAGGGTCCCCTCTAAGTCAACTTAATTTTGGAGTGGGGACATGCTAAGTCGACTTAAATTAACAAGTGTAGACATAGCCTAAGAGATCATTAGTACAGAGACTTACAGGGTCTCTAGATTGTTTTAGACACAGCTCTACCTCTTTTTATAGGGTTGTGCTTGGGGGATAATGGAGCCCTATATCTAAGGCGGTCTAGCAGGAGAATGCAGAAGAGGGGAGAGCCGTTTGCCACAATTTCTCAAAACAAGAACCATGGGTTGTTTAAAGATATATACATATTTATAAATTAAAATCAACATTATCTGACTAGAAAAAGATCTCCCAGCCTGAGCTGATTCATTTGCATGTATAGCACTCGGTACAGCTGCTCTCTCATCCTGTGAATCAGTTTAGCTCCCTCTTCTCATCATGACTCACATGATAAATTATACTTTAATCTAAATCTTGTGCATTATTTCTACTACAAAAGCTGGGCAATCTTTTCTTTTTTCTGCATCTCCCTGGGATCCTCTTTATCATCTATATTGTTTCATATTAACTAACTTGTTTGAATTACCTGGGAAGTCATTTATGCTCAGCAGGAAAATAAGAACACCAGAGATATTCTTCTTAATATTCTTCCCTTCAGAAAACAGAGTAAATATTCTAACATAGAACTTTAATGGAAGGAATGAACCATGAAGGTAGGATGAAGTATCCCATTCAGATTGGGTCCAATCCTGAAGTCTCTATTCAGATTTCACTTTATAAACTTTTACTCAGGAAAAAGTGCAGTTGAGTACCTCTGCTTTGATTTGTTCCAAAAGGATAGCCGTGTTAGTCTAGTTCAGCAAAGTAAACAACGAGTCTGGTGGCACTTTTAAAGACTAACAAATTTATTTATCACATGAGCTTTCGTGGAAGAAAATCCCACTTCGTCAGACACTTTGAAAATGGGAAACTTACAGAATGGGAGCAAAATAAATATAGGGAAGTGTAAGTCATAGGATCAGGTCAGACTGTTACAGCAAATCAAAACAGTTGTTAGGATTCAAGCAGTAGAGGAGAGCAATTAGCAAGGAGAGGTTGTGCAGGGGAGTGTGGGAAGGGGGGTGGACACAAGGAAAGCAAAATTACCTGTTGTAATGGGAAAAGAGCCCATAGTCTCTATTCAGCCCTGAGTTCATGGAGTCAAATCCGCATATGAATTCTAATCCAAAGAGAAACTGCAGTTCTTTTCCCATTATAACAGGTAATTTTGCTTTCCTTGTCCCCCTTGACCATCTCCCTGATAATTTCTTTTGCCCACTGTTTGAATCCTAACAACCGCTTTGATTTTCTGTAACAGTCTGACCTGCTCCTATAACTTACACTTCCCTACATTTATTTTGCTCCCATTCTGTAAGTTCCTCATCTTCAAATGTCAGACGAAGTGGGATTTTCTCCCACAAAAGCTCATGTGATAAATCCATTTGGTAGTCTTTAAAAATGCCACCAGACTCCATGTTTGTTCTCCATGTTTGGCTCATTAACTTCAGTTAAAGTTTTGCCTGAGTAGAACACGTAATGTCAGGGTATGGCTGTAGTGAGCAAACGACACACTAACGGCAGAGATGGAACCCTTCCAGAAGTACAACATTTGCCTATCATACTACAAACCTCTTCAAATAACAAATTCAGCTCTGTGATGATGGACTTATTCCTTTTCATGGCCCCCATTTTAGAGGACCAAAACCTCCAAACTTATTCAAATATCATTCTTTCTAAACATCTGGAGTCCAGTGAATCATGAGTTACCTGAACTAAAGCAAAGGAAGCCACTGAGGTCCTCGTCCAGTTACCAATGGACACATTAACAAAACCACCCGTTACTGGCACTGATGGCGAGCGAACCTGTTGATAGTCTTATCTAAGAGGCTAACATGGAAGGGGGTTAGGAGGATGAGCTATTGTCTTGTTTGAAAGTGCTTCCCTAATGTGAAGGCCCAGGCACATTAGTAGGGCTGTCTGGGGAAGCTTATGTGCAGTTGGTGCTGGCTTTGGAATGACTTGGATGATTCTAGTCTTCAGGGTCTAGCACCCTTTGTAAGCATTAAGGTCACGTAATTGTCTTGAACTACCACAAAGCAAATAAGAAGTCACCATGGGCTGGATTGTGACTATCCTTTATATGGCTGGGCAGTGCAGGGTAGGAGTGAGGAGCTTTTTTCTAATCTACTGTGAGGCTACACAAGGGTCTGCTAGAATTGCAGTTCCTGCATAAAGGGCTGTTCAAGGGCTAACACGAAGATGCTCCTCCTGGTGAGCAACTTGGCCACAGGAGGGCAGGGAAGGGTGGGGAGTAGGTAACATGTATCTGGGAAAGTTATGCTGCCCCTCCTAAAGGGATATTGCAGTCTGTGTAGTCTCCAGTGCAGCAGGAGAGCTGTATGAGTCAGAATGGCCCCTGATGGTCCTCCTTGGGCAGCGAGGCGTAACACTGTACCTTGGTATAGGCGCTGGCTAAAATGCCACAAAATAGCAGTATATGAAGTGCATCTTTGAAATAGGGGATTGAGAATTTTCTGCCAAAATATTTTTTTTCAACAGAAAATGTGGATTGAGCAAAATCAAGTTTCTGTTGGGTGGGAAAATGTTGCTTATGCCAACATTTTTTGATTTTCCAACAGAAAAATTACAATGGAGCATTTCATTTTGGATCAGATCACGGGAGGACCGAGCCTGTGCTGTATCACAGGAGATGTAGTCTGACTGAGGAGCCCAGTCAATAGTATGGAGAATGCAGCATCTGAGCCACAGTCCTTATCAGACTCAGTGGCTCAGGTAGAGGCAATGAAAAGTTGAACTAGGCCAAAATGCGGCTGAAATTTCAAAAAGTTTCACGTTGATTGAAAAGCTAGGAAAGAAGCAGTGGCAGTTCCAAATTGAAATTCTCATGGTGTGAAAAGTTTTGCTATTTCAACTTGCTATCCTGATTTGTAACAAAAATAAATGTTGAACTATCAGAGCTCCATGGGATGGGAATTTTGGTTTCTGATCAGCTCTAATATTTAACAATCTCATATAAGTATCCTACCGTAACATACTGCACTCACTCAGCCTTTCCAGTCGCAGGTATCATTGCTGCATTTCTTTTTGTTGATACTAGTATTGAATAAAACAATGAAAATGTTTGAAACTTAAATAACCAAAATGAAATGAATAGGTAATGGCCAGTTATTTACGCCTTTTAACACTGACTAATATGACATGACTTTGTTATTAAAAGAAGGAAACCGATATGTTTTGATAGCACCTAAAATTGACAAAAAAAGATCATTCTGTTCACACCTGTAGGAAACCGATGCTTTCAGTGTAAGCAATTCAGATTATCTCTGGGTAATTTGTTGCCCTTTGTACGTTAATCCTATCACAGTTTGACAAGGACACTTTTTTGGTCTTGGTGCTTTCTCACACAGCATGTATGTTTTTGACCTTCAACCAAGTTTGAGAGAGAAATGTTGACTTATATGAGCACTATATCATTGAGGCTTTTCTCCAGTAGTTGCAATGCAAGGTATATTTGGGTTTTAAGAAAAACGACAAAAAACTGCTTGAAGGACGCCGGGATGAAAGTTAGAAATAAGAGGCCTGACTCTCGTTTCATTTACATAAATCCTACATTCATGTTACTCCACTGACCTCTGTGCACATAACCTGGGCACCACTGCCTGTGATGCCGAAAGCAGCAGCTTAAGTCGACTTAAGGAAAGTGTAGTGCAGATGCATAGTAAATTAAGTCGACTTAAGCGGGCTTAAGTCGACTTAATTTACAAGTGTAGATGCACCCAAAGAGAGCCATATGGAAAAACTCCTGAATATTGTTGTCACAATTCAAGGTGATTGCATGTCTATTTCCTTTTAGTGGTTCAACAGAACATCCATTCTCAGACTTTCAGCACCTCTTGCTTTTCACATGCCTTTCCCTTCTGACCAGGATATTTTCAGGCTCAATAGTTCTCCACCTTTACTGTGTTATTCCCAGAAAAAGGCAGTTGACCTAAACAGGCCTGCTTGCTCTCTCTTCAGGGACCAATAACAGTGTTATTGCCCACCGAGGGCATCACTGCCCCAAAAAAAGGTTTGGAGTTTGGGCCGGATCCTGCTGCCAAAGGCCCGGTCCCCGGCTAGGATCCTCCCGCCACCGGCAGCCTGGCCCCAGGTCCCTGGCTGGACTCAGGGCATTGGTGCTGGGACTCGGGGCTTGTGCCCCATGTGATCAGCACCAGCGACCTCCATGTTGCCGACTCTTACATGTTATCACACAGTTCTTTATAAGCAAGATTCTTGTATTCTTAAGGTCAAAGCTCTACAGAGGAAAAGAATAATAAAAGATCCCAGGAACAGGCTAATAATCTTACCAGAGATCATCCCTAGTCTTCATCTCCAGAAAGGCTCTTACTAGCATCAGTCCTTCCAATGTTTCCCGAAAGATTGGGGCCGTTGGTGGACTGGAGGTCCAGTCTGTTTGCTGGATCAGAACAAACACACGTAGTCAGTTTAACCTTAGGTTATTTATCCCAACATTCTTTCTCTGTCTGCTGGTTTGTAAAGAATCCAGTCTGAACCTTTGAAGAGACTGTGAATAGGTAATCAGCTGGACAATTGGCCTCTTCCTAGGCAAAACTTCAAATGGCTGATAACTGGAAGAATTACATTGACATATGACCTCTTCCTAGAGAAGTTACATACAATTTCACACAGGTCATCAACATTTGTATTTTTAATACAACTAATTCCATAGATATTAAACTTACTATAAAAAAGATTTGTCCAGGATATTGTCACATCTGTCACAATAACTGTCATGGACTTCTCGTCCATCTACCTTACTATTATACTGAGTATTAACCAAATGTCAAGCCTGTCCAGGATTCTACTGTAGCAATAATGTCACCTTGACTTATCCTGAAATGGGATAATGGCTTCACAATGGCCTGGTGTCTGTATTTTCAAATGCTCTTTTCTTTGTCAGAATAACAGGTCATTAAGGTCCTTATTCTCTTTTGGTTAACCAGCTTTCCAAGAGAGGGGACACTCATAAATGTGAAATGGCCAAAAAGTATTGACATTTTACCATTTATTAATAAGATTTACAAAGAAGCAATCACACAGCATAGAGAAGGACAACTACAGTTAGAATATACAGAAACTCCTGTATTAAATACTGTTGAATAGGTTTGTTCATACCATTGAAAAGCTTTATTACAGTAAAGATAAGAAGATAAGAGCACTGTCTAAAACTTACAATGTCCATTCATACAAACAGTGTCCTGTCTTTTCTTTGAGAAGATGATATAGCTGCACTTACGTATACCCATGTGACTCACTGAGTTCGGGGGGTTTGCACAGATTTGGGTTCTTAGTGTGAAAGACCAAAACAAACCATAGAACTCATTCTGCATTGGTCTCAAATTAATTTATCATCCCCAACCCCCCATGTTTTCCTTGGAGGATGGAGAAAGCCAGGACACAACACTGTGCACCCACCCTGACTGGTTCACTTAAAAAGAGTTTACCAGTAGTTCAGGTGGTATGTTCTTGAGATGATACCATTTAATTACATTCATGGATTGTTTCTGCTTCTTTGTGAGTGTTAATAGTCACCTGCTACTGCTACACATTTGTGTGCTTCTGAGCCATCAATAATACGCCTGTGCCCCACTACAATAATACTCGATATGGGCAGTTTATGACCTGTTTTGTATTGCTCACCACCCATCTGGCTCAAAGCTACTGAAAAGGTGAGTCCGAATGGGTTAAATGGAATCCTAATTTTTCTCTGGCAATCCTGACTGATGGAATGCTCTCATGGCAACAACTATCACTGCTGCAATTTACAGTTGCTCAGAGGCTGTTCTGATTTGTACCAGGGTCAATTTGGTGCCCAGTAGCCCCTAGGATTGGGAGGCAGAAAGACTGTGTAAAGCCACCTGCCCTTTTCATAGAATTATAGAAGATTGGGGTTAGAAGGTACTTCAGGAGGTCATCTAATCCAACTCCCTGTTCAAAGTAAGATCAACCCTCACTAAAAACGCCTTTTTCTCCCTTGGCTTGTCAAGCATTGCTCCTGCACACTTGGGGATCTGGCCCACTCTATACAAAGTGAGGAGAACTGGATGCCATGAATCAGTAAAGAGATACAAACCCTTTGACCTCTAGTATCAGGATTAAGAACCATGTGGGAACCTGGAAATTCAACTGCCCACCCTGTGCCTTTTCTCTGGATACAGAGGTCCCAAGTCTTCAGAGTAATCAGAATGGCATTTTTCTTCAGCCCTCTCAATAAATAAAGCAAACAAGCAGTTTTACTAGCACACATTGAGTCACTTAATTCTTAAAATAAAACTATCCAAAATGAAAGGAATTTTTGAGACCTAAGTTACCGTCAGCCACTCACAACTTCATTTTTATATTCCTGTTAATTAGTTCCCTGCATTAGAATCTCTCTGGGGGTAAATACAAGTCCATTAAACTCTTCTCTTGTCCCTTTGTGCCTGTCTTTCTTTGGGTTTCGGTTCTCAGATGAATGCATAATTCCATGTTAATTAGGCATGGTCTGTGCATGGGTCATAGAATCATAGAATCATAGAATCATAGAATAATAGGGTTGGAAGGGACCTCACGAGGTCATCTAGTCCAACCCCCTGCTAAAAAGCAGGACCACTCCCCCTAAATTATCCCAGCCAGAGTTTTGTCTAACCGAGCCTTAAAAATCTCCAAAGATGAAGATTCTACCACCTCCCTAGATAGCCCATTCCAATGCTTCACCACCCTCCTCGTGAGAAAGTTTTTCCTAATATCCAACCTTGACCTCCCCAGCTGTAATTTGAAACCATTGCTCCTTGTTCTGTCCTCTGTTACCCTCGAGAACAGCCTAGCTCCCTCCTCTTTGGAGCAACCCTTCAAGTAGTTGAAGGTTGCTATCAAATCTCCCCTCAGTCTTCTCTTCTCTAGACTAAATAAGCCTAGTTCCTTCAGTCTCTCCTCATAAGTCATGTGCCCCAGCCCCCTAATCATTTTTGTTGCCCTCCGCTGGACTCTTTCTAATTTGTCCACATCCTTTCTGTAGTGGGGAGCCCAAAACTGGACACAGTACTCCAGATGCGGCCTGACCAGTGTCGAATAGAGGGGAATTATCACATCCCTCGATCTGCTGGCAATACTCCTACTGATGCAGCCTAATATGCCATTGGCCTTTTTGGCAACAAGGGCACACTGTTGGCTCATATTCATCTTCCCGTCCACCATAACTCCCAGGTCCTTTTCTACAGCGCTGCTACTTAGCTGATCGGTCCCCAGCCTGTAGCAGTGCATGGGATTTTTCCGTCCTAAGTGCAGGACTTTGCACTTGTCTTTGTTGAACCTCATGAGGTTTCTTTCGGCCCACTGTTCCAATTTGTCCAAGTCTCTCTGGATCCTGTCCCTGCCCTCCAGAGTATCTACCATTCCCCCCAACTTGGTGTCATCCGCAAACTTACTAAGCACGCAGTCTATTCCATCATCAAGATCATTAATGAAGATGTTGAATAGAACCGGCCCCAGGACCGACCCCTGGGGCACTCCACTCGTTACCGGTTGCCAACCAGACATCGAGCCATTGATTCCTACCCGCTGAGCCCGTTGATCTAACCAGTTTTCGATCCACCTTACGGTCCACTCATCCAACCCATACTTCCTTAACTTGCCAACGAGAATGTTGTGGGAAACCGTATCAAAAGCCTTGCTAAAGTCAAGGTATATCACGTCAACGGCTCTTCCCACATCCACAAATCCAGTCATCTCATCATAGAAGGAAATCAGGTTGGTGAGGCACGATTTGCCCTTGGTGAATCCATGTTGACTGTTCCTGATCACTCTATTTTCCTCCAAGTGTTTCAGGATGGATTCCTTGAGGACCTGCTCCATGATTTTCCCAGGGATTGAGGTGAGGCTGACCGGTCTGTAGTTCCCCGGATCCTCCTTTTTCCCTTTCTTAAAGATAGGTACTATATTTGCCTTTTTCCAATCCTCCGGGACCTCCCCCGTTCGCCACGAGTTCTCAAAGATAATGGCCAGCGGCTCTGCAATCACTTCCCCCAACTCCCTCAGCACCCTCGGATGCAGTTCATCCGGCCCCATGGACTTGTGCACTTCCAATTTCATTAAGTGTTCCCTAACCTGACTTTCCATCACTGAGGGCCACTCTTCTCTCCAGTCCGCGTTACCCCGTGTAGTAGCCTGGGAGCTGGCCCGCCCTGTGAAGACTGAAGTAAAAAAAGCATTGAGTACTTCAGCCTTTTCCGCATCATCCTCCACGAGGATGCCTGCCCCATTCAGTAAGGGACCTACACCACCTCTGATCCTTTTCTTGTTGCTGATATACTTATAGAATCCCTTTCTGTTATCCTTCACATCTCTTGCTAGCTGCAACTCCAATTGTCCTTTGGCCTTTCTGATTTGATCCCTGCAGTCCCGAGCAATATCTTTATACGCCTCCCTTGTCATCTGTCCAAGCTTCCACTTCTTGTAAGCTTCCCTTTTATGTTTCAGCTCCCCGCAGAGTTCCCTGCTAAGCCACGCTGGTCGCCGTCCACATTTGCTGTTCTTTCTGCACATCGGAATGTTATCTTCCTGTGCCTTTAACAGGGTTTCTTTAAAATACAGCCAGCTGTCTTGGACACCTTTCCCCTTCAGATCAGCTTCCCATGGGACCCTGCCCATCAGCTCCCTAAGGGAGCCAAAATCTGCTTTTCTGAAGTCCAGGGTGTGTGTTCTGCTTCTTTCCTTCCTTCCATTGATCAGGATCCTGAACTCTACCATCTCATGGTCGCTGCTGCCCAGGTTGCCATTTACTTCTACTTCCCCGATCAATTCTTCTCTGTTTGTGAGCAATAGGTCTAGAGGTGCAAGGTCTCTCTGGAGCCCCTGAATTCTATTGCCAGCTCAGACCCCCAGCTCTTCCTGTGGTCTTGCACACGTCTTCTCTTCCTCAATCTTCCTCCCAGTAAACCAGGGGGCCATTATTTAATTCATCTCTCTCATGTGGGTGCCAGGAAGATAACTCACTGTTTCTAAAATTCTTTGAACATACTGTGCCATATGTTCAGCTACAGATGAGGCGGGCACACTATGGCGCAGAAGGGCATGGCTTGACTGGGTGTAAAGTATCAAAGGGGCATAGGTGGCCTTTCTAGTCCCCCAATTCTAAGCCTGTTCTATGCCAGGCAGGTGTCTCAGTGTAATACGCAGCAGCGTGGAGCCTAATCTAAATGTATCCCAGGTGTCCATGAGTCCAGTGGGCCCAGTAGTAGAAGCCACAACATTGAATGTATACCTCGAATACTATGCCAGGTTTAGGGCTTTATCACCCTAGAGCTGCAGTGTAGAGACAAATTCCATGCCCAAGGAACTGGGCTGTCAAGCACTAATGAGATGAAATTCTCTATTAACTATAAATAATGAGCACAGTACATGAGCACACACACAAGCACACTAGCATCAAGGTCAGCAATAAAATCTACCCAGAGCCACATGCAGCCATTTGAGCAGATTTTTCTGTGTAGTATTTGGATACACCATTGCTGTGATTCATCTTGCCAAAAGGAAATTATGGATAGTCCTCCATTCTGAAGTGAGGCAAGTCAGTGACATTATTCAGGGATAGAGCCTTACATGTGAGCAGTCCAGAAGGAGCATATCTGCAACTATTGATTTAAATGAATGTGTGATCTGCATTTCTTTGATTTAATAAAATGATTAAATGTCTTTGTACTATGTTCTCTTTCACTGAAATGAAACACATATTTTCACCCCAGTCCCTTGTCCTTCAATAGTATATTTTTACTCTGCTGGATTTTTAACAAATGAAAATGGAGATGAACTTCCCTTTGATTTCAGAGCACAAGCAATAAGAGAAAGATAGAATTAAAAACCAGAGTTAAAAGACCTAGGTGACTTTAAATAAAAACAGGGATTTAATCAGTTGAATCAAATTACCTTTTGGTTTTGAAACAGCAGCCAGAACAAATGAATCAAAGGATTTGGCTTCTGTTTCTCATGAACACTCATTTGTATTTATCCAACATAATTAGTACTTTGGACTTCCTTATATTGCACTTTCATCTATAGACAAAAGGCTTTGCAAACACCCTCCCCACTGAATTAGGTAAATATTAGCTTGATTTTACTGATGATTAATATAAGAAATCCAGGAATCATGGATTTAGCCCACTAATAGTCTCAGATTCATGGGGTGATAGATGCTGATAAAAGGGCAGATCACTGGGTATGTATTAATAAGTTATACTAATTAAAATAATAAAAATTAATTAATTTTTAGTATTTGGGTACATTTTGGTTCAGCACAAGCACAGGTAACTGTGCCCTCATGTTAACTAGCTCTTTGGTTCAGCCAGTTTTTGTGCATCATGAGCAACATCTAAAGAAACCTGTTGTTAAAACCAGCAGTCAGCATTATACCTGTCTCTTCGATTAGGTATCCATTGATCTCTACATCAGAGGGAGAAAGTGGGCAGAGATGGAGGTCCAAGTCACCCACACTGGTTGTCCAAGAGCAGGCCTTGTGAAAGTGAGCAAAATGAGTGATTAAAGGGAAGGAAGGTAGGCGGGAAGGGAGTAGGAGTTGCTAGAGGGGAGGCTTGTAAGCTGGGCTGCATGGAGCAGAAAGGAGGAGAAGCTGTAGGAGTCATGAGAAATTAGAGCATGAAAGACTGGCAAAGATTGAAAGGAAGGTAGCTTTAACAGCCATTACAGCAAGGGTCAGAGAAGAATCAAAGGATATTCTGAGTTCACTTCCTCAGAGAGATTTCACACAAAGCTCATTTGACTGGCAGAATGGAAAATGGCAGCCGTCCTAGGAGTTGAAAAACAGTGGTTGGCCTCCAGACACATGATTACATAGCAATGAAGGACACAGTTAATTAGGGACACTGGAGCAGGCTCATCTATTTTTTTTTGTTGTTACAGTGTTTTCCACCTTTTCTCATTGTAAATGTTCCAGTTGCTTTAACAGACATCTAGAACTTGCTGTAAAAGTTCAGTAGTTCTCTCCCCTTCCCAAGCCCTGATTGCAGATGCAAGATATTTCAGGACATTTGTTACTCACCACTTCCAGTACAGTTATTTTTAAGATAGGTGATGCTGCTGAAAGGAGGATGGAGAGGAGAGTACTTCTGAGTGGGAGAATGGAGCTATTGTCTTTAATAAATCAACAGTTACCAATTCCGACTACCCAACAACATCTAAGCAATTACAATAGTCCCACATATTATGAATAGGAGATAAGTCCAGCATCTCAGATACTGTGATGTGACAAATGTTGACTTCTCAATGGCAACCACTTCACTTTACATTGTTCTTCACCCATCAGTATCCACTGTTGCTGGCACTGAATGAGCTGCATCAGCAGAGATTTAGATTTACGGGTCCCAGTTTCCTAGCAAAGATGTGAATGATATTAGCCTTCAATCCAATGCTCAAGAAGCTTTACCAACCATAAATAACTAAGCCTCCCAATGACCCTGTGTGTTAACACAACTATATCTCTCTCCAATTGCTCCAACACTCGACCATTATCCAAACAAGATCATGTTTCTTGACTACATAAGGGACCAGCTTCCAAGCCTGGCTAATGCAGGGTGTAGCAGGACTCAGGGGGTGCGTCTACACTAGTAAATTAAGTCGACTTAATTTACTTTGCATCCACACTGGCATTTCCTTAAGTCGACTTAAGCTGCTGCTTAAGTCGACTTAAGGAATTTTAAAGTTGACTTTATTAAACCTAGTAGAGGGGAGCTGCCCGCTTTCTTCTGGCTGGGACCACGGGTCCCAGCAAGAAGGAAGCGGCGGCTCCCTTTTTGCTGGGGCCCGTGGGGATCCTGGAGATAAGGGAGCCCTGCGGTCCCTTCTGGCCAGGGCCGCGGGGACTGCTCGGTCATGGCGAGAAGGGAGTCGGGGGGGGGGGGACACTCCCTTCTGCCCGTGACCTGAGCGGTCCCGGCTCGAAGGGAGCCGAGCAGTCTGGGCCAGAAGGGAGCTCCGTGCTCCCTTCTCCTAGACTGCTTGGACTTCCTGCCTCCAGGAGAGCCAGCCTCGTGCGGGGCTGGCTCTCCCGAGGATATGCCCTCCTAGCCTGTGGAGCTGAGGCTCCAAAGGAGCCTCGCCTCCCCCTGGACCTAACTAGTCGACTTAGAGCGTCTAGTATAGACTCTCTAAGTTGACTTAGTAAGGCCAAGTTTAAGTCTACTTAAGAGTCCTGTGTGGACTCTCTAAGTTGACTTAATAAGGTCGACTTAAAGTCGACTTATTAAAGTTGACTTAGTAAAGTCGACCTAAATCCCTAAGTGTAGACATAGCCAGGGAGTTCAGCCAGACCAGATGTAGCTTGGTGTATATGCATTAGAGTGCTTCAGTCCTATTGTGTCTTCTGAAATCAAATGGCCTTGGAGACGTTGGCTCATAATCTTTGTTGTGAAACTTGTAAATGTGTGTGAATTTCACTGCCTCAAGACAACGAACCTACCTTTGGGAATTTCTATAGTGTTTCTCTGTGAGCGTGCTCATGCTAAGTAGTATGGACACTGCTGACTCATTTTGGGATTGTATAGACTATATGGTCTTTATTCTGTGCTATAAAATGACTCCAATTCCAATTCCATGAATTTTGCCTTACCAGTGGGTCAAGTTACTGAATTCTATGCATACCAGTTTTTCCTCCCTTAAAATGAGTGTAAAATACAAAATCCTCAGTTACTGTAAGTTCGCTGGGGAGTGGGGACACTTAGGAGTCTGCTTAAGGTCAGCACATGCCATCAGAGGCTGGTGAAATGCGAAAGTTGGTTGGTGAAATTAAAGGTAATACATCTATAACGGTGCATTATGAGCAAAAGCCAAAGATCTCCATGTATCTGTACCTGTGATTAACTGTAGATTTCAGGTATTCCCTCCCAGGACTCTGGGCAACCTAGTTTGTACTGAATCATTAAACACACTTTAAAGATGGGGAAACTGAGGCCCGCAAATAACTCAGTAATAGAGCCAGAACTGAGGACTCCTGGCTGTCAGCTCCTTGTTGTAATTATTGATTACATTTGCTGCCATGCAGTGCTGTGTGATGTTGCGCCCTGCACCCACTAGCCTTCCATGCTCCCTATTGTTAACAGCTGGCTTTATTTCTTCACCTGGAATGAACTGAGCTCTAAAATGATGGAGATGAAGATTGTCTAAATTCATTCCTGTTAAAAAGACAGCGCATTTACCGACTTAGGTGGGCCCCCTCATTAATTACCAGCGGCAGCAAACTTGGCTGCATTTCATAATTGAAAACTCAGATTATGTTCTCCTCCTGGCACTACATCAAAGTCAACACAGGCTTTCATTACTCACTAAGAGGCCAATTGAAGTTTTTACCTGGCTTTAATGGAAGCACAATAAGATCTGTTTTGGGGGCAGAGTCAAAGACCCCACAGGATTTGGCATCTAATACTGAACTTTTTCCACCATCTGCTAACCTTAATTGATTTGCACACATGACAACAGATTGCCTGGGATGTGTTGAGATACTGTATTGTCAGTCACTGCCGGGTTTCTGGCCATTGCACTAGAAATGTCTCTCTGAGTTTGCATCATTAAAGACCCAAGCTACAAAGAAATAAACCAGCCAAATTCAAACTGTGATATCTTCTTTGAGTCTAGTGCCCAGCAATTTTATTAATTATAGCTCTTTCGGCTAGGAAAAGAAGACTTCACAAAAGAAATAAAGGGACTAATTCTACAGCATTTTTGTTTTAGTTCAATGCCATGCAATTCTCTGATTCCATAGTAGCATCTTATCAGAAAATGTTTAGCTATTGTGGGCAATGTTTACATAGAGAAGGATTTCAAGGCACATTAAAGGGTCCTTAATTGCATTTCTCAAGGGAAATAGAACCCATACTATAAATGTAGATAATTATATATAATGTATGTATGGAGCCAGGTGTGAACAAGCAGTGATCCTGTTGGATGGTATAGCTTTCTGGTATCCTTGATCATCCAGACTTGGAGAACTTCATTTCCCACAATAGCAGGCATTCTGCTCCCTTTCTTTTTCCCCTTCCCATTGTGGACTTGTCCTCAATTTTATCCAGATGGCTTAAGAAACTATATAGGGCCAGATCCTCAGCTGCTGTAAACCTATTGACACATCTGGTGGTATGTGTGACACACCACACTCCATGTACACTTTTATGGGATGATTGGGTATCATTCATGTTCACCCTTATAGTGTAACTGTGCATTGTTTAATGCAAAGTATGTCAAGTGTCTCACATGGCTGGAAGCAGATCTAGCCAAACGTTAAAAGCAGAGAGGTATTTATTGCCTGTGATATTCCCCTCCTGCAATCTGGACTGGTGTGCAGGTATATCACCCCAGTTGTCCACTCCTGTGCCCTGACTTAATCCTTCTTTGTTGTGTGAACCCCCACTGCTGGATCCACTCACACACAGTCTTCTGTGTGTAATTGGTCCCTCACCCAGTGGAGGAGCGCTACAGCCAGTCACTCAGGGGATAGACCCCCAGCAAACACCCCTGTCCCAGATTCATCCCTTGGAACTACCATCTTGCAGGGTTCAACACTGCACCCTGCAAGCTCGTATACACTTGTCCATCAGTTTATCAAAGAAATTGATAAGCATCAGCTCTGTTATTCCAAGTGAGGTCTCTGCACACACACAATCCACATAAAACAAACAAGTTTATTGACTGCAGTAGGATTTTAAGTGAGTCCAAGTCAGAGTAATATAAATCAAAAGATTATTAAATCAAAGAGTTAGTCACAATCAAATAAAGAGTAATTCTTATTCTAAGCTAAGATTACTATTTAAATCTGTATTCAGTTTACCACACAGGTTGGCTCCGCCATGTCTTGAAGTCAGTCTCTCCCGCCTTGTGGGTAGGTGCCAGTCCTTGAGGTTGCTTGGGAGCAAGATTCCAGGGAAGAACCTCTACACAAGGTGCCTCTTTCTTTTAACAAGTTTCCTCGATGACCCCGGGATCACGTGACCATCCATGTCTGGCAATAGGTATGTTTCCTTTCATTTGATCCAAAGTGCTCACAAGTGCTTAGGCCAGTCCATTTTTCCTAAATGCATGCCTCTGCTGGGTGTGGAAACACAGCTTTGTGTTTGTCTGCATCTGTTCAAGCCATATGTGAGATACATTTGGGGACATGACATAGCAGAGTTTCATATCTGTACGTATGTGTGATAACTTTCCTATCTTCAAAGCGTCTGACGAAGTGGGATTTTCTCCCACGAAAGCTCATGCGATTAATAAATCTGTTAGTCTTTAAAAGTGCCACAAGACTCTGTTGTCTTTCTACAATAGACTAACACAGCTACCCCTTTGGAATTTAACAATAATGTTCAGTATGACATGAGCATTCCAAAAACACCTTTTACAACACACTTTGCGTCAGGCAATGCACAATTGCATTGTAGGGGTGAACATGAATGATACACAGGCCCCACCACAAGGGTGTACGTGGGGTGCAGCATGTCACAACAGCTTACTAAGGCATGCATAAAACAACCCAGCTCTTCTAGGAATAACCAGTGGATTAGCCTAAGCATCTGATAATGTGATGCTCATTGACTTAGGCAGTGGCGAAGACCATGCAGGGATACTGTTGGTCACCTGACCCTGGAGAGGGAAGTGAATGCTGAAAAGGGGGGGACATTTTGCTCTCTCTCTCTCTCTCTCTCTCTCTCTCTCTCTCTCTCTCTCTCTCTCACAACCCAGCTACAAATAACATCAACCAACTGAAGCATTGAACATAGGGGAGAGCCTGGTACTATTTGAAACCTGGGTAGTGGGTGGGTGCAAACCTGCCCATTGTTAAAAACTCCATAGGGGAGAGCCTGGTTGGAGGTTGACCAACCAGCCTGTGGTGAGAACCAGCTGAAAGTGCAAAGCTTAGTTTAGAATGCAATTTGCCTTTGTTTACTTTTGATTAAATCTGACCTGCTTTCCGCTGGCTTATAATCACTTAAAATCTTTCTGTACTTATTTGTTTGATCTAAAGCAGTGCATGTGGTTTGGGTGAGTGTAGAGATTTCATTTAAAGTGACAGCTGGTGCATATCAATTGTTTTGACAAATTATGAACACATGAGTTTGCAGAGTCCAGTTGGCAGTAGTGAACTCTGAAAGATGGTAGTTCCTAAGGCTGCATCTGGGCCTGGGGGGGTGTTTACTGCATAATCCCTTGAGTGGCTGGTCAGAAGCACTCTTGCACTAAATTAAGAGCCACTTGCTTATGGGAGGCTGTGTGTGGGCTGAACCAGGAGTAGGGTTCACACAATGGAGTGGCTGTAAGCAGGGCTCCAGGAGTAAGTGATTGGGGTGATTTAGCTATATATATTGCAGAGAGGAATGTTACAGTATGCCACTTAGGGCAGGTCAACACTGGCCACAGAATTTGGTGGCAGGTGAAGAGAGATACGCAAGCTGTGCAAAATAACTTGTGAATTTCCTTCGACTTCCTAATGCCTACTTACTGTGGCATCTCCACTGCACTGAGTCAAAGGGAAATGCCCTCCCTTCAATTCAGCATTACTTTTCTTGGGGGAGTGGACTTACTGAATCAACTTCCAGATCAATTGAGCGAGTCTTCACTGACCACTCAATCTAACCGGAAAGATTGAACTGATGGTAGAGAATTTGCTGTTGTCAGTGTAGACCTGGCCTCAGATTAGATGAGGCTAGGGACCAGCATGTTGCCATGCATGGTTTTCATCTTCTCTGAGAGCAGAGATGAAAGCAACTTCTTCATTTAAAATCTTTTAAAAATGATGGAAGAATCTAAAAAGTTTGGAGATACAGTTTTGACACCTTTTTCTGAGCCTTTTAGGGCTGAAGCTCTGATAGGGACAGGGTGTCTTACATGGTTTTAGTAGGTTTCAGGCAAATTTGAAACACCACCAGGATATAGCTTTTTGCAGTGATTTAATACTTTCACTCCCAACCACAGCCAAAACCAGAAAGGGCAGAAGGAAATAGCAAACCAAATATACAAAAATGTTGACCAATTCTTAAATAAGATTCAATTTTGAGTTTTGGATAAAGCATAATGGGAACGTATAAGAGAGATTTGGATGTATAATATGAATGATATTTAGTGCTTATATGGTTCTGTCCATCCATTGATCTAAAAGCATTTTCTGAAAGCTAAACACTGCCATTTCCATTTTACAGATGAAGAAACTGGGGTAGCAGGAATCATGCCAAAGGGTTAAATGACTAATTAGTGGCAGAGCTGGATTTTGAACCCTGGCCTACAGGCCATATATCTGCAGCTCTGTGTACTGGGCCAGATCCCTCCTTGAAGTTTAAAGGTGAATTGGCCCATTGACTTCACTGGGAGTTTTACTTATCCAGACCTTATTTAAAACATCTACATCTCTTGGGTCAGTCTGTCTTTTTTAGTGTTCTTTGCATGCCTCCATTACACAGAAAGTCAGCTTATTAAATACATTCTATATTTAAATATATTTGCCTTCAATTTTTAACTTGATGCTTTTTTATTTTGGAAAACATAAAGCAAAAAACCAAAACCTAGCAGAGAAATTTTAAAAAATTCCATTGCTTTAGTCTGTAGATCAGTGGGGTATTACAGAAAACATGAATGCCAGCCAAACCAACTGATCATAGCTAAGTGCAAATAAATTTCTATTTTCAATGGCTCTAAAGATCAGAGCAGTCTGGACCGTGCTCTGCTCACTTATTCTTTAAGGATTACAGCTGAAAGTATTAAAAGACTCAGGGATCTGGAAACAACTACTATTCACTTGTCTATTTAATACCAAAATAAGTTTGTATTAGGCATGCATTCAAAAACCACTTCTATTAAAATTGAATGGGTCACAGCAGGGCATTGAGAAATAGATTTCTTCAGTAGCATTCAGAGGTAGGCTGCAAATGTGCATTGACTATTTCCGTTGCTTTATAAACAAATGGGATTTTTTACCTCATGCAATCTGAAATACACACTTAAAAATATGCATAAGCATCACAAGCTGTGTTTTTTCCACTAAATAATAATACATGCTTTAGACAAGTTCCAAAAGATAACCGTGTTAGCCTAGTTCAGCAAAACAAACAAGGATTCTAGTGGCACTTTTAAAAACTAACAAATTTATTTATCGTGTGAGCTTTTGTGGGACTTGAAAGCTCATGCGATAAATAAATTTGTTAGTCTTTAAAAATGCCACTAGACTCCTTGCTTGTTATGCTTTAGACAGTAAGACATGTTGCACACTCAGCTAGAGAAGATGACAGTGTCAAGCGAGCTACAAAAAACTAAACATAACTGTTTAATCAATAATGAGAAAACTAGTAATTATAATGATAATAATATAATACATTGGATTTCTATAGCGCAGAGAAGTGTATGAGTTTTCCAAGATCAGGCTTTAAGTCCATTCCCCGACCCCTGTTGTGTTGTATGATCCCCCAGAAGCAGTTCCACTGAATTCAATAAGACTGTTTGTGGAATGATGTTAGGTAACGCAAGTCACACCCACAGTGAGCCTTCTTCTCATGATGCTCAGAGCTGTGGCTAGCTCAGGTAAGAACGTGACTTGGCTAGAGTAGGTAGTATTTGGATGTGATGACTGGTCTATACTTGCTGCCATTTTCGGCAGCAGTCGAAGGGAGATACACAAGTTACATAAAATAACTTGTGTATCTCCCTTCGACTCTCTAACCCCCACTTACATCCATGGTTCCACTATGCTGAGTCAAAAGGAAATGCCATCCCTTCGATTCAGTGCTATTTTTCTTACAAGGGTGGAGTTACTGAGTTGAACTTCAGATCAATTGAGCAGGTCTTGACAGACCACTCAATTTATAACCAGAGAGCTTGAACTGATGCCAGCGAATCTGCTGCCATCAATATAGACATGGCCTAAGAGCCAGTTTTTGGCTGAGGATTGAGATTATGGGACAAGATTAGATCAGGGCCAAGATTTTTTGTGAGAGATTTTCTCCGTCTTAGGTCAGTTTTATGAATTTTCAGCAACACCTGAAACTGATCTGGAAAATGGGCCTTGATGCAGACCCCAAATTAAGGACACTGCAGCAAGTTAAAAGCCAGATGTTCTGATCAAAGTCCCCCGTTCATTCACCCTGCAAATGCTGACATATGAAGAGATTCAAATTTGAGGTTCTGATTTTCCATCAGCACGGCTAATAATGGTCATAGCTTGAAATGAACTATCCAAAGCCCCTGGGTCTGTGAGAGAGGTCTGGAATCTCATGGGGAGAGACTTTCTCATAGTAGTCCAAATGGAGATCCTCATGGAAAACACCTATGGAATTTAACAGCTATGCAGTCAAAAATGATTGATACAAATTACTCCAGTTTATAAGATAGGAACTCTCTGGAGCAGGGGTCCTCAAACTTTTTAAACAGGGGGCCAGTTCACGGTCCCTCAGACTGTTGGGGGGCCATACTATAGTTTGAAAAAAACAAACAAATTCCTATGCACACTGCACTGCACTGCACAGGCATTAATTGAAGATAAAGTGATTGTAAATAGAAATAATTAATTGTGTTTAATTAATTTAATTGGAATGAATTTTGAATTGAAATTTAATTTTTAGAAAGGTTTTTATTTAAAATTAATTTTTAAAAAGCTTTTTTAAAAAGAAGGGAGAGAAAGAAAAAAGAGAAGGAAGGAGGAGAAAAAGAAAAAAGTAAGAGAAAGAAAGGAAGGAAGCAAAGAAAGAAAGAGCAGGAAGGAAGGAAGCAAGACAGAGAAGAGAAAAAGAAAAAAAGGAAAGGAAGGCAAAGAAGAGAAAGGAAGGAGGAGAAAGGAAGGCAAGAAGAGAAAGGAGGGCAAGGGAGAGAAAAGAAGGAGGAGAAAGGAAGGCAAGAAGAGAAAGGAAGGCAAAGAAGAGAAAGGAGGGCAAAGAAGAGAAAGGAAGGCA
>ML685763.1:12964465-13041184 GCA_007922175.1 Pelusios castaneus | reverse complement strand
GGAAGGCAAGGGAGAGAAGGGAAGGCAAAGAAGAGAAAGGAGGGCAAGGAAGAGAAAGGAAGGCAAAGAAGAGAAAGGAGGGCAAAGAAGAGAAAGGAAGGCAAAGAAGAGAAAGGAGGGCAAGGGAGAGAAAGGAAGGCAAAGAAGAAAAAAAAAAAAAAAAGAAAGAAGCTGAGGCCGCTGGCGGCGGGGACCCGAACACGGCCTTGGCAGGGCAGAGCAGACCCCGGCACCTGAGACCGATCGTGGCTCCGTGCCGGGAGACCAAGGCTGTCGGCAGACCGGAGCCGACCCGAGGATGGGAAATCGAGGCGGCTGGCGGGTGCGAGCCCGGGAGCCTGCCCCAGCCGCATGGGGCAGGCAGGCAGCGAGGCGCACATGCCCTGGCTCTGAGCCTGCCTGCTCCGCCCTGGGGGCAGGGAGGGCCAGCCCAGAGGCCGGGTCCAGCTCGGATCTGCGCGGCAAACCGCAGCCCCGGGGGTCTGGAGGGGGCGGTGGGGGCTGCCGGCCTGCACGGGGGTCTGTCCGTGCTGCGCGGGGGGGTGCAACGGCCACTGCACGGCCACGCACCCACGCAGCTGAGGGAACACTGCCCTCCACCCCTCCCAGCCACCACCAGTCTCCTTCTCCACATGTTCCCTCCACCCCTCCCCAGCCCCCACCAGTCTCCTTGCCCCCATGTTCCCTCCACCCCTCCCCAGCCACCACCAGTCTCCTTGCCCCCATGTTCCCTCCACCCCTCCCCAGCCCCCACCAGTCTCCTTGCCCCCATGTGCCCCCCACCCCCCCTCCAGGCCTCCCTCCAGCTCCTTCCCAGCCCCCTTACCTGCTGGAGGCTTGCAGCTGCAGGTACGGCTGGCAGAGCCTCTTCTGGGCCAGGCCGCTCCCACCCTGAGCACGCTCTATCTGAGCATGCTCAGGGCGGGAGATTTGAATCTCCCCAGCCCGGCCGCAGCAGGAATACTGGCAGGGACCCGAACGCGGCCCCGGCAGGGAAGAGCAGATCCCAGCAACGGAGACCGATCCTGGCCCCATGACGGGAGGCCGAGGCTGTCGGCAGAGCTGGGCAGGGTCGGCTCCGGGGCGGGAAGTTGAGGCTGCCGGCGGGTGGGAGACGGGGAGCCTGCCCCGGCTGCAGCCACCCCGCTGCCCCGGCCGCATGGGGCAGGCCGCAGCAGGGGCGGGGGCCGGGTTAATGTCCTTGGCGGGCCGTATCCGGCCCGCGGGCTGTAGTTTGAGGACCCCTGCTCTGGAGTATAAACTGTATCTTTGTTTATGTATAAATAGTGGGAGCCCCCATGTGTGTGTGTGTATTTGTAATGGGGTCCAGATCTTAATATAGTAACATTGACAAGAACATAGAATTGAATAGAGTGATGTCTTTTCAATACAGTTTTTTAATTCAGGTAATTGACTTCTAAATCAGGGATATACATTTTGTATTATATACTCCAGGTTGAATAAAAAAAATCTATAGAAAGCATGTCATTCTCTGTTGAATTTCAAAGGAGCTTTCCACAAGGGAACGTTAATAGAAACAAAAACCAATAAGAAAAATAGGTATCCAGACACTAGAAAATTTAATAGAAGTGGTTTAATTTTAGTTGGAAGGTTTGGTTGAGTTCTCATTCCCTTATTCCATACTGGTTTGCCTAGCCAGAGTGAAATCTTCAGTTTCTCATCTATTTTACATATTTCTCTTATTTGCTCTATTGGAAAGACGTGGAATTCTTATATGAATAATAGATAAGTAGGACCATATGTAGTGTAATAGATTACAGTCCTATTACGTTACTCTTGGCATTGTGCATATTTTCTAAGTATAAACTTTCTCCTTCCCTGTGAGAACATACATTCAGTCTTGAATTTGCCATTCCGCTGATTCCTAATGTACTAACCAGCTAGTTAAGGGCCTTCTCTAAGATTTGTCTGTATGTCTCTAAAGAGTGACTTATTCTCGTCCTAGTGTCTTTTTGAGAAAGAAATATTGTGACATCTGGTCCTTTAATATGTTGGAAAAGATAGACACAAATTAAATTTTATACAAAGCAAATCAACATAAAACCAAACCCCTCCATACTTTTAACAACTTCCATTTTAGAAAATATCAGGAAACCATGGAGCTGATTTTTCAAAGGCATAAAAGGGAGTTGGATACCTAAATGTCTTGTGCTTTTGAAACTCTGCCCCTGCTGTTCAGATGAAGATTACTTGTCAAATCTGAAGCATTGCTGGGAGTGGAACAAGTCTATGAGTGTGAAAAGTGGAAGTAACTGAAGTGGGACTTCATAGCAGCGCACGATTGCAAATGTTTATTTGGAAAATAAGTTCCATTTTCCATCAGAAAACTTGTTCAATTCAGATTTTCCAACCAGCTCTATTTGTCTCATAGAACAAAGATAGTCTTGCTTCAGAAACAAAACATCCAACAACATGAACTACAAGGGACTCTCCACTACCTCTTAGTGGAATAAGCCCCTCATGACATTCAGAAGAGCAACTCTGCTTCCATTCAGTAGAAGGCAGTGGTGCACATACACAGTAGCTCTCCTGGACTGTATCAAATTGTTACACAATTTATTATGTATGGCAAAATAATCATTTCACACACCAGTAAAATGTAGCCACAAGTTGATTGAAAGTAGCGATGGCTGGACCTCAAAAAGGCTTAGAGTCAGTTGGGGATCCATAGGAAAGAAAACATTTGCTAACAGTTACCAGCCTACGGTGTACGAGATGCCATATTTTCCCTGTATGCCCAAAGCAGGAAGTAACTGTGGTCCTTTGCAATACATCAATGTGGTAAGTGATGGCAAATGTTCACTTTTTAAATAAGTACTATATCTGTCATCATTTACTCTAGACCTCTTTTTACAGTTTAGGATGTTTTGGTGCTCTGACTCAGTCACTCATGGAATCATAGAATATGAGGGATGGAAAGGACCTCAGGAGGTCATCTTGTCCAACACCCTGCTCAAAGCAGGACCAACCCAAATTAAATCATCCCAGCCAAGACTTTGTCAACCTGGGCTTTAAAAACCTCTATGGGCCAGGAAATCCTCAGTACCACATGCATAAACACACATGTAAAAAAGTACACATACATGGAAACATGCATGTTTGCACATACATGATAGCATGCATGCGCAATAAGGACAAGCATAGATAGAAAGATACTCCCATGTTATGGGTGCTGATGAATGTTCCAAATTGCACACCTCTCTTCCACTTTCCAAAGCGTTCTAATATTTATTTTCTTCTAGTTCAACATCAGGTGCCTGTCATGAGTAGACTAAGAAAAAATCAGTTTGATGGCTGTTCTGTCTTCCAGGATCTGATTTCTTTACCCTGCATGTTAAATCCCATGCTTTAGAGATTTGCTGCATCCACAGCTGACACCCTCACTACAGCCAAAAGAGCTGGGATTTAAAAACCATAGCACAGCAAATGTAGCACGCTTTAGCTTCTGGGGCTATGTCTACACTTGTGTATTTAAGTCGACTTTAACTAAGTTAGTTAAGTCAACTTAGTGTGTCCACACTGAACATTAAAGTCGACTTAAAGGGGAACTTACAAAGTCGACCTAGAGCATCCACACTGGACGCTCTAGGTCGACTTTGTGGGGCTAGGGGGACCTAGGGCAGGTCCATGGGGGCAGCGGGGGGCACCCTTTGCCCAATGCCAGGGGGCTCAGCCTTTTCCCCACTGTACCTAGGTACAATGGGGCAAAGGGGGATAGGGACCCTGGCAGGGCATAGGGGCAGGGTGAGCAGGGCTCTGCCCTGCCCTGTGGGGGGGCACGCCAGGCTCCCCCTGTGCCCCCCCAGCAGGGAGGGCATTGGTGTAGCCCAGGGGTAACCCTAAGTCGACTTAGGGCTACCCCACGTCTACACTGGCTTAAGTCGACTCTAGGGAGTCGACTTAAGCCTTAGGTCTAGTGGAAAGGAGGTTTTATAAAGTCGACTTAATTTTAATTAAGTCGACTTTATTTTCCTTAAGTCGACTTAAGCAAGCTGCTGTGTAGATGCAGGGTAAATTAAGTCGATTTAAGCAAGCTTAAGTCGACTTAATTTACCAGTGTAGACACAGCCTGGGAGAGTCACTGTATCATCTCTGCAAAGGTCTATATGGAGAATACTGCTAGCTCTTTAAGTCAGTTGCACCATCCATTTGTTCCATTGCAGGGGGGTTAAATAGAAAGCTATATGGAGACAAACAATCCAAGGCAGATTATTGGACCCTAGATGGCCATTTTTTGACAGAAATTTCGAAACACTTTTTTAGAAGCAGAATGAAAAGGATTGGAGAGATTATAATCATACATATTTCATTTTTTGCCAGTGTTCTTGAATGCATGATACCTCTGCGTGATATGTAGTGAAGGATTCTGTCTGTCTTGATGTGGTGACTAGATTACCAAAAGATGACAGGTGTCTGTCTGTCACATGACAAATTGAAACAGCTCCTCCTTCCTTGCAAATTCATTAGTCCAGATCCTACCTACCCCTTACATAGGTGCTTGCCTGTGGCGGGGAAGACAGCAAGCTGCCTTCCCCCACTTGAAGGGCTCACATGAAGGCCAGGCAGGACTAAAGTTCTTGATAAATGTATTGACATCTTTGGAGCTATGTCTATTCATACTAGCTAAGGAGTGGCCTTTGACCATTATTTTCAGGCTGCCTCTTTGCCCTGATACTTAATGAGTTGTTTTAAAATAAAATCTCAAGAAATGTTTAGGTCTTGAAGCAGGTCATTTAAAAAATACATTTCCTGCTCAAAGTCTGTCATGTTAGCTCTGCCGAAGAAAACTGGGACATGTACATTTCATTTCCCAAGTGCATGGCACTGTCCTTTTTTTTCAGTGTTAACAGTATGCAACTACTCTCCTCACAGGATCATATTTTAAAAGTGCATTCGGATGATGTTATGGAAATGGACTAATCGGCATCAGTTCAGAATTCAGGCTTTGCCTTCACTCTGTTGCCTCTAGGAAGGTCTCTCAGAACACTGTGACATTACAGTATGGCAAGTGCCTTGTCTTTGTGAGGGATTGATCCAACAAGGTGTTTAACACTCATGTGAAGAGCTGGACATCCTCAGATCCCACTGCCCTGACTTCAGTGGAAGTTGAGGGCAATCATCACCTCATGAGATCGAACTCTACAGATAGGGCCTGAAGGTAGGACTAAACCAAACCACTGGATCATGCACACCCAACTGGGGGTACATGAGAGTTGGAGTTGGTAATGCAAACATAATTGTGACTTGAGTACATCTCTGTTGACACAAGATAGTGAGTTAAGCTCCTGGGCGTTGGAAATGTAACAGAAACAATACTGGCAATGGCTTGGGGTTAAGTAGGAGTACTTTGTTATCTTGCCTGAGCAAGCCCTATCACTTGGTGGAATGGAGGCTGTGATCTGCTTCTGTTTTCCACACAGAATGGGGGCTTCAGACAGTATATGTGATCTTTGAGAGACAGGACCTAACGAAAGCTCTGCCCTGGAAAGAGATGAAGGTGTGGGGTCGAAGACTGAAGCTTTCCTTGCCGCTGTCCCAAGACTTGATGGATTTCTCTCAAGTATTGGAGGGGTTTGTTGGACTGGAGCAAACTTTGAAATCAATTTGACAAACCTAAGCAAACTCATTTCCCCATAATTGTTTACCCAAGCAATAATTGTTTACCCAAAAACAAACCCAAAAGCATAATTGTTTACCCAAGCAATTTATGTTTACATAGAGCCTTCAAAACTATCTGAGCTAATTTTTCTGGTACACCTTGAGAAGAGTCTTCTTGGAAGTTGTAGGCCACAGTTGATGTTACATCATAACTCCTCGTTTCTCAGTTGTAGGTATGTTCTGAATCTTGTATTTAGCATGCTGAACTCCCACTGAAATGTACATATTCGTCTGCTACTCATGGGTGGAAGCTAATTGACTCTTGCACTTCAGCACTTGTCCACTTCTGTTTCTCTGATGCTTGCAACGGACATCCCTGATTATATCTGAGCATCCCCCAACGTGCAGAGAATTCATTTGGTACCTGTTTTTTGTTATGGAGACAGACCTGCGTAGATATATGTCTAACAAAATTATAAGTTAGAGGAGACACACACCAAAACTGTGCTTAACTTAACATCACCCCATTGAGAAGCCACAAAGACACTCTGGTCTCTGCGATTTATCAATTCTGTTACCCATTTGGTGTGCTCACAAGAGGCAGATTTCATGATATTATGGGGGAAACTGTAAATTTTACTGCCATGATTGCAATATATATGAATGGCAGAGGTGCTAGTGAGTTATTTAAGTGATTTCAAATAACCAGTGATTGACTCTATAGAGCAGGGGTCCTCAAACTTTTTAAACAGGGGGCCAGTTCACGGTCCCTCAGACTGTTGGGGGGCCGTACTACAGTTTGAAAAAAACAAACAAATTCCTATGCACACTGCACTGCACTGCACAGGCATTAATTGAAGATAAAGTGATTGTAAATAGAAATAATTAATTGTGTTTAATTAATTTAATTGGAATGAATTTTGAATTGAAATTTAATTTTTAGAAAGGTTTTTATTTAAAATTAATTTTTAAAAAGCTTTTTAAAAAAGAAGGGAGAGAAAGAAAAAAGAGAAGGAAGGAGGAGAAAAAGAAAAAAGTAAGAGAAAGAAAGGAAGGAAGCAAAGAAAGAAAGAGCAGGAAGGAAGGAAGGAAGACAGAGAAGAGAAAAAGAAAAAAAGGAAAGGAAGGCAAAGAAGAGAAAGGAAGGAGGAGAAAGGAAGGCAAGAAGAGAAAGGAAGGCAAAGAAGAGAAAGGAGGGCAAGGGAGAGAAAAGAAGAAGGAGAAAGGAAGGCAAGAAGAGAAAGGAAGGCAAAGAAGAGAAAGGAGGGCAAGGGAGAGAAAGGAAGGAGAAGAAAGGAAGGCAAGAAGAGAAAGGAAGGCAAAGAAGAGAAAGGAGGGCAAAGAAGAGAAAGGAAGGCAAAGAAGAGAAAGGAAGGAGGAGAAAGGAGGGCAAAGAAGAGAAAGGAGGGCAAAGAAGAGAAAGGAAGGCAAGAAGAGAAAGGAAGGAGGAGAAAGGAAGGCAAGGGAGAGAAGGAAAGGCAAAGAAGAGAAAGGAGGGCAAAGAAGAGAAAGGAAGGCAAGGAAGAGAAAGGAAGGCAAGGAAGAGAAAGGAGGTCAAAGAAGAGAAAGGAAGGCAAAGAAGAGAAAGTAAGGAGGAGAAAGGAGGGCAAAGAAGAGAAAGGAAGGCAAAGAAGAGAAAGGAAGGAGGAGAAAGGAAGGCAAGGGAGAGAAAGGAAGGCAAGGGAGAGAAGGGAAGGCAAAGAAGAGAAAGGAGGGCAAAGAAGAGAAAGGAAGGCAAAGTAGAGGAAGGAGGAGAAAGGAGGGCAAAGAAGAGAAAGGAAGGCAAAGAAGAGAAAGGAGGGCAAAGAAGAAAAAAAAAAAAAAGAAAGAAGCTGAGGCCGCTGGCGGCGGGGACCCGAACATGGCCTCGGCAGGGCAGAGCAGACCCCGGCACCTGAGACCGATCGTGGCCCTGTGCCGGGAGACCAAGGCTGTCGGCAGACCGGAGCCGACCCGATGATGGGAAGTCGAGGCGGCTGGCGGGTGCGAGCCCGGGAGCCTGCCCCAGCCGCATGGGGCAGGCAGGCAGGCAGGCGCACATGCCCTGGCCCTGAGCCTGCCTGCTCCGCCCTGGGGGCAGGGAGGGCCAGCCCAGAGGCCGGGTCCAGCTCGGATCTCCGCGGCAAACCGCAGCCCCGGGGGTCTGGAGGGGGCGGTGGGGGCTGCCGGCCTGCACGGGGGTCTGTCCGTGCTGCGCGGGGGTTGCAACGGCCACTGCACGGCCACGCACCCACGCAGCTGAGGGAACACTGCCCTCCACCCCTCCCAGCCACCACCAGTCTCCTTCTCCACGTGTTCCCTCCACCCCTCCCCAGCCACCACCAGTCTCCTTGCCCCCGTGTTCCCTCCACCCCTCCCCAGCCACCACCAGTCTCCTTGCCCCATGTTCCCTCCACCCCTCCCCAGCCCCCACCAGTCTCCTTGCCCCCATGTGCCCCCCACCCCTCTCCAGGCCTCCCTCCAGCTCCTTCCCAGCCCCCTTACCTGGCCGGAGGCTTGCAGCTGCAGGGACGGCCGGCAGAGCCTCTTCTGGGCCAGGCCGCTCCCACCCTGAGCACGCTCTATCTGAGCATGCTCAGGGCGGGAGATTTGAATCTCCCCAGCCCAGCCGCAGCGGGAACACTGGCAGGGACCCGAACGCGGCCCCGGCAGGGAAGAGCAGATCCCGGTAACGGAGACCGATCCTGGCCCCATGACGGGAGGCCGAGGCTGTCGGCAGAGCTGGGCAGGGTCGGCTCCGGGGCGGGAAGTCGAGGCGGCCGGCGGGTGGGAGACCTGGAGCCTGCCCCGGCCGCAGCCGCCCCGCTGCCCCGGCCGCATGGGGCAGGCCGCAGCAGGGGCGGGGGCCAGGTAAATGTCCTTGGAGGCCATATCCGGCCCGCGGGCTGTAGTTTGAGGACCCCTGCTATAGAGCATTCAACGTATTTTGTTTTTGCTGCACATCTGTTTTATTTTGTTAGTTTATTTACTTTTGTCTCAATTTGAGGTATCTCTGTTACTATTAAAAAAATTATATCATCAATATGGATGGAGCAGATGCCGTCTAAAGCCAGTTCATTCTTTACTTTCTATCAGCTCCTTACTGGCTGATAAACTCTTCGTTTTATTGTTGCTTCATTATCTCAAGCCAATAATAGGTTTGTTTCATCCAACTATTGCATCCAGAATCGTATAGATTATGAGCCCTTTGGATCAGGGACTGTCTTCTTTACTACCGCCATGAATCATTGGCTGGCATTCCTCGGAGCTGCCATACTACAAGTGACTATGTGCTATGAGGTAAGAAAGTATCCTCCCCATTTTACACATGCAGAAACTGAAGCCCAGAGATTTAAAGTCACTCGTGCAAGGTCAGACAGTGAAACGTAACATGGCATTTTGCATTGAAGAATAGTCTTGCTCTCGGTTTAGATAATGATATTCCATTCATTCAGAAAGGAATTAATGCATTTATTGTACTGTCTTGAGTGGTGTGAAAAGAGTATTGGCTACTGAGGACTGTGGGCTTGGCTAAGAGATAAATTAAAGTGAACTTTGTTATTATAGGATACAAACTTAAAGTACAATTCTTAAGATCATTACCATGGGATTTAGTTCTAAATTTCTTAGTATTTCCACACCCAGGCTACATGTGGATTTTGGAAGGAGATTTTTTTTTTCAAGGCTCCTGCTTTTAATTCCTCAAGGATAATTCCCTGTTTGCTGACACTAAAGCTGTATTGATAACAAACATGAAATCTCACACATTTGAGATTCTGAGGGTAAGTTCTGTATTTAGTCATTTTTGGGCTTGTGATTATTTTAAATGAGAGCATGTTGTCTTTACTAATATAATGATACTTTACATTTTTACAAGCTTTATTGAGGACAAAAATCACTTTACCATCATCTGAAATGCAATCACTTTTGAGAGGGAAAAGGATGGCTATTTTAGAGTTGCAGCAATACGATATTTGATCCCAAACCTGCGTAGACTTCCGTACATGCTAATTTTCTGAACTGTGAGTAGTTCCATTAAAGTATATTCATAGTGTGTAAAATTAAGCATATGCGTAAGTCTTTGCATTATCAGTGTTACTGTGTTTCCATGTGATTGAAAAATGAGATTTGTCAGCTCTAAGGGTACGTCTACACTTGTAAATTAAGTCGACTTACACTTTCCTTAAGTCGACTTAAGGAAAAATTAAGTCGACTTTATAAAACCTCGTTTTAAGTCGACTTTGCTGGTTAAGTCAACTTTAGAAAGTCGACTTAGCCAGTGTGGACGTGGAGTAGCCCTAAGTAGATTTAAGTTGACTTAGAGGGCTCCAGGGCTTCCCCACTGCCCTCCCTGCCAGGTAGGCTGGCACAGCCACAGTCTGGCGTGCCCTGCCCACCCTGCCCCTATGCCCTGCCACGGTCCCTGTCCCCCTTTGCCTCATTTTACCAAGGTACAATGGGGCAAAGGCTGAGCCCCCTGGCACTTGGCAAGGGGTGCCCCCCTGCCACCGTGGACCAGTCCCAGGTCCACCTACAAGTCGACCTAGGCATCCAGTGTGGACGCTCTAGGTCGATTTTGTAGGGTCCCCTCTAAGTCGACTTAAAATTTGAGTGTGGACATGCTAAGTCGACTTAAATTAACAAGTGTAGACATAGCCTAAGAGCCATCATTCTCCTTATGCTTTTCTTCTTTATGTTGTGATCAAAGGCGCCGTTGGGAGAAACACAAGCTGTTTGGGGGATGTTTTGTTCCATAGGCCTGGACTAGAGTCCCATTGCACAAACACATCAGAAAGATTCTCACTGACTTTACTAAACATGGGATCAAACCTGAAATGTCGTACATTTATCAAGGTCCTTGCAGCCCAATGTGCTTGACATGCAGAACATCAGCCATTTCTGTCTGGTATACTGAATGCCACCAGGTCTGGGGGAGTGGAAGTTACAGTCAAGGACACTAGGGTAATCCCCTGCATAAAGAATCATAGGACATTTAATGTCCACACAAAGCAGACTCTGTCTGAGTTCATCTAAAAGATCAACAGCTAGGAAAATCAACTTATTTACAGCTGTTCAACATGTTGTTATAAATTTGGACAAAAATGTTTCATGAAAGATATTGAACATTTTCCACAGACTTTTCTTTTTGACTAGTTTATAGTCCCAACTGAAACTGATCAAACATATGAAATAACTTTCTCCAAAAAATTCAAGATGTTTAATGAAAAGTACCCATCATTTCCATATCATTTCTGCAATTGATCTAATTCAAAAGGAAGGACTAAGTTGACCCTCTAGGTTCTAGGCTAAGGAATCTGTCAAATCCACCTCCTCTTTTCAGACATGCTCTAATCTAACTAGTGCAGTCATTATCATGGCTGGATCAACCAGCTTGGGGGCCCTGGGCTGCCCCCCCCACCATGGGACACCCCGTTTGCTCCCCCCACCACAGGGGCCCCAGCTGCCCCTGACTGTACCTCCCACTGTACAGGCCTGCCTGCCCCCCACGCCCCCATATCTGGGGGTGGGGAGGTCCTGGGGCTAGAAGTCTTATAACCTAATATACAGTAACAGTACAGTAACCCTGGAAGGCCGTGGTGGAGGCCTTGCTGTGAGTCATCCGCCTCCCCTCCCCCCCGGTTGGAGCAAACAAGCGCTGGCCCGCCCCGCCCCGCCCCCAGGGTAGGCCAGCTGGCCTCTGGCTTCAGAGCCCTGCCCCCTTGCTCACCCCCAGCACTGGCAGGGCAGGAGTGCTCTCAGCTCTCCTGCCCTGCTGGTGCTGAGCTGCGCAGGGCTGCTGGATTATTGCAGGGGTTTTAGGGGCTAGAGCCCGGGGTCCCCCTTTTGGCCAGGACCCAGGGCGTAAGCCCCTAAAGCCCCTATGATAATCTGGCCCTGGTCATTATTATTCTTGAGACGGAGGTGGAGATGCTGTATAATAGCCTAAGAACAGTGAGATGTAATAATTTTATGACCAGTATATGTTACCTGGTGAAGTTATTGTATATTGGGTTATAAGACTTCTCTGAATGACTGTGTTGTTTTAGCTTAATAGGTGGCTCTGAGAAAAGAAAACAGGGATCCAGTACAATGGATCCAGGGAAGCAACCTCCAGACAGATGCTTGGGGAGCAGTGACAAGACAGGGTGGAAACTGTTAGCTTTGAAGATCCTATATGCTCTTTCAAGGAACATTTGCCAGGCTGGGAAGTTGGAAATCAAAAACTGCAAACATCATAGAAATGTAGGACTAGTTCAGCTCCTGCTCCAAGGCAGGACTAAGTAGCCTCTAGACCATCCCTGACTGGTCTTTGTATAAGCTTTTCTTAAAAACCTCCAGTGACGGAGACTCCACAAACTCCCTAAGTAATTTGTTCCAGTGCTTAACTACCCTAACAGTTAGGAAGATTTTCCTAATTTCTAAACTAAATCTCCTTTGCTACAATTTAAGCCCATTATTTTTTGTCCTGTCCTCAGTGGTTATTGAGAACATTCTATCATCCTCTTCTTTAAAAAAAAAACTTCTATGTACTCTAACACCCTTATCATGTCTTCTTTTCTCCAGACAAACACACATTTTTTTTTCAATCTTTTTCATAGGTCAAGTTTTCTTGATCTTAAAAATATATCTACTTCCAAAATCCACATACAGTCTAGCTGTGAGAATACTAAAAAAAAAATCAGGCCAAAACTATCATTTTTGGTGCTGTCTCCTGGAATTTCTCCTATTTGTTCACAACTTTCCAAAAGTGTGGTGCTCAGAACTAGACACGATACTGGCAGTTAAGGCCTTCTCAGTTCTGAGTAGCGTTAAATAATTGCTTCATGTGTCTTGTTTTTAAAGGAGACTCTCCCTGAAGCGCTGGGGGTGAAGGGGAGAAAGAAATGGTTTGCGCATTTCAGGAACCAATTGTCCAGCCAGCCCCTCAGGATCTCTGGTGATCTATAGCTGTGGTTCTCAACTGGTGCACCTTGGCACATGGGTGTGCTGTGAGAACTGTCCAAGTGTGCTGGGGGCATTTTGTACAACAGTAAGGAAAGTCATTTAAAACAAACATGGCTTCATCTTAAACAATATTCTATCCAGCCAACATTATGACTCCTAAAACTTGGGAAAATTAATCATCAAATTAAAAGCGAGGTATCGGTCTTTCGATTCTGAAACATGAACATTCTAAACACTGGACCAAAGGGCAAAACTGAGATGATGTGTATTTTTTTCTGGTGGATTTGAAACATTCATTTATTTCATCCTTCTTTAGCTTGTTGTATGCACTATGTCAATTAAGACCGTAACCATGGTAAATGTAACTTTTATGAGCAATCAATTCAGCTGAAAAAAGTGGGTGTGCCATGGAATTGTTTATCTGATTGAAGTGTACTGTGTTAATTGAAAAGGTTGGGAACCACTGGTCTATAGGAAATGTAGACCTACAGGAATTCCATATGGAATATGGTTAGACACATGATAAGCTAGATGTGCATGTACTCTGTTTTGTTGTTTTCAGCCCTGTTTTTTCTGAAAAGCTGTTGCTGAAAATCAGTGATACTTTGCTTCAAGGAGGCTGTCTGGGCACTAGTTATTATCACTGACCTTATTCTCAAAGTAGAGGACTTGCAGGTACTGGACATGGATGAAATCTGTTGAGTTAAAACTTAAATCACAGTGGATACATAGATAGCTGCATGCCAAGGCCTGGTCTGAGAGTGGGAGAACTGTAAGGTGCCATCTTGAGATCAGTAATGGTCAAAGGCCTGAGACATGAAGTGAGGGCACCTAGAAAGGCCAGAAGGGATCAGAGCTGCACTGTGACACTTATCACTTGGGGAGTCATAACAAGGTTTGGTCCCTGCCATGTAAGGCACTGCAGTCTATATATGCTCCAAGAGAAATCAGTACAGGAGCAGGGGAATGGGGTGAGGTGTTGAATAAAATGATGGAGGGGGGAAAAATCAATCAATAAGTTTCTTAACCCTTTAGCATACAAGTCACTTACCCAATGCACGAGTACATAAAAACAGATCCTGGATCTTCTATTTTATTAAAATGAGTCTTGGCTGGGAAATCTCTTTTTCATAACAGAGATAAGCTGCCTGCTGTGTTTAAAAAACCCCCTAAACTCAAAAGACCTCTGTCAGACCTTGCTTTATGAAATACATTAATAAATATAGCAACCGGCTGGTGTTATCTTGTCTGTGAGTTATGGCCACCTTTCAAAGTAAGCCAGCAAAACCTATACTTAGATGCAAACACTCCCAATTTCATGTGAAGCAAAGAAATAGTAGCCACAACAAAAGAGGGAGGAAGGTGGCTTTTCACCGCCTTCGGTCTCCTAACCTGTTTGTTGCGTCACACTTTCTTCTGAAAACTTCACAATCATGATTTCCGGGAATGAGTCTCTGCATCTTCTTTGCATTTCTGTAGCCATGTCATCATGTGTCTGACCTTTTCAGCAACATGTTGACACATTCAGAAATAAACCTCAAGATGTAAAGATAACCTGTTGGACTGTAAGGGGACAAAAATAAACACAGTTGGCAAATGATAACAGACTCTTTAAATGAGCTGAGAAGTGCTGGAGTGTCCTGTTTGTCTCTTCATATCCAGTAACTAATATTTACTGTCCTTCTGATTTTATTGTATGTATTGGGTCCTCTCTGGCACTCAGTGTAGTGTAGTGGTAGTGTAATATCTGAGCACCTCACAAACATTAATTGCTTTATTCTTAGATCATCCCTGTGAGACAGAGAATTTTTGAAATGGGAAACTACGCTCACCTCAGAGATCTCAAGTGACAGTCCTGTATCACGCTGGAAGCCTGTCTCAGAACTCTGAATAGCCCCTCGGTCCCCTGTGGAGAATTGAGCCCAATCTTTCCAACCACCCCCCCCCCCCCGGCCCCCCCCCCCAGGAAATATGCAAATTCAGGTCGATTGAAACACTTCACAGATTACCGTCATATTTGCTAATTGTGTTGTTCAAAAAAACAAAACCCACCCAAAATCTCTCCAAAGTCAAAATGCTTAACGTCTGCATGTCCTGAATGAAACATTTTGACTTTGAGTCAAAATAACTTTTCGTATAGAATTATTTCTTTTTTTTAAAAAAAGTTAAAAAATACTTGATTTAGCCCCAAACTTTTTTACATTTTCTGGTTCAGCCACTAAATTAAGACATTGGTTATTTACACAGCTCTGCTGCCGACTGGCCGAAAGCCATACTTCCTCTCAAAGCCTTTCAGTCATTCTGCTTTAAAAGTTAATTTTCGTCTGATCCACAGCCTCTGCTGACTCTACTGTCTTTCCCTGCATTGCTGTACATAACACAGCCTTCTTTCTAAAACACGGGCCCGTGGTACTGCAGCTGTATCCCCTTCAGTCACAGTGGCACTGTGCAAAGGGATACCCATCTATAGCAGCTCACAATAGCAATGAGTATCATTTGGAAATCTTTCATTATGGAATTAATTGTGTTATTTCACTGAATTGTTTGGGTTAAATCAATGCATGGGAACATTTAAGGCCCTATTTCGACTGGGACACGATAGATAGGTGCTGCTTGAATCCCAGTGTTGCTCATAAACTTGCCATGTAACATGACTCAAGATGTGACTGTTCTGTCTTTCTGTATATGACGTGTCACTGGCTTTTAGAGGTGGTTCTATAGCTTATGTATTTTAACACTGAGTTTAAAATAAGGTCATGAGCCCCTGTTGTACTTCCTCCTGGTATATTTAAGAGGAATCATCAAGTGATGAGGAAATGCCAGAGTGCAGGAGTCATAGCTTTCATTTCTATTTTAGCATTGATTTCTTGTGTGATATTGGACAACCCACATAACTCTGCATCCTCCAGAACTTCACCCACAAGCCCCACTTCCTCTTGCAAACTTTTCAGGTGATACCAATGGAAATTGTTTATGTGTAACACCACTTTTATTTTGGAGCCTAGATACGGATTTAGGTGTAGGCATTTACACGGAAACATTGTGGCTCCTATTTACTAGCAGTCCTGCATAGCCTTCCTCACAGAAATAGTCTTGTTGACACCAGCAGAAACTGCCCATGTAAGCACTGCTCAGATGAGCAAAATGGCGCAGGATCTGACCTTCCTCTTGTTCAGAGTGAGCCCTCAGACATCTTGATCAAATACAAGTCGTCTTAATTTTATTCAGAGCTGCCATATTAATGAGGTGTTCTTGTAATAACATTCTTATCCAGTGCTTTTTTTTTTAATACTTGGTACTCAGCCAGCAGGAGCGGTGTGGCGGGAAGGGGGGTAGGGGGGAAGGGGGAGGGGAGGTGTCAGCAGGGGAAAGGAGAAACACTCCTTTCCTCTGCTGACCCTGCCCCCCCAGCTGGGCAGCAGGGCCAGCAGGGGACAAGACCCTACACCACCGCCGTCCCCTGGAGCCCCGCCTTCCCCACTGCCAGCTCCCCAACCCCCCTGGACCCCTTCCTCGCCAGCTCCCCGACCCCCCCCCAGATCATCAATGCAGGGGTGTTAGGGGTGAAGCCCAGGGCCCCCCTTGAAGCCAGGGCCCAGGGCTGCAGCCCCTATAGCCCCAAGTTGATCCAGCCCTGGTCAGTCTTACTATCTCAATTTGGTGAAGATCTATGGCTACCTTTCTAGGCAGGGCATGGTTTGAGGGGTTTTCTGTGCATTGCACTTGGTAAGCCACATGATCAGTCAAGCTTTACTTTGCAAGGTCTACAAAAGACTGGTGCATACAACATTCTCAGCAGGATTCATTCTCGCATGTTGATGTTGGGTAATGCCACGCTGTAATTCAATATTTATCCCATGAGTGAGTGGTATAAATATCGTATTCCATAGAAGAATGGTCTGACCTTTCCTGCTTATACCATAAGCGTGCCCCAGAGGCTGCTTTTTCAGTTGGCTAGCCCCAGCTGCCAGCTGTCAGTGTGTTTTATCAGTTTCAGAGCTCTTGCCAGAGCTTTGAAGTGGTCAAGGAGCTATTTGGCCTGGCATTGAACATCCTGTGGCATCGTGTTTTATGGAAAACTCCTTCACCTGAATAAAATAAATATGATTTCCTAAATTAGGATCATGCCTATTAAGGAGCATCAGGATGAGCGTGTGTCATAATTGTGTGTATCTAATACAAAGGTTGTCTGTCTGTCCAGAAAACAATGAGATTTAATTGTGTTTTCATCTGGTGGGTTCATCTGTTAGATTTAAGTGCCAGCTATGTAATCCCATGTGTGACATCATGTATCCCAGGAAGGGGAAGCTTTCTGTTTTTGGAAAAGTTGGAAAAGACTCCAGTCCAGTAGGATTTATTTTAGCTATGGATCAGCTGCAAAATGATAATGCCTGCATTGAAATCCAGTTAGAGTAACAGATAAAGGGATCGTTAATTCAAAGTGGAATTAGTGCTAGTGAAAAGTGCTGTTATCTGATTATTCACAGAACAGGTACAGGCTGGGTGCAGAATTCCCCACCCTGCCCGGCCACTGTCTCAACCCTGAGCCCCAAAGATCACACTGAAAAGGAGCCAAACAAGCAAGGAGACCTGTGGCACTTTTAAAGACTAACAAATTTATTTATCGCATGAGGTTTCGTGGGAGAAAATCCCACTTCGTCAGATGCTTTGAGGATGGGGAACTTACAGAATGGGAGGAAATTAAATGCAGGAAAATGTATGACACAGGATCATGTCAGACTGTAACAGTAGATCAGAATAAGTGTTGGGAATCAAGCACTGGGGAACAGCATATAGAGGAAGATTGAATGAGAATGAGAATAGTTCAGCTTTTATTCACACTGAGTCTATGCCTTCTCTGCTAAGGATGCCTGCTGAATTTTTCTACTTACTGTGAAGCTAACAACAGGGCATTATTAGCATGTGGTTTGCTGTGTAAAATAATTGGGCAAAACCTCCTTGGTTAATATAAAATAAATGCATATGTTGATGAGGCAGGATGGTATATTACTTGCATCAAAGCAATGGTTCTTTGTCTTCTTACTCTTACAGTAGCATCTAGAAGCCAGGATCACATTTGAGATCCCAGCCTGCTAGGAGCTGTACATAGCTTTAGTAAAAGACCACCCCTTCTTCAGAGAGCTCACATAGGCAAGACAGGCAAAGGGAAGGAGATGCCACCCTTATCCCAAAAGCACACAGGAAGTTTGTGGCAGGACTGGGAACAAAATCCAAAACTCTTGAGTCCCACTAGAATACCATCCTTTCTTTCTTCTTGCACCTACTGCTATAAATAAATAAATTTGACAATTATAAATGGGTCTTTTCAGCTGAAACTTACATGCCTTGGAATATGTTGGCCAAATGAGACTTGAATGTAGCGAAGATATAACTGTGAAGTGCATCATACAACTGCTTTATTATGACTGAAATCTATCAGACACCACAGCTGTTATTTTGACTTTACTCAGTGGCAGACTGTTCTGATGTCAAATGTTTCCCAGAGCATCCTTAGCCAGCACTGTTTGTTATCTACAAAGCAAAGCAAACAGCCCTGTTTGCCAGAAAACAAAACCATGATCTTAGGAACTGTTTTGCTGTGCCTGGTCCCTGCATAATGTGCAAAGAGCCTTCCTTCCTCCTCTGGGTGTCCCTATGCAGGAGTCAGGCAGAGTTGTATTCCCTGTGCTTTTGGAGAGTAAGGGTAGAGAGAAGAGGGAGTCATAGCTCTGCATAGGACCACAGAGCTGGCTGGTTATGGAGGGCAGTGCAAACTGCACTCTTTTAAAGGATGGTGCCACAGGCATGCTCTCTTTGTTCAGTGGGAAACTCCCTTGATAGGTGGCTTTGTTCCTCACTTGCATCAAAATGGGCCTTTTCCTTAATGTCATCATATGACACTGAGTATGCAATTTGCTGTTTATATAGTTAAATATAGCTGAAAGTCGATGATGTATTCCTGGGCCAAATCCTGAGAACACTACTGTAATATACATACCCTGCAATGGAGGGTCAACATAGGTCACACAGGATATGTAGACACTGGCAAGTTAGGTCGACTTAAGGAGGCTTAAGTCGACCTAAACAAAGCCGCGTCCACACTGGGCTTTTATTAAGTTGACTTAAGCCCTTCCTTAAGTCAACTTAATAAGAGCTTGAGATGACTTAATAACACCTCCTCTGAGGTCAACTTAAGCCTTAAATCGACTTCTTAAGTTGACTTAAAGCCAGTGTGGATGGGGATTAGTGCTAAATCAACCTTATTAAGTCAATTTAAAGCCGTTAAGTCAACTTAACAAGGTCGACAAAGTATTGCTGCTTTGTTAGGTTGACTTAACACTTTCGACTTTAGATCGACTTTAAGTTGACCTAAAGTCGACCTTGTTAAGTCGACTTAACAAAGTCGATTTAACTTTGCCCATGTAGACATAGCGACAGCACCTACACTCATACTATGTTGACCACAGTACTTTGACCATGGCTCAACATTGTTTGGGTAGGTGATGCTGCTGTCTTGCTATAACAGGTCACTTACAGCAGTGGGAGACAAATTTAAGTGTAGGAACATCCAGAAAAAGAGTTGATGGTAGATAAGGCCTGAGTCTACTCAGACAAAACTCACATGTTGTTGAATGACTTTTGCCTAAAGGCACATTGCACTCAATGGGAGTTTCTCTCCTGTATCCAAGGCAGTATTCCGCAATCTAGTAAGGAGCTCAGGACTTGGAATGTAGTTTCTACAGCACTGTCATATGGTCCTTAGGGGACTGGATGATGGTTCCTTGACTTGACCCCCCTGCCCTTTCCATGGATTGTGCCTATAGCTTTCTATCTATTTTCTCCCTTGCTCTCAAACTGATCTGCCCTTCACCCTTTCCCATTGTAGACTTCTCTACCATACTGTCTTCTTTTACTTCTCCCAGAGTGAACGGAAGCATAGAAATAAATTATACATATGTTCCCATGCATAGAGAACCAAGACAAACTACCCACAGGAAGTGACCAGCAAACAGGAAGACTACTTTTTGCTCCTTCCCAGCATGCTCTTTCAAGCATTTTTCAAAGCCTCCAGCCCCCAAATCTAAAGTATTTTACAAATTTAATTTCCAAACTATCCAATCTCTGTGCTCAAACCCTGAAGTCCTTATTCAGTTTTTACTTAATGCAAATGTGAAATTTCCATCCTTTCTAAAAATAGCACTGACCTGAAATGAAGAAGAGAGGAGATTCAGTCTTGCCCCACTGTAAAGCTGAAGTTTTGATATCCCTTGATCCCTCACGGCTAGAAGAAGGAAAGTTATACTATTAGGAAAGGGAGCATCTCAATCGCCAAGTGAAATACTCAGTACCACAGAAGATCTTGGTACTTTTGCCTCTCAGGATTGACTCTACTGCAGTTGAGAATCAGGCTCTGGAGCTAAAATATAACTAGAGTCTGGCTATCTTTGTATCAAGAAAAGGTAGCTAATGAGGAAGGATTGTTCAGTAGTTAGGACATCAGTCTAAGAACAGAGACCGGAGTCCAATTTACTGCTTTGTTAGGGTGCATCTACACTGGCAAGTTAGGTCGACTTAAGGACGCTTAAGTCAACCTAAACACAGCCGCATCAACACTGGGCTTTTCTTAAGTCGACTTAAGCATTTCCTTAAGTTGACTTAAGGAAAGCTTAAGTCGTTAAGATTCAGACACTGGGGATCAGCATATAGAGGAAGGTGAGGTCAAATCACCTGTTGTAATAAGAAAAACAATCCATAGTCCCTGTTTAACCCTGAGGCAACGAAGTCAAATCTACATATGAATTCCAGTTCTGCAGTTTCTCTTTAAAGATTGAAGTGTTCCCCTATTGGTTTTTGAATGTTGCAATTTCTGATGTCAGATTTGTGTCCATTTATTCTTTTGCTCAGAGACTATCCTGTTTGTCCAATATATAAGGCAGGGGGGCATTGCTGGCACATGATGGCATAAATCACATTGGTGGACGAGCAGGTGAATGAGCCCTTCAAGGAGTAGCTGACTTGATTAGTCTTGTGATGGTGTCTTTTATGTAGATATGTGGGCAAAGTAGGCAACATGGTCTTTTGCAGGGAAATGTGCCTGCTTTAGTGTTTTTTTTCTTTGGTCTGTAGTTCCTGGTGAGTTTCTGTTTAAGGTTGGGGGGCTGTCTACACTTAGAAATTGACTTAAGGAGGCTTAATTTACTCCACGTCTACACTGGGCTTTCCTTAATTCGACTTAAGCTGCTCCTTAAGTCGATTTAAGGAAGAGTTAGTTTGAATTAATAACACCTCATTTTAATTCGAGCTAGCGCTTAAGTCAACTTTATTAAGTCGACTTAAGCCAGTGGAGATGCGGAGTAGTGCCTAGGTGAACCTTTTTAAGTCGACTTAAAATGCTAAGTTGACTTAATAAGGTCAAAAAGGGGCCACGTCTACACTTGAAAAGTTAAGTCCACTTCTGTTAAGTTGACTTAATAAGGTCCACTTTAAGTTGACTTAAAGTCGACCTTATTAAGTCGACTTTATAAAGTCAACTTAACTTTTCAAGTGTAGACATAGCCTAAGCGAGGAGAGGTCTGTCTCCCGAGGCTTGAGAGAGTGAAGGATCATCTTGTAGAATAGGCTGAAGATCCTTAATGATGTGCTGTAGAGGTCTTCTGACTAGGGGGTTGTAGGTGGTGATCAATGGCGTTCTGTTTTTTCTTTCTTGGGCTTCTCCTGTAGTAGTTGACTTTTGAGTACCCGTCTGGCTCTGTCAATCTGTTTCTTCACTTCTGCTGGTGGGTATTATAGTTTTAAGAATGCTTGATAGAGATCCTGAAGGTGTCTGTCTCTGTCTGAAGGATCGGAGCAAATGTGGTTATATCTTAGGGCTTGGCTGTAGACAATGGATCGTGTGGAATGTCTGGGATGAAAGCTCGAGGGATGTAGGTAACTATAGCGATCAGTAGGTTTTCGGTGTAGGGTGGTGTTTAGGTGTCCATCACTAATTTGTACTGTCATGTCCAGAAAGTGGATCTTCTGTGTGGAGTGTTCCAGGCTAAATTTGATTGTGGAGTGGAAATTGTTGAAATCTCTGTGGATATCTTCAAGGGTATCCTTACCGTGAGTCCAGATTTTTATACCACCCCACACCAGCATGTGTTGCTCCCCAGTTAAACAGTGCAGAGCCACAGAATACAACAAGGTAGGGTAGGCTGTGAAGAATGCCATATCCAGTTAAAACTGTGAAGAGAATTTTAAGTAGGTGCTATGAGTCAGATTTCAAAAAGTGCTCAACATTCACAACTTGGGCCAGATTTTTTAAGAGGTCAGCTCCCATTGAGAGCCCTAAATGAAATAGTCAGCTTTTCAGAAGATCTCAGTTCTCATTGGAAACAGTCTTGCCACTTTATTAAGCATTTAAATGGGAACTGTTGAAAGTGGAATTCTTCTGAAAACTTGACTCTGTGTTACCCAAATTAGAATTTGGCCTAGCTAAGTGTGTCCCCATCTTAACTGCCAAGATGGCCATTGTCACACATGCTATGCTTGTAAGTAACTAAGCTAAGTACTTTCTCTTCCTGGGCAATGCCCTAAGGTATACAAAGGGTTAAAAAGATAAGGCAAAGACTATGGAAGAAAAACCTGTCTGCTTTATTAACCTGGCTGATGATAAGGGCCTGCTGAATCTTATAATGAAGATCATGGCTGACGCAAGGTTGGATTCCAAGTAAAATGCAGACAGCTGGCTAGGAAGAAATGGCTTGTGGGCTTTAAAAATGTGGCTCTTCAATTTAGCTCTGATGTTTAACAGTAGAGTGGTGATAGTAAATCAGAGTTATTGAAAAAGCCAGTCAGTCATATTTGTGCTGTTGGGTAAGTGAGTGCAATTTTCTCCCATTCTCTTTTCTTTTGTAAATAATTTTCTAAGTAATTTCTGTTGGGACATTTTGTCTGCAATGTGATAAACTGGTTTACTACATGTAAATGGCTCATGCTTGGGGTTAGGAAAAAGCTTCATGAACACATAGGGTGGTCAGGGCAGGCACAAAGGGTGAGTCTACACTTAAAAATTAAGTCAACTTAAGCTTGTTTAAGTCAATTTAATTTAATCTGCATCTACACTACATTTTCCTTAATTCGACTTAAGCTGCTCCTTAAGTCGAATTAAGGGAAAGTTAGTTCGAATTAATAACACCTCGTTTTAATTCAAAGTAGCGCTTAAATTGACTTTATTAAGTCGACTTAAGCCAGTGTAGACACGGATTAGCCCTAAATCGACTTTAAGTCAACTTAAAGGGCTTCAGGGCTCCCCCACTGCCCTCCCTGTCAGGGTGGCTGACACAGGCAGAGCCTGGCGTGCCCACCTACAGGGCAGGACAGAGCCCTGTCCACCCTGCTCCTATGCCCTGCCAGTGTCCCTGTCCTGCTCAGCCCCCATTGTACCCAGGTACAATGGGGCAAATGCTGAGCCCCCTGGCAATTGGCAAGGGGTGCCCCCCCGCCACCGTGGACTAGTCCCAGGTCCACCTAGCCCCTACAGGTCGACTTAAGCATCCAGTGTGGACGCTCTAAGTCGATTTGGCAGGGTCCCCTTTAAGTCGACTTAATTTTTGAGTGTAGACATGCTAAGTCGACTTAAATTAACAAGTGTAGACATAGCCGAAATGATTGTTCCTTTGAAATCCATTTCAGATGACCAAAACAACTGCTTGGTGAACCAAATTCATGAAACTTATTGGGTGGAAATGCTGCAGTGCTGTTACTGTTTCTTTCTGCCCCCAAAATAAAATAAAATAAAGAACACTGTGTTTTTGCTGGTGTCAATTGATATAAATTCCATGGGGAGAGTCAGATCCACCTGGGGCTCTTATATTTTTTCCATGCAAAAGGACAGTCATATGTCTACAGCCTGAGGTGGTGGTGATGATGGTTTATTTACATAAAAGTAGTACCTAAGAAATCAAAGCAGTGATCAGGCCCCATTGTGCTTGTGAATGCACAGAGAAATAACAGACCAGACAACTAGATTGTCAGTGGTCTGTGGCAAGAGTTGACACAGAGTATGCAAAAGGGTGGATGACAGAGGCAAACGGGGAGTGAAAGATGAAGAAAGACAATTTACCTTAATTTTATAATAAGAGCAAAAGTAAGCTGTCCATGAAAGAGGACATCCCCTGTCATGTCTGCTCTGTATCTGGGGAAGTAGACTGCCTGATCTTATTTATCTTGTAAAACAAGAGCAAGGGAACAATCAATGAAGTCAAGAGGTTACAAATCTAAAAGGGATACTCTTCTTTGCTTAAGATGCACTTAACCTTTGGAACTCCTTGCCATAAGAGCGGAGGCCAATAACATAGTAGGATTCAAAAAAGGACTGACTCCTCATGGCTGGGGTGTACAGGAGGTAAATACCTCAATCCTGTTTGAAAGTCTGTAAGGGTGCGTCTACACTTACAAGTTAGGTCAACTTTAGGAAGCTTAAGTCAACCTAAACTACTCCGCATCCACACTGGGCTTTCCTTAAGTCGACTTAAGCATTTCCTTAAGCCGACTTAAGGAAAAGTTAAATCGACTTAATAACACCTTGATTTAGGTTGACTTAAGCCAGTGTGGATGAGGATTAGTGCCTAAGTCGACTTAAAATGTTAAGTCGACTTAATAAGGTTGAAAAGCGGCTATGTCTACACTAGAAAAGTTAAGTCGACTTAATAAGGTCGACTTTAAGTCGACTTAAAGTCTACCTTATTAAAACGACTTAATAAAGTCGACTTAACTTTTCTAGTGCAGACATAGCCTATGAGTTGGCTAGATTTTTGTCTTCTTGGAATTCCCTCCTTATCTGGGTAATGAGTGTCTACCACTACATTAGATAGGCTTTTTTAAAAAAAGACTGGATGGAATATCCATTAACTTAGTTTTTTTTAATGGCTTAAAATCTGTATCCAATAGTAGATGTTGGAGGTATTTTTCTGATTATACCCAAACTTGCTTATCTTATGATGTCCTAGTCACTTATATAATGGTGCCTTAGCAGTGAATCATAAAAACACTGTGTCACAAGCACTTTAGCTTTGGTGTCTGTGCTCCCTACTGAATCCACCATAAAAGGCCAAAGTGGCTAGTTAAGTGCATTATGTGAGAGTCTTCATGAGAGAGCTCTCCTATCAAGCCTAATGGGGTGTATTGATGTAACTAAGAGCGAAGTTTGGTTCCACAGATTTGATTTATCAATGAACCAGTGGTCTTGAGGGGTTTAATATCACAGCTTTGGAAGAGTTTTCTAGCTTTCTTGGTGTTGGTTGCTGTAATAACTGGCCAGGTTAATAGAAAACATGTCCAAATAGTTCTACCATTCCCTTGAATGTGTTCACTCCTGTCCCTTTAAACTTCAGTCTGAGGCCTCTATAGTCTAGTGCAGTGGTTTTCAAACTTTTTTCCTCAGGACCCAATTGAAAAAATCTTTTATGCCCACGACCCAACAATTACATCTTTGAGCAATGCAATCCAGTCTTTTGATGGCAGCAGCAGGGGGTGCCGCGACCGAGTGCCTGAGGTTCTGAGACCCAGTACTGGGTCCTGATCCTAAGTTTGAAAACCACTGGTCTAGTGGGCAGAAACTCATTGGGGAATTCAAAAAGAAGTCTCCCTATCCTGGCTAAACTGATGGGTCCTTTGCTAAGCTTGCACACTTCACGCAGTAGGGGCCAAATTCACCCAAGATGGTGCATGGAGTTTCACTCCAGAGGCTTTTCACCAATGGTTCCATCAGACCTGGGCAGCTTTAATTGACACTGTAGTCCTAGGATTACTATCAAGGGAGCTGCTCTGGGCATGTATTGAGTCACTACATCCTGTGTTAGCCCTGCTCATCTTTCCTCACTGATGAATGCCACTCATCTTTAAGGCTGCTTTTTGCCACTACAGCCTGCCCCAATTGGATTTTCCATCTTAAATGCTGAGTTTCCATCTGTGGAGTCCAGCAGAAACCTGGAATATGTCTGGCTTTATCTGAGTCAGGCCAGTCAATGCAGTTGCTCCTAGATAGAGAAAAGGGGCTATATTAAATAATGGGACACTTTTTTGGGCAAGTAACAGTTACTTACATTCATTTGAATTCAGCTTGAGTAGGTGGGTTCAAATCCATGTGAGCAAGGGATGTAGAATTCAGTCTAATGGGGGTATAAGTGGCTTAGAATACAGTAAAGGATAAAAATATTTAGTGTGTGAGGGGAGAAGAATCGTGTAGTTCAACTCGCTCTCCTAGAATCTGATCCTTCTTTAGCTTCACGGTGCTTGCAGTCATTTATCAACACACAATAGAACCAAATGTTCCTTATTTAAAACTTACTCTCCCTGCTCTGGGGATGAGGTTCAAGCCCCGGATGGCAATTGACTTGGTTCTCAGTGTGTGAGTACTTCTCTGGTAAAAACAAAAACCCATATTTGGTGCAATGGTTTAAGAACCCTTAAATGTGCCTGTTGCAGAACAGTTAAGGATTTTGAGAAAGCTCTGTGCCAGCTGAACTGGAAATAAAGCTGGGGCTGCCTTACAGGCAGGGCTGGCCCAACCATATAGGTGAACTACATGATTGCCTAGGGCGCCAGGCTGTAAGAGGAGCCAAATTAGATAGAATTTTTTTCTCTAATTAAAAAATAATATATATTTTTCTGTATTGAATGTGGAGGGTGGGGCACCAAAGTCATAGTTCACCTAGGGCACCAAAAACGCTTGGGCTGGCCCTGCTTACGGGTGAAAGGTTCCCATTGTGACTGAGGGAGTCATTCTTTCCTGTCTCTTTATAATGACCTCCTTTCCTAATTCCAAAGGGGTAGCCGTGTTAGTCTATTGTAGAAAGACAACAGAGTCTTGTGGCACTTTTAAAGACTAACAGATTTATTAATCTCATGAGCTTTCGTGGGAGAAAGCTCATGCGATTAATAAATCCTTTCCTAAGTGAAGGTGAACCAGGTCTGAAGATGGCTTCTGGGCTATCAACAGCCTTTTAATTGTCATCAACTAACATGTAGTTCAGAGACTATACTGCTGCTCCTCTTGGTGCTGATTACTATCAGTGCTCTTTTAACAGTTTCCACTTTGCATGCCTCAAATCAACATAAACTTAGCACAAGATTTGCAGCTGCTAAAGCTGTACTAAACATGTATGAAAAGCCTAATTTCTGCATTTCTAACCCAAACAGCCCAGTTTGGGGTTTAACAGGTGTTAAGTCACTAATCTAGCAGAGATCCAGATAAAACCTGTGCTTGTATTAAACTTCCTTGTCACCTTTAGTGGAGGATAGTGGCCTGGCTTTAACTTTGTAAAGCTGCTTCAAGTTCTAGGTCATAAGTTGTGAAATGGCTTTTCGATCTAAATAGTGGATGCAAGTTTCAAAACCACCTCCTCCAAGGACTTCTTAGCTGTTCCATGCATGTGGAAGGAACTTAGGCTATGTACACACGATCAGATTAGAGCGCAACATGGCAATCGCGCTATAAAAAACACGTGACCTTTATTGCGGGATAGCGCGTACACACATCGCTCCTTGTAACGCAACAGAATTCTTTGCAATATCATGGTGTAGCGCAATGAATTCTGGGCACCTATCCCACAGTTCAATTTTCCCTCAATCTGCGCTTGGAATCATGGGATGAAGGAAAGGAACGCAAAGCGCCATGGGTAAAATCTCAGTTTCCTGTGGTGCACTGTGTTCCCCTTGCGTCTTCCTCGTTGCCAATAGCAACTCCCGCCTATTTTCAACAGTGCAGTGACGCACTACTTGCAAGTAATCACAACAGCGACAGCATGGATTCTGCTCTGATCTCCACTGTCGCCTTCAGCATTCTAAATACATCTTGGCTGGTTGCTCAGTACGCAATGAGCCAGACGAGGATGCTGAGGAGCAGGGGCTGATCGATGCCATGTAGAGCAACAGCATCGCGTTGCTCAGCTCCTTCACCGATCATCTGCACACGGTGCAACGCCGTTTCTGGTCGCGAGAGACGAGCACCGAGTGGTGGGATCGCATTGTTATGCAGCTGTGGGATGACGAGCATTGGGTACAGAACTTTCGAATGCGGAAAGCAACCTTTCTGGAACTGTGTTCAGAGTTGGCCCCTGCCCTGCGACGTAAAGACACCAACATGAGGTCAGCCCTAACCGTGGAGAAGCGTGTTGCGATTGCTGTCTGGAAGATGGCGACTCCTGACTGCTACCGGTCGGTTGCAAACCAGTTTGGAGTTGGGAGGTCCACCGTCGAATTAGCCCTCTCACAAGTGTGCTGAGCCATCAATCGTGTTCTGCTACGGAGGACGGTGACATTGGGCAATGTTCGTGAGATTGTGGACGGCTTTGCTGCCATGGGATTCCCTAACTGCGGGGGAGCCATAGACAGCACACACATCCCTATTTTGGCTCCAGACCATCTTGCGACCGAGTATATCAATAGGAAGGGCTACTTCTCCATGGTGCTGCAAGCACTCGTGGATCACAAGGGACGTTTTACGGACATCAATGCTGGGTGGTCGGGAAAGGTGCATGATGCCCGCATTTTCAGGAACACTGGTCTGTACCGGAAGCTACAAGGGGGTACCTTCTTCCCAGATCAAAAAATTAGTGTGGGGGATGTGGAGATGCCCATAGTCATCCTTGGAGACCCAGCATTCCCACTGATGCCATGGCTCATGAAGCCGTACACCAGGAACCTAGATCGCAGCAAGGAGCGGTTCAATTACAGATTGAGCCGCTGCAGAATGACTGTGGAGTGTGCCTTTGGCCGTTTAAAAGGCGCTGGTGATGTTTTTATGGGAGGCTGGACTTGGCGGAGGACAACATCCCTGCTGTGATTGCATCGTGCTGTGTCCTTCATAACATTTGTGAAAGTAGGGGAGAAAAGTTTTCCCTGGGGTGGGCTATGGAGGCACAGTGCCTTGAGGAAGCATACGAACAGCCAGCCACTAGGAGTATTAGGGGGGCCCAAGGAGAAGCTGCTCGCATAAGGAAGGCACTCAGGGACCATTTCAATGGTGCCCTCCCCTAGTTAACTTCCAGGACGCATCAGGTGCACCTTATGAGATTTTCAATGTGTACAAATAAAGCCACTCTTCAAATTATTTGTCACTGTTTTTATTAAAACCTAAAGGGGCGGAGGGTTACAGGTGCGTGTAGCTGTGGGTCTCTAAAAGGTAGCTCTGTGGGGGACTGGATGTTGCAGTGTACCAGGGGGATGGATGGCCTTCAAAGAAATTCTTTGAAGGACTACGGGGTGTGGGAGGCAGACATGGCTGAACTGTATGGAGTGGAGTCTGTACATTAATTGCCTGGGTCTGCAAAACAATCATGCTCTTGAGCAGTTCTGTTTGCTCCTTCATCACGCTTATCAGTTCGTCCCTGTGTTTCTGCCTCCTCTGTTGGGATTCCTCTCTCCAGGCTCGATTCTCCCTCGCGGATTCCTGTACTGTTTTCAGCAGGTCCTGAAACATATCCTCCCTGTTTCTTTGAGCACGCCGCCGAATGTTTCTCATGCGGTCAGCTGGGGTAGACACCGGCCTTGTGAAGGTCGAATCTAAAAAAAATAAAAAATAATAAAGCTGTTGTTAACACATAGCCTAGATAACCAATGTAACCTTCCAGTAGCACATTCCACTGGAAGGTGCAGGGCAGTCAACATCCTATGCTTTGCTGAAACGGACAAGGTACGTCCTAATAGAAAGCTTACTGGGGGCTAACATTCTGCACAGGGCACACAGATGGAACCCAATATCTCTCTCCTCAGAGTGCCCCTGCCAGCTAGAATATATATCCTACATGCCACCGGTTGCAAGCCAGGACCGTATGCTGCTGCACTGTGTGCTGCCATGGTTCTCAGGGCTGTGCTTTGCAGCTGGCGAGGCAGAGTATCCGTCTTTGGGAGCGTAGACACAAACGCTCTCCCATCTAAACTAAATACAGATGATTTTTTGACAATCACTGCTTGTGTTGATGCACTTCTAATGAATGCAGAGTAAAGAGCGTGCACAGCGGGGACTAAGACAGCAAGCACCCCCACCCCGGACAATGATATTTTAGCAGCTGCATGAAAGAGAAACTTACCGGAATCCCTCTCTGCCACCTCAGAGGACACACTGCAATTCATGTCTTAGGTGGATGTCTCAGCGGGGGTGCAGAAGAGCTCCTAGCTACACGCTGTTGCGTTTTCCTCCAGGTCATCCTCCATCTCCTTCTCCTCATCGATCACGTCCTCATCCTGCTCGGGTCTGGCATTCACTGGAGGAGGGGGGGCCGATGTGTCCACGGGACTCTTTGCAGTGGTTATGGGGTCCCCACTGAGGATGGCTTCTATCTCCTTATAGTATCTGTATGTAGCAGGCTCTGATCCTGAACAGCGGTTTGCCTCCTTCGCTCGGTGATAGCTTATTCTTAGCTCCTTCACCTTTGAGCTGCACTGCACAGTGTCTCTCTCATTACCTCTCTCTGACATGGCCCGAGAAATTATGCCAAATGTATCATAATTTCGCCTGCTGCCGCGTAGCTGCGCCTGCACAGCGGACTCTCCCCAGATGCTGATCAGGTCCAGCACCTCTGCCGTGCTCCAAAGGGGTGCGCGTCTTCCATGACAGGCCGCCATTGCTACTGATGATCGGAGCTGCACTCCACTCCACGAGAAAGAGAACAGGAAGTGAAACAGACGAGAAATTCGAAAATCCCGGGAATATGAGCAGGGCGGGGACTGTTTCGTCATGGCCACAGAGCGGGTGGGGGGAAGACCAGAGAGGATGACTTTGGAATGCTGGGACACTTCCGGAGGCCAATCATTGCGCGGTAAGCGTACACACGAGTGGAAAGGCGCAACAGCTGTTCCGCGTTAACTGCTACCACCCTTGTCGAGGTGGTTTTTGTATTGCGCTACAACAAGGCAGTTAACGCGCAACAGCCCTATTGCATGTGTGTACGCTGTTGTTGGTATCGCTCGGTAATGGTTGTTAATGCGCGATAAAGTGATCGTGTGTACAAGGCCTTAGATACTGTGGTGATGGGCAACAGGATAAAACTCTAAAACAGAGAATAATACACTCAAAGCTAGGGGAGGTTTTGCACTTACAAGAATGGTGCATCCATGTACTAGCACTGTAAATTCTTCAGTGCAGGGACAGAGTCCTAGTCTACATTGCCTACAATTTTCAGCAGCAGTTGAAGGAAGATATGCAAGTGACTTAAAATAACTTGTGTATCTCCCTTCAACTTCCTAATATGTGGTGGGTCCAGTGTGCTGAGTCAAAGGAAAATGCCGTCCCTTCGACTCATGCTATCCAGTTCAGGGCTTGGTGTTAATACATCAACTCCCTGATCGACTGAGCATATTCCCACTCAATGGAACTGGGAAGTTTGATCTGAGGGTGGCAAATGAAATCCTCTAAACTCTGTGTCGGTTGTCTTGGAGACATTCATTCTCATTGAACATGTTATCAGACGTTCTTTTTCCTTTTAATCTGCAAAGATCTCTCCACCAGTGTAGAAGATGCAGTGAAAGCCAAGCTTTCCTCTGTAAGATGTGCAAAGCACAAGGCAAACATTGTCAGTGCAGACCCTGGTTCTTGTATAAAGTTGCTATTTAAAAATCATTCCCCTTTGTGATGATGCTATCTGAATTAGGGGGTGGCCATTTATAATATTTAATACCAATATGACCGTGATTCTTTCAAGACATGCCATTGAAAAGATCATCATACTTGGCAAAGCATAAGATTGTTTGTGTATGTATTTGAACTGTAAACTATTGATATTTGATCTATATCTGTATCCAAAAATGTATGCTGTCCTACTGAGTTACACCCACCAGGCAGATTGGTGCCAGCATTGATGACTCATTTGAGGTCCATCACCTATACAAAAACCCAGAGAGAGAACCCAGGGCTACATCTTTAGTCCTCAGAACATGTAGGGACATGCCTGTGGTCAGGAGGACTGCAAGTGCATTTCCCTGCCCATGTGCTGTGAGTTTATGTTTGAAACAAGCCACTTGGCTTCACCATCTCATCTGCATTCCTGCTTACTTGTTCTGAAGCAACTTTTTTACATCTGGAGCTGTGTAACAAAGGCCTCAGACCCATCCAGGTACTGGATGTACTCCAGAGAAATTGTCCAAACCTGCAAACTCTAAGATTGTGAAGAATCTGATACATACAAATGACTTCAAAGTCCATATACATCTGATGGTTTTGACCATTTAACATCTCTCCTCTTGTTTTTCTTTTCTAATAAACCCTTAGTTTTAGTTACTAAAAGCTTGGCTGGCAGCATGATCTTTTTGGTACGATCTAAACTAGGGATGCAAGCTGCTAAACAATTATATGATGAGCAACCGTCCTACCATTTAATGATTTTATTAAACCCCTGTGGGCTGCCCCCCAGGTTGCAGCTGCATGGGGACCCCTCCCCACTCTCCGGTGCCAGGCTGCAACCCTGCAGGGACTTCTCCCTTCCCTTTCCTGGTTCCAACTGGGAGCTCAAGGCAGCCACATGGGGACTTCTCCTCACCCCAGACCGAGCTGAGAGGTTGCAGCCTCCCCAGTCCCAGATACTGGAGGGTAAGTTCTATTTTTAGAACTTTAAACAGTTAATTCATTAAATGATTTTTTTACATCCCTAATCTAAACCCATATTGATCTGATAATGTGGCTGTCCCTTTGGGGGATGAGGGGGTCAGGAGAATCTTTTGGTAAAGGGAATAAAGTTTTAAATAACTATCTCTTTACTGGACCTAGCTACTGATTGTGAGCCAGAGATAGAAAAGCAAGGAAGGTGGTTGTGTATTTCTTGTTGAAGCTTCTTGATAATCAGTGGGTGGATCAGGAGCACTTTTTCACTGATTGGAGAACTTAATTTCAGTGTTACCCACCAGCGCTGGGAAAACACACTTTCTTCTTGCAGCCTGTCTTGACCTTGGGCTACCATAGCCACAGATGGGTCGCACCCTTATTACACTGAAGTGCAAACAAGAACATAATCGGCATCCCTAGCTATTCAATGAACGGGTTTGCTGTTTCAGTTGTGGTGAGCATGGGCCAGTGACATGAATGACAGGACTTGTGCTGCAACTTATGGGCAACCCACACCAGGAGCGGAGGGGGCAGGTGCACAATGTCCCTGGCCCTTAGCAACATAGACAGTGCTTTGAGGCTGGGGACCCCCTTTAATCCCCTCCCCCCAAAGTGCAGTCTTTGTCCAGAGTGGGGGTGGTGGGGGCTGCAGCCCCAGGAGAACACAGGAACCACCCTCTTCTCTTAACCCTGCTGGTAGCAGTCACCCCACGCTTCCAGATTCTGAGGTCAGCACCGATGCCCACCAACTAAACCTCCAGCATGTTGGTGGAAAACACAATTGAGGGATCTAGAAATCACCATGAGTGGGGGATCACATGCTTTATTGATTGCAGCATGAGTACATGTACTAACCTGATCTTACATGATATCCATCTCCCGAGGGAAAGGGAGGCACCAAGCGAGCACATGCTGCAAGCATCTGGGTACTGACCTGCCCCCTATGCTATGTATTGCAATCATACAGCAGAGTTGGTACTGAAGTGGTGTGAGAGAGTCTTCTTCTATGGTGGAAGAAATAAGAGTGCTCCCTAGAAACTTTCTGCAAAGGATTACAGAGTACCGCCAAGAAAGTTTCCTGGATATCTCCATGGAGGATTCCCAGGCCACCCCTCGATACAGAAACACTCTTTTTTCTGGGAGGCTCCCACCATGTAGATACCCACTGCTCCTAACTTTTTAATATATAAAATGTAAGAGCTTGTAACCCTTACAGTTTGATTGGAACTGCCTACTAACCAGAGATGCTTTCCCTGGCATCATGCTCTGCCACGGTACTATCCTGCAACTGGCTGGATTGCTCCAGGGTTAAAAATAGCTCCTGGCTCTTGGAGAATAGATCCCCTGCTTGCTCGTCTCCATTCTCCTCCACTCCTTGTCCAAAACATTCTCTTCATTGTTGCTGAGGTAGCCTCACAGTATTTGGAAGTAGCAATGGGGTTGCTGCTGAGAATTGTATGCAGCTCATTGTAGAAGGACCATGTCTGTGGTGCAGAACTAGCATGACTGTTTGCCTCCCTTGTCTTCTGGTACCCCCGCTGAAGTTCTTTAATTTTCATACCTCACTGTGAAAATAGTAGTGTAATAGAAGTGTCCCTGGTATAGATTTTCTCTCCAATGTGGTCTTGTTGTAGCTATCTGTTTCTATGGCTGAATTAGAGCTGTGCCTGCACAGACTCTTCTCAACACAGACCAGTAAGATCCACCATTTCCTGTAACTGGAGCATGTTTGGGGCATTGAGTCATGATGATCAGCTGGGCTGGTGAGTGCTACATGCTGATCAGACAGGAAATAAAAATCTGAAAATTCCCAAGGCTTCAACTGGGGAGGGGCTGTTTCCTGTGTGCAATAGAGTTGAAAATGATCTCCAGAATGGTCACAGCTGAGCATTGTGAGGCACCTCCTGGACTCCAATTCAGTTGACTTACACAACATTGTGTCTGCACTGCTTCTCTGACCCATCAGCATTGAATTAAATACTACACCTCTGGTGGAGGTGGGGTAATTAAGCTGATGTAACAGGCAAGTTAGATTAGTGGGAGGGACTTGTGATGTACACTTGTATATTACTAGGTTGCTGAAAGGCAGCTTCTGTTGACCTAAGTTTGTGGTGTAGACTAACCTTTGTGTAGGATCTCTGCTTGAACATAGTCCAGGACAGGGAGTCTTTGAGTTTCTGTAGGGATTTTGGCTATTAAAGATAAAAAAGATTTGACTCATAAGTATCCTTTGAAGGAAGTGGATTTAATACCTATCTCCTAAATCTTGCTTTGAGTTTTAAGGTTCAAATGAATCCTGAAGGTCTTTTCTTCCCTTCTCCCTCCCAAATCATTGGGTTTCAGCTGGGTTTTGTTAAAGCTGTAAATTGGCTAAGATTGTCAGAACTCAGGCATGTTTGAAACCCAGGCCAGGTTTTCACAGGTCTTAACAAGTATTTCGGCAAGCATAGCTCTAGTTTCTGGCCAAAATGTTGGTCATCTAGTCACTTCATAAGTGAGCAGAACACCAGCCTTTTTATTCTTTCTGATTCAAGAACAATACTTTTGAAAATAATTGCATACCTTCAAGAAAGAAAACCATCTGAGGCTTCAGTGGGAGAACATCACTCCAGCTGGAAGTGAAAACAGGGGTTTGATACACAAAGGGCAACTGGAGTCAATCTACATCCATATTCAAACACACACCCTACTTTAAATTGGAATCTAAATCAAATCATTTTGAATTTCCCTATTACTAATGAGCAGCTATTTCATCGTTCTGGTTGCAGTACAGATATTTACCTTTGGCTTCAAAGGTACTCCTTGTCTTCATTGCAACAGCTAGCTTGAGTTAGTACAGCAGAGTAACTGCACTTGAGCTAGGCTAGCTTGAGTGAGAGCAGCTGTACTTCACAACACTGGTGTTAGTCATTAGACTAGCTGCTGCTGAGTTGCAACTTGTGTTGCTCAAGTGTGTAATGCAGTGGGGATGCAGCAGCCTTTTATTTCCCTCCCGCCACCCAAGGGGCTAACTAGCTTGAGCTTAAAGCACCACTGAATTTGAGCTAGAGACCCTTCTGTGAGTATTGCCCTTAATGTAACTGGGATCCTGTTATAACTTTCACAATTGTGCTGTGAAGTCACCCACCCTAAGAGATGTGGGCTTAGCCTATAACAAGGTAGGGGGTAATTCCACTGCTGGTATACACAGACTCATGCTAGCTCTCAGTAGCAGAGGCACAGCTCAACCCGGATGAGTAGACACCTGCTGATTTCTGGTGGTTTTCACTCAACCCTGCTGTGACACTGTACCCCATGCACACCCTTATGGTGTGATTTCTGTATCATTCATGTTCATCCTTGTAGTCTAACTGTGTATTGTCTAATGCAAAGTATCTCAGTAAGATGTTTTTGGAATGCTCATGACATACTGAACATTATTGTTATGATGGTATGTTTCCTGCAGTGTCACACATGTAGTTAAGAAGCTCTGCTATGTAAGATGCCCACATATTTCTCACATGGCTTGATTAGATCCAGGCAAACATAAAGTACAGTGAGTTCACACCTTGCTTAGTCATGCATCCAGGAACAACAGATTGGCTTGACCACCTGATAAGGTGATGCACATTTGGCTTGAGTGGAGGAAGCCATGCCAGCCATTGCCAATCACCTGATCCCAGTGGGGTGGCAGGGGACTTTCTTAATAGATTTTGGTATCTGGTGCTCTTGCAATCCATCTACTAGACTACATCAAGACAAACTGCCCATGGGGCAAGGAGAGCCTGGTTTGGGGCCTACCAACCAGTCTGTGGTAAGAACTAATTAAGACTGTATAAGATTATTAAGTGTTAAATTTAATTCAGAATGCAATTTGCTTTCAGTTCTTCCTGATCAAATCTGGCTTGTATTATTTTGGCTCAATCTTTCTGTACTTAATAAACTTAGTGGCAGCCTTTTTTTTAAATCTAAAGCAAAGCTTGTGGTTTGGGTGTGTAGAGACTTTGTTTAGAGCGATGGAGCTGGTGCATATCAATTCTTTGGGTTGGTCAATGAGGTTGCAGAATTATCTAAGGGTATGTCTACATTGGCAAGTTAGGTTGACTTAAGGAGGCTTACGTTGACCTAAACAAAACCGCGTCCACACTGGGTTTTTATTAAGTCAACTTAAGCCCTTCCTTAAATTGTCTTAATAAGAGCTTAAGTCAACTTAATAACAACACCTCTGAGGTTGACTTCAGCCTTAAGTCAATTTAAAGCCAGTGTGGACAGGGATTAGTGCTAAATCAACCTTAATAAGTCGACTTAAAGTATTGCCACTCTGTTAGGTCGACTTAACAAGGTCGACTTTAGGTTGAATTTAAGTCTACTTAGAGTTGACCTTGTTAAGTTGACTTAACAAAGTCGACTTAACTTTGCTAGTGTAGACATAGCCTATGATAGCAGTTCCTGGGATTGCATCTGGGACTAGAGATATTGGCTGGGGGTCATTCTGTTGCAGAATCCAATAAGGGGCTGACCAAAGGCCCTCATTCACTAAGGTAAGAGCCACTTGCTTGCCCAAGGTAGTGAATGAGCTGACCTGGGAGTGGATTGTTCAGGCAGCAGAGCAAGTGCAAGACAGGCACCGGGAGTGAGGAACTGGATGATACAGCAATATACCAGTCCAGATTGCAGAGGGGAATGTCATAGCTGCTCAGCTCTGCCTCCACTGCTGCTACCTATGTTTCACTTTCATTTATCCTTACCATGAGTATGTATACAAGCAGTGAAGTCGCACTCTTAGCTTGGAGTGTAGACATAGTTTTAGAGGTGACTGAAAACTAGCCTTTATACATACCTTTAATCTGAAGGCCTATTTTTGCAACTCTTACTTGAATTGGTAGCAATTCAAAACCTATGGGTTTATGGCATAAATGTGAGTAAGGGTGGCAGCTTTAAGTCTTTAACAGCAGATATTAATGTCTCCTCTTAATCATTTAATTCCATTTGTTCCTCTTTGTAAGTATATGATTTTTCTCTTGTTAACAGAGCTGTGTACAAACTGTATTTTCTATTTCATGTGAAATTGTGATATTTTGTGGGGGAGGGAGGTAGGTGGAATTTTGTTCTAAATGGAACAAAACCACAAACTTCCCACAAAACTAAATTCTTGAAACTAGTTTTTGGGTTGATCAAAATATTTCTGAATTTTTTTAATAAAATGATTGAAAGAAACTCCTTTTGAAATGGAAAATTTCAGTGTTCAATTGCAACCTTATTGGAATGCTTCATTCCAACATATTGAAACAAAAGTTTGACTCCCAGTGTTTTTTCAACAAAAAGGCACTTGCTGACAAATGTTCCAGTGGAAAATTTCTGACCAGCTCTCTTATGTTTAGCCTGAATATAGCCAGTGACTTCAGGATCTATCTCAATGTTACATAGGTAAGACTAAATCAGAATGGTCCTTCCCAGTTTTAAGTTATATAACTGTTGTATATTTTTCTTCCATTAAAATAGTGTTTCTGACTTAAAAATAGGTTCATTGTCCCTTATAGTTCAATTTTAACTAGGAATTTTGTGCTCACTTTTCTGTTATCCAGTTTAACATCTAGAACTACCATCATCTGGAAAACCTATATCCTGTAATGAGATACTATTACGGCACATCTACATGGAGGTGTCAATATCAAAGGCATGATACCTGTGAAATCCTCTGACATGTTTGAAGATGGAGAGGGATAAATGTGCCATCTACTGCGAACAAGTCCACATGCCCTGCTGTGCATTTACACCTATATTTACTATAATATCGCCTCTAGAGGAGACTAGCAAAGTATCTTTATCCACAGTTCAATTTCAGGATGCAGAGCCTCAGGTTCATTGGGTAAAGGTCTCAAATGACATCTTCAGTAGAAAAGATGATTACTTTTCCCTTGCAGCCTCTTAGAACCAAATCATGTTTACAGAATGGTGGTGGAAATGTTTCCACACATTAAACGGTTTCAAATGTAAAGGAGTGGAAAGCAGCAGGCTGAAAGCATGTAGGTATTTCAGACTGTGAAAAAGCAGCAGTCTAGCATGGGGGTGGGTGGCGAATGGGTTTTCCCTGCATTTTGATGTGATGGTCTTCAGGTTGGGGGTAAGATAAGTCACCCCTCTTCTTAGGAGAGCATCCCTTTTGACCATCTGAAGTCAACAGGAGGGAGGTGTACTTATGATTGCCATTACCGTAATACATGAAACTTTCACAGTCTTTGATGTAGCTGTCCTCACAACTCTCTGTGAGGTAGGGAAGAACTGAGGAAGCACATACTAAGGGCCAGATTCATAAAGGAACTTAGGCACCCAAGTGCCGTTGCAAGCCACAGAACTCCACCTTGGCTGCTGCCTAACCCCATAGGTACCTACATTCACTTGGTGCCTGTTTTCCGGGTTAAAAAAAAATCGCTATGTGCTTTATGTTTCTGCCTCTGAGCATGTGCGCTGTTCCTCTCTCTAGGTTAGCCCAGTGCCAAAGCCCAGGACAAGGTAGGAGTTTGAGGTCTGATCCAGCAAGCGGCTACCAACCAGATCAACTCCCACTCAAATCTGGACAGCGGTGGCACTCGCCCACTAACTTTTTAGCCTAGGAGTTAGTGCACTCACCTGGGAAGAGGGATCCCCAAATTCAAATCCCCCCTCTGCCTGAGGGTGGAGCAAGGATTTGAACAGGGGCATCCCCTATCTCTCACAAGAAAACTTTCTCAACTGAGCTATGGGAGATTTTGATGTAGCGTTCCCTCAATCGCTCCTGTTAAAGCTGCTCTCCTTTGTCTCAAGGGGACCAGACTTTTGGTCTTGCTTCCCAGTTGGGTGCCCTATCCACCAGGCTACAGGTTAATTCTCTCTTCTCTTTATTTCGCCAAAAAATGATTAGGCCATGAACACCATCAGTAGGAGAGATTGAGGGAGCCCCACAGGAGGAGCACTCACCTGAGAGACGGGCAGGCCTGCCAACAGGGAGAGTAAGTGGGGGCAAATGCCCAGGGCTCTAGTGACTTTAAAAGGGGTCCAAGTGGATGACAGGACAGATGCATATCCTTCTCACCCTCCCCTTCCCTGAAATGCCCACCCCTCACTCCTTCCCTGAGCCATGCTTATTTATTATGCACCATGCAGGTTCCCAGGCAGGCTGAGGAAGTGGTACCTGTTACTTAACTACCTGGGTTTCTCAGTAATCTCCTGGGAAAGTCCAAAGGACCTGGGAAGCTGAGTAGCAGATACTGCCTCCTGCACCACTGGGAACCTGCATGGCAAATAATAAATCAGTAAAAACTTCCAGGAGATGCTCACTTGGCCCATAACCATCCCTTTCCAGGGAGGAGGGGGATTTTGGTTGTTCTGCACTGTGGCCTGGAATTGTTGTTAGTCCAGAGAGGGGAAACCCATGTTCAAATCCTGTCCCTCTAGGGGACAAAGGAAGGAATTGAACCTGCATCCCTGGGACTGCTCAAAACTCTGGACTAATGATCATCACTCCCATCTCCCATGCTATCTCTCTGGTGCGGAATGGGACAGGTCCTGACTCACTGTTTTGAGAAAACTTAGGTGCCTGACTGCAGGAGACAGGTGCCCATCTCTGCTTGTGATCCTCACCTGGGAGCCTCTCTCTGGGTGCTGGGCCATGCCCCCTCACTTTTGTTGGTATCTCTTGGGCTTGCTTAGGTGACTCTCTGCCTTGCATGCTGGCTTTTGTTGATCCCATTCTCAAGTGCCTCTCATTCCATTCATTGTATAGGGAGTTTGGGTCCCTGCAGTAGCCATTGGGGATCAGTGTTTCTATATATATAATTCCTGTTTGAAGACAGAAAACACTACAGTACCCAAGTTCCTTTTCATCTGGGCCTGAGCAACTTGTAAAAGGTCACATGGGAAATCTATAGTGGAGCAGGTACCTAAAACCACATCACCTGAGTCCCAGGGTAGTGTCCTCACCATTTGAATATTCTTTTCACTGTGGGCCCTGTCTTCTCTAAAGCAGCTCAGGACCTGCTGTACCAGAACCTAGGTGATGACATATGTGAACTTCTGAGACCTATATAAGTAATTTCCAATCAACATGATTTGCCTTCCAAGAGAGAATTGGTAGAAATTCTCTAAGGGGTCTCAACTGGCCTGAATGCCTGATGAACCAAGCCATGACAAGGTGGCAATGTTAATGTAGGGAATACTTTACCACCTTGCACTTTCTGCAGATGAGTTTAATGATCTGTTCCTACTTTATTAGGAAGTCTTGCCCCTCTGTTTGTTGGCACCCAGCACCAACTTTTTTCCCTTACAGTGCTTTAACTTGGGTTTGGATTTACAATACGGCCTGGCTGAAAGAAAACAGCTGTTGGCTTAAGTGCTCTTGAAAACACTCTCCTAAATTCAAAGCAGAGCTTTCTTGGCCTGAGCTCCAGTAGACAACTGGTGACTCATCTTGTGTTGGAAAGGGAAGCTATATCCTGTGTGGCCTTCTCTGATGGTATAGACAGTTGATACAATTTTAGCTTGCCCTTTCCTTCAACCAATTGCTGAGACGTTCCATGCTTAACCTTTGCAACAAAGCCAACTCAAACTGGAATACACACTTGATCTGAGTCACCTTTTAATCTTTGGTTTAAAGTAACCTGCACAGAGAAGCAAATGGGCAAGCATTAACTCCCTACTGAAAGATTTAATATGCACGCACATCCTCTTTCAAGGGAATATTGATAGCTAATGGGGATGCTTTGGTAGCTGTAAGCAGTAAAATGCCTCTTCTGAATTAGACTTGAGTTCCAGGGTAGTAAGAAGTAAAAAGCTTTTATTATTTTGCTTGTAGCCTAAATAATCCTTCTTACTTTACTGGCTAGTCACTAAAACAGGACAAGGGGGTTTTTTTTTTGGTTGGTTTTTTAAATGTTATAGCAAAATTTCTTTCTAAAATGGCTTATAGGCTTATGATTGTCTTTGAGAGAGCACACAGCACTTGTTCTATAGATTTCCTGCCTTAGTCAAGTCATAGGACAGACATTGAATGAAACAAAGAGCTGTAATGAAAGACTATGTTCTCTTGCATTGAAGGTGCTGGACTGGTACCCAGGAGAAGTGGGGTCTGCTCCTAGCTTTGCCAGACATCCTACGTAATTCAAGACAAGACCATATTTAATGCATGTGCACAAGAGGAACATGTTAACATAGCAGGGACTACCTTATTCCTGGCATTTTGAATGCTTGATGTTGCAACCTAGGTAATATTCTTTTAATATAGCTGTTTGTAACTAAGAAATATGCTGCTTGTTTCTTCACAGTGTGTATGCTACTGGCTACAAACCTCCTAAGGCTAACCAACTGCATTAAAACCATGGTTGTGCTTGGTTTGCACGCCCATGTTAATTTGTGATTAGGACAATACATGTATATGCCAGAATATGACAAGTTAGTTTGTCATAGAATGCTGCAGTCACATGACTGAAGCCTGTTCTATTCTACCTCACTGGGGGCTTTGTTGAGAACTTCATGTAGCAGGCTCCCAAAATTTACTTATGACCTGGCTGTCACACCCGTGCAGACAAATAAGAGGTATTAAATCTTCCTTTTCCTTCCTCCAATCTCCCACCCACACCTGGACCTTGGCATTGTGTGCATGCTCAGAAGCAGAAATTTAGGCACCTATAGAATTCTTAGAACAAAAATTTAGGTGTCTACCTGGTTAGGTGCTTTTTGAGGGGGAAGGGAATGGGGCATTTGGATTTAAGTTGTTTATAGTTGGAATTTTGGCACCTAATCCTATTGTGGATTTAGACTTCTGTGGGATCCTGGTCCATGACTAGGTCATATAGGTGTTACTGTAGTATCTAAAATATCAGAGAACAATTATACTTCACCAGGTAGCTTGTTGTTAGTTGATCCACAATATATAAATGGATAGCAAGTAAAGAACAGCTGTGAGTCCTCAATTCAAGTATCAAGGGTCCAGTAAACTCTATGAACAGGATGGGTCCATTTCCAGTTGATATGAAATTAAATGGATATTTACTAAGTAGTTTAATTATACACTGACGCTCACCTCCTACTTACTGCACCTGAATTTCCTGGGTGACTCAGCACATCATAATGCTCAGTATCAGAAATGAAATCAGACACACAAACCATGTTGGTGTCAAAATGACATGTCTAGAATCATGGCAGATCAGGGGCCTATTTCTTGTTTTTTTCCTACAAGGAACATTCAGCTTGATTAAAATGCAGTGGTTTTCTTTGTGGTTTTTTTTTTTTTCCTCCTCTCTTGGAATACAATGAGCACACTACCACAGCGACTTTTACGTTCACATGGGAACTACCACCTTTGTCCTTGCTGTGTTAGTGCAGTAGTCAATAAGAGTTATCAAGTGGACAGGGAATGAATGAAGTTACATAATACGTCCTTCTCATCTGACACATAGCCCCTAGTTTTTAACTGCTGTGTAGACATACCAGAAGACTGACTGGCTTCCATTGTAATATGCAATGAATATCTTAATTCTGAACATTTGGCTCAAGTAAAAATTGATTCAATCTGTCTGTCTGAATGCGTTCACATTGTTTTGGTATCATAGCAAAGTAGGCTAGATTCTGCCATCCTTACTCATACTGAATAATATTTTACTGCAGCTGGCCCCACTTAAGTCATTGGAACTTCTGAAAGAGTAAAATACCATAGAACTTGTTGCCCTGGGTGGCTGTGAAAGCCAAAAGTATAATTGTGTTTTAACAAAAGATTTAAAAAGTCCATTGAGGATGAGTCAATCCATGGCTTCTAGTGAAAAGGGTCAGGGATGCAGCCCTATAATCCAACTGTGAAACACACGGGGATTGGATGACACTGGATGGACTGCTCAAAAGTGCACTATTCTGTTCATGCCCTCTGGCACTGGTCACTGTCAGAAGACGTGATACTGGGTTTGATGGAATATTGGTCTGACTTCGTATGGCTGGTCTTATGTACTCACCATAAGCAAGAACAGTATGATCTAGCACTAAGTAACTACTACACTAGTGTAGTTGGCAACTCATAAATGAGTATTCACACTTGGAACCTGGTTCTAAGAGTTAGGCTCAAGCAGCCAGGGAAGCCAACTCATGCCATGAGAACTGCATGTCCAATCAAAACTAATCAGCCCAACTTGAGTTTTGAATTGTCTCAACAACTTGAACAAGAATTAGCCATAGAAATGATTTGGAGCTGCATCGTGATTGCCTTGTTCAGTGCCATAGTCTCACTGCTGTACTCATGTGAGTGAGGCAAGCACAATTTGGTCTTCTGGGCCAAATGTTTAAAATCTTCAACCCCAAGAATCAGATACTTTCCAAAGAGGTCAGCTCCCATTAGGGACAAGATATTGGGAGTGCTCAGCTCTCAGTGTGGCACTTATGGCTGTTTTCCTCCCTTCCCCAAGAGTTCAGTATACAATGTGTATCTAATGTAATGAGCTCTCGGGAAATGCTGGCTGTGGATTTAGATGCCTATATGGAAGCTGAGAGTTTGAATACCTGGACCCAATTGTTGGTGTTGAACCTGTTGGAAAATTCCAGTTTTAGTAAACAGTTTTGTATAGGGCCAGATTCTGCCACCCTTATTCCTATGGCCTAGTACATAGGAAGGGAGTAACACTGAAACAGCATTTGCACGCACAGATCCCTGTGTTTGTGTGAAAGCCAATTCAACTGAGAATGGCCCTGTATGACTGCAGGACTTCGCTAGTTTCAAGCTCATGGTTGAGGTTAACTTGCAGAATGAGTATTCCTCAACTGAGCAGCAAGTAGAGGGGGCAGCATCCAACCACAAAGCACAAAAAATGAAAATATAATAAACTTCTTGCAGAGGAAGGCTAGTTCAGTGATCGGGATTCCTGGGTTCCATTGCCTGTTTTGCCACAGGCTTCCAATGCAAACTTGGGCAAGTCACATAGGGCTTGGCTACGCAAACAGTTTGTGGTAAGCTGGGGTATCAATCTTCCCCCCAGCAGCCTTCCATGTACTACGGTGCTGTGATGCTGCAGCATAGTGCCTCTTACAGCAACAGAAGGAGAAGGCATCTATGTAGGTATTGCACATTCCACAGCAGAACTAGGGCTGGTTTATCCTGCTACGCTATTTCAACGGTGATCAAAGAGAGAGATGAAAAGTGCTTAAAATGCCTTGTGTATCTCCCTCCTATTGTCTACCTTCTACTTACCGCGCTGTTTTCAGTAGCCTGAGCCAGAGAGAAACCCCTTCCCTCCGACTCAGGGCTACTCCTTCTGTGGGATTGGTCTTCCAGCACCAGCTTCCTGATCGGCTGAGTGGGTCTTCACAGACTCGATCAGGGAGATCAGTCTGACGACTGAGGGAAGCATTATTCTGTTGAAGTAGCCATGACTACAGCAGGGGTTAGGTCAGGACAGCTATGGAACTTGGCTGTGAATCTTTCATATCCCTGACTGAAGTAGCTGTGTCTATCTGCATGTTTGTGTGTGGATCCTGCTACCACACACTAACAGTTCCCTACTGATCTTTAATCTATTCTCATTTCAAATGCCTGAAAATAAGGAAACTTTTAAAATTGTGAGTAATTAACCACTGAAGCAACTTACCATGGGTCCTTATAGATTTTTCTATCTTTGACCCACTTTTAAACTCCGATTGGGTTTTTATATACAAGATATGCTCTAGAAATTATTTTGGCTTCTGTTATACAGGAGGTCAACTAGATGGTCACCCTGGTCCCTTCTCGCCCTGAAATCAATGAAAGTGCAGTATGGAATCTAATTCTTGGCAGCAAAATCCACATGGATGCTTAATGCATGACAGGCTAGTCAGAGGTAGTCTAAAACCCCAGCTTGCCATGAAGTTAGTTTGTGGAGACAAGTTTAGTCTTCCTGCATCTGTGTTCCCCATCGGTAAAAATGAAACTACTATAACACTCACACAACACCCCAGAGGTTATGTTAAAAACTGAGGCACTCTGGTATATGTTAAGTGAGATCATATATCACATAGACAGTTTCTGAACATAATCTACATTTAATAAATTATTCACTGACATCTGCTCAGAGCTAAGAACATGTATACAATCAAAATCAGGGTATTTATATTATGGACACACACAAAACTGATACGTACACTCAATTACCTAAAGTCTGGGTAAACTCAAGATTGTCTGTAATAGCCTCCCATTTAAAGATGACATTTTCTGAATGAGACAAGGTAGGTGAGGCAATCTTTTATTGGACCAAATTCTATTGGTGGAAGGGGCAACCTTTCAAGCTTCACAGGGATCTTTCAGGTCTGGGGAGGGTTAAATTCTATCATCAGAAGTTGTCCACCAAAAGACATTGTCACCTATCTCATTTCTCTCATATAAGACTGATCATAGTGGGTCAGACCAGCTATTGATCTAGCCCGATATCCTGTCATGTGGTACTGGTCACTGTCAGAGGGAACATTAGATTGCAATTATTTCATGATCCAGCTCCTGTCATCCAGCCTCAACCTCTTGGCTTAGGGATACCCAGAACATGGGGTTGCATCCCTGACGATTTTCATTAATAGCTTTTGTTGGACCTATCTAATTCTTTTTTGAACCCAGTTATGATTTTGGCCTTCATAGTATCCCCTGGCAAAAAGGTTGATGGTGCACTGCGTGAAGGAGTATTTCCTTGTGGTTTTTAAACTTGTTGATTATTTCATCGGGTGACCTTAATTCTTGCATTATGTGAAGGGGTACATAGCATTTCCTTGTTTACTTTCTCTGCACCATTCATGATTTTATAGATGTCTTTCAGAATTGCCCATAGTCATCCCTTTTCTAAACTGAATAGTCTCAGTCTTTTTAATCTCTCACTCCATGGAAGCTGTTCCATATTCCCTAATCACTTTTATTGCCTTTCCCAGAACTTTTTCACAATTCTAGTATCTTTTTTGAGGGGGGTGGGTGGGTGACCAGAACTACATGCAGTTTTCCAGATGTGGACATGCCATGGATTCATATAGTGACATATTTTCTATCTGTCCTAATGGGTCCTAACATTAACATTTTGACTGCCGCTGCATGTTGAGCAGGTGTCTTCAGAAAGCTACCCACCACAACTCCAAAAAACTTCTTGAGGGGTAACAGCTAATTTAGACCTCATCATTTTGTAGCTATAGTATGTAGTCATTTTGATCCCAGAACAAACACATACAACACTGCAAATAACTTTTTTTTCTGAACAGTTAATGACCATGAATCATTTTGAACCTGTTTGCAGAGAGCTCTATTTATTTGTCTTTCATGTTTCTCACAAATACATGACTCTGGACAAAGCTGTTTCTGGAAGAACCCTGAGCTTTCCATGCTTTCTTTTCTTTAATGGTATCAACATGTCTTTTGAAAACTCAGTTGATTCAGTTTTGTCTTACTTGGTGTTGGGACAGTAGAATCCCTTTATACCTTTTTGGGCAGGAGCTTAAACTGAGCCCCAAGAGTGAAAAGCAGTCTCTGCTATATTAAGAATATTTTTTCATCTGACTTAACCTTTCTGCTGATGTGACTTGGTCTCCTCTAGCGCTTCTTTGAACTGTGTGTAACTTTTGACATGCTTATTACCATCCTTATCATTTACAAGCAAAACCGAGCCACTAAGGACACTATCAAAGACACACCATTCTTCTGCTTTCACACACAGTTGTGTTTTGGACCAGCTCTTGGTAACTTTTGTGGCTGACTCTGCAGTGCCTCTGTTGCACCCCAATCATTAGTTGAGGCTATTCTGGTGCACAGAATGCACTTGTCTTAGGCTTTTCTTAAGGCACAAGGAGTAAAATTCTCCATCTCCCTGCTGTGTACTTCAGTCCACCATGTTCTTTGTGGCCATTCCTCTGTTTCAGACCCTTCAACTTCAGAGTTTGAAAAAAAAATCTATTTCTGATGGTGTAAAAGCAAGGGGCTTTGCATCTGTTTGGGAAGTGAGGCAATTTTAAAATCCTTTCATCTGTGATGATGATGAAATCCCTTCCTCTATCTTACCACTAATGAAGAAGTGACTCATGAGATGCTTCTTGGTTAGGTCAGGCCTTGGTCTTCACAAGTTTGTTCATGATGAGTGTGGGAGGTTTTTCTGATTATACTCCTGAAATTAGTGGGGAATGAGGTGGACAGATGGAACTAACTGTTCTAAACAAAGGGACATGTTGCTGACCACAGGAGATAGTTTATGCTGTAACAACATGATGTGAAATATTCTGTAACTGGATTTGTTTTCGGATGAAAATATCAACTACACAGCCTGACTGCCCCAATTAACTGTAATAATCTGCAAAATGGTGGATGGTGATGGCTTAAGCATCAAAGCTTTACTAGGAGATTCATGCTCAATTTTCAAGATCTCTTGTGGAGAATAGAGTAGGAAAAATAGTATTTCAAACATAACACTTTGTACCTCTTGCCACAGCCCTGTGCAACGCTGATACAGACATATCGTTCCAAGAGTAGCTGGGGAAAGCACTTTTTCTCTGAGTCACAATTTCTTCCACGCTTCTCTTGATTGCTGGTCTAAGCAACAATAAATTACTACCCTCTATGCCAGCTCAGCACTACCGGTGGTCAAGAAATAAGGAGAAACCAGGGCTCCTACCATTCTTTCCCCACAGACAGCCTGTAAGGGTAGCCTGTGTAGGAGTGTAAAAGGGATTCTTGGTCTCCATTTGGAAGTGTGCAACAATTAACAATTAACTAGTTTCTAGGCCTAGATGGTTAGTGGTATTTAGGTTCCTAACTCCAATTAAAATCAATGGGAGTTAGAAGCCTAAATACCTCTGAGGATCTGAGCCTTAGTGTTTACTGTCCATAGCATTTTTCATTCAAACCTCTAAGTAACTGACACACTTTCATGGCTCCTGTATGCATTTCACAGCAGTTGAGATCCTGTGTTTCCTCCCTCTTACTTTCCACTGCCCTTCGTGTTTCTAGCACCAAAGCAGTGTCCAACTGTTCCTGTGGTATCTTCAGCTAGGGCAGAAGCAGGAAGCAATGGAAACATCAGAAGAATCTGTTCTCACTGAATGTTCTGGTAACTTCTAGACAGTTTTGTTAGGTTAAAAAGCAGCTGCCGTATGACAAGGGGAGGTGCTCTCCATGGATAGCTAGAGACCAGTCTGTCCACGACTGCCTTATGAAGGCCCGGGTGAGTGATCAGTAAACTTTATAAAGTCAATTCCAGTTAGAGGGAACTACAAAGGGAGACAGGCAGCTCCTGTGGAGGAGAGCTCAGCCTCACAGAGAAGCCTGTGCCAGACAGCAGAACAGGGAGCCTAGACAATAAACTCTCTGGGGAACCTGCTGTGGCAGGGAGCATATAAGAGGAGCTTCTGGAAAGGGGGAACCTCCTAGATAGAGGCCTCTATTCAGCAGGCATCCAAGAGGACCTAGTCTCAGCCAGGGGTCCCTCAGACATGGGCCAGAAGCACAGCATGGCAGGGATCACCTGCTGTTCCAGGAAAAGAGTTGCAGTAAAAAGACCTCCCTGGACTCCCGGCTCCAGGCAAGTATATTAGTTCAGGAGGGGCAAGAGGCCTAACGCCAGGGGCACAAAGGACCCTAGAGGAAGAGCCTGGGTGTAGAAAAATAATGGATTCAGATGGAATACGTGGACCAAGAATGACTCAGTCAGCCTAGTTTGGAAGTTAGGATGAGAATGTTTGTTTTCTGCATTGGCTTTTCTGTTAGGAAATGACTCTCTAAGTAGGAGTTTTTTGTTACCTTACTAGCTGTTTGAACTTTATACACTGGGTGAGGGGAAAACCAGCAAAGGACTCAACTGCAACACTATGCAGACTGGAATGTTGACACCCTCCTGACCATACACCTATAAGCGTGTCTGGGATTTTTTCAAAAGGATTCCTACCCATTTACCTTCCATAAAGTTTGAGAGCTTAGATTCCTTTGACAACCTACAGCCAAAATAGTAACAATATATATAGCTCTTATAAAGCACTTTTCAACTACAAAGCAGTTTTCAGACTATAAGTAGTTTTTGCTTCACCTCCATGACAGAACCCTGTGGCATTTGTCATCTTTAAATGAAGCCTTCCAAGGACGCCATTCCATCTTATTCCCTCGGCCTGACACATTGCCATTAAACTGTTCTATTGTCTTGCAGCCTATAAGTAAGGGATGGACAAACATAACACCAGTTGAAATTACGTAGCCATTGGCAGTCTGATCCTGAAATTAATCTGCCCTGAGCTTCTCCCAGTGAACAGAAATATTTTTCATAGAAGCACATTAATTGCCTCTTATAATTAAAAATATAATCTATTAACACTTCTGTAACATGATTTGAAGACCTAGGACTTGATTCTCTTCTACTTTACACTGTTGCAAATCAGGAGTAATTCCAGTTCAGTGTGGTTACATTGGTGTAGAAGTGGTCTAAGGGGGAGGGAGATCACCTTTGTAGTTTATTGGAAAAGTCACATACTGTTCAGAAGTCCCTGATTATCTCAATCAACAAGGTACTTAGAGACCGTCAGACTTATTTTTCACCTTACTTTTTAAAATCCTTTCAATTTATCGACTGAATGTTTAAACTTTCTTTGTTAATACTCCAACTAGGTCAAATTTATTCCTTGTTCAACTCTACTGACTCCACTAGAATTATGTCAAGAGTGAATTTGCTTCATTGTTTCAAATTACTTATTTGATTATTCCATACACATCCTATAGACCCTTCCTTACTCTGAGGTAAAATCACACCTTACTCCCTTTCCCCACCATATGCATTACTCTCTTTGCTTCCCTTTATTAGAATAATTTTGCTAATGCTAATTTATTTTATAGTCATTCCATGGTTATTTGACTTCACTTGATGTAACAAAGGAAAATGCCTCTAAAACATCTTATTTGTACACTGTTATACTTAGTATCAATAATTCATTTATGAACCTTTCACACCATTTCTCTGCATGTCCTTCACAGTAATTTCCACTTAACCATCATAATGGTGCTGGCCAATGGGTGAATTTAAAGAACTGTCAGTGACTACAGAACCCCCACCCCGCCTTGTTTCTCTGTCTACCTTTGCTAGCTGCTCTTCTCCCCCTTTCTCTTAACTAGAGGCAATAACCCCAGTAATTTTGTGGCGCTTAAAATCCCAGACTAGAATCATAGAATCATAGGGATGGAAGGGACCTCACGAGATCATCTAGTCCACCCCCCTACTAAAAAGCAGGACCACTTCCACTAAATCATCCCAGCCAGGGTTTTGTCTAACTGGGCCTTAAAAATCTCCAAAGATGGAGATTCTACCACCTCCCTTGGTAGCCCATTCCAATGCTTCACCACCCTCCTAGTGAGAAAGTTTTTCCTAATATCCAACCTTGACCTCCCCAGCTGTAATTTGAAACCATTGCTCCTTGTTCTGTCCTCTGTTACCATCAAGAACAGCCTAGCTCCCTCCTCTTTGGAGCACCCCTTCAAGAAGTTGAATATATGTACCTCTTTTCTCTCTCTCAGTTCATGGAGGAGATGCATTACAAATGGCAATCAGTTTAAACGGCCCATCAAGGCAGTGAACCAAGAAGTCCTCCTTTGCTTACCAATAACTATGGGGCTGACTTTTTTTGCATGCCTCACTCACACTAAGTAATACCTTACTCTGTGAGTACTCCCCATTGAAACCAACCAAAACTCACTATGAGCACAGGTGGCAGAACTGGAGCATTTAGAAACTTGAGGTCTAGTGACTAGAGTTGCTGTGTTGTTACTCTGAGAAAGCGACAGCAGCATCTGAGGGAGCTGAAGCAACAGATGAAAGGAGTAAAGAAAAGACAGCTAGATGGCTGAGGGAGAGGCCGATGTGATGTGTAGCTGGGGATTGTGTATGATCAACGGGATAAAAGACAATGCAAGTGCTGCAATCCTTTTTCACAGCTCTACCCCAAAAGTGGCCTCTGCTCCAAGAGAGAATGTAGGTGGAGCTTTTTTGCATGAAATATTCATGTATAGAGAATTAGAACCTTCTCCCTAGCCTGATCTCCCTGGCCACAGCTCTCCCCAGCCCGATTGCCCCGGCTGCTGCTCTCCATAGCCTGATGGCCACAGCTCTTTTTCTTCTCTGCAGCCCAACCCATAGTAAATTAATATAAAATTAATTATTTAATTAATTAATCAGTGCTTTAATTTAATTAGCAGATTAATTATTTATCAGATTAATATTGGAGGCCAATTAGGTCGATTTAAGGGCTATTCCTCATCTACACTGGCTTAAATTGACTTAATAAGCCTTAAGTCGACCTTTCAGAAGTGGTGTTATTAAGTCGACTTAAGGAAGCGCTTAAGTTGACTTAATAAGCGCCCAATGTGGATGCAGGGTTCTTTAGGTGGACTTAACCCTCCTTAAGTCAGTGGGATTTTGTCTGATGAGGACCACAAAGAGCAGCTACAGCCTTTCATCCAGAATGACCTTACTTTTCCATTTACTGAAAAGCAGAACAAGATTAAGGTCACGATCACCAAGAATGGTGCTGTTGTGGGTGTTCTCTATAGCAGGTGGGAGGTAGGTAGCGTGGCGGGGGAGGGAATGGCTGCTCCTCCTTCTTCAGGAAAGGAGACCTATCATCCGTGGAAGGTTGAGTACACAGTAAACACACCATGACAGCTAAAATGACACATTACATTAATATAGCTCTTTTTCCTGTGTCTGACTTGGGGGAGAAAGCAGAGACTGGAGGCCTAAGAATAGCACCTTCCAAGTCTAGTAAAATTATCCACAATCTCTCTCTAGTAAATAGATCAGATCATTTGATTTTTGGTTTCTGGGACTCGACTTGCATCAAGCTCTTCCCAGGAAGGCTCAGGCTTTCCAGTTTCTCCCAGTTTTTTGGTGTCAACTTCTCATTTAGATAGTCTGCAACAGAGTACAAGCATACAAATTGTGGCAGACTCCTTTTATCTGTGGACACATCTTCATATTGGAGCCAAAGACACAGCAAGAGCAGTCTAGTGTATGGGGAAAAAAATTAAAGGATGGGAGATGAGATGAGGAGGAGAAGTGGAGCAACGAATCACATTGTCCAGTATCTGTCTAGTGTCTACTCTCTTCCCTGCATAAATATTTAAAGGATTTAATTAAATTAACACTTGCCAACTAGACCTTGGAGATAAAATGGGCATTCAAATGCTGATTCATAGTGGTAGCTCTGTAAAGGAAAGCTAGTAATCTTCTTTAATAAAAAGGATAAATCCTAACTAAAGGATATACATATACAAAAATGTCTGAATTCAATGCCAGTCACGCCTATAACTTGTGAGTGGTGCTAATGTCAATTGATAGCTGCTATTTTATGAGGAGCAGGGATCTAGATGATCCCTTATAAGTTAGCTAAAGCAATTGTTGATAGAGCTATGCATAAACCTCCCTTGCCTATACATTCTTGTGCTGAGTTGAAGTTCTAGTGTCTCAGACTATGGTTCTTACTTGTACTTTCTCCTCTTTGGTACTGTGACATGATGCACTCCCCTCCTCTGCCTCCTGTTATGTGATCTGTGTAACTTTCCTGTTCACCCTTGCAATGTGAATGTACAGTTTAATGCAAAATGCAGGGTCAGTTTAACACCCTTGTGGGCCAAGGGCTATAAGATTTTGTGGGGCCCTTGGCCCATCACCGGCTGACCTGAGGGCAGAAGAGTGGGGTCTCTGGCACCTGGGGGGGCTATACTTCCTTTGGTGCCCCCTTCATCAGTGGCAGCACACTGTGTGAGGGGTCTGTGGGCCCATGTCCCACTCTGCACTCCCCCCCCCCATCAGTAGCAGCAGCAGTATCCTGCAGGGTTGGGAAGAGTCTGTGGGCCCATGTCCTGCTTTCCCAATGCTGTGGGGGTGGTGAGGCAGCCGTGACAGGCTCTCCATGGGTCCCTTCTTATGCCCAGGTCAGGGTTGGAAGACACCCTGGCTGTCTGTGAGCTGTGACAGCCTGGGCAGTGAGGATCCTGCTCTCATATTTCCCTCCAGCCTTTCCCCCCACAACATCCGCCTCTGCTCCAGCCTTCTTCCCCTAGCCCCTAACGTCCTGATTCCCCTATATTGCCTCATCCTCCTTCCCCCCCCCCCCCCAGCCACCCATTGCCCTCTATTCCCCGCCCATCCTGTCCTGCCTCCTTTTCCCCCCTTCACCTCATCTGGCCACTCTATAGTCCCCTTGCAGCTCTGGCTCCCAGGAGTCCAGCACAGAGCAGGTTTCATCCGCTACTCTGCAAATGAAGGCAGCCTGCGGCAGCTTTCCAAGGCAGAGAAATTATAGTCAGCTCAGCTGAGAGCAGCCTAGAGACAAATCCGTCCCCTGCAGCTGGGGAGTGTGACCAGGAGGCTACGCTACCTGGGAAGGTCTCTCCTAAATTCCCTCCAAGCAATGCCTCCCTGGGAGCATGGGGCAGCCAGTCAGGGTTGGATTTTTGTGGGGTCCTCCTTAGCTCAGGGCCCGGAGCTTCAGCCCCTAAAACCCCTGAATTAATCCAGCCCTTGCAGAATATGCCATGCACAGTCTTCTTTGAATGCTCATGACATAGTCTGTATTATTGTTATGGTATCACATTTCCTGCAGCATCATACATGTGCACAGATGTGAAACAGCTCCCCAGATGCATTTCACATGGCTCAAGTAGGAGCAAGTAATCAGGGCTACAAATACACATCGACAGAAATTATGCATGACAACGGACTAGCTAAATGTCTGTAGCACCTTGGCTGGAGAGAGGAGATCACCCGCCCTTTATGAATAGAGAGAATCTCCTGATCCCAGGAAGAAGGAGGTGTTGAAAGAAAGGAGAAATAGTCACACTTTGAACTGTTAGAGGTTTTTTGACAATTTGGTTCTCCATCTTGAAACACCTCCAAAAGACAAAACCTAGCCACGTGGCCAGAAGGGCCAAGCTGCAATACATCCAGCAGCCGGCCATGTGTTAAGATAAAAATAGACTGCAACAGCAAACTTTAGTTTAGAATGCATGTTATTTTTATTTGGTAGTGATGAACTCCTTGACTGGTTGATTGTGCATTGATTTTCTGCATACTCACTTGAAATCATGTTTCAATCAATAAACTAGTGTCTGTTTTATCTAAAGCTGTGTGGAGTTTAGAGAGACAATGAATCTGTGCATGCTTAACTTAGAACAAAGGTGATTGCATATCAGTTTCTTTGTTAAACTGACAGACTCAAGTATATGAGCCTGCAGTGATCTGGGAAGGGTCTCAATCCCTGCAGGATGGAAGTTTTCAGTGTGGCATGTGGGGGCGCTCGCTGAGGGACTGTCCCCTGCCTGGCTAGTGAGTGGACTTCCACTGCCTGGGACCGATTACTCAGAGGAGGCTGGCGTAGACTTACCCAGGAGCGGGTGTCCACGTAGCAAAGTGGAGTAACTTGGCATTCAGGAGCACACCAGACCAGATTGCACGAGATACTGGATATAGAATCAGTGAGTGTGCACAGACACTCATCAGTGTCAGGATGGCAGCTGCCTTTTAAACAACTTGGACTCATTGAGCTAGTGTAAGATAACAATTGAAACTTTATCAGTTTATTCTTCTGTTCAGTATAATATTTATTACTACAATTCAATTTTTCTTAGTGTCTTCCCATGCCATCTTTGTCATCTTCTTATGGCACTATTGATTTGGCTACCCATATCTATGGGAATGAAGAAAGGTGAGCAAGTTGAAATGAAATTCCAAACATCTGAGATGCACTAAGCTGTCACTGTTTTTTGAACCTGTGGTAGACTGCTATTTTAGGACACACAAACCAAACAGATTAAAATATTTTTTTGCTATCAATCTCCTATAGGAAAACAAGTAACTTAGCATCAAATGACTTACTCATTGTGCATCTGTGGCAGGGGGGGAAAGGGAAACGTTAATTTCCAGGAAGAGGAAGTATTTGATTAGAGACTCTAGATACTAAGTACCTTAATCAAAGCTTCCATCATACATATCAAGTCATTGTGTGGGCAAAAAATATAGCAACATGGATGATATGGTCTTTATTTTTAAATGTATGACGTATTTCATTTCAGATAGGACACCCAGATAATATCTGTTCTTCTGGATTTTCTAAAGTTGTTAGGTCTGTTTCAGCTTCATTGATAAAGAAATAGAAACTGTTCCCAATGGAACAAACTAGCCTCATGTTATCAGGGTCACCTTTCCCATCTTGTTTCTGGCAAATACCATGCAGTGAAAGTGAGAACAAATAGCTCTGGCACTAGCCAGGGAAATGCTCTACAAGCTTTCCGTGTGCAAGTTGTGCTGCTATTCAATGCACTTCCTTTCTAATCTGCACTATAGCTTTGCATCTAACCAGCTAAAACTAGTGTGAGTAGACTGCTAACCATAGTGATCTGTCAACAGGCAGTTTGTGCTTAATGTAAACTGTGGACTAGTATGAGAGCACCAAACTCATTTTTCACGAGGAATTAATTTTTCTCTTGTGACCCCCTAATATGGTTTGAACACAGATCCGTGATGGTAGGAAGCCCTAGAAGGGCACAAAACCTCCAGGTCCACATTAGGCATCTAGCTTTTAAGAACAGACAATCACTGGCCTTTGAGCCACACCTTAACACTCTCTCTCTCTCTCATATACATATATAGTGCCATCTTCTTTCTGTGGGAAAGTTTTAGCCGTATAATTATGCTACTAAAGTTGCATCAATAAAGTTGTCTACACGAGGATTATATCAATGTAATTATATTGGTTTTAAACTTGCACACCTATTGGAAAAAAATCTTTGCTGTATAGACAAGATCTACACAGTCCCTGTCCCAAAGGGCTGATGGTCTCAATCGAAAAGACACGCCAAGGAAGGGAGAGAAAACAGATAAAGAGATGATGGTTTGTCTCAGTCATGAAGCAGGTCAGTAGCTGAGCTGGGAAAATAATCTAGCTTTCCTGAGTCCTAGGCCAATGCCCCGTTCGCCCATTCCCATCCAAGCCTGTGGTGTGGAGCGTTAGTCCTCTAAGGGATGCTGTAGGAAGAACTATGCTGTCTCCAGAGCTTTCAATGCACATGTAATATGTGAGGGTTCTACTTAGTATTCAAAGAGCATCTGACATTCACAGCACTGCACAAACATTAACTAACTAATCCTTATCACGCCGCTGCCTGGTAGTGGGCCAGTTTTATTGCTAGAGCTGTTACAAACTGTTTTTACACTTTTATAGTTCCCTCTAAATTTGACCTTTTCTGATGTGGAATTTTTCACAAAAATGCTTCATTTAAAAAAAAAAATCCTGTTTTATGAAAACTTTCGATGGAAACCTTAAATAGAATTTTGCAAGGCCTGACTGATGGTCTTAGTCATGGAAGCCAGGTGTCCTACCTGATTATATTATTACAGCTGCCTCCTCTTTGACTTTGGGGAAGTCACTTAATCTCCCCATGCCTCAGTTACCCCATTTTTAAGATGAGATAGTCCTTCCCCTTCTCACAGGTAGGTAGCAGGAATAAATTATTAATAATTGCAAAGTGACTTGAGATCCTCTGCTTAAAGGCACTGTTCAAGTCAAAGCATTATTTATTTGCCAAGTTTAGAGCTAACTCTGGATCAGAATCTGAATTTTTTTCCCCAAGAGTTTGTAAAAGAGATCCCATGTTCTATATTGCTCCCTTTCCAGGGTTTATGCAAATCAATAGTCTTATGAACCCACCCAATAACAAAGGAAGCTGATTCATGTGATCTTTATCTATCTCTGTTACCCTTAGCTCAACCTCTGAGAAAATCCCACACGCATCACCTTGACTTGTTGCCAGGAATGATTGTGCTGGGAGCATAGAGTTCTCCTCTCTGGAGGCAGAATCTGACAGTCTGGAATAATTCAGTGGCTAGCTGCAATGTGTACACAAAGTTCCTATTTTCTACAGTGCCTGTGGCCAACAAATATTTCCACAAGCCGTGTAATAGTCCTAACAGCTATAACACTAGAGATGGGGCCCGGACTCTAAATTTCCACCTGAGCTTTGGTCCAGGATTTTGGCTGCAACATGTCTGATAATACTTCTACAGAGCATGACGTTTTCAAATCACCATTCTAATGAATTGGAGCTATAGGCCTCAGTTAAATGCCTATAAGCTACCTGAGGGACAGCTCTACCCTTGTCCGGGTATCTGGAAAGGCAACAGAACCGGTGTGGTTCTGCAGCATGCCAGAGGGAGGTGAGGCATGTGCTCTAGGAATGGCCTGGGGAGGCATGTCACTCGCAGACTGTGCTGGGGCAGAACAAGGGCAGGCTTAGGGGAAGAGGAGGGGTGGGAGGATCTGTTACTACACAGATCTTCCTCTCTTCTTGGAGTCCTGGGGGAAGACTTCTGTGGATGCTACTTCAGCCGTTAGCTTGGAATAGCTGCTAAGGAATGCCTCTGCTCCTAGGCTGGAGGAAAAGGAGGAGTCATTTTCTTTCCTTTCTTTTTTGCCTGACCCCTTTACAATGCAATGGGCTCCAAATTTGCCTTTCCCCTTCTCCCTCCCATAAATGGATATTAAACTCTAAAGGAGGTAAAACTCACTTGAAACAGAACCTCACACTTGAAATCCTGGAGGCATGCAGCTTTAAATCTTTTCTTAGTCCATGTGCACTATGCAAAGTCAATTACTACAGTGAGTGCATTCCTAATGAGCCATAGCCTCTATTGGCGTTAAAAAACATGAAGCTCTGTACTGAAGACGTGCACAGTTAGCATGTCCCCGTATTCATTAGCTGCTAAACTACTCAGATAACAAGGACAGCATTATGAAAGCAGCAGCATCTAGGGTTATGTGTCCTTGCTCCAGAAATCAAGTTCACCGTTTGAAGTGCTAGCATCGTACATTATTATAACGAGGCTTGAGCTAAAAAGTGTGGATCAGTGGCATATTTAACTATATATCTTAGTATGTATACTACTTACCTTCTTTTTATGTACTACACCTTTAAATCTCTGTGACCTGCAAAGACTGGTAGCAATGTTCATCTCAGGGCAGATTGTCAGGTGTTAAGAACTGGGATTTTGCTTTGACCCATTAAAGCAATAGGATCAGTGTAGTGTTTGGACTGGATCTGGAACCAATTTTTCACCAAGATTGCTGAAGTGTTGAACTCTTTACCTGTAATGACCTAGCCGGGGGGAGGGGGGATGAGCACCACTGAGCAGCCCCGCTTCCACCCAGCAGAGGGCAATGTGTGTCCCCACAGGCCTGATGGAAGGCATTTTAGAGGGTGTGACATAAGGGAATGTTTTTAATGTTTTCTCTGAATGCTATTTATGCCTCAGTTTCCCCTGTCTATTATTCAAGTATTTAGGTGTTGGGTTAAGGGTGTGTGACCACTAAAGGGCAGGAATGGTTAACTCTAACTCCTTGGGCACAGACAATGGCCAGGGCCCATCCCCTGCAAGAAGCCAGCCATAGGTGATGGAGAGAAGAGGAGTGGTCAGATGACTTCCTTGCTTGAGGATAATGGACAAAGGGAAAAAGAAGCGAGAGATGTGTCTGTTGGAGGGTGACTAGAAGGGGTCAGTCCCCACTTTCCTGTGGGATCCCAGGGAGAAGAGGCGAAGAACAGTTCTGGAACTCCCTGATACGATCTTTGCTGTAACTTCCTGATTTCTGTGCTAACAAGGTCTGTTCCCAAAGACTAATAAACCACACTGACCTCCAGGCTGGCTGAGAATCACTTCTGACTGAGTGGTGGGATGCATGGCTCGTTTGGTGTGTAAGGCTCCTCTGGCATACCCACCCAGGGGGACTCACTGAACGTCCTCGGGTTAGACCCAGGAGGTATTGAAGCCCTGGTATTAGTGTCACTTTACCTGAGGGGAAAGCCACTTCATGAATGTCCTGAATGACTTCAGCAGAGTGGTTTCAGAGTGCCACCTTTCTCTCCATGATAGAGGGCATGGGAAATTCTGGGAAATACGAAAGGGAATGAGCAAACAGGAAGAAAAAAGAGAATGTTTGATATCAAACGATGGAAGAGAGCAGGAGAATGAAATGGGAAGGGGAGGAAAAAACACACACAACTGAAGATCTTACATTTAAAGATCAGTTTCTGATCCCATTACTGGTGATGAAGAGAGCCTGACTGATAGTATTTCCATTTGGTTTTGATGGAACCACTTGTGGAGTAAGGTATTATTTCCCCTATGATTAAAGAGATCAGAATCTGGCCTTTAACTTGCCTTTTGCTCATGTCACTAAATATTCTCGTCTGTTTCAGAGACAGATGACTTTCAGAATTTTTGGCATCTCTTCTTTTGGGGATGGAGAGAGAGTTTTTTTGCCTTGAGTACTAAAGCAACTAATATCAGCCTGCAATTGTCCTTTACGCAGTGAGCTATTCACTGACCTGTTTTTCTCTCTTGCAGGCATTTTGTGATGTCCTGCAGCTGTTCAGAAAGCTATGCTATAAAATAATGTTTTGGCAGCAATGTTTTGGTTGAGCATAGGCTATGGAGCCTTCATTGACTTTAATATGTCTGATTTAAACCTGATATCATCCTAAGGTTTTACTTTGCTTACTATAACTCTCAAATTTTATGCATCAAATGCACGAAAACATAATGAATGCACAAAGAAGAATATTTAATGAGTGATGTAATTATGTGGTGTTGGTTCAGTGGTTCTCTAGCATTATTCACCATATCACTCTCAAAGGAGCTATCCCAGTGAAATGAGATTTTAATAAAAGCAGGCCTTACAGCACTCTACCATTTAACATTCAGGACAATGTCTGTGTTTCCTTTTTACTGCCAGTGTGCTGAAAACGTAATGCCATTTGAAAATGTAACGTTTCACTAATAATGTAATTTGCAAAAGCAGAATAATTTTTCCTAGAGATCAATTGCAAACATTCATGTTTTCAGAGTAGCTTTTTATCCACCAATGGTGCCATACCATAGAGTTGTTTGGGTGATTTCTCCTGAGCTATTTTTCCTGAGCTTTCCCTAATTACTTTAGTCTTCTAAAGGTGAATTGTACTCTTATATAATCTGTATTAGTTCAGTTCAAGAAAGCTTATTGCAGACTATTCTTCGGTGCCAGTAAATCTCTGCTGAAACATTCATTCACAATTTAATACATAAACCCCAGTAAAGCCAGTCCAGCTAAAACATTTTCCATTGGCTTGTCAAGATAAATGTTGCTGCAGTTGTTTCAGGTAGTTGGTGGCTTGGTGGTTTGAAGATGTTGGTGGGAACTTGCTTTTCCACTTCCCCTCTGGCTTCAAAGTAATTGTCTTCTGGATAATGGAAGATTTGGTAGCACATGCACACACACACACACACATAAGTGCATGCGTGTGTGTGTTTGTACACATTTAAAGGACTTTTGCCTCTTATTCATTCTTTAGTTGATCTCCCTTGGTCCTTAGACCCATTGATATCAGTGATGATGGTCTTTCTTCTGTATGTTTAAAACAGTCACATCATATTAGGTTGGGAAACCGTGAGCCACTCACTGTTACAAAAACAGTGGGGTTATATGAAGCTAATGATCTTATGATATAAAATTCCAAAGGGGTAGCCTTATGATATGTTATTAATGACAATAACGAGGACAGTGTAATTATAGATGGATCCAGTCTGAGCTATCATTTTGAACACTGCTACACCTCCAATTGAATAGCACTTTACAAGTGAAATGTTTCTTTATTTCTCCTTTTTTATGATTTGAGTTTCAATTTGGGTTTTCCTGTTGGCTAGCTATGAATTTTAGCTCATTGTGTCTGATTCTATTCACATCAAAACCCAAGATCCCAGAGCTTTACGGCACTGCAAATACAGATATGGATCAGGATCTCAGCACCATAGCTGATTATCTCCACAATAAGACAAACCAAAACTCATATTGGTGCATCATCAACTTTTAGGAAGTTTGTTTCCACATCTAAACTTTGTGGCTTGTGTAATTAGCAGAGATTGCTAAAGTAGCTTGACAATCACAAGAACGAGCTTGAACTCATCCAAGTACTCTAGCCAAAGGGAACCTGAATCTTTTTGAGAGGCTCTAAAATATAGCTGAATTTTATTCTTTACAATTTCTGCTTGCCTTAATAGCTGATATTTTATTTCCCTTAACATCTATAGCATAGGAGCACCCTGAGAAACATGGTACTATCAGTCCTGCGCGGATACAAAAATGTGGATCCAGATCCGATCCACATCCACTCAGTGTCAGTCTCTATCTGATCAGCATGCCATATTTTATATGTATCTATAACTGCATCCGCAACTGAGCTTGGGCTCACAGTCAGCATTTTAGCCTTTGATTGGCACATTCCCCTTATGGGTCCCACCCAGTCTTTCCTTTTCCTGTTTGCAGTTTGTGCGCTGTGCTGTGCTGTCAATCAGATTTCCTTGGCCACCAGTGAAATCTCTGATTGACAGCATGGCATGCAAACTGCAAACAAGAAAAGGAAGAAGTGGGCGGGGAAAGCATGGGGAATGAGCCAATCAAAGGTCAGCATGCTCACTGCCTGACAGTGAATGGTGGTTCTTTAAGCCCCAGCCTGCTGTGACTGAGTCTCTGAATGGCTGGCAGATCACAATCAGAGTGGGCTGGGATTGGCTGGAGCGCTTCCTTGTACCCTTGTGTGCTGCTGACAGAGATCACAGCAGCAGCTGCAGTGATCAATTCTACCCTGGGCAGAAAAAATGGAGTCCGCATCCAAGGGCCAATCCACAACAATGGGTCTGCGGATATCTGTACCCGCGGATGCAGAGATCTGCGGATCTGAAGTGGATACCTGTGGATCTGCAGGGCTCTTCATGGTACTACTGGAAACCTTTATGACAAAGTCAGACACATGAGACTTCCAGTGTTTTTTATTTTCCTCCAAAGAAGGAGCTTTTTGATTGGTGTCTAGATAATCCATCCCTGCTATTGGATGCTTCACTGAGGTCTACATTACAAACCGGCATTGGTGCACATATCCTGCTGTACTGCTTCTGGTGAAGACTCTTTAAGCCAACAGGTGAGAACTCTCCTGTTGGCTTTATAAATCCATCTCAACGAGAAGTTCTCCCACTAACATAGCAGTGTTTACATCAGTGGTTCCCAACCTGTGGCCCAGGGCCAAAAGTGGCCCACCGCTTTCCTTTTCCCTGGCTGCAAAATGGAGCTGTTGCGTAAGGACCCAGGCAGAGTGCATTGCTGTGGTGCTAAAAAACTGGTGCAGGCTCCTTGCTGCAGCAAAAGGGATGGGAGATCAGCACTCCCCTCCCCTAGCTCTGGCAGAGAGCAAAGTGCTCTGTCTGGGCACCTAGGCACTGGGGTCCCTGCTGGAGCCAGAGGGAAAGGAGCACTAATCTCCCATCCCCCTGGCTACAGAGCGGAGCTACTGCATAGGGCTCAGGTGGAGCACACGGGGCTACAGGATGCATGCAGTTTCCCTCGGGCAAAAGAGAGTCACCTTGTTTAACATCTTCAGTCTGGCTGCAAGGGCAGAGTGGGGAGGACTACAGGCAGAGGCTGGTGCTGCCCTCGAGGATGGTAAAAATATATGTGGCTCTTGAGCCAAAGAGATTGGGAACCACTGGTCTACACCATTGCTTAAGCTGGTGTAAGTACATCACTCAGGAGAGGTCATACATCATCCCTAAAGGCCTGATCCATTTAGGTGCTGAGTACCGGCAGTTTCAACTGAAATCAGTGGCAGCTGGGAATCAGTACATTCAGTCCTTCTACTTTAATTTAAGTCAATAGAAAACTCCTATTGTCTTCAATCTTGCATCTGGTCATGCTGAATGGGAATTGCAGCCAATGAAAGTTGTGACAATTCAGAAGCTCTCCAGACCAAAACCATCAGGATCTTGGATGAAATTTAAAAGGTTCCAAGTACAGCTAGTTGGAAACCATGATTTTTTTTCCCAATTTTTTTGCAGTAAAAATCCCTTTTTGAAATTTTGCCGTCAGAAAACTTTTTTTCCATAGGAAAATTTCAGTAATGTGGGGAGAAATCCTGTACCTTTAAAACAAAAGATGCCTAAATTGCTGGGGAAGGCTTTTTTTTTTTTTTTTTTTTTTTTTTTTTAAAGAAAATTAAAAATGAATTAAAAATGAAACTTTCTGAAAAATTTGTTGGACAAATCTGAATTTGGGGTGGGGAAAAACCCCCAACAACTTGTAGCTGGAAAATTTTGAACAGCTCTGGTTCTGAGGTTCATTTCCGATAATCATGCAAATATTGAATACTGTTCCTCACTTACTAAAATGTAATGCAATCTGAACACAGTCTTCTAAAAGTAGCTATAGAACTTTAGGCTGCTGTGCTTGCCAAGTGCAATTTCTATGGATGAACTAGTTTCTGCATATTGCTAATCCACAGAATGGATATTTCAAAGAAGTTTTCACACATTTGGTTAATTTTTTTGCAGTAGTTATTAAAATAGCGTGGAGGGTGAGGAATAGATCTTGGGGAGAGAAGGAGAAGATAAACTGAGACTACTCAATCCAACACTGTTTTTGTGTATTTGGTTGATTGTTTTTTTTAAAATGTGCTCCTAGAATTCTTTAGAAGTTATGTCTTGATTAAAAGAAGAGTGTCACGAATCTTTCAATCCAACACATTTCCTTATCACTAAGCATTTCATGAGTGGGAAAGCAAAGAAAAGTATTTGCTCTTTGTCTGCCAAGCAATGCACCAGGTGTTCAATCTATTATGTTGTTTGACAAGCAGCTAATATCATACTGAGCCCTAGAGCAAGTGATGTCAGTCTCTTCTTAATCCCAGGATCTAGGCTATCTCAATTAACATTTTCCCAGGTCTTAAACTGGATTATTTTAACTGAAAAACTAGTCTCAACAACCACAGAGGTAACCATGCTTTTATCCTCATAAGTAAGGAAGTCAGGTGGGAGCAATATAGCAAGGAGACTTCTCTCACTGTGCTCAGCACTGTTCTCCATAACCAGGGGTAAACATGCTCAGAATACCTGTAAACTGTAGTAAGACCTACAAGACTATAAAGTCAGCAGGGCTCAGGCTCACTTTCAGTCAGTCCTATGTGTTCCGGCTAGACAAATGGAGCCCTTGGCCCTCTACATTTTTTTTTTTTTAATAAGTGAATGTTTGGCTGTTGAGAACTCATTATGATACACTTCTGATATTATTATTATAAATTGTTGACATTTAATAGACTCTAGCAAACTTGTATGGAATAGAATCTTTATAGGCTGTCTAATGAAGTTAACTTCATATTACAGTGTTCAACATTCTTTTACAAGCTGAGGGTTTGTCATATGATGTGTAAACAATAAATCATGTGCCAGTTGTGGTTAGTCTGTGTTAAATCCTATATATTTTTTGTTTCAGTGTCCATGTTCTTAGATAGTGGTTGTATTATGTTGCTTCCCCTCCTCATGCTGGACTGTGGATGGTCATTTAGTTTGTCATCTGACATTTAAGTCTTTATGAAGAAAACTTGTGCTTAGGGGAATTGCATGAAGTAAACAAACTGCCTTCCCAGTTAGGCTGATTTGAATAACCAAATAGCCACATTGTTACCCCCTTTTATACACTGAGTCCTTCCTTATGTGACAGACCACATCACTGCCAACAGCTATGAACAATTAAATTCTATAGCCTGTGTTATCCAGGAAACAGCAAAGATTTCATAATGGTCCGTTTCCTGGACTTAAAATACAGGCATCTGTTTCAAAGTCATTTTCAGAACGTCTACTACTCTTAAGGACATCCTCCCAAAAGAGAAAATTCATGGTTTTGTATAATTTTTGACAGTGCTTGTGATACTATGGAGCCAAAAGTCTATGGCGGGTAGGCCTCCCTGTCCGTCAATGACGAAGGAAGGACACTATGGATTTGCCTAAGACTTGGGTCCAGCAGGCTTCCCCAGGATCAGCATTATAAAAGGGGGGTTCCATAGGCTAAGGTTGAAAAGACAAAGGGTAGGGCTACCTAAAACAAGGGTTACACCTGGGGCAGGTAGGGCTACTTGGACCTATGATGAGGTTCAGAAACAGTTGTGTTCCTTGGATTAGGGTTAAGGTTTGAAAGTACAGGAGCCCTCTAGCTAGGGATAAAGTTTGAGAGGGTGGGGATCACCTTAGTACTGTTAGGCCTCAGGTAGATTGAGGTTCCTAGGCTTGGTTTAGGGTTACCAAGATCATGACTCTGTGGCCTATTCTTAGGTTTATAAAGGGGCGGGCTGCTCGGGATAGATTTAGGATTATAAAGAACAGGGTTCCCCAGGTTAGGGTTACTCCAGAGATGAACTGGGATTCCTGGGCCAGGGTTAGGGTTTGAAAGCCCCCTGACCAATCTTAGAATTATTAAGGATTGTGCTCCCTGGGACAAGCAGAATTATAAAGGGCAGGGCTCTGTTGGGTCTGATTAGGCCTGGGCCAAATCATGGTTCCTGGGCTACGGTTAGCTCTGGAAAGGGGATGGATCCCTCGGGCCAGGTTACTATGTTATAATGGATAGAGCATCTTGGGCTAGGATCTGGGTTTCAAAGTGTAGGGTTCCCCTAACCAAGATTACAGTTTCAAAGAGGCAAGCTTTCCATGGGTGCGTCTACATTTACAAATTAAATCAATTTAAGCTTGCTTAAATCGATTTAGTTTAATCTGTGTCCACATTGCATTTTCCTTAAATCTACTTAAGCTGCTGCTTAAGTCAACTTAAGGAAAATTAAAGTTGACTTTATTAAACCTCGTTTTAAGTCGACTTTGCTGGCTGTTGACTTTATTAAGTCGACTTAGTCAGTGTGGACTCAGATTAGCCCTAAGTCGACTTTAAGTTGACTTAAAGGGCTTCAGGGCTCCCCCACTGCCCTCCTTGCCAGGGTGGCTGGCACAGGCAGAGCCTGGCGTGCCCCCCCACAGGGCAGGACAGAGCCCTGCCCACCCTGCTCCTATGCCCTGCCAGTGTCCCTGTCCGGCTCAGCCCTCATTGTACCCAGGTAAAATGGGGCAAATGCTGAGCCCCCTGGCACTTGGCAAGGGGTGCCCCCCCTGCCACCATGGACCTGTCCCAGGTCCACCTAGCCCCTAAAAGTCGACTTAGGCATCCACTGTGGACGCTCTAAGTTGATTTGGCAGGGTCCCCTTTAAGTTGACTTAATTTTTGAGTGGGGACATGCTAAATCAACTTAACAACATTGACTTAAACTCGACTTTAAGTCGATTTAGTTAAGTCGACTTAAATTAACAAGTGTAGACATAGCCCATATGTGGGTTAAAGTTATAAAGGGTAGGGCTTACAAAGATAGAATTAGTCCTAGGGCAGATTGGGCTTTTGGGCCTAGAGTTAGAATTCCAAAGGGGTGGGCTCCATGGCAACACATGTCTACACTTCATAACAATAAGCCTACCGTAGAGTTATGAAGGGTAATTTCAGGCCTGGGGTGGATAGAACTCCATGGGCTAGGTTTAAAGTGACAAAGGATAGGACTCCCCAGACTAGGGTTAGACCCTGTGCTACTGTAAGCGTGATAAAGAATAAGGCTCTCGGGTTATATCTACACTGGAGGCTCTGTTAAGTTGATTTAACAAGGTTGATTTAAAGTTGACCTTGTTAAGTCGACTTAGAGAGTCCGCACTGAAAACTCCTGTCGACTGCCTGCGTCCACACTGGCAGGTGCTAGGTCAACAGAGGAATGGTGCATTGTGGGTAAATGGGAGGGGGCCTGGAGGCCAATTAGGTCAATTTAAGGGCTTTCCCCGTCTACACTGGCTTAAGTCAACTTAATAAGGTTGACTTAAGAGTTAAGTCAACTGTAAGAGGTGGTGTTATTAAGTCGACTTAAGGAAGCGCTTAAGTCAACTTAATAAAAACCCAATGTGGACGCAGGAGTCTGTAGGTCAACTTAACCTTAAGGCTCCAGTGTAGATGAACCCTCTGGGACAATGTTACTTAGAAAGGGTCAGACTCCCAGTGCTAGGGTTAGGCCTTGAAGGGATAAGGCTCTTTGGGCTTAGTTTTCAAAACGGTAGCGTTCTCATGTCTTGGGTTAGAGTTTCCAAAGGGAGGACTTCCTGGGCTATTATTAGGCCTTGTGTATCGGAGTCCCCAGGCTAATGTTAGATTTCAAAGGACAGGTCTTCTGTGGGCTAGGGTTACAGTTCCAAAGTGATGGACTCCCCTGGCTAGGTCTAGGATGAGTTGGGTTCTCTGGGCTGAGGTAAGTATGTCAAAGTGGTGGACTCCTTGGTTCACAGTTGTAAAGATTATGGCTCCCTAGGCTAGAGTCAGGTTTTGAAAGGAGCACTCTAGCAGCTAGCATTATGAACAGTAGGGCTCTCTGCAGCAACGGGCTAGTGCTATAAAGGCTCAGGATCCCTAAGCTCTGGTCAGTCATGGGAAAAATATGGCTCCCTTGGATAGGACTAGCATCTCAAAGGCTTCTTAGGCTAGTGTTAGGGTTTCAAATGGGAGGCCTTCCCAGCTGGGATTAGGCTTGGTTGGGATAGGTGTCCTTGTATTTCAACTATGGTTTTGAACAGCAGGTTTCCCTCATCTAGTGTTAAAATGTGAAGTCTCTAGGTTAGGGGAGGCATTGGGCATATAGGGCTCATACAGTTAGATTTTCAAAGAATAGAACCTGGACTATGGTTACAGTTATAAAAGGCTGGCCTTCCCCAGACCAAGGTGTGGGTTAATAAGGATTTGGCTCCTGAGGATTTGCTTAGGGTTAATCAAAGTGGGTAACTTCCCTTGCTAGCGTTAGGGTTTCAAATAGTACAGATCCCCAGGCTATGTTTAGAGTTAGTAGTAGGGATTACTGTGCAAAATTTAGGATTAAAGGTTAGGACTCCATCGGCTAGTGTTAGGGTTATCAGTGGAACATAATGTAAGAATGTCCATACTGGATCAGACCAATGGTCCACCTATCCCAGTATCCTATTGTCCGACATTGGCATATGCCAGGTGCTTCAGAGAGAATGAACGGAACAGGTAATCAAGTGACCAATTCCCTGTTGCCCATTTCCATGGTAGGGATCCTAGACTAAGATTTGGACTATAAGGGGTAGGATTCCCATGGCCAAGGTTTGGGTTATAAAGGGAAGTACTCTTCAGATTGGGTTTTATTCTGGAGTAGATAAGGCTCCCAGGGCTTTGGTTTTATGGTTACAAAAGATAGAATTTCTTGAGCTAGGTTTAAGGCTGGGGCAGATAAGCCCCCGCCCCCTGGAAAGATAGAGTTCCAGGGGGCACAGCTCTGCAGTCTAGGTTTAGGATTTTAAAGGGTTGGGTTCCTAAGGTTAGGATTAGAAAGGGAAGGGATTCCTGGGCCAATATTAGGGTTATAAAGGGTATGGCTTTCTGTGCCAAATTTGGGATTAATGGCAATGACAGGCTGGTAAGCCTAACTTCAATAGCAGGCAAATTGGTTGAAACTATAGTAAAGAACACAATTATTAGATTATTAGATGAACATAATATGTTGGAAGAGTCAATATGCCTTTTATAAAGGGAAATCACACCTCACCGATCAAAGTTCTTTGATGAGGGCAACCAACATATGGACAAGATCCCAATAGTGTATTTGAACTTTCAGAACGACTTGGGCAAATTGCTTCACCAAAAGCTCTTAAGCAAAAATAAGCAGTCATGACATAAGAGGAAAGGTCCTCTCATGTTTACAAGATTACAGGTACAAACCAACAGGTTAAATGATAAAAAACAGAATGACTAAATGATCAGTTTTCACAGTGGAGAGAAGAAAATTAGTAAGATCCCACAAGGATTTGTATTTGGACCAGTACTGTTCAATGTGTTCATAAATGATCTGAAGAAAGGGGTAAACAAAGAGATAGCAAAGATTGCAGATTAAAATTACTCAAGATAGTTAAGTCCAAAGCAGACAGCAAAGAGTTAGAGATCTCACAAAACTGGGTGACTGGGGAATAAAATGGCAGATGAAATTCTATGTTGATACATGCAAAATAAAGCCCACTGGAAACCATAATTCCAACTATGCATATAAAATGGAGTATAAATTAGTATTACTGCACAAAAAAGAGATCTTGGGAGTCATTGTGGATAGTTCCCTGAAAACATTTGCTCAACGTGCAGCGGTAGTCAAAAAAACTAACAATGATAGGAACCATTAAGAAAGGGATAGATAATAGGACAGAAAATATAATACCACTATATAAATCCATGGTGCACCTACACCTTTAATATTGTATGCAGTTCCTGTTCCATTTCAAAAAAGATATATTAGGATTGGAAAAAATAGAGAGGCAACAAAATGATTGGGGGTATGGAACAGTTTTTGTATAAGGAGAGAATAAGATTTTGACTGTTCAGCTTGGAAAAGAGATGACTGAGAATGGATATGACAGCACTATAAAATTATGAATGATGTGGAGAAAGTATTATTAACCCCTTCACATAACACACAAACCAGAGGTCTCACAATGAACTCAATAGGCATCGGGTTATGAGAAACATAAGGAATTACTTATTCACACAGCGCAAAGTCAGCCTGTGGAACTTGTTGCTAGCGGATGTTGTGAAGGCCAAAAGAATAACTGTGCTAAAAAATATGAGGAGTTAGATAAGTTCCTAGAAGATAGGTCCATCAATGGCTATTTGCCAAGATGGTTGGGGATCACTCCACTCCACTCTCTGGGGATCACTAAACCTCCAACTGCTAGAAGCTAGGACTGGATGATGGGATGGATTACTCAATAAATAGCCTCATTCTGCTCATTCCTACTGAAGCATTGGACACCGTCCACTGGGATAGATGGACCATTGGTCTGACCAGTAAGGCCCCTCTTCTATTATTATTATTATTTTATTTTATTTTATTATAAAGGGTTGGGTCCCTTGGAATAGCATCTCGACTATATATGGTAGGGCTCTCCTGGCCAAGGTTTGAGTTATAAAGGGAAGGCTTCTCTGGTATAGGTTTAGGCATGGTATAGATAAGGTCCTACGGGTTAGGGTTATAAAGGATGGGGCTCCTCTAGCTAAGGTTAGGGTTGTGCAGTGTAGTCGTCCTAGGGCCAGATTTAGAGTTGTAAAAGGTAGGGCTCTGCAACCAAGGTTTAAGATTAAAAGGGTAGATCGGTCTATGGTAAAGTTAGGATTATTAGGTGTTGGGCAACTCTGGCTGTTGTTTGTTTATAAAGGGCAGGACTCCAGTGGCAATAGTCAGGGTTATAAGGGGTAGGGCTCTTCAGGATAGGGTTAGAAACATAAAGGGTAGGCTCCTTCAGTTAGGGTTATGACTTTGAAGAGTAGGGCTCCTCATACTATGGTTAGCATTTTAAAGAGTGGGGACCCCTCCCCAAGATGATAATTAGATGTAGGGCCTCCCAAGTCTGGAGTGAGGGTTACAAAATGCAGGGTTCCATATTCTGTGGTTCAGTTTGCATAGGATGTATATTCTTTGGCTAAGGAAAGGACTGTGGTGGATAGGGCTCCCCAGGATACGATTAGTTTTGTAAAGGGTTAAGTTGCTGGGCCAGAGGTAGGGTTTCAAAGAACCAGGCTCTCCCCAGGAGTCGTAGGCCTGGGTAGCTAGAGCTCCCAGGGCTAGGGTTAGAAATTGTAGGGCTCCCCTTACTATGTTTAACAGTGGTGTGTAAGGGTTTCTCTGGGTTCAAGTTAATCTTAGAAAGGGCAGGGGACTCCCTATAGAGTGGTTATGCTTTGGGCAAGTAGGGATCCTTGCAATAACGTTAATTTTGCAAAGGGCGGGGGTTGTCAGGATAGGCTTAAGTTTGTGGCTGCTATGTCTCCCAGTACTAGCGTTGGCTATGTCTACACTTGTAATTTTAAGTCGACTTTAACTAAGTCGACTTAGTGCATCTATACTTAAAATTAAAGTTGTCTTAAAGGGGAACTTACAAAGTCGACCTAGAACGTCCACACTAGATGCCTAGGTCGACTTCTAGGGGCATAGAGGAACCTAGGGCAGGTAGGGCACCCCTTGCCCAATGCCAGGGGGCTCAGCCTTTGCCCCATTGTACATAGGTACAATGGGGCAAAGGGGGTCAGGGACCCTGGCAGGGCATAGGGGTAGGGTGGGCAGGGCTCTGCCCTGCCCTGTGCGGGAGCATGCTAGGCTCCCCCTGTGCCCCCGCTCCCCCGGCAGGGAGGGCATTGGTGTAGTCCTGGGGTAGCCCTAAGTCAACTTAGGGCTACACCACATCTACACTGGCTTAAGTCGACTGTAGGAAGTTGACTTAAGCACTAAGTTGAATTTAAAGGAGGTTTAATAAAATCGACTTAATTTTAATTAAGTCGACTTTATTTTCCTTAAGTCGACTTAAGCAAGCTGCTTAAGTCAACTTAAGAAAACTGTAGTGTAGATGCAGGGTAAATTAAGTCGACTTAAGCAAGCTTAAGTCGACTTAATTTACAAGTGTAGATGCAGCCATTAGGTTTACAAAGGATTTGGCTCTCTGGGCAAGAGTAAGGCCTGGGGTAGGTAAAGCTTCCCAGGCTAAGATCAGGATTACAAACGGTGGTGCTTTCTGGACTAGGCTGGGACCTGTAGGGCTCTCTGGGCTAGGGTTAGCGTTACAGCTCACCAGGCTAGAGTTAGGCCTTCTGCCAGTAGGGTTCCCTGGTCTTGGATTAGGTTTACAAAGTACTGGGCTTCTATCTCTATGGTTAGGGTTATAAAAGATTGGGCTGCCAGGGCAAAGATTATACTTATTTTTAAAGGTTGGTTACCATTTACTCCACACCACGGGATTTCAGTTTCTGTGCATGAATTGTTTATAAAAATTATGGCTGTTGGAGGAGAGCTGTGGAAACATGGACTCCAGAAAGAAAGAGATGGAATGGTTGCAGAGGAAAAGGTTGTAAATTAGGAAGACTCTGCTGTTATAGGAAGTCCTTCCTACCCACAAAGGATCTGATAGCTTTAGTGACAACTTTGAGCTGTGAACTTATTTCAGTGGATGGCTGTTTTTGAGGGCTGGAATACTAGAATATGTGCGGGGGGTGGAAAGGAGCTGTAGATTACATTGCCAACATCAAAACTAAACATAATTGTTATGTGAGCTTTGTACAGTGTACACATAAAACTAACTTGTAGTCTGTGTGTGATAACCATTTTCTTATTGGCTAGAAGTGGCTGTCACTAGGCAGAAAGAATTGCTTCAATCAAAGTTCTAGTTACCCCTATATTTTAATAGTTTAGAGAAAGCTGCTGCTTTTGAAGGGGTTGTGTGTCTCATGATGTTCTCTGCAATCTGCAGCAGGTTTTCTTTCCATTTTAAATAACAGTTAAGTTATCAATTGGCTTCAATAAAATAACTGTCATATGATATTTAACCAAAATTCTTAATTTTTGCATCTGGAGAACAGAGCTATGAAATATAGCACTGTCATTTTGAGCAGAATAGTCCCATCCGTTTCCATTTGTGTCCAGTGCACATGACCTATTTTTACTTTGGAAGGCAGTTAAACCTACACATGAAGTGAGACTTATTTTTTGAATTTCAATAGTGCCTAAAGACCCCAACTGAAATTAAAGCCCCATTGTTGGAGGAACTGTATAAACATATAGGCCAGATGTACAATACACACTTAAGTAAAATTATGTGATTTGGTGGTGGGAAAATCCACACCCCTAACTATGTAGTTACACCGACCTTAAACTCCAATGTAGACAGTGATATATTGGCAGGAGAGGTCACATAGCAGGTTAGTGGCAGAGTTGGGGCTAGACCCCATGTCTGGTGTCTTATCCTAGGCCAGTGGTGGCGAACCTATGGCACGCGTGCCAGAGGTGGCACTCGGCGCCCTCTCTGGTGGCACGCACGCCCAGGGGCGGACCTGTAATGATGCGAGGTCTCCTGCTGAGACCCGAACCAGCTGGGGGATCCGGTGGCGGCAGAAGCTCCGCCGGAGCTTCTGCCACCACCCGAACCCCTGGACTGAGCTGGGGGGCCAGCTCCGCTTCGAGCCGGCCCCCCAGTTCAGCTCCCGGGCTTCGGGTGTCAGCAGGAGCCGCGGCGCTTAATCGCTGCAGCTCCTGCTGACACCCGAACCAGCTGGGGGATCGGGTGGTGGCAGAAGCTCCGGCGGGTATAAAAGCCTGAGCCCCGAATCTATTCCGGGGCCCAAGAACCCAAAAAACTATGGCGGAACGCAGGTTCCGCTGTGCCCTGCCCAGCAGGCAGGCTGCTGCTCAGCTGGGAGCAGCGGCAGCCAGCCGGGCTGGGGAGTTTTCAAATCTCCCGCCCTGAGCATGCTCCAAAAGAGCAAGTTCAGGGCAGGAGCAGCCTCCTGGCCAGCCCAACGCCGGATGCCCCTACAGCTCTCTGGCCACGTAAGCTTGGGGGCCGGGCGGGTGAGTGCTGGGGAGCTGGGACCGGGAAGGCTGGGCAGTCTGGGGAGCTGATGGGGGACGGGCAAGCCAGGAAACCAATAGGAAACTGGGGGGTTGGAGAACGGGGGCTGGGGAGCCGATGGGAAACTGGGGGGCTGGGGAACGGGGACCGGATGGGCTGGGAAGCTAATGGGGAACTGGGGGGTCGGGGAACGGGAGCCGATGGTGACCGGGAGGGTCGAGGCATTACAGCCAGCGAGTCGGGGGCAGGGAGCTGCCGGGCAACAGAGATCGGGGGGCCTGGAGAGTGCCCGGGCCAGAGGGACTCGGGTTCGGGGTTTCTAAAGGGGACTGGGAGTGTGGGGTGGGTTCCCCTGGGGGGCCCGGCCAGCTCGCCTCCTGTCTGGTCCCAGCATGCAGATGGGAGCCACGCTATGGCTGCTCGCCTCCCCTCCAAAGTATGAGCCAAGGATAGACAAATTATCAACATGCATACAACAGCAAAAATCACATTAATTGTTCAAAAGCATTCTAAATGCAATCTTTTGCCTTTCAATAAAAAGTTGTTTGTATCATTGAAAGCTCCGTTATTGTGTTTTTCTTTTAAGACAAAAGATGTTAATGTATAAGTTTTTTTTCTAAACTAAAACCTCAGTATTGGCACTTTGCGATAAATAAGTGGGTTTTGGGTTGCAGTTTGGGCACTCGGTCTCTAAAAGGTTCGCCATCACTGTCCTAGGCCATTGCGTCTTTTTAAAATCATTTAGAATGCATGAGAGCTGTAAACTGGGCCCAAACTTTTGGTGAACATGGAGCATGTTTAGAATTTGTAAATAAACAGAGTTAGCTTAATTCACTGTAGCCAGCATTTGTTACAAATTTAACTATTTTATATATGTGAATCATTCAGAACTAGAGCTTCATTTTTGTACTTTTATCTGTAATTATTCAGTGAACAGTTTCCATGACCAAATTTCAGCATATGGTTTGGCTGAACTGTTCACTTCAGCTATTTCTTATCCATGTAACATGATTAGTTGTCTGTCATATGGCTTTTTTCTCCTCTTTGATGGGATGACTGAAATAGTCCTGTTCATACACAGATACCTGAATACACAGGAAAACTAGGGTATTTGTTCACAGAACAGACATTCTTCAATGTTTATGAACCAAAACCCATGTGTGCAAATGTATTCAAATAACAAGGGGTGTAGAAATGGTCATATGGAAGAGCAGAAATTTGAATGAACATACAGTAGAACCTCTTTCTTACAAACACCAATCTTACGAGTGACTAGTTATATGAACCATTTTTTCCTGACTGGAGGAAAGAAGTCAATCACAAAAGTGATGTCAATAAAGAACAAGGAAACATCGCTTAACATTCTGATGCCATCAGTTCATTGGCGTCACTTTGTAGTGGTTTGGAGGAGAAGAAATTGATGCAGGGCACCAGTCTGCAGCACGTGTTCTGTGCCGAATGTAATCTTGAGATGTCCCATTATATGAACTCAATCCAGAGTTAGTTCACAAAATGGGGGTTCTGTTGTACACCGGATTGACACGGAGACAAGGACAGACAGACAGGCACAGTTTTATAAAACCCAATCAGCTCTGGCAATCTGATCACAAGTCGATTGAATAAGCTTTTGGGTCTCTTTGTGAACATGGTGCCCAGCTCCAGGACAGAGGCTTCTCACAGCAATTTGCTGCTAATCATTCTCAAGTGATGAATGAATGGAAAAGTAACCTATTTAGAATGATTTACTGTTCACAAGCCGTACTAAATGAATAGTTATTCACTGGCAGTCACACATTCTTGGCTAATCCTTTAGAAGGTCAATCATACTAGTCACTAGCCTTTCCTCATTGCTTCACATCATCTCCACCAGCTTGCAACATGCACAGGGATATGTTTTCATTAAAGAAAATGGGAAAGGAGGCCAGTCTATTGTCTTGAGTTAGCTCTCAACCCCGATCTCAAACTTCACATCACTGGTAGGTAGACAAGAGATCAGAAGCTGATGGAAACATAACTGTTTTAATTTATTAAATCATTTCAGCCACAAGAAAAGTATTCAATATTAATTGGCCTTTTGGGGAAGTCAAGGCAAAACAGTTTGTTCTGACATGTGCCCTGATGTTACATTAACTGGGTCACAGGACAAATGCAACAGTTTCCTCATAGTGCAAAAAACATCTGACTGGAGGAAAATTGGATTGCGATATATCATTAACATTCTTATGTGCTGCTTCAATCAAGTTCTTTTTTGAAATAAACCTCTAATTTGTGTCTTGTGCTGTCATTTCCTTCCTTGATTTGAGAGTCATTCTCTGCCAAGGGAGGGAAAACAAGGTGCCATCTGAGCTCACCAGTGAGAAAAATCCAAGGGAGTGAGAATATGTAATGATCTGGGTGAAACCTGATTATGGGATTGAGATTGATACGTGTGAACTCACTCTTCAATTAACAAGTGGCAAGCATAAGACAAAAATGCGTGCACTCAGTTAAAGAACTTTTGCTGAGTATTAGGGAGGGGGGAAGGGTTAGTGGGGGGAGATGGAAGAGAACAGGCCAGAGAGAGTCAGCCTGAGAGGAGCAGCTGCAAGCATGTTGGCTAACCCTGGAAGAAATCTGGGGAGAGGTTTTTGGGTCAGGGATGCAGGATGAAAAGACTGCTTGATGCTGTGAGTAAAAAGTCTTTTGCCTGTTTGATTCCTTCTGTATTCAGAGATGCGGGACTTGGTAAATAAACAAAACTGCATCAAAGAAATACCTGACAACCACCAAATTCTGCTCCCAACTGCAAAAGGCACAGGGCCTCAAACTATGGCTAGCTGCTTGGGTCAAATAGGGTGTGTCTACACTTGTAAATTAAGTCGACTTAAGCTCTCCAGGACTCCCCCACTGCCCTCCCTGCTGCGGGAGGGTACAGGGGGAGCCTGGCATGCCCCCCCCACAGGGCAGGGCAGAGCCCTGCCCACCCTGCCCCTATGCCCTGCCAGGGTCCATGTCCCCTTTTGCCCCATTGTACCCAAGTACAATGGGGCAAAGGCTGAGCCCCCTGGCACTGGGCAAAGGGTGCCCCCCCTGCCACCGTGGACCTGCCCAAGGTCCCCCTAACCCCTAGAAGTCAACCTAGGCATCCAGTGTGGATGCTCTAGGTCAACTTTGTAAGATCCCCCCTAAGTCGACTTAAAATTTAGGTAACAGAGTCCTGTGGCACTTTTAAAGACTAACAGATTTATTTATTGCATGAGCTTTCGTGGGAGAAAATCCCACTTCGTCAGATGCTTTGAAGATAGGAAAGTTACAGAGTGGGAGGAAATTAAATGCAGG
>ML685763.1:12951461-12964065 GCA_007922175.1 Pelusios castaneus | reverse complement strand
TGTTAGTCTTTAAAAGTGCCACAGGACTCTGTTGTCTTTCTACAATAGACTAACACGGCTACCCCTTTGGAATTTAAAATTTAGGTGTAGACATGCTAAGTCAACTTAACGAAGTCGACTTAGTTAAGTCAACTTAGATAAAGTCGACCTAAATTTACAAGTGTAGACATAGCCACTGTGACCTGTGAGTAATAGCATACATGTGTGCCAATCCCTCTGTGGGGCCCGAGTGAGAATTACTCAAACCTAGCATTTGGTTCAAGGGGGGGTGGGTGGGCATGTGTACTGGGGACAGGAGATGACGAACTGTATCCCTGCTGTCAATGTGAAGTTCTGAGAGACAGAGACCATGGCAGACTAGTGACAATTGGGAAGTCCTAAATAGCTGCAGGTATGTTACACAAAGGAATCATTTAACCACTGAAATATAGCCAGTTGAGGGAATGAGGGAATTCCATGCAGTGCACTGCCGTACACTGAGCTAATGGGTCTGATTCTTGACTGACTTGTAGAGTTAACACTAACGGGAGCAAAAGCATCTTTCAAATCAGAATGGCAAAATGGTTTCCCCACTTTGTGCAGCTTAGTGACTATACAATCTGCAAGGCAGTGGATTATTAGGAAACATCATTCAAACTCAGGCGCCAAAGTCCTTTGCAAATATTTCCCCCCTCTTTGGTGTATTGGGCCATATCTTTGCTTAGCTATGGCTTCTCAGGTGCTACTGCAGCCTTCCCAACTTAGAGTGCCTCAGACTCCTCTTTCCCTCTCCCCCCCCTCTTCAGCTGAGCCAAATACTCAATCTAGTAGTATATCCAAGGTCATTGCTTTTGCAAAATTTTCCAAACGATCTTTAATATCCATGCACAGCAACAGACAGAGCGCTCTTCCAAGTTCTTGCATAGGAACTCGAATACAGTGGAGATGAGGGCTATAAAAGTATCTTCCCCCCACAGTAAACGGCACTGAGGTCCGCTCATCTACTTTAATTGAAAGATTGAGTTAACCTTGATAGGAATTTAAAATGGAGTCCAGGCATCACTGCTAATTCACAGGTGATGCTTAAACTACTAAATCCAACTCTTATGTGGGCTAAAAATTGGCTATGAAAACCTTGGAGAATTCTTTTCCTTGAAACTCTTCTCCCAGAATGTTCAACTGGGATTCTAATAATGGGCCATTTCCCCCTCTGTACTTGCCACTTGAGTTGCCCTATCTATAGAGGGTGGATGAAGATGTGTTGTGGTAGTGGTAAATCCAACAGGCAGGCTGATTTTAAAGGACTCATATTGCTGCTCTGCAGCAAACCGGCTGATTCTTTATTTTTGGTAGCTTGTTAATAAATAAAAGGACATTGAAAATACAGGTCACAGAGGACAGCAGCAGCCTCTCCTCCTTCGCTGAACTGGGCTCAGTGGACTGATGCTAATCCAGCCTCAATCTCCTCTCCCTGCTGACAGCCCTTAGTGCATCAAAGATAATTCCAAACACATTCTGAACAGCCTGAAATAGGGGACATTTGCTTCACCATCCTAGATATTTGCATACATCTCTGAACTCTACTATACTTGTCAATGTCAGAACAAAACCTGTTCCCTTTGAGGTGCTCCTATTTTTGTTTTGAGGAAGAAACCTGCAGATGTGACTGGATTTATTCTCTCCTCCCCTCCCCCCCAATTTACAAACTTCCCTAACCAGTGACACGAAACCTGACTGAGGAGATAAATGTCACTAGTTCTGTTACATATACAGCCCTGCTCCAATGGCTTAGCTTGTTATCTGGCTCATACAGGCAAACAAGATCCTGAACTTGGCTGCTGCTCAACTCAAGCTTTAAAATTCTCATTCTCTCCTTAGTGGACAAAATTCAAAGGTGATGCATACGACGAAGCAAGCCACACATCTCTGATGGATGGAAAGTGGTACAAGTTAGTGTAACTTTAATTTACACCTCTTCTTGGTCCCTCAGCATGGGACACTTTCTTATAAATCCTAGTGAGTGATTACACCCTTGCCACTTTGCTTTCCTGTTACAACCCTGGTCTTGGTATAGAAAAGGGCATCCTACAACTAGCTAGAGAGGACTGAGACAATCTTACACCCACTTCCTGATGGGTACCTTTCATATCTAGCTAGCTGGGCATTCCAGCCAGCAGGAGTAGATGCAGTCAAAGCAGGGGCCTTCAGACATCCAGGGACCTTTCTACAGTCTTTGATGGGAATTCCCTTGCTCTATTCTGATCAGCTATTTGCTCCAATCCTCTTCCTTTCCCAGTCTCCTCATCTCAGCTTCATTTCCAGATCTGTCCCCCTCCTCTCTCTTCACTTCAGTGTCCCCTCTTCCTTCACTTTTCTTTCAGTACATCTCCCCTAACTGAACCCTTCAAAACAAACACACCCTACCCTGCCTCTTGTTGCCATCCCATTGTTCACTCTACTTGTATATTGCACCACTTCCCTCACTTTGGCTATGTCTACACTTGTAATTTTAAGTCGACTTTAACTAAGTCGACTTAGTGTATCTACACTTAAAATTAAAGTCAACTTAAGGGGGAACTTAAAAAGTCAACCTAGAGCATCCACACTGGACACCTAGGTCGACTTCTAGGAGCTAGGGAGACCTTGGGCAGGTCCACGCTGGCGGGAGGAAGGGAACCCCTTGTGTGCAATGGGGCAAAGAGGGACAGGGACCCTGGCAGGGCATGTGGGCAGGGTGTGATGCTGTCTGGATTTAGGGAAGCATTTATGATATTATTTTCTATTCATATATCATAAATGCTATAATCCATAGGAACTATGTCATGTTTGGTATCAATAGAAAGGTAGTAATTTGCTGGGACTGATTACATAGTTTATGTCTAGGAATTGTATTTGAATTAGAAGTTAGTTTAGTTAGGAATTTAGTGTTATATCTATACTTTAACTTATCTGATTTTATTGAAATGGCTGAGACAGGCGGCTGAATAAAACCATTGTGTCCTTAATGTTAAGGAATGTGCCAGCTACAATGGGCCCAGGGAGTAACCTGATGAGCCATTAAGGACACAATGGTTGTATTCCTTATGGGCTACCCCAGGGCTACACAGGCTTAATTCAACTTTAAAAAGTCAAATTAAGCCTTAAGTCGAATTTAAAGGAGGTTTTATAAAGTCGACTTAATTTTCCTTAAGTCGACTTTATTTTCCTTAAGTCGACTTAAGCAAGCTGCTTAAGTCGACTTAAGGAAACTGTGGTGTAGCCAAAGGGTCCGGGGCAGAAGGGAGCTCCATGGTCCCTTCTCCCCTGGACCGCTCCAGGGCTTGCTGTCTCGGGGAGAGCCAGTCCCGTGTGGGGCTGGCTCTCCCTGGACCTAACTAGTCGACTTAGAGAGTCTAGTATAGAGTTAGTAAGGCCCACTTTAAGTCGACTTAGGAATCCTGTGTGGACTCTCTAAGTCAAATTAATAAGGTCGACTTATTAAAGTCGACCTAAATCCCTAACTGTAGACATAGCCTATGATATATGTACACAGCAGTATAGAGCAGGAGACTGCAAGGAGCAACTTCTTTCTTGTTAACAGCTTCTACACTGCCAATTAATGGCTTAATGGGAATGCAAAGGAGCGGTGGAGATGTCTTTAGGAGGCTACTTTTGTGGAGACTGGTGGGGAAGGGGATGGAGAAGGAGGGAGACACACCATTCATCTCTCACACAGTGAAAACTACTTAAAAATTATGTAATAAAACTGTCAAGGTTCTGGGACGTAGATCATGAATGAGATGAGTCTCACTGGCCCTTTTAGCACTACACACCTGTTAAGCCAGAAAGATTCTTTCCCCAAGAATCAGGCAGCATAGATAATACTGACAAGGTTTATTCATGATACCGGGAAGACAGACAGCACAGCTTCAAATTGGTGATGTTACAGTGGTCAAATATATATGCTTCTTTGTCAGTTACATAATCCACTTGGAATTCTTTACCTGTTTACTTACAAGTACAGACTTGTTCAACCCAGAGAGGACAGAGGTGATAATGACCGATGCAGAGACACTTTAATTATATTAAAGGCCCTATGGCCTTTAGGTGGGATGGGAGGATGGGATGGAGAGGACGGTCCTTACAGCTAGTCAGAAATGTATTATCATAGAATCATAGAATAATAGGGTTGGAAGGGACCTCACGAGGTCATCTAGTCCAACCCCCTGCTAAAAAGCAGGACCTCTCCCACTAAATCACCCCAGCCAGGGTTTTGTCTAACCGAACCTTAAAAATCTCCAAAGATGGAGATTCTACCACCTCCCTAGATAGCCCATTCCAATGCTTCACCACCCTCCTAGTGAGAAAGTTTTTCCTAATATCCAACCTTGACCTCCCCAGCTGTAATTTGAAACCATTGCTCCTTGTTCTGTCCTCTGTTACCCTCGAGAACAGCCTAGCTCCCTCCTCTTTGGAGCAACCCTTCAAATAGTTGAAGGTTGCTATCAAATCTCCCCTCAGTCTTCTCTTCTGTAGACTAAATAAGCCTAGTTCCTTCAGTCTCTCCTCATAAGTCATGTGCCCCAGCCCCCTAATCATTTTTGTTGCCCTCCGCTGGACTCTTTCTAATTTGTCCACATCCTTTCTGTAGTGGGGAGCCCAAAACTGGACGCAGTATTCCAGATGCGGCCTGACCAGTGTCGAATAGAGGGGAATTATCACATCCCTCGATCTGCTGGCAATACTCCTACTGATGCAGCCTAATATGCCATTGGCCTTTTTGGCAACAAGGGCACACTGTTGGCTCATATTCATCTTCCCATCCACCATAACCCCCAGGTCCTTTTCTACAGCGCTGCTACTTAGCCAATCGGTCCCCAGCCTGTAGCAGTGCATGGGATTTTTCCGTCCTAAGTGCAGGACTTTGCACTTGTCTTTGTTGAACCTCATGAGGTTTCTTTCGGCCCAGTGTTCCAATTTGTCCAAGTCTCCCTGGATCCTGTCCCTGCCCTCCAGAGTATCTACCATTCCCCCCAACTTGGTGTCATCCGCAAACTTACTAAGCACGCAGTCTATTCCATCATCAAGATCATTAATGAAGATGTTGAATAGAACCGGCCCCAGGACCGACCCCTGGGGCACTCCACTCGTTACTGGTTGCCAACTAGACATCGAGCCATTGATTCCTACCTGCTGAGCCCGTTGATCTAACCAGTTTTCGATCCACCTTATGGTCCACTCGTCCAACCCATACTTCCTTAACTTGCCGACGAGAATGCTATGGGAAACCGTATCAAAAGCCTTGCTAAAGTCAAGGTATACCACGTCAACGGCTCTTCCTGCATCCACAAATCCAGTCATCTCATCACAGAAGGAAATCAGATTGGTCAGGCATGATTTGCCCTTGGTGAATCCATGTTGACTGTTCCTGATCACTCTATTTTCCTCCAAGTGTTTCAGGATGGATTCCTTGAGGACCTGCTCCATGATTTATCCAGGGATTGAGGTGAGGCTGACCAGTCTGTAGTTCCCCGGATCCTCCTTTTTCCCTTTCTTAAAGATATGTACTATATTTGCCTTTTTCCAATCCTCTGGGACCACCCCCGTTCGCCACGAGTTCTCAAAGATAATGGCCAGCGGCTTTGCAATCACTTCCCCCAACTCCCTCAGCACCCTCGGATGCAGTTCATCCGGCCCCATGGACTTGTGCACATCCAATTTCATTAAGTGTTCCCTAACCTGACTTTCCATCACCGAGGGCCGCTCTCCTTCTCTCCATTCCACGTTACCCCGTGTCGTAGCCTGGGAGCTGGCCCTCCCTGTGAAGACTGAAGTAAAAAAAGCATTGAGTACTTCAGCCTTTTCCGCATCATCCTCCACAAGGGTGCCTGCCCCATTCAGTAAGGGACCTACACCACCTCTGATCCTTTTCTTGTTGCTGATATACTTATAGAACCCCTTTCTGTTATCCTTCACATCTCTTGCTAGCTGCAACTCCAATTGTCCTTTGGCCTTTCTGATTTTATCCCTGCAGTCCCAAGCAATATCTTTATACGCCTCCCTTGTCATCTGTCCAAGCTTCCACTTCTTGTAAGCCTCCCTTTTATGTTTCAGCTCCCCGCAGAGTTCCCTGCTAAGCCACGCTGGTTGCCATCCATATTTGCTGTTCTTTCTGCACATCGGAATGTTATCTTCCTGTGCCTTTAACAGGGTTTCTTTAAAATACAGCCAGCTGTCTTGGACACCTTTCCCCTTCAGATCAGCCTCCCATGGGACCCTGCCCATCAGCTCCCTAAGGGAGCCAAAATCTGCTTTTCTGAAGTCCAGGGTGTGTGTTCTGCTTCTTTCCTTCCTTCCATTGATCAGGATCCTGAACTCTACCATCTCCAGGTTGCCATTTACTTCTACTTCCCCGATCAATTCTTCTCTGTTTGTGAGCAATAAGTCTAGAGGTGCAAGGCCCCTAGTTGGTTCCTCCAGCATTTGTACTAGGAAGTTGTCCTCAATATTCTCCAAAAACTTCCTGGATTGCCTGTGCACTGCTGTATTATCTTCCCAGCAGACATCAGGATAATTGAAGTCCCCCATAAGAACCAGGGCCTGCAACAATCTGGAAACTTCTGTTAGTTGTCCATAGAATGCCTCATCCACCTCCTCTTTCTGGTCTGGTGGTCTGTAGCAGACACCCACCACAACATCCCCCTTGTTGCATTCTCCCCTAAACTTAACCCACAGACTTTCAACCATCTTGTTTCCACTTTCATAGTGGAGCTCCGAGCAGTCATAGAGCTCTTTTACATATAGCGCTACTCCTTCCCCCCTTCTTCCCTGCCTGTCCTTCCTGAACAATTTATATCCATCCATGGCAGTGCTCCAGTCATGCAAGTTATCCCACTATGTTTCTGTTATTCCAATTATATCATAGTTCCTAGTCTGTGCCAGTACTACCAATTCTTCCTGCTTGTTTCCCAGGCTCCTCGCATTTGTGTACAGGCACCTAAGATACCGGGCCCATTGCCCTACTTTGCCCTGTCGATTCTCCCTCCTGTCGCATCTTCCTCCTTGCAATTTCTCCCGGTGTCCTCCTTCCCCACTCGCCTGAGGTATTATGACTTCATTAGGAAATAAAAAACAATTATTTGATCCCCCCCCCCAGTTCCAACTACCCTCTCTTTTATTCCTGCTGTTACAGCCCCAGCACCCCCCAAGTTCCATCCCTTCCCCCAGGTTTCCCTCAGTTTCACTTACCTGTGGGCCTTGGTCACCTTCCCCCTTCAAACCTAGTTTAAAGCTCTCCTCACCAGGTTAGCCAGTCTGCTTCCAAATACGCTCTTCCCCTTCTTGGATAGGTGGAGTCCATCTCTGCCTAGCAGTCCTTCTTCCTGAAACAGCACCTCATGGTCGAGGAAGCCAAAGCCCTCCTGGTAACACCATCTCCGCAGCCAGGCATTCACCTCCAGGATGCATCTGTCCCTGCTCGGGCCCCTACCCTTGACCGGAAGGATCGAGGAGAACACCACCTGTGCACCGAACTCCTTCACCCGTGCTCCCAGAGCCCTGTAGTCACCTTTGATCTGCAGAGGGTCACCTCTCACAGTATCATTGGTTCCCACATGGATGAGTAGCATGGGGTAGTAGTCAGAGGGACGGATGATTCTCGACAGTCCCTCCATAACGTCTCGGATACGGGCCCCTGGCAGGCAGCATACCTCCCGAGAGGCCTTATCTGGGCGACAGATGGGTGCCTCCGTCCCCCTCAGAAGAGAGTCCCCAACCACCACAACCTGACGTTTTCTCCTGGGTGTGATGGTTGAGATCCTCCCAACATCGGGGGTGCATGGCTTCTCCTCTTCCACCTCATCTCCCGTCTGTAGTGCTGCAAAGCGGTTCTTTACCACAACGGAGGGTGGGATGGGAGCAGGGGTGGAGCACTGTCTGCTGCCAGAAGTAACCAGCTGCCAGTGTCCACCCTCTGCTTGAGCCATCTCAGCCTTCTCCGAGGGTGTGGCAGCAGTCCTTTGCCCCTGGATAGTTTCTTCATCCTTGCATGTTTCCTCATGGATGCTATCCAGGAACGTCTCCAGGGCATGGATACTCCTGAGCCTGGCCACCTCCTCCTGTAACTCCCCCACCTGCTTCCTGAGAGATTCCACCAGGAGACACCTGTCACATTGAATGATCTCCCCAGCCTGACCGTCTGAGAGTGGGAAATGCAGGCCACAGTCCTTGCAAGTCCACGCCAGGATCTGGGTAGAGATATCCATGGGCAGTATGTCTGTCTGGATACAGGCGCAGGAGGAGGAGACAGAAGCAGTGCTGGCACAAGCGGCGCGGGTCCTCTTCACCATAGTAACAGCACAAAACACAAACTTCCCCCAAACTCCCTCGCAAACTCCCCTGTTTGCAGTCCCTGTTCGCAAGTTCCCATCTAAGCCAGAATTTCTAAATAGGCAGCTGGCCACTGCCTTACTGATTGTTCACAGCATCCTTGTCCTTGGGTGGGTCTGGTATGATTGTTAACCTGAAGCTATGTACACACGATCACTTTATTGCGCGTTGAGGCCATGTACACACGATCACTTTATCACGCATTAAGAGTCATTACCGCGCGATAACAGCAACAGTGTACACACGTGCAATAGGGCTCTTGTGCGTCAACAGCCCAGTTGTAGCGCAATACAAAAACCACCTCGACAAGGGTGGTAGCAGTTAACGCGGAACAGCTGTTGCGCCTTTCGACTCATATGTATGCTTACTGCGCAATGATTGGCCTCCGGAAGTGTCCCAGCATTCCAAAGTCGTCCTCTCTGGTTTTTCCCCCACCTGCTCTGTGGCTGTGACAAAACAGTCCCCGCCCTGTTTCGATTCCCGGGATCTTCGAATTTCTCCTCTATTTCACTTCCTGTTCTCTTCCTCGTGGAGTGGAGTGCAGCTCCGATCTTACCTAGCAATGGCGGCCCATCATGGAAGACGCGCACCCATTTGGACCACGGCAGAGGCACTGAACCTGATCAGCGTCTGAGGAGAGTCTGCTGTGCAGGTGCAGCTACGCGGCAGCAGGCGAAATTTCGATACATATGGCATAATTTCTCGGGCCATGTCCGAGAGAGGTAATGAGAGAGACACTGTGCAGTGCAGATCAAAGGTGAAGGATCTAAGAATAGCCTATCACTGAGTGAAGGAGGCAAACCGCCGTTCCGGATCAGCGCCTGCTACATGCCGGTACTACAAGGAGATCGAAGCCATCCTTAGTGGGGACCCCACAACCACTTCAAAGAGTCCCGTGGACACATCAGCCCCCCCTCATCCAGTGAATGCCAGACCTGAGCAGGATGAGGACGTGATCAAGGAGGAGGAGGAGATGGAGGATGACCTGGAGGAGAGCGCAACAGCGTGTAGCCAGGAGCTCTTCTGCACCCCCGCTGAGACGTCCACCCAAGACATGAATTGCAGCGTGTCCTCTGAGGTGGCAGAGGGGGGTTCCAGTAAGTTTCTCTTTCGTGCAGCTATGGCTCCTGCTAAAATATCATTGTCCGGGGTGGGGGTGCTTGCTGTCTCAGTCCCCACTGTGCACGCTCTTTACTCTGCATTCATTAGAAGTCCATCAACACAAGCAGTGATTGTCAAAAAATCATCTGTATTTAGGTCACTAAAGGTTTCCTTGCTGTACCGACAGAGCCTCCTACTCAGGTTAGATGGGATAGCGTATGTGTGTACGCTCCCGTATAAGGATACTCGGCCTCGCCAGCTGCAAAGCACAGCACTGGGAACCATGGCAGCACACAAGGCAGCAGCATACGGTCCCGACTGGCATCCGGTGGCATGTAGGATATGTATTCTAGCTGGCAGGGGCACTCTGAGGAGAGAGATATCGGGTTCCATCTGTGTGCCCTGTGCAGAATGTTAGCCCCCAGTAAGGTTTCTATTAGGACGTACCTTGTCCGCTTCAGCAAAGCATAGGATGTTGACTGCCTTGTACCTTCCAGTGGAATGAGCTACTGGAAGGTTACATTGGTTATCTAAGCTATGTGTTAACAGTAGCTTTATTATTCTTTTTTTTATTAGATTCGACCTTCACAAGGCCGGTGTCTACCCCAGCTGACCGCATGAGAAACATTCGGCGGCGTGCTAGAAGAAACACGGAGGATATGCTTCAGGAGCTGATGAAAACAACAGAGGCATCCCGTGAGGGAGAATCGAGCCTGGAGAGAGGAATCCCAACAGAGGAGGCAGAAACACAGGGACGAACTGATAAGCGTCATGAAGGAGCAAACAGAACTGCTCAAGAGCATGATTGTTTTGCAGACCCAGGTGATTAATGCACGGGCTCCACTCCAGACAATTCAGCCGTGTCTGCCTCCCACACCCCGTAGTCCTTCAAAGCATTTATTTGAAGGCCACCTGTCCCCCTGGTATACTGCAACATCCAGTCCCTCACAGAGCTACTTTTTAGAGACCCGCAGCTACACCCACCTGTAACCCCTCCAAAACCCCCAAACCACCCCCCCTTTTTATCTTTTAATAAAAACAGTAACAGAAAATTTGAATCGTGTCTTTATTTGTACACAGTGAAAATCTCATAAGGTGCACTTTATGCGTTCTTGAAGTGAACTACGGGAGGGCATCATTGAAATGCTCCCTGAGTGCCTCCCTTATGTGAGCAGCTCCTCATTGGGCCCCCCTAATACTCCTAATGGCTGGCTGTTTGTATGCTTCCTCGAGGCGCTGTGCCTCCATAGCCCACCCCGGGGAAAACTTTTCTCCCCTATTTTCACAAATGTTATGAAGGACACAACATGCCGCAGTTACAGTAGGGATGTTGTCCTCGTCCAAGTCCAGTCTCCCATACAAACAGTGCCAGCGCCCTTTTAAACGGCCGAAGGCACACTCCACAGTCATTCTGCAGCAGCTCAATCAATAATTGAACCGCTCCTTGCTGCGATCCAGGTTCCCGGTGTACACTTCATGAGCCATGGCATCAATGGGTATGCTGGGTCTCCAAGGATGACTATGGGCATCTCCACATCCCCCACAGTAATTTTTTGATCTGGGAATAAGGTACCCCGTTGCAGCTTCTGGTACAGTCCAGTGTTTCTGAAAATGCGGGTATCATGCACCTTTCCCGACCACCCAGCATTGATGTCCGTAAAACGCCCCTTGTGATCCACGAGTGCTTGCAGCACTATGGAGAAGTAGCCCTTCCTGTTTATGTACTCAGTCGCGAGATGGTCTGGAGCCAAAATTGGGATATGTGTGCCATCCATGGCTCCCCCGCAGTTAGAGAATCCCATGGCAGCAAAGCCATCCACAATCTCACAAACATTGCCCAACATCACCGTCCTCCGTAGCAGAACACGATTGATGGCTTGGCACACTTGTGAGAGGGCTAATCCGACGGTGGACCTCCCGACTCCAAACTGGTTTGCAACCGACCGGTAGCAGTCAGGAGTCGCCATCTTCCAGACAGCAATCACAACACGCTTCTCCACGGTTAGGGCTGACCTCATGTTGGTGTCTTTCCGTCGCAGGGCAGGGCCAACTCTGAACACAGTTCCAGAAAGGTTGCTTTCCGCATTCGAAAGTTCTGTACCCAATGCTCGTCATCCCACAGCTGCATAACAATGCAATCCCACCACTCAGTGCTCGTCTCTCTCGACCAGAAACGGCGTTGCACCGTGTGCAGATGATCGGTGAAGGAGCTGAGCAATGCGGTGCTGTTGCTCTGCAGGGCATCGATCAGCCACTGCTCCTCGGCGTCCTCGTCTGATTCGGAGCTCATTGCATACTGAGCAACCAGCCGCGATGTATTTAGAATGCTGAAGGTGACAGTGGAGATCAGAGCAGGATCCATGCTGTCACTGTTGTGATTGCTCGAAAGTGGTGCGGTGTGTCACTGCACTGTTGAAAATAGGTGCGAGTTGCTATTGGCAACGAGGAAGATGCAAGAGGAACACAGAACACCACGGGAAAATGAGAGTTTACCGATGGCGCTTTGCGGTCCTTTCCTTCATCCCAGGATTCCAAGCGCCGATTGAGGGAAAATTGAACTGTGGGATAGGTGCCCAGAATTCATTGTGCTACACCGCGATATTGCAAAGAATTCTGTTGCGTTGCAAGGAGCAACGTGTGTATGCGCTCTCCCGCAATAAAGGTCACATGTTTTTTATACCATGATTGCCATGTTGCGCTTTAATCTGATCATGTGTACATAGCCGAAGGCTCCTTATCATGCAATAAAGCCACTAGCGTACACACGATCAATATCCCTGTTGTGCGGCAACACCCTCTTGCTGCGCAACAGTTAAACCACTCAAAACGAGAGTGGTAGCATTACCGCGGAACAACTCATGTGTACTCATTTTGCACAATAGACAGTCTCCGGAAATGTCCCAGAGTGCCAATCGAGGCCACTCTGGGACATTGGAGCTGTCGAATATGTCAATTTCACTGCTCTAGCAGAGCAGTGAAATTGAGTATTATGGGAGCTGCAGCTCCCACTGTCACCCGAAGCCCTGCAGCCCCCTAGCTCAGCTCCCGGGCTTCGGGTGGCGGCAGGCGCTGCGGCGCTTAAGCGCCGGAGCTTCTTCCACCACCCGAACCCCTGGACTGAGCTGGGGGGCCGGCTCCAGTTCGAGCCAGCCCCCCA
>ML685763.1:12903559-12951061 GCA_007922175.1 Pelusios castaneus | reverse complement strand
TAATGGCTCATCAGGTAACTCCCTGGGACCATTGTCAAACAAGTTTCAAAAAGCCAAAGCTTATCTGGGCCTACATTAATTGGCTCCTTGTCTAGGTCTTTCCCAGACTCTACAGTATATGACAGATTTTGATGTGTTCTCTGATTTGCCCTTTGTTTTCTATAATGTAAGAAAAAATAGAATTCAAATAACTCCATTTTCAAAGCAAAATTTGTTAAATGCTTTGTCCACATTTCATTCTGATAATGTGAAAATGCAGCAACATTTCAAGATATTAAATAATTTCTCAACTCTAATTCAATAATAGTTACAAAAAGAGTTTGTTTCTTCACCAACTTCTAGCATGCCAGTTTTCAGTTTTGGAGAAGTGAGGAGGGATGTATGTTTATAGAAACTGACAGTAATTGAAATGCCTATTGGAAATTTCACCTGGCATATTATGTGCTTGGAAGTACAAGTAATTGAAATGGACTGAATAGATCTTTGGTAAATTCTGAATTGAAGTTTCTTGAATAACAAGTAATATATATTCATTATGAATAATTAATCTATATCAATTAATTAGAACCATTCCAATATTTGAATCCTGAATGATGACTTGAGAGAATATGGATAGTGAGTCCCTTACTCTCATCAGCTAGTGGAGATTATTTTGTCATCGTTAGAGAGGTTACAGTCAGTGGCATACAATGCATCTCTAGCGCCTTGTGGACAATACATGTATTTGCTTCCTTCCTGTTGGTGGTGACAGAAGAGACAACGCCCCACCGGTGGGAGTGGGGTCTGCAGACCCATTTCCTGCTATCCCCCACTCTCCCATTCACTGTGTGGGCAGCCCTTGCTGACATCTCCAGGGCCACACCAAGCTGGTCTGCAATTTCGTTGTTGCACCAAGCACAGGGATGGAGCAGCCTGAAGGATGGGAAGCATAGGAGTTAATCTCAGACTGTGCCAGTTAGAGTTTTTGGCACTACATCTCATTTGAAATATTCTATCAGTTCCTAGTTCATTATGCATGACTGATTAGGAAGTGGGTAACAGTAATGTGCCAGGGAACCAAAAGAGTCCCCCAAGGAGGAAGATCTTGGAGAACCAATCACAGAAGCCTGAAGCTCAGGATCCAAAGGGTTAGCCATGTTAGTCTAGTTCAGCAAAACAAACATGAATATGAACAGCAGCAGCTGGGAGTTACTTCTGAAATGGCCCATACCATTAGAGCTCCCCCAAGCACACTCCCAGACTGTATTATTTACACAATGCTGCCTATATGTCACTGGCACCCTGACATACTGAAAAAAAGATAAATAGCAAGTTTGCCAGCAACACACGTATAATAAAGCGCAACTTTGCAGGTATCCCTTTTCTTTAGGAATCTTTTTTTGTTACACTGTATATAGTTTCACTTCTGCATGACAGCACTGTCCATCATTTCACAGGCTACAGCTGAGCAATAGCATTATAACCCATTATGCTGTTGAACTATGCTCTGGAGCTGGCTTTTGCATCATGAGTTCTTCTAGCCTTATACAATAATTATTCATTTTACCAAGCTGGTTTCCTGCTGCTTCACATGAGAAAGCAAGTGCCAGGCAATTCATCTCAGCAGGCGCAATGACAGAGGCAGGAGTGCTGGGGGAATATTACAGAGGCAGCAGGTGACTCTTGAGATTCCATAAAATCATTCACCAGAGCCCTTTAATCCTGTCAAAGTCAATTTGTTGTCAGTTTTCCACATTGTTTAAATACCAAGGGAGAATTGGTTTATCATAGGAAACGCTTCCTTTGCAAAGCTGTTTAATTATTTCTGTATGCGCTGGGCAGGCGTAACATTTCTGCAAGCATGATTTGGAGTCACAGAAATTAGAGATGAAGAATGATACTTCATCCCCTTTACCAACCATGGCTGCTCCTTACTCTCTGATTTCTAGGACTTCTTAGTTTTAAATGGCCCAAGAAATTTCCATCACTTTAGGACAATACAAATTTAAGACTGTAATTTGTGCATCTGTTAATTATTTATTTTATTTGACATCTTTCCATCAAGAAATTGCACAGAAAAGCAGATTTGTTCAATGGTTAAATCCCAGAGCATGGAGATTAACTATGTTCTATTTCCAACTCAGCTATTGATCTGATGTCTGATCTTGTAAGTCATTTATTGCCTAATTGTTAGATGTGCTGAGTACCAACAGCTCCAAAAGTGAGGTTATTAACCTTTCTGTACCCAGCTTATTGATCTGTAAAATGGGTATAACAACATTTACCATAAAAGCCTCACGGGAGTTTTATGAGGCTTTTATAAATTGGTTGTAAAGAGCTTTGATATCCCTAGGTAAAAGGCAATGTAGCATTATCACCATCTTCACATATAAGATTAGGGCCACAGTCTGATTCCTTTACTCCTGTCAAATAGAACTGAGCACCAAGAAAGTCCTTTTGCAGTCAATTGTTCTGTTTATGGTATCAGGTGCTACTCACCTGGAGTCAGGGCATCACCCTCTGATCCTAAATCTACTTGGTTAACACTCAGCATTGTTATCAATACTCCATTTCCTGCCATAGTCACAGGATTGTTCAGTCAGGAGGATCTCATTCTACACGTGGTCAAAAAGTTTAAAAGTTCCACTGATGTAACAGTTATAAATGTAATTTGGTGATAGTGCCGTGCTTTATACAGTATTTCTCAGCTACAGATGCATATTCAGGAAGCAGCATGGTCCAGTGCAATGATTGCAGGCCATTTGCAGTCCAATCAGCCCACAGCTGCAGTCCATGTGACAACCTCGGGGCCATACAGGTAGTACATATTGTGTGGATGTGGTCCACATAACACAGAGAAAGCTGTAGATGCAGCCTACAATAGTAAATAGATGGAGAACCACTGGTCAAGAGGATGAGCAGCTGGCTTATGACACTGGAAATGTGTATTCTGGTCCCAGAACTCCCAATGACCTGCTGTGTGATCTTAAGCAAGTTCCTTCATCTATGTGCCTCAGTTTCCCCCTCCCCCATATGCACTCCTTGTCAGTTTTATCTATTCATATTATAAACGCAGAAGCAGGGATGTCTCTGACTAGTCTAGTGGGGCCCCAATCCCTGAAGAAGGCTCCAGGAGCTCCGATACTACATATAATATCCTCATTAATTCACTCTAGCAAGTTTTGTGACTATAGTATTTTGTCCGTTGTACTTTAGTTCTAATTGTTTATCATAATACTCCAAGATATGCTAACAAATGTGCAGACACATGTCTGGTAAAAACAATGACATCATAGTCACATGAGACCCCTCTACAATATCTGAAAGCGTATAGTAAGAGATAAGTTCCAAAGGGGTAACCTTGTCAGTCTAGTTCAGCAAAACAAACAAGGAGTCTGGTGGCACTTTTCAAGACTAAACACATTTATTTATCACCTGAGCTTTCATGGGAGAAAATCCCACTTTGTCAGATGCTTGAAGATGGGGAACTTACAGAATGGGAGGAAAATAATTGCAGGGAAGTGTAAGTCATAGGATCAGGTCAGTCTGTTAGAGCAAAGCAAAGCAAAGCAGTTGTTTAGATTCAAAAGAGTGGAGAACAGCCTATTAGAGGGAGGTGAGGTAAAAAGAAGGCAAAAATCACCTGTTGTAATAAGAAAAAAAAAATCCCTATTTAACCCAAAGGCAATGGTATCAAATCTGCATATGAATTCCAATTCTGCAGTTTCTCTTGAAGCTTTGATTTGTAATCTATTTGCCTAAGTACAGCTATTAACATATTGTCAAGAGTGTGAGCAGGGAGATTGAATTGTTCCTCTATTGTTTTCTGAATTCGGATATCAGATGTGTCCATTTATTCTTTTGCTAGTGCTCTTTGTTCAAAAATGCAGATTTAAACTTGACAGAGGGTGTAAAAAGTTTAGTTAATTTTTCTCCACTGCTTCTGAGATTGACTAGCTTCTGCAGTACCTGCTACCAGTGGAGCATTATAAGCAAAAGTACCACAAAGCTGCTCTGGTGATATTTCCTGCTCACCCAGAAGCAAGAAGCGACAGAAAAATCTCACCTGTTCCCTTGAAATTTCCAGCTCACACGGAGGCCTAACAAGGTTACAAAATTCAGATTAAGCATTTAAACTTAGAATCAGAGAACCATGGAGCTAGAAGGGATGGCTTGGGTCATCTAGTCTGACCCTGTGCCAAGATGCAGGATCTGTTGAGTCTAAACCATCCACCACAGTGGAGGAGCTTCCACAACCTTCCTAGGCAGTTTGTGCCATTGTCCTACTGTTCTTACCATTAAGAACCTTTTCTTGAGGTTTAATCCAAATCTGCTATGCTGTAGTTTGACCCATTGCCTCTTGTCCTGCTTTCTATGGTAAGAGAGAACAATTTTTCTTCATCTTTTTTCTGTCAGTCTTTCAAGTATTTGAATACTGTTTCATCCCCCTTTTCAAACTAATTATACCCAGGTCCTTCAGCCTTTGCTCATATGGCTTGCATTCCATCTCTTTGATCATTTCGTTGCATGCGTCTGGATACTTTCCAGTTCTGTATGTAGTGTCCAGTTTTGGTCACAAATACTCCAGTTGAGGCCTCACCAGCACCAAGTAGAGCAGTACTATCACCTCCTGACCTGCATACTTCTGCATGCTTCTGTTAATGCGATCCAAAAGTTAAGCAGCAGCTTAAGTCAACTTAAGGAAATGCCAGTGTGGAGGTAGAGTAAATTAAGTCGATTTAAGTCGACTTAATTTACTAGTGTAGACGCACCCATAGGCGACAACTTACGAGAGGGCTGTACAGTACCTTGGTTATGTGAACTGATCTGGGCTCCTCATTCCCATTAGCCGTCTACAGCTGGGACTCCTGCTCCCTGCTTCAGTCAGACTTCCCCAGGTCAACCCCATCTCCCCTTCCTCCACACTAGGTCCCTTTCTCACACACTCATTGAAATGAATGGACCACTTTACCCCTAAGTGAGCTTGTTATACTGTTGATAGATGTGTGTAGTCCCTTCCCTCTATCTTTCTAGGTTGATGGATGAATTCTTCTACCAACCTAGCTGCTGCCTCTTACAGGTGGATTATCTGTGTGAATGGAAATGCCTCACCATCTCTGTAATAAATGTCTACACCATAGCAACATAACTATGGAGCTTGTAGTGTAGACGTAGATTAAGAAAACAGAGAAAGGGCTTTTGGCCATAGGTGCTGGAACTAAGGGAGCTGCCTCACCTTGTCATATAAAGGATTTACAATACAAATTGTGCCAGCACCCCTGCTTCTGGCTTAAAAAAACATTGGAAGGATTCTGGGAGTGTATCACTATACATAAGAGATGTACTTAATTAACTAAGTCTATGCTCTAGAACGTGTGCTATGATTTTATTCGATATGTAACCCTTTGTTTCCTATACATTTACTAGCTACTACTTGGTATCTCTGCTTTGTTAATTAAATTTGTACTTGATTTCACTACATAGTTATCTAAATGCTGTGTGTTAGAGTAGCAACCCGAGGTGCAACTGATAAGCTGGGGTGTACTGTGTCTTTGGAAGCATCAAATCCGTGAATACCATGAGTGTCCGTTGGACACCACAGGGAGACACTCAGAGGGCTAGTGGCTTGGAGTGTGCCTATTGCTAACCAGAAGAAAGACAGCAGGGTTGTCAGGCCTAGACTGGAGTGCTTGGGTTGCCCATGGCTGGTGGAGTAGAGGAACTGGCTCATAGGAGGCACAGGCATGACTCCTACACACAAAGGGTAGGTGATATCCAGGTGTTCACAATCCTGAGTATACCCAGGAAACACCACACTTCTTGGAAAGTGTCTCCAAGGCTATGTCTACACTGGCAATTTAAGTTGACTTAAGGAGGCTTAAATTGACTTAAATTAAGCCATGTCCACACTAGGCTTTCATTAAGTTGACTTAAGAAATTCCTTAAGTCGACTCAATGAAAGCTTAAGTCGACTTTGTTACTACCACTCATTACGTTGATTTAACCCTTAAGTCAACTCCTTAAGTCGACTTAAGGACGGTGTGGACATGGAGTAACCCTTAAGTTGACTTTGTTAAGTCGACTTAAGGGTGGTTAAGTCGACTTAACAAAGTGGACTAAGCCGACCTAAAGCTAAGTCAACTTAGTCCACTTTGTTAAGTCAACTTTAATAAGGTAGACTTTAAGTCAACTTAAAGTCGACGTTATTAAAGTCGGCTTAACAAAGTCGACTTAACTTTTCTAGTGTAGACATAGCCCAAGATTGGCAGGGGCTATAGTTTCTGATAGATAATATTAATGTTCATTTTTCAACTTTTAGAAAAATGTTGGTCAAATTATATTTTCAAAGTTGTGCAAAATTAGGGGTTCTAAGCATTTTTCCTATATTCAATGGATCAAAATTTTCACAGTTGCAGGACAGTTGTGGAAGGGGGGAGGTACAAATAAAAAATGAACGCTTTATTACAGTTAAAAATATATTGTCAGCAACACCACAAAATGCAAATCAAACTAAGTTCTCAAACAGCATTTTTTACTTTGCCCATCTGTAAATTTCTGTTATTGAAAGAAATATTTTTTATCTCTGTGTGTGTGCATGCGTGCTCCTATGTGTACAGCGAAACTGAGTTACTGATAAAAACCTAATCCTTTCAAGCCTATTTTAACTCATTTTCTACTGTCACTATTCCTTTCCAAAAAAGATTGAGACTTATCTCAGTTCTTTTCCCTTCTATGGTATTTGCCCACCATTGGCACTCTATATGCAATTCCCGCATTGTCATAGTTCGCACACATGTGCCATCATATAGTGTCAAATTTTCAGGGGAATTGCACCTGTACACCTCCCTTCCTATGGTCCATTCCAGGAGTACCCAGTCAGGTTTTCAGCCATCACCTGTCTCTGGACAGGTTTGTCCCACTCTCTTCTGATCAGGGGTTTTAAGGCTGAACAGCTTCTTGCTTTACCCTGCGATTATCTCCAGCGAACTAGCGTGTGATGCTCCTTTGGTATGAAAGGTACACTGTTAGCTTGACTCCTAGGCAAAGGATTCTGTGTGTTTTCTTGTATCCCCAGATAGCCCTAGATATACCATAACAATCCTCTCTTTAGTCGTAAATGGACACCCCCTACCTCCACTGTTTGCATCATGGTGTGAATTTCCTCTCTTGTACATTTCACAGTCTCTTCTTTTGTTAGTGGCTCAGTATGCCACTTAATGTGCAGCAGCAATTAAAAGAGTTAACAATGTTGGGTACCATTAGGAAAGTGACAGATAATAAGACAGAAAATATCAATGCCTTTATATAAATCCACAATATTACCTGCATGTCTTGAATACTGCATGCAAATCTGGTTGCCCTAGCTCAAAACAAGATATATTGCAATTGGAAAAGATACAGAGAAGGGCAACAAAAATAATTAGGGGTATAGAATAGCTTCAGTATAAGGAGCATTTTAAAAGACTGAGGGGACATGTCTGCGCTGCTGTGGCAGCAGGTATCAACGTAGCGGCGTCGATTGAGACCTGCTCGGTCAATGGGAAAATGCTCTCCTATTGACTTAATTGATCCATCTCCCTGAAAGGCAGAAAGGGAATGTCAATGGGAAAGTGTCTCCCGTCGATTGTAGCATCATGAAGATGCTGTGCTGTGTAGACATACGTATGTTGATGTGACATATACTGGTTACATTATGAAGCTAGAGTATTTCACGTCAACCCAGTGAGGCAGGGTAGACTTGGGAACAAAAAGAAGTATTGTTCATAAGAACGCACAGTCAAAGTGTGGAACTTTTTGCTAGGGGATGTTGTGATGGCCAACCACATAACATGATTTTAAAAAAAGAACTATATAAGTTCACTGAAGATAGGTCCATCAGTAGCTATTAGTCACGCTGAGCAGGGATGTAACACCATGTTTGTGTCCCTAATCTCTGTTTGCAGAAGCTAAAAGTGGACAAAAGGGTCACGTGACAATTCCCTCTGAAGCACCTGGCATTGACCACTGTTGGAAGACATGATGCTGGACTAGATGTATCATTGGTCTGACTCAGTCTGGCCATTCTTATGCATTCTTCTGGAGATCTGTCTCAATACTAAAGCCTTTAGAACATATTTTTTTAGTATGGTGCGGAACAGTGGAGGGGGGTCATCCCCTCTGTGTCTCTGTAACCTTCTCTCCCTAGCTGCCCGGGGCTGGGCTAAAGTGGACTGGCAAAGCCCCAGGTGGCAGGTAAGAAACCTACAGCTTACGGGGTCGATGAGAAAAAGCCAGGAATGTGCTATATGTGGCAAGCGGGAACAGCTGTCTCCCTAGCTGGAAGCAGAGTATAACCCAGCCTGGGAGAGGTGTGGCCAGGAAGGAGGGTAGAAGTCCTGCACTTTAGTTTGCCTCCTGGCCAAGGAAGGGTGAGCAGCCAAAAACCTCGTGGCCAAGTGGGCTTGGTTCAGGAGTGGGCTTGGAATCTGTATGCTGTAAATAAATGAACACAGGTGATTACACCAGGGAAGCCTGCAAGTCCTATTATCATGGAGGGGCGAGACCACAGAGAGGACCAGAAGGGCAGGGGGCTGGCTGGTGGTGACCTGTTACATATGGAGACTTATTTTCTTAATTATCCATACATTCAGTTCACAATAGTTACAAGTGGACTACTTCCTCTTCATAGAGACTTCACATGCCCTCCTTTGGTGAACTGTTAGGCATATACATGACTTGGGATCCCTGTAAAATTCCATGAACCGCATGCCCACTACCAGCTGGCACGAAGAGGTCCCTGGATTACTCCTCAGCCCTGAGGCATATGAAGGAAGGAGGGAAGAGGCTGGCAGAGACAACAGTTGTTCTCCACCCATACTTTGGTGGTAATTGATTGTGGACAGAACTACAGGTAGGCCAAGAGAAGCCGCAGCTATAGGGGGGACAGACTGCATTTAGAAGCCCAGTAGCTTGCAGAGGGGGAGCAATAAAGAGCTGTGCTCTCCTCCATGGGGAGAGTTACCACAGCTTCTTCAGGAGCAAAGATGGCTGGGGTGATTAAGGTGAATTACTTAAATTGTAAACACCTTCAGAGTGGTATCACCCCTTGCATATACTGATTTGAATTGGGTTTCCAGAGACCAGGCAAACAAAGAAAAGGCTTTGGACATAAAAAGGATGCATCTGAACTGACTCAAACTCCTTTCTGAACCAGCAAATAGATGAACCTTCTTTCTTGTATGGGTCCCAACCCTTGCAGAAGGATTGTAAAGACTTTGGCCTATTAGGTTCCCATAAGACTGATGGGTGAGCTCTGACACATGTCTAACATCGGTATAGGAATATTTGTTCCTTATTTTCTCAAAGCTTTTACTTTCATTCTTAAGGTGCTGTCTTAAAAGGAGCTGCTTGCGACCTTATAATTGCTGCCCATACACTGTTCATAGCCCTTGGAGAGAAAAAGTAGCTCAAAAATGCTGGCCTTCAGGCAGACTGGGCTGGTGGGGATATAAAAGTGTAAGGAAAGGAGCTATATTGCCTTAATACCCCTTGTATTAAGAGAAGAGAATAAGACAAGAGTCCCTCCCCAGAAACAGGTGAGTCTGGAGACCTGAGACATGACTGGGAACTCCAGGAGTGGACAATGGGCAGGTGGGTGTCTCTGTGTGGTGGACACAGGTGCAGGAACAGTGAAAATATGACGGAGTATCAGATTGTCATAAATGGGATAGCTCCCCCCTCCTACCCCTGAAACTAGCCTATGCACGGGGTGGGGGTGGGGGATAGGGAGAGGGGCTCAATCCTTCCTGAATGTGGCTCACATGAGGAGGGGCAGGGAAGGTTGTGTCTCTTATCATCTCTGTAGGTGGTCTGCCCCTGCCCCCAAGTCGTGGTGCACACATCGGGGGAGGGGAATATGGTTCTGACAGGTGCCCCACCCCTATTCTTCCCCACCCTCCTGTCACTCACTCCCATGTCCCCCTTCCCAGTGTTCCATCTTCCTCTCACTATTCCACCTACTCTTTCAGGCCTAAACACCCTCCCCACCAGGCAAGTACTTGCTTCTGTAGTTTATTTTCTTTTTTTTTAAAATACTTTCAGCACCTGCTAAATATTCTGCTGTCCTCAGATTACATTTGCCCCAAATAGCTCCCCACTCCTTTGGTAGAGGCAAATTGGAGTGATATGCGTTTTTTACTTCAGATGTCTGCCCAGGTTGGATTCAGATTTACAGGGCCTAGAGTGTATGTATGGGGGTGCTTGTTTTTCGTGATTATGACATACCCTCAAAACTCCTCAAATCCTGTCATATAGAATTCATTTTTCTGATAGCTAGCCCTTCTCCGCAGGTGCTTGGTGTAACCAATTAAGCACATGAGAAGGTGAATAAGTCTTAGTGCACTTAAAAAAGTGCAAACTTTTTTCCAAACAATATTGTAATCTAATTTACTCCAAAGGGCTAGTGAGTATCAAGCACTCCATTGGGATAACCCTTGAGCATTAAAGATCACCTTAGTATGATGATCTGAGGACTCTATGGCTATGTCTACACTGGCAAGTTAGTTTGAATTAAGGAGGCTTAATTCGAACTAACTAAAGCCATAGCTACACTAGGCTTTAGTTAGTTCGAATTAAGGGCTTCCTTAATTCGAACTAATAAATTCGAATAGGGCTTCAGAAGTAAGGCTAACTAGCCATTGAAATGAATGGGGATTGCTAATTTGAACTAACTAAAATTAGTTCGAATTACTTAGTTCGAACTAACTAATTCGAACAAGTGTAGACATAGCCTATTTGAGAGTCAAAAAAACCAGTGACAGAACATGTCAGCTTCACAAAAATTGTCTGTCTTCACTCTCCCACCTCCCTGAAGCTGTATTTTGGTATTCCTTTGGTCAAATGAACCTAAATTTGGTTCACTGATTGTATCCTGCACTCCCATTAGCTACAGCAAATTTCAAGGTAATCTGATTTACTATATAGATTCTGTAGCATTTAGAACAGTCATATTTTAAACAGAAAGCTGAACTTAACTTTATAGCAGATTTATTCTCTGCTGCAATATCAGCTGGAACAATCAACACCACAACAAGGTCTGCTCCTGACCTTTAGTCACCAGGAAAGAGCTTGGATTGGAGCAGTATTTTACTGAAGTTCCTCTTTTCTGTGTATTACAATGTATCCTCATTATACAACTACATATAGGATTCCTTTTCTCTCCCCTGATTAATTTTGTCTAGTGGCCACAAAGATACTCTGTTACTGATTGATCATAGTAACCTGATTATTTCTTCTGGTGAGCCACTGGCTCTCTGGAAATGCTCAGCCTCATGTTCTCCTTGGGTACAGAAGGGAACAGCTGTAAGCACTGCATGATTTTAACACTCAACAAATTTATGGAGATTTAAAACTGGCCATGAAGTGGGCAGTGGGATGGGTAATAAATATATCTTCACATAGTACAAAGTGAATGCATCAACTTTTTAGCTTTAGCATTTCAATGGGGGCCTCAATGTGCTCTGTTTAATAAGAAAGTTTGACACTAATGAACTACTAGAAATAAAAGTGTTGCTGGATGGAAAAATTGTCCTCAAAGGAGGCTCACAGCAGACAATGGGGGGAAAAAAGCAGGCAAGTTCTGGGTGTGGGGGAGGGTGAAAAAGAAGGGGTGGGGAAGTCACAAGAGAACTAGAAAGTATCACTTACTGGTACACACTTCTGTTAGTTTGTTTCGCACAGTATGTGCTAGTAAGCAAACTAAAACTGCAATGGAAATAATAAATAAACGTAGGTCTCATTTTAGGTATATTTTTTCTCCGAGCTCCATTACCAGTGAAAATGTATATGTAACATAAATTAATTCTTTTTATTAGTGAGCTTTACTAATTGAATTGAACTCTGTAAATTAATAAAATGGTATTGTGTGTGTGTGTGTGTGTGTGTGTGTGTGTGTGTGTGTGTGTGTGTTAGAGAGAGAGAGAGAGAAAATAAATTTATTTGCTTTCCTATATTTTACCACAGGGTGATCAGCAATATCTCCTGACACCATGGCCAAGATCATATTGTAAATGTAGAGAAAATGTCCTTTTGGGTGACACATCATGACTTTCCTCTCCTACTATTCTAAGATCTATGTGATTTAATAAAGAATTAAAGGAGAATAATATAATTAATGCCAATCAACTTGGGTTTATGGAAAATAGATCCTGTCAAGCCATGATTTTTATTTATTTATTTATTTATTTATTTTTGGATCGAGGTAATTGCATTGATGTAATAGACTTTTGAAAGGCATTTGACTTGGCTCTGCATGGCATTTTGATTAATAAACTAGAAAGATATAAAATTATGGCACACATTAAATGGATTAAAAGCTGTCTGAATGTAATTGGAAAGAGGGAATCATCACTGAATGGGTGTGCTTCTAGTGGGGTCCCGCAGTGATTGTTTTGGCCCTATGCTTTTTAATATTTACATTAATGAACTGGAAGAAAACGTAAAATCATTATTGATAGTTTCCCATATTTGAGTCATCTGCAAAGCGGTAAAATAATGTAGAGGATAAGTGACTGCTACACAGGAACCTGGCTAGCTTAGTAAAGTGAGCTCAAGCAAACAATACGCCCTTTAACATGGCTAACTATAAATGTATACATTTGGGAACAAAGACTGTAGGCCATGCTTCCACAAGGGGAGGATTCTATTCTGGAAAGCAGTGATTTGAAAAAGATTTATGGGTCATGCTGGATAATGTGATGAATATGAGCTTCCAGTGCAAAGCTTTGGCCAAAAGACTAATGCAATCCTTGGGGATATAAACAGGGGAGCCTCGAGTAGGAATAGAGAGCTTATTTTTACCTTTGCATTTGGCAACTGCTGCCGGAATAGTGTGTCCAGTTCTGGTGGTGTAAATTCAAGAAGGCTGTTGATAAATTGGAGAGGATTCAGAGAAGAACCACAAGAATGATCTAGAGTAGCCTTGTCCAACCTACGGGCCAGAATCCAGCCTGTGGGTCACCTGGGAGCAGCGGCGAGGTGGCCCCGGTGGGCTCTGGGGAGGCCTGGTGGGGGGCTGCAGTGAGATGGCGGGAGCTCTGGCAGGGCTGCAACGGCCCTGGCTGGGCTGGGCGCGTCCGTCAGGGGCCATGGTGAGCCTGGCTGGAGTCCTGGCGGAGGGTGCAGGAAGCTGCAGTGAGGCTTCTGCTCCTGCCACGGGCCCCCAGGCAAGGCCATGGAGAGCCTGGCAGAGGTGGCCATGGGGGGATCAGGGCGACCCAGGGTTCTGGGGGTGGCACTGGGCTGGATTACAGCCTGGGGAGGGAGGTGCGGGCTTGGAATAGGGCCAGGTATGGCACAAGGCTGGGAAAGGGGTCCAGGAGGCTGGGGGTAGGGGCTGGTTGCAGCACACAGCCAGGATCAGGCTTGTGGGGACGGTGCAGGGCCAGTATTGGGCTGGGGGGTGGTGCATGGTGGGGGGGTTGTGCCGCAGGGATGGGATTGGGTGGCATAAGGATGGGGCAGGGCTGGGAAAGGGTCGGGGGGATGTTGGGGGACTGATATCAGGGCTGAGGGGGGCAGTGCGAGGATGGATTGGGAGTGGCACGAGGATGGCACGGGGCTGGGAAAGGGTCCAGGGAGGTGGTGGGGGGTTGGGATTGGGCTGGGGGGGTGCAGCGTGAGGCCAGGATCAGGGCAGGGTGTGGCCCAGGGCTGGGGGGACGGTGTAGGCAGAAGGGTTCAGGGAGCTAATCCAGTGCAGGGCGGTGGGGGGAGGGGAAGGGATAAGGAACCAGAGTGGTAGAGGAGAGAGGAAGCAGTGGGTCCACCACCCACACTGTTCCTTTGCCCTCTTGCCCCACCCTTGACACCCCACCTCTTCCCGTTGTCCTTCTCCTGTCTTGCGAGGCTCCCCTACCACTCCATCTCTGTCCTTTCTACCATCCCTATTGTGCCCTGTACCTGTTTCCCACACTCTGCCTTGCTATCCCTGCCCTGCCTATGTTCCCCATGCTCTCCCCTCCTTTATCTATCCAAAATTTACTCTCTGGCCCCTCAAGTGAGAAAAGAATTGAAATGTGGCCCCTCACCCAAAAAGGTTGGACACCCCTGATCTAGAGGATTAGAAAATATGCATTATAGTAAGAAACACAAGGAGCTCAATCTATTTAGCATAACAAAGAGAAGGTTAAAGGGTGACTTGATTACAGAAGAACCTATATAGGGAACAAATATTCAGTAATGGGCTCTTCAGTCTAGCTGAGAAAGGTATAATCTGATTCAGTGGCTAGAAGTTCAAGCTAGACAAATTCATACTGGAAATAAAGTGTACATTTTTGACATGAGAGTAATTAACCATCGAAACAACTCCCCAAGGTGGTAAAGAATTCTCCATCACTGACAATTTTTAACTCAAGATTTGCTGTTTTTCTAAAATATATGATCTAGGAATTCTTTGAGGGAAGTTCTATGGCCCGATGGTGTTCTATGGTGTGATCACAGTGGTCCCCTCTGGCCTGGGTCTATATGCATCAGTTCAGAGCTGTCAGTTCATAGTTACAGTCAGTCATCCTCCACATCATAAAACTATATATATTACATTTAAAAGAAAATCAAAGGAACATTAAGGTTGTAAAGTCGAGTACTCAGAAGTTAGTTTCTTGTGCAGCTGTGATGATCACCATTTCATCTGACACCAGAGACTAAATTGAGAACCTTCAGTGCTAAACACAGGAGTCTATAAAGTAGGCTCTTTAATCAGGAGCTGTAACAGATCCATAGAGCCCACGAAGTAGGTCTAGCACGAAGTAGGACATATAAAATGCACTAACTAGATGGTTGCACCAATCTTGATTTAGTCCCCTTTGGATATGCATTATGATCCAGTCTTTAATTTATTTGATGCAGAAGTTATAAAGTGTGCGGTGAATGAGGTGGGGGACTGAAGATTACAGCAGCCACCCAGAAAATACTTGAAAATACCTAGAATAGTTAGGATTGCTAGCAAGTGTCTGGCTGCTAATTGTTGAGTTATTGATGTGATGGGTCATGTAAATTTGGGAGGGCAGAAAGCCCAACTGTCTGAATTGAAAATAAGGCACAAATGTGCATCTCCAATAGAAATGCATTGTGAGCACAGGCTCGCTGGCCGAAGTGACTTTCCCCCAATTGTTAGAAAACATTATGGCCAGGGCCAGGTTATGGTTTCTCTTAACATTATCAGTGCATTTTGAGTTGCAGAGCTACTCACCTGTCTTTGATGTGCTATGGGATTTTATCTTTCTGCCTTTCATTGGCATCATTACCTGTTTTTCCACTACCCTCATGGTTTTTCTTGACTCACTTCTAGTCCCCTTGCCTTGTTCTAAGCTAGCCTTCTCTAAGGAGAAATTTGTGCTTTGATATTGCTCAGTATACCTTGTCAAAATGTTTGTCGTCTTCAACGCACACTTGCTTCCTCTTCATTTGTCGGTCTATCACTTCCCAAGGCATGCAGCTAGTGGAAGCAATATTTTGTTGCCTTGACATGTTCTATGTTTAAATACATCTACCAACACCAGCTGCTCAGTGTCCAGCCAGAAAGGAGTGAGGAGGGGCAAGAAGTCTAGCCAGGAGGGGGTAGTTCGACATATGGAAGCTGAGGGAGCATGCGGGAGAGTTCAGCACTACTAACAGACAGGGTTGTTGTTAATTTACTCATTAAAATAAGTATTAAATCAAAAGGGTCATCTTGTGTGCTCCCCTCATGAGCCACAGGGCCACTCAACAGTGGGCTCTGATAACTGAAAAAATCAGCACATTGAACCAAATCTTTAGGTATGGAAATGTATCAATTTTCACTAATTTTGGGGGGGGAAGGTTCTCGGGTTCAGGCTGTAATTTCTGGGCATGTGTGTGTGCAAGCCAAAAGCTTAATGGGTAGGGCACTTGCTGGGGTTGTGGGAGACCCAATTTCAAGTCCCTGTTCTGCCTGATGCATCTGACGTGAACAACAGGGTCCAGCTGTACTGGGAGTGCTGCATTGGGCTCCATGGAGTGATGCGGCGGGACCAATTGAGCGGGGAGTGGAGACCTGTTCAATCGATCCAGGAAGTGCTTTCTAACTAGTGCAGTTAATCCACCCTTGAAGACAGAGTTACGCTGTGTTTACCAGAGGGCATTTCCTGTCAGTGCAGCACAGAAAAGACACCATGGTAAGTGACAGTTAATAAGGTGACGGGAGATACGCAAGTTTCAGTATGTAGCTTGTATATCTCCCATAGACGCCACCAGCAGTGTAGACCAGGCCTCCATGTACATCTACACTGCACACACTTTTGGTGTTGTGTAGAGTACATACACTCCTGTCATGGGTGTAAACAGGCAGTGCATTGGTGAATAGGGTAAGGACATGCCTGAATCCGGTGGATACATACCATTGTTGTCCAAGCACTGCCTCCCCCATGTACACTACTTTTAGCAATGTAATATCCTGCTGCCTCCCCACTAACCAAATCCTATTTCTGACATGCGCAGCTGTACACGGCAGCATGAACACAGTTTGTTTTTTGCTGTGGTGTGTAGCTACACATACCCTACATGACACACTCTTCTGAAAAAGGTGTGCAGTGCAGTCATAGCATGCGGGTTTGGCTATTTTCCTCTTGTTTTTACAAGAAAATTAAAAAGATTTTCATTACCATATAGAATGGAAACAGATGTCAAAACCTTGACATTTTTCTTGAACCAGAGGTCTTGTTTTCCAGCTGGCCCTAACTGGGGAGAAGAGAGAAACAGGGAATAGCTGGGTAGTGGCCTTAAATCTAATCTTCATACAGGGATCAAACTGCCTCTTGTCTTCATGTTCTACTTTGATTTTTTACCTTTTCATCAAACTACTTTCAGAACTAGACCGAAGTCCATAAAGATGCTTTTAGATGGTGTTTCATGGCAGTTCAAAATACATTGGCCCTATGTCTGTGTTAGTCATAGAACAGATTTATTGCTGTAGTGCATTGGGTCTCTGATCAGGGCTTTTCTGTGTCAACTATTGTACAACACTTTCTAAAAAGACAGCCCCTAGCCCAAAACAAAAAGCCACAGGGAAAGCAGCTGTCACGGCTGGCTGACACCAGAGAGCTATATATGGATTTAAAAGGAAAGGCAGAACAGCTCGCTCACTGACATCATTATTATCTGTGGCACAGTGATGATTTCCAGAGGGTGTGAGCCGCAGAAACTTTGGAATCCACGATCTCCCCTGCAGCCCAAGCCACACCTGATGTGAGGGGTGAGGCGTCCAGTGAGTGCCTGCATCCTATTATTAATAAAAAGTGTGCTAATCCCATATGGGACACCTTTAGCAACCAATGCCACCCTAACTCCCACTCTGTCTGCCACACACGTGCATGCACATTTGTAGGCTTTAAGGTTATTTTATTTCAAAGATATTTTCTTTGATGAAGGCTATATGGAATACATTTTGGAGTCACAAACATGCAAGCTTGCAAAGCTGTCTTGTCTTTCTAGACCTTAATCACTAAGGATTTAATCACTTTCTAGACCTTAATCACTAAGGATTCGTCTACACTTGTAAATTGTCGACTTAAGACTGCTTAAGTCGACTTAATTTACTCTGCATCTACACTGCAGTTTCCTTAAGTCGACTTAAGTTGCTGCTTAAGTCAACTTAAGGAAATTTTAAGTCGACTTAATAAAACCTAGTTTTAAGTTGACTTACTGCTTAAATCGACTTTATTAAGTCAACTTAAGCCAGTGTAGACGTCGCTTAGCCCTAAGTCGACTTTAAGGGTCCACAGGGCTCCCCAACTGACCTCCCTGCCAGGGTGCCTGGCACAGCCAGAGCCTGGCATGCCCACCCACAGGGCGGGACACAGCCCTTCCCATCCCGCTCCTATACCCTGCCCCTGTCCCGCTCAGCCCCCATGTACTTGGGTACAATGGGGAAAATGCTGAGCTCCCTGGCACTTTTAAAGGGGTGCCTGGGGAAAGGAGGCACCTCTTGGGTGCCCCCCTTCCCACCATGCACCACTCCCAGGTCCACCTAGCCCCTACAAGTCGACTTAGGCATCCAGTATGGACGCTCTAAGTTGATTTGGCAAGTTCGACTTTAAGTCGACCTAAATTTACAGTGTAGACATGCTAAGTCGACTTACTTGAACAGGTGTATACATAGCCTAAGATCTCTGAATGCTGTACACAGCCAGACTCATCCTTAGCTTTTTCCAGTCAGTGGAGTTGCATCAGGGCTAAATCTGGTCCATAGCGTTTGATCAATTTAGGGATATGGAGCCAGATCTTCAGCTGATGTAAATCAGTTAGTCAGTTTGCACACTCTGTGGACTTGGGCCCTGGCATTGCTGGATACAGCACTGAAATGCCTAAGTTTCATTTTCAAGAGAGATTTAGGCACTTAGAAGCCAAAATCCCATTGGCAGTAAATGGGATTTTGGCTTCCAAGTGCCTAAATCCCTTTTGAATACGAGACCTTGCCTTCTAAATCAGTTAGGCTTTGCAATTCTGGGCTGAAATTAGAAAGCAAACTATAAACTTTGCAGCTGCTATAATGGTTTCTCATTCTACCACCAACAGCATAATATGAAATCAATGTAGGTGTTTCCGGCAGCCCAGCATGAGAGATTGTAAACTAGTTTCTATTCTGTTTTAGCATTTGGGGGTTAAGATGACACAGAACTGTGTAATATCAGTACTGTAGCAAGATGAGAGTTGGTGTACAGTCCCTTCAATGACCTTACAGATGATACATTTTCTAGAAGCAAGTGTCTTTCTTAAAAATATATGTGTATTTTTCACACTTTAATGCACTCAGTTGTTGTAGGGCCAGAGCATGGTCTTCAAAGAATTACTCAGCTGGTTGACCAACTAAATTGGTTATTCTGTGAAAAAATTTTATTGGGGAAAAACTTTAATTTTGGACAGAGGATTCATTACATGTAAAGTTGGTTCAGCCAGCCAGAACCCCAGTGAGGTAAGGAAGAATGATTTATTTTGCTGTTATCATACAGCTGGAGAACCTGAGGCACCAACAATGCAAAGTGGTTGGTCCAATATCGCACAGTCAGTCAGTATCAAAGCTAGGAAAGGAATGCGTGTCTGTTGAGGTTGTCTTTTTGCTTTAGCCATTAAACCATGCTTTGTCCCTTCTGCAATAATTACCCCAAACACTACAGTTTCCAAGAGTTAGTGCAATGTTTGAACCATTGTGGAATACCATGTAAGGCGATAAAAGCCACGGGACAGAGATTTAAGGAGACAAGCATTATTTTCACATGCAATTTACAGTTTCTGCAAGGGTAGGAATTTTTGGAATTCTGCACTATTTACAACTTTACCTTTAAGAATTAAAGAAGATCTTGCCAACACCAATGTTTGAACTATGCCAACTATAGCCACATTGGAAAGCTACTGTGTTTTCCAGCAAAATGGCTGATATTTAGCATGGTTGTAGCAAGGTTATTCTGTCTCATTTGTGTCCCTCCTACTTCCCCCGCCTGAAACAACTATGCTAGCTGTGGCTGCTGCACATGAGGCTATAAACAACTCCCTTGTTCATTAACACATGGATGTTTTTAATGCAGCTGTAACAGAGATTGTACCATAACTATTGTTAGATGTAGACATAAATTCTGACATGATCTGTGTCTTTTAACTGCAGTTAAAGCCCTTTTCAGACAGACATTGAGCTAGACTCTTGATACCTCATAAAATACACTTTGCACAGCTCCTGTGGGGCAAAGGGACTTAAAACTGCCTTATAGGATTTTCCAAGCTAGGGATATAGGATTAAACTAGCTCTGCATTCGTTGTTCCTAACATCCTGGCATAACAGGTGTAGCGTGAGCTGGCTGGAAAGTGGTGATGTTGGAGTGTAATGCGTCCTAGCAAACATGACTGTCAGAGTGACTCCTGGGCAGCCAATATGTGAGACCTACAGGTCTGGAATGTCATCACAGTCCAATCCTCCATCTGGGATCTACAAACAGCAGCTGGGAGCAGTGTCCCTGAAGCCTAACTGGGGCAAAAGCCCCACCCCTAGAGTCTGATTTGGAGGAGGAGGAGACAGGAAATTGTTTGTGCAAGTGATTTCTGGCCAGGGATGGATTGCTTGCCTGATTCTTATCCTGTCCCTGACTTCTAATTCTGACCTCTTAATATCCAGACTTGGCCTGATTCTTGTAATTGACTCCTGGACCCTTAACTCATTCCTGAGGCTAACTTCAAGGCCAGGTCATGAATCATGCCAAGTCACTGGCACAATATCTGCCAGTGCAAGTTAGAGCACCTGGGAAACTTCTCTAACTTACATTGGGGGCTGGTTTGACTTGCAGCAACCTTCAGTATTAGGAAGAATGGTAGAAAAGAACAGTCAAGTCCTACTTGAATACGGTTCCTGTAATTTCTTGGAATTAGATTGTCCAAGTCTGTCCACCTATGATGGTCCACCAGAGCCTAAATCTCCTGATCTTTGTAGACTGGTAAAAGGATGATCTGGTTTAATCCATCTTTAATCAATCAATGATTATGGACAGGTATGCATGCATTGTGTATGCAGGGAATGGGGCATTCATTTTTAATTGTACTGACTCTGCCAATCATGAGGGACATTAGTACTTTTGCTAGTTTTGAATTGAATATGAAGATGTCCATGTGCTACAGAGACCACACAGTTTTTGGTAAGTACACAGATAAATCAAGCACACTTTCTCTGTTTGCATTTCCCAAAGATGTTTGTAAAATTTCTAGCTTTCTCAGGCCGATCCTTATTGATGGTCATTGTTTTTCTCTCTGCAGTTTGGCTCAGACTGGTTCCCAGGTACGCAAATGATCAAGTAGATTTCCTCTCTCTGTCCCTCCACCATAAATACAAGTCATATAAGGATGGAATTAATATTTTCCTGTCATACTGTCCTTTTCCTCATGGACCATTCAAAAATGAATATTCAGATCTAAAAAAGTCTGTACTTTGTACTCCTAACATTTCTGGAGGTTGACAGCTGTGGAAAAGAAAAATCTAAAAAGAAAAAAACCTCCATGATGACAAAAACATAGTGTTGGCCAGTGATATTTTAATCTGATCACATCATATTTCTGCAAAAATTCTTATCTTCTGTTGGTTTTGATTTCCAAGGAAGATGAAAATTAGCCCTATGGGAATCTATTCCTTCTCAATTTAGCTATTTAATTTATCTATCTGGAACTCTTTAACAATGTTACTGCATTCTAATTAGAAGTCACTTTTAGGCAGAACAGTTTTGATTGTAATTGATTTAATACAGCTTAACTGTAGCTGGCATCAAGAAACCTTTCTTAATCTGGAGTAAAGTTAATTGAAGGCTCTATACCTATTGTAATTCCTTGGCTAAGGGAGACCTAGAATCTTTACAGGTTAATTTGGCCCTGTCAGACCTCAGGAGATGATATGGTATTCTATGTGGAGAATACACAGTGAACACTCTTTCCACTGCACAGATTGTCATGGGTTTTCTGTAGATTCTGAAGGACTATAGCTAAATGTCAGGGATGGAATTTACAGATTGGGTAAGAATTGATATATTGGGCATATTTTGCATTTTTATCCCAGCCTGCCCTAGCTATCTGGTGTGCAGAATGGTGTGCAAAATGCTGTAGAAAAGAAAAGAAAGAAAATGCTACATTGTTATCTGCTTTGGTATGCAGTTGTTACTAGAGAGAAGCCAGGAAAAAAGCTAAGATAAGAGAAACAACGAAAGTCCTGTGGCACCTTAAATACAAATTTCTTCAGGCATAAGTTTTTGTGGGCTGCAACCCCACTTCATCAGATGCATGAACTGGAAACTACTGTTAGGAAGTATATATACACTTGCAAGGGAGAGAAACATTACAGTGGGGAAAGTGCCAAAAAAGTCAATTCAGTTAGGGTAGATGAAGCCCATACACAACAGTTGATTAGAAGGTGAGAATGTGTGAACAGGGACAATTACTTTTTTTAATGAGATAGCCATTCCAAGTCCCTATTCAGACCCAGGCTGATTATGTCAAGTTTGCAGATGAGTTCCAGCTCTGTAGTTTCACACTGAAGTTTGTTTTTGAAGGTTTTTTGTTGAAGTATGGCAACTTTCCTGTCTGCTACAGAGTATCCAGGGAGATTGAAGTGCTCTCCTTCGGTTTATGGATGTTACCATTTTTTGATATCTGATTTGTGTCCATTTGTTCTTTTGCGTAGGGAACTTAAGAGAGGGGATACTGTAACTTAAGATAGGACCTTAAGATAGGAAAGATTGATCTCTGCTTCATTATTTATATTTGAATGTCCCTTGGGAGCTGGACTTGTGTGTGTGTGTGTGTGTGTGTGTGTGTGTAGGCTGCGATTTCTGGAGGAGTGTGTAGCCTGTGGACTGTTTAATTGCTGTGGTGTTTACGCGTCAAAAAAAGTGAGGTGCACTTAAAATATACCCAGACTGGGAAACCAACCAATAACCACCCCCTCTCCCCACCATAACTTTGCTACTGCCTGGCAGATGCTGGTGTAAGAAGTGGGATGCTGGCATGGAAAGATGAGGCAACAATATTATGAACATTAATCATAACTTTATTTCCATAGCATCTTCTGAGGCTGTCAGACTGCTCCAAAAATCAATTAAATGAGCCTCACACCAAAATTGGGCAGTGAATATGTTGCTGACCCCGGCCCGTCTCCAGGCGTCCCTACCCCCTCGAGTTACCCAGTGACAGATACCCAGATGCAGCCAGGGGCATCCTCTATAGGTCAGGTCACCAACAATTATATCATTGACCTTTTCGCAAATGTGTATAGTGAAACAAAGAGAGGCTAAATGACAGTCAGTCTCACAGGGTGCGTCTACACTTGTAAATTAAGTCGACTTAAGCTTGCTTAAATTGACTTAATTTACTCTGCATCTACACTACACTTTCCTTAAGTCGACCTAAGCAAAATAAAGTCGACTTAATTGTGGGTTCCCCGACTGTGATGGGAGAAGGAGATGCCACACGCTTGGTTTAATCACAGAAACAATTTTCTTTTATTTGGGGTGCCCAGTGGGTGAACCCAGTAATTACTTGACAAGAAATGGCTATTCTAAGTTATTTTCAGCAGTAAAACACAAAACAGCAATTTGTACTTAGAAAAGCAGTCACTTAGGGGTGGCAGTTGAAAAACCAGTACAGTGATCTTAAAATCTTTAACAGAGATAGTACTTAAGAACAATACGGTATTCTTAAAACACTTAACAGTTAACTTTAAACAGCAATCTTAAAACATCTAATGGAGGCAGAAAATTTAGGTACCTGACTGAACAACACTGCAAGATATTGCAGAGGGTGGTTTACATACATACCATAACCCAAGCACCACTGACCAGCAGCATGGACACCAGGAACATGGTATGAGACACGACACGAGCTAGCTTTCTTCGGGAGATTCGACCGTTGTGGTGATCAGCTCCAATGGTTAACACGTGAACCTCTTAACTCCATGTTGCTGAATACCCCTTTTTTATAGGACTTTTGCTTGCTTCCTGTTACCATATTAGGCTAGTGTCTCCTCACACCAGGGGAGGGTCTTTTGCGTCAGTCAGGGGTTCCTGTTGTCATATTAGGAAGCCCCAAGCAGTTCCCATGATAGAATTTAGTTATGTTTTCCAAATTTTCCAATGGGTCATAAATTCTTTGGGTGTGCAGGTGGGTCCCAAGTTCTCAGGGTGTTGTAAAATTCTGGGTGTCATAAATTTCAGATGGGCCCAAACCCTTAGGTGATTCCCATGTTTTCCAGGAGGGTCATAAATTCTTAGGTGGGTCCCAAGTTTCTGGGTAGGCCAGTTTCACATCCCCAGGTGGGTTGTAAATTCTTGGGTTGGGTCAGTATTCTTTGCTGCAGTCTCCCAGGTTTTAGGCCAGAGCCTCTTACACTGTCCAAAATGGGGTCTCCTTAGTGTGTGCCTAGGGAAAGGTGGCATTGACATAGGCCTGCCCGAGCAAGCGGCCACCCATTGTCCCATTGGGCACAAACATTAATGAAAATTAAGTCGACTTTATTAAACCTCCTTTTAATTCGACTTTAGGCTTAAATTGACTTCCTAAAGTCGACTTAAGCCAGTGTAGACCTGGAGTAGCCCTAAGTCGACTTAAAGTCGACTTAGGGCTCTCCAGGACTCCCCCACTGCCCTCCCTGCTGGGGGGGGCACAGGGAGAGCCTGGCATGCCCCCCCCACAGGGCTTGCCCCTATGCCCTGCCAAGGTCCCTGTCCCCCTTTGCCCCATTGTACCTGGGTACAATGGGGCAAAGGCTGAGCCCCCTGGCACTGGGCAAGGGGTGCCTCCCCTGCCACTGTAGACCTGCCCAAGGTCCCCCTAGCCCCTAGAAATTGACCTAGGCATCCAGTGTGGATGCTCTAGGTCGACTTTGTAAGTTCCCCCTAAGTCAACTTCAAATTTAAGTGTGGACATGCTAAGTCGACTTAAATTAACAAGTGTAGACATAGCCATAGAGTGAGTCTGTCTGTCTACTCTGTCTCTCCATCCCAGACATTTGTTAGGTGTCTTTCACCATAACATGTATGTACTTAGTCTACTGTTCATTGCCAAAACTGGGAAATACCACCCACGGATTCTGATTCTCAGTCATCCCTTGCTCTAATCTCTGAGTCCAGACAGAAGATTTATCCTGTGGAGGACAAATCTGGGAGAACTGCAGGTTTGATTCAGTAAAATGTCCAGGTCCTATACAGTATTTTGATCACAAAGATGGATCGTATTTCAGAATGTTTTAGGATTGCTGATTTATATAACGTAAGTAAAGGTCAAAGGCTATAGATTTTAAATAGTAAGTCAGGCATACAAAAATGTAGTGCCTATCCAGAAATCACAGAGACAGGCGCCAACAAATGCTATCACTGCAGTATTTTTCCTACTATCCTCTGAATGTTAGACATGCCACTACAAATTTATCAGAAATCTGAAAATTATCATGTTTCCTATTTTGTGCAAGCATGTTCCAGAACCTGTTTAGAGGACAAGTCCTTTGGGATTTTCAATAAAAATAAAAAATAAAATAAACATAGTATTCACAGATGCATTAGGCTGGTATCAGAATTCAATCAAACAACCTCTTCAATAAGTTCCTAAGCCAAAAAAGCTCATTGGTGCCAAGTCTCAGCTGTGCCTTCTGAGAAATGTAGTCCAGAAAGGGAATGGGGCAAAGGTGGCTTTAAATGCTATTGCACCTCCCAGAATCTGGGCTCTGCCTGGCTCCTCTGCAGTCCCAAGGCTGATCTGTCACAGTGGTCTTAAACGGCTGGCTGGCCAGCCCAGAATTGTCAGAAGAATGCTCCAGCCATGCCTCCAACATGTTACTGTGCTGGGGACTGCACAGGAGGGTAGCATAGAGCTTTTCTGCCAGTGGGGAAGATCCGTTTAGGATCAGCCCCTTTATGATGCTCTGTGACCCATTCTCAGAGTCATGAGATTTAGAGTGGTCAAGCCCAAAGAGAGGAATCTCTTCAGTCACCAGAAAGATGTGGCCAGTTCTGAAGTGAAATGTGATCTCTATTAGATGGAAGTAGAGTATGCAGCTACACTGCACAACAGTTTGTTAGAAGTGAGGGACATCCTAGCCAATCAGAAGTGCTACAGAGCCTTGTGTAGAAAGAGATTAAAGTTATTTGTATTAGCATCTGGCCAGAGTCTCTGCTCTTGAAAAATCTGCTCTCTGGGGTCTCTAATGTACAGAACTGAATGGACTCTGATGTTCGGTATCTTATATTTCCAACACAAGAGTGACCCCAACAATCTGCTGCATAATAGATTCATTTGCAATTAGAGGGAAAACTGACACCTACTGAATTACCAGCACCACTTCGTGCATCAACCTGGTTCTTTTTCTTGGGTTGTGGAGTGGGGGGGGGGGGGGTGTCTCCTAGCCAAGCATTGACCAGACCTGATTTTGTTAATCTTACGTGCACTGATGGGATCATAGGATATGTCTACACTTGTTCAAATAAGTCAACTTTGCTAAGTCGATTTAACAAAGTTGACTTTAAGTCAACCTTGTTAAGTCGACGTAGCATGTCTACACTGAATCCTGACTGGATGCCTAAGTCGACTTGCAGGAGCTAGGTGGACCTGGGAGTGGTGCATGGTGGGGTGCCCCCTATCCCCGGGCACCCCTTTAGAAGTGCCAGGGAGCTCAGCATCTTCCCCATTGTACCAAAGTACATGGGGGCTGAGCAGGACAGGGGCAGGGTACAGGAATGGGGTGGGCAGGGCTGTGTCCTGCCATGTGGGTGGGCACGCCAGGCTCTGGCTGTGCCAGAAACCCTGGCAGGGAGGTCAGTGGGGGAGCCCTGGGGACCCTTTAGGTCGATTTAGGGCTAATCCGCATCTACACTAGCTTAAGTCGACTTAATAAAGTCGACTTAACCAGTAAGTCGACTTAAAACCAGGTCTTATTAAGTCGACTTAAAATTTCCTTAAGTCGACTTAAGGAAACTGTAGTGTAGATGCAGAGTAAATTAAATAGACTTAAGCCTGCTTAAGTTGACTTAATTTACTAGTGTAGACGCACCTATAGTCCTGCAGCTGCATATTACCCAGGGCTGATGTTACCTTTGTATTATATCTAGTCCTGAAGAATTAGACTTTTACCTGTAAATATTGGTAATTGTCAATTTCACCGCATACACACAAATGGATGAAGAATAATTTCCATTGATAATAGTAGAAGTTAACAGATAGGCAAAGTAAGAAAAATGCTGCTGAAGAACATCATTTGATGTAAGGAGGTTTTACTTGTGATGTCGACAGTTTAAGCTTTATAACTGATAAAAATATTTATTTTTGGAATCCCAACATATACTGTCATTTAAACAATTATTGTCTGATCTCACCTATAATTTCCCACTAATGTGAAAATTAAAATAGCCTCCAAATAGCAAAAATGCTCAAGCAGATAATATTTTAAAAATCCATTTTTGTCATGCCTAATTATGTCAAAATATTGATGGTTCAAAAGACTGGGGGGTTTGTCTCCATTTATTTCTTTATACAAGGGTTCCTAAACAAAGCTGTGGCTTCTCCCAAATTGCGATCTTACTCAGATTGACATTAGTCAATGGGGTTTCAGAACAATGGAAACTTGGGTTTTCCTCCCCAATGTGTGGACAGTCTCTCAACTTGACTGAGGTTCAAAAAGACAAAAGGCCTTTGACATGTAACATTGTAAGAAATGAACATGGTTCCTTCATTTGGAAAACCCAGTTCATTCTTTAGTTGATGTTGATGCAGCCAGCTGTAGTTAAATGATAATGGTCTTTACATGTTTGCCTATGAACGTCTCCTTCAAATGATTTGGGCATGAGGATAAGTTCATCCTGTGTGTAACTCCACCTCCTTTATTCAGAAAAGGACAGGACCACAGTGAACTCCAATGTGTGTAATTCCTCTCCTGGCCACGTCTGCTTAAAGAAACAAGTGCACGTTAAGACCCTGACTCACTGTAAGAGTGAAGAAGGTTTGTAATCATCTAGTAAATTAAGACTGCATACAACGTGGCCAACACTTGGCAATTAATCATGTGTCACCCTTGCTAGCGGACTAAACAGCCACATGGGGGTCTTTTTGTAATCAGATTATAACTAAAGATGCTAGAGAAATGGAACTTTTGTTCCATAGGGAAATTCTGGCATTGGAAACTTGTTTTTGTTCTGAACCTTTTAAATTCACAGAGTATTCTAATTTACAAACTGAATTAAGCTATTCTAGCTTTTTAAAGACTGTTTTCCATATGCAGAAACAAACAAACAAAAATACTTGTTATACATTAAACAGAAAGAGAGATTTGGGGTAGAAAAGCACTACAACATATATGATAATTGAAAAATGACCAGACCTTGTATTAGTTAGTAACAAAGGTCTGCATGTTAAGCAGAGTGTTATAATACATTCCATGTGACACTTATGTTTTAAATCTTCTGTGTGCCCATTACTGATTCAAGTACAATAGATATTAAAATATCGATTGATGTCTTCAGATTATCTGCAGTTATTCTCCACAGTTATCTAGGAGAGCAGCTGATTAAATGAATCAAGTGATGCCTAACTGGGCCAAGGGAAATGCAGATTTCTTAGAGTAAAATAGACAGTTAACCCACATAACTAATTTCTATTTTCCTCAACAACTGCAGAATGTGCATCAGTTAAAACCAATGGGCCCAATGTGGAAGTCCTTCCTTAGGAAAATCAACCATTGACGTAGATCTTAAAAAAACATATTCACACTTCACGCTCTGCTGCTTTGCAAGAGTGGATTTGCCTAGAGAATTTGTACAACACTGTAAGTGGGGGATGAGGAAGATGTCACCCGGACTCCTCTGGAGATCAGCTTATGTTCTGAAGTATAAGATGTGATTACCTTTGTCTTACCTTGCATTACCCCATGTACTATGAATGGTTATATGGTATCCAACTTTCATATTCCAACTCAGCCACACTATTTGCCTAGCTAAGAGGTAAGGGGTTAATCACAGCTCTTTGCTGTGTGTCAGGTGACATGTATTACATAAGTTGCACACAGGATACCCTCTGTTAATCAGCATCCCTGTGTACACATGGTAGCATTTTGCTGTGAACTGAAGTCATGGCACTCTTGGAATTTATCCCATGCTCCTTTGCTTCACTGCTGAGCAGGATGCATGCTGTGATTTTTATTGATGTGCACGTGAGATACAATGGAAGACAGTCTAGTTCAACGTTTTATTAAAAATCCCTTGATTCATCTGTCTCCATCTTGAACTTCCTGTGTGGGCAGACTCATTCCATTTGTGAATTGTTAGCCAGCATGTACCCAAGAATGCTCAGCAGCACCACTATGTTGGCAGTTTTGACATGCAGAGACAGCTGGGGCTGTATTTCAGCGCTCAAAGTCAGATTAAATCAGTTTTGGATTTTGCCAGATGCACCACCGAGAGGATGATGTGGCAGCAGCAGTGGGTGGGTCTTTAGTGGTAGTGGAACTGGGACATGCACAAGGAAAAGGAGGAAGATACAGAGCAACTGATAGTAGAGGGTGGGTCCCTGGAGCAGTTTCACAGCATAAGATGCTGCTACAGCTTGAGAAACCAGGGCGGATTGGTGGGAAGGGATCATTCTGTAGGTCCTGCTGGGATAATCAGCAGTGGTGAATTTCAGGGTGGGGAAGGCAGCCTTTCTGGAGATCTGTGTTGAACTAACTCCAACGCTACAGCAGCAATGCACCAACCTCTGGTGCCCCATACCTGCAGAGAAGTGGGTTATAATAGTGATTTAGAAGTTGGCCCCACCCAAACGCAGCCTGTTTGGGGCACACCAATTTGGAGAGATTGACTCTTTGGGGCCATTGTTATGCAGGTGTGTGATGCCAAGATAAACGCACTGTTGCACCATGTTATAAAGCTGGGTAATGCTCAGGAGGTTATTGATAGTTTTCCCTGGATGGAATTATTGCTGTATTGGGACAATTGATAGTACCTATTATTTGCCATCCCCTCCCTCCAAATCAGGGCTCAGAATTCATAAACAAAAGAGGTATTTCTCCATGGTGCTCTGAGGGCCTGTAGATCACTGTGTCGGGTTTACAGATATAAAAGCTAGGTCAATTGTGTAGATAATCATCTGGTTATCTTGGGAGACAGACTTACCACTTCCCTGGCTAATGAAGCCATTCAAGGGTCCTTGGACAGCAAAAAGGAACAGTTTAACTATTGCCTCAGTGCCAGGGCTGTCCTTTGGGGCAGGCAAACGGGGCGATTGCCCTGGGCCCCAAGGTTATGTGGGCCCCGTGCTGTCTCGCTCCCAGCTGGGCAGTGCAGGGCCCGCACCATGGCGCCCCACGACTGTGCTTTCCCCTGCTCCCTGCTGCCTTTGGCAGTGAGCCAAAGGCAGTGGTGCGGGCCAGGAGCGCTTCCCCTGGACTGGCCCTGTTCCCCGCCCTCAGGGCGGAGCAGGCAGACCCAGGGGTGGGGCAGGTGCGGGGTCCCGGCTGCGGTGGTGGCAGCCTCTCCCAGGGCTGCCTCCCCGCCGCCCACCGGGGCTGCGACCTCAGCTCTCCACCACCTGGGGCCGGGACCGGGGCCTTGGCTCACCACCACCTGGGGCCGGGACCGGGGCCACGGCCTCAGCTCCCCACTGCCTGGGGCTGGGGCTGCGGCCTCAGCTCCCTGCCGCCCCCTGGAGCCAGGGGTCTTGGTTCCCTGGGGCGGCAGCATCGGCTTCCCACCTCCACCCGGGTTCATGGCTCTCCGCTGCCTGGCTGGTGGCCTCAGTTTCCAGGGCTGGCTCCCCGGGGGGCGACCAGGGTCCCTGGGGCAGAGCAGGCCGGGCTGCTGCACTCCCCACCAGCATGGGAGGGCAGTGCCCTGCCTAGGGCGATTGGCCCTGGGCCCCGCTCCCCCCAAGGGAAGTCCCTGCTCAGTGGAGAATGGGTGGAGTGCATTTGACCATTTAAATGTGAGGTGATGCTATTTCTTGAATAGGCTGGAAACCTGCCCCCACCATTGGGGCCCCCCATGCCAGGGGCCTCACTGTGGGAGCTGGGACCCCACCCCCCATCACAAAGGGGAGCCCTGAGGCTAGAGGGCACTCCCACCCCACTCCTGCTCTAGCCAGTCTGTGGTGGGGGAGCAACTGGCATGGAGCATGGCGGCCGCTGATGCAGCCCCCCAGAGTCATGCGCCCTGAAGAGCTGCTCCGGTCCAGAGTGGAGGCCATGTGGTCCCAGGGTGGACCAGTAGGCCCAGGGGCAGGGCGGGAGCTCAGAGCCCAGCCTCGGGCTCCAGGGCCCCGCTCCCGTCCCCCGCAGCACCGGTGCTGAGCAGGGCATGGGAGCACTGCATTATAGTAGGAGTTTTAGGGGCTGGAGTCCAGGGCCCCCCTTTTGGCGGGGCCTTGAGCTTTAACTCCTTTGATAATCCGGCCCTGCTAGAAGCAGCAGAAAAACACATCAGTGATTATGGTACCATGTTGTATTTTGTACAATATTTGTGAGAGTCAAGGAGAAAGGCCTTAGTGATGGGTGGGAGGCTGAAGTGCAGAGACTTGCTCTGTGGTTTGAGCCACCAGCCAAGCATCCAATGCAAATGCAGACAGCTGGGACAATGATGTCAGGGATGCCTTTTGCTCTTATTTTGAGGCTCAGGCCTGAATTGTGGCAGCTGTAACTCCTGGAGAAGAGGAAGTTTGAAGTCTTTTGTTCAGTTCAGTGTTGTTTATGGGGAGTTGGAAGTGCAACAGACTGGCAATTCCTATCGCACTTCAAGTCTTTGTCTACAGGTGTATGAAAAGCCCTGTGAATTAGTGCAAACGTAATTATGTTCTCTGTAACATGAACTTTCACCTTCTCATGAATGAAAATTTAAAAGGCTCTTATTAAACAATCTATTATGTAACAAGCAGAGGTGAAGCTTCAACTGAAATGAAGCTGAAAAAACCGCTTTTGATTATGATACGCTGTATTAAATGGCAATCTAACTACAAAGAACCCTTTCATTAGCACACTGGTGAAACAATATGGTAAACTGCAACCGTGCAGAGTAGGGCACAGTGAAAGGGGTGAAGGGGATTAAATTCACAGTTGAGTATGGCGGATGGATGCAGAAGTAGTGTAGGTGGGATGCAGGGTTTTCATAACGATTACTAAGAATTCACTCTCCCTCCCACTAATCTGCCTGTGAACATATAAATGTCCTTCTCAGAAAAAGTGGGCTTTTTCTTTCTATCTTGGTGGGGCCTAGGTTCTTTGGCTATGTCTACACTGGCAAGTTAGTTCGAATTAAGGAAGCTTAATTCAAACTAACTAAAGCCATGGCTACACTAGGCTTTAATTAGTTTGAATTAAGGGCTTCCTTAATTCGAACTAATACATTCGAATAGGGTATTCGAACTAAGGGTTAATTCAAACTAGTTAGTTCGAATTAACCAATGTGGCCAAGTTAGTTCAAACTAATTGCTTAGTTCGGCCTAACCGGCCCATTGAACTCAATGCAATTTGCTAATTCAAACTAAGCAAGTGCCATGAATGGCACTTGCTTAGTTCGAACTAAATTTTTCCATAGTTCCATTTTTCAATAGTTCAAATTAGTTAGTTCGAATTAATTCGAACTAACTTTAGTAAGTGTAGACATAGCCTTTGATAGAGTGATTGGTGGGACGTAAGATACGAAAGGTTGAGAACCACTGGCCTAGTCTACATTGCTGCACTGAGTCGATGGGAGATACCTATTCTACAGCACATAGATTGCGTATCTCCCATCGACTGACTTACCCTCCCTTACCACAGCGTCTTCACTTGGCTGCGCCGGCGGGAAATGCTCTCTGTCGGAAACAGCGTTACTCTTTTTTGTGGGGTGGAGTTACTGTGTCAAAGGGAGAGCACCTCCGGGACCTACTGAGCAGGTCTCCATTGGCTGCTCAATCCCACCCACTGGGTCAATCTGTGCAGATCGATGCAGCAACCTCTCTGTATTCAGGCCCTATGTCTTTGCACAGCCTCTTCTGATTCATAGGCCTTCTGATGTGGTGTGCTGGGGCTTGAAGTTACCAGGGGCTATACAGCTGGGACTGGAAGGAGGAACTGCTGCTCTTTTTCACTAGAGCCTGTATTGTTCAGAGGCTATATAACATGGCTGGTGCCGGTTGGCAGTACTATATTGCCTGCTGCCCTGCACTGCAATAAGGAATATTGGCTTTGTGTGGCCTCCAGGAGTTACCTCTGTATTTCATTTTCTCCTTCCATGCGGTCATTGGACATGGCAGTGCTTTCCCTGGTAACTGTCACTCAGTCCTTTGCCATGGCAACAGTCTCCCTGGAATCTCCCTGTCAGACTCCCCCTTGGTCCTCAGATACTGCTCCAACTCTCTTTATGTGGGAGGTGGGGAAAGGTTGGGACTTTAATAGTGTCCAGAAACATTTCAGTATGTTTCCATTTTCTCCCACTCAGGTTTGCCAGCTTTTGATAAGGGCTCTGTCCTTGGGAGTCTGGCCGGTGCAGGTGCCATAACTGTGGGGCTATTAAAAATAAAAATAAAATAGTGGTTATTGTTGAGGGGCGATGGAGGCTTCAATAGACATTTTTTAAAATGCATTTAGGAAATCTTGGCAATGGTAAGTAATATATGCATTGGGATTTTTGTCTGAGCAGGAGTGGACAGAATTTGGTTGTGTGCCACTTTAGAAACAAAGATGGACCGTCTGGTGAACTTGACCTCGTAGTCAGGGAGGCACTTAGGTAAGCAGACAGGTTCGTTGCCTGAAAAGCAATCTGGGGTAGCTGTTGGAGGAGCACCAAAGAAGTGCACAGCTTCATTGTGTGCATGTGAACAATAGACTGAACTAACTTGATTCACAGGAAAGTTAGTTCATTTTGAGAGAGGACTCCAGAGTTTGATAAATGTGAAGTTAGGGTGCTACAATGAATCATAGTATATGAATGCAACAGTTTCAAACCAGATTAACTTGATTTAGTCCAGTTAAAACTTTCTGTGGACAAGCCTTTACCTCCTGCAGCAGTGAGTTCCACAGCTACTGCTCTAAGACACTGAGGTAATTACTTTTCTTTGTTCTCAATGTACATGCTTCCAATTAATTTGAAGGGAAGGATGGTCTTGGTGTCAAGGCATGGGACTCTGCATCAGTCGGTCTGGGTTCTATTCCTATCCCTGCCAGAGACTTTTGATGCAACTTTGGGTGAGTCACTTGAACTCTGTGGGATTCAATATCACTTCTCTAAACTGGGGATAATAATGCTCCTCTACCTCCCAGGGGCTTTAGTGTTTGTAAAGTGCTTTAAGATTTTGGTTGAAAGATGCTAGATCATTAATTTCAGCAAGTGACCCTTAGTTTCCACATTACAGGACAGCACAGAGACTGAGCAGGTTTCTCCACTGTACCTTACGTACAGACATTTACAATCGAGTCAAATCCTGATTCCATTGTAGTCCATGGGAGTTTTGCTATTGACTTCAGTGCTGTAGGATTTAACTGAATGTGATTGCTCAAACGTCCCTGGATTTATCCTCTGCTGGTAGGTGCAAACAAAGAGATTTTCCTAGATCATATTATGAATGTACACTACACCACCGGATGTCATTTATACTCATTCTGATCCCAGCAGGCACACTTCTCTTGTGCTGTGCAGAGCTTCTCAGCATACTTCTCCATTGTCCCTCATTATTAGAGTCCCATATCTACCTCTCCAAAGTACATTTGGTTTCTGTCTCATTTTGACCAATGTCAAGTATTGACATACAAAAACACTGAGTCATGTAACAGCAGCAAGAAAAATTCCATTTGAGAGATTAACTTCATATCACCTCCACTTCCTGCACCCACTAACTTTCAGGTGCCTGCCATAGACAGAAAATGTGCAGTGCACTGACTTTCCCTCCTCTCTCTCTCTCTCTCCTCTCTCTCTCTCTCTCTCTCTCATTCCTTGTGCCTGTGTTTGTGGCTCCCTAGTACAATACTAAGACTCACCAAAATGGTGGTAGATTACAAAAGGGTCCGTGAGTTAGTGTAAAGGCAGCTGCTGGCTGGTACATGCTAGCAAAGTTAGCCCAGGTGATTGGCACCCACGTCTAAGCATATGGGTTTGCCTAGCCTGCGTATGACCCACCACATTGCAAAGCCATATCAAAGAGACTGTGTCCTCACTGGTGCTAGAGTGCCTCATGTGTTGGTAGGACTCCTCAGGGTATATCCTATAGTTCTGTGCCCTGAAGTCAGATGAGTTGTTCTACGATTCTTTCCCCGTGAACTGTGGGAGAACTAGAACTTGTCTGTCTTGCTGGGCACATGGGAGGAACTGAGCAAAGCAGGGAAAACTATCAACACTCAAGTGATTTCTTAGAATCTTAGGGTTGGAAGGGTCCACTTGAGGTCATCTAGTCCAACCCCCTGCTAAAAGCAGGACCTGCATCATCACTGTAAGGTGGATGAGTTAACACTCCAAGGGAACCTGAGCTGTAATCCCCCAGGCCCTGGTCTGCCTCCTTTTGTGCCCCACAGGCTTTGGCTCCCCACCACGGTGGCTTGGGGAGTGGGGTGGGCCATGGTCCTGGGGCCAGAGGCTGCAGCGTTCCTGTCCCCAAACCATCTGGTCTGCCTCTAGAGGTGGGCCTGGCTGGTGCATAGCTGCTGTGCTCTGGGAGCGGGGCCAGCTGCTGTGTGGGGCAGCCTCCAGCGGTGGCCCTTCAGAGCTGGAGCAATGTTAGGCTGCCACGCCAGGGTCTCCGGGGAGAGGGCTCCAGCCATGCCAGCCTGAGCCGTGGGAGCCCTGGCACAGTGGCCCAACAGCATGTGCTGGAGGCTGCCCTGCGCTCTGGTCAGCCCCACCCCCCACAGTTCAGCAGACACACCAGCCTGCCTCACCTTTGGGGGCAGACCAGGCAGCCTGGGGATGGGGTGGGAGTATTGCGGACTCCAGTGGCTGCTGGCCTCAGGTCCCCGCCACCCTAGCCCCATCAGCACTTTGCCTGCAGGGCTGATTAGCAGGGGATTTAAGGGCTGCAGCCTAGGGCCCTCCTTCTGGCTGGGACCCAGGGCTGCAGCCCCTAAAGCTCCTATGTAGGTTCCAAAGGGGTAGCTGTGTTAGTCTATTGTAGAAAAACAACAGAGTCCTGTGGTACTTTAAAAGATTAACAGAGTTATTTATCGCATGAGCTTTCGTGGGAGAAAATCCCACTTCGTCAGATGCTTTGAAGATGGGAAACTGACAGAATAAGAAGAAATTAAATGCAGGGGAGTGTATGACATAGGATCAGGTCAGGCTGTAACAGCAAATCAAAATAGGTGTTAGAATTCAAACACGGGAACAGCACATAGAGGAAGGTGAGGTCAAATCACCTCTTGTAATGAGAGAAAAATCCGTAGTCCCTTGGGGTTAAACAGTCTTGTGATTCCTCACAAGAGTTGCACAACACCTCTCTTCTTGTGAGGTGGGAGGAATATCCTCTCCCTCCTCCTCACTGTGCTGGCCATGGATGCTGCCTCCAACTAGTGGGAAATGGCTTAAATTGAACTAGGCTGATGCACTTGATCACATCACATAGGCTTAGATGCAGAAGAACTACCAGGTGATTTTCCTCATGCACCTACCCTATCAAACCAAGTTTGTGTTTGAAGAGTACCATGACCATCAGGCTGAAAAGATAGATGGGTACCCAGAGGGAGAAAAAAAGCTTACTGAGACGTTTCTTTGGAAAATCTGAGAGCACACAAATATTTGAAAGAACTATTCCTGGTTTATGTACACAGACTGAACTTTGACTAAAGCTGTATTTGAGTATGTTGGCAGTGAGTTCATTGAGCAGTTAGCCCCGTAGTAATCTTTAATGACTTTTGGTCCTTAAAATCCCAGTAAAATAAGCATGTTAATCCATATCTCCTGGTCAAATTCCAACTCTGTTTTTTTGCCTATGTGTAAATACACCATGCCATTTGCTTGATTCTTCACTTCCTGCCCCACTCTGGTGGGTATGTTTGTGAGTTGCTGTACAGTTGCAGTGTTTCATTGCAATGGAAGCAGCATTTCAGGGGTGAATGGAACAATTTCTGTTTCATTTCCATTTTACCTTAAATTTGAAAAGTATTTTGAGTTCTTTAGGAACACAAATGCTGTTCTAGACATGGAAAGTACAATGTGCTTGTTCTTCCAGGTCACTGAACCAGAAAGATTCCATTCCCCCTACTTGTCCAGCTCTTGAAGTAGCAATTGAAATTCACAAGAGAGAGATTTAATTTTTGCTTTGTTGGTGACAAGAATACAATGACCTATCCTAGATTAAACCAAGAAGTGAAGTTTAGCTTCACTTCAGGCTTAAATACCCTTGGCAGGGACACCCTGTTTGACTGTAATGTACTAGGTAAGCACCTGAGCTTTGGGAACATCATGTGATCCTAAAAGCCCTTGAGGGCATGAAATCCCTGAAGGTCATTAGGTCAAAACTTCCTTTCTTTTCACTGCTTATTCTGCAGTTATCTGCTATGACTTTCAGCTTGGCTGTGCCCTAGACTGCACAGTGATGGGGGATGTTTTCTACATTCATTATGCTACATAAATAAACTGATGACAGTGATGAAAAATGCAGAGTTTTACTGCAAGAATGCATTACCCTGTTCTTGTGTGTAAAGAATCCCAGCCACCTAATTGTAACAAAGGCATTTATCACATGCAGTGTCCAGCAGCAATATTTTTTCTATAGGAATTAAAAAAGGTGACATAAAAATTACATGTTTTGCCAAAAATCTATTGAATAATTGCCCATTAGGAAAGAACATTTTAATGGTACAAGCACATTTATTTTAATTCTTGGTTATGCTTGTTTTTTTTCTCTTTTTAAATGAAGTGAACATAGCTGGTTTAGATCTGGCCTGTGGTAACCAGTCCCTGGAGGCTGAAGTCCTCCATTTGCCTACAGAACAAATTCAGCAGTATACGCTTCCTTACTGTGCTTCATCAGCATTCCTCAGCGCTGAGCACCGGCAACCCTCTGTAGGGGTGAGCGGGCAGTTCAGTCCCCTTAGTCCATCCAGATAATGGCCTCTCAGCTGAGCCTGCAGACTAGAGGAAAAATTTGTAACAATGGTATTTAACATTGTGACATCAAGCTGTTTCCATGGACTACCCATTTCACAAGGTCCACTGAAGACCCTGGACTTTTAGTCCTCCATGACCTGCGTTAGAGTCAAGCTAGAATTCTAGAATCTGATTAGCATTCTAGAATCTGAATCATTCTTGCAGCTGATGAAGTGGGTTGGAGTCCATGAAAGCTTATGCCCAAAGAAATTTTTTACTCTTTAACGTGTAACAGGACTCTCGTCATTCTAGAAGTGAAAGATTCTCTAGGCAAGTTACCGATCTCCCCAATGTTATGTTTGATTTTAAGGAATACTGATGCCATTGCCCAAATACCTTTGAGTGGGTTAGGTATGGTGTGGGAGGGATATTTCCTGCTATCTAGGTGAAACACAATTGCATCAGATGAGCTGTCACGCTTTTAAAGGTCTGGCATGCCCAAAACAGCAGACGGGAAAGTAGGGATTTGAAGTTACGTGCTGGGCATAAGATGCTTGTTTTTCACCTCTGTGTTTGAATGGGTTTTCTTGCAGGCAGGAGCACTTGGGATGAGATGTCAGTGTTTTGCTCTATGGTCTTGGCTCCATTTTGTATACCTCATTAGCACTAGCACATAGCTCAGAGATGCTATCACACCTCACGATTCCCCAGTCAAGCCACAGCAAAAGTAACTCCCTGTCTGCCTTTAATAATGCCGTATTTGCCAGATGCTGTTCAATTAGTATGGCGCATGAATCACAATAAAGGAGACAAAACTGAGGTAAATATCAATTCATCTATAGACAACACCTCTGCAAACATAAAATACCTCCACATATTCTCCACTCTATACCAAGTTCCCTGCTAAGGCAGTGCTAAAGCAAGCATGAAGAATGAAAAATTAACCTGGTCTAGGAGAGATGTGTGTGTCTCGCTCTCTCACAAGGTTTGACACCCATGTAGATGATATGTTTTATCATAAAGCAACAAGTACAGAGCATATCATCTGCCTCGTTATAACCAAGTTATCCTGTAGTGCTAAGTGCTGCACAAATATAAAGAAAGGAACAGTTCCTATCCCAAAGAATTTACCATCTAAATCAACAAAGCAAAGGATATATGAAAGGAGGTGGTATTCCCCCCTCTCTGCTATCCCACTTGCCATTTCACCACACAGAAAGTATGGGCCAGGAATAGAAATCATAGAAGAGGAGGACTGGAAAGGACCTCGAGAGATCATTTAATTGATGACAAGTTCCAGAGGTGTAGCCGTGTTAGTCTGTATACATAAAAAACAACGAGAGTCATGTGGCACTTCAAAAACTTACAAATTTCTTTGGGCATAAGCTTTTGTGGGCTCCAGCCCACTTCATCAGATGCAGGATGTTCAACAGATGTTCGTCTAACGGATGTTTCATACACTTATGGAAGGACTAGGTATTATCTGATCAGTGGTTCTCAGCCTTTCCAGACTACTGTGCCCATTTCAGGAATCTGATTTGTCTCTCATGCCTCAAGTTTCACCTCACTTAAAAGCTACTCACTTACAAAATCAGATATAAAAATACAAAAATGTCACAGCATACTATTACTGAAAAATTGCTTACTTTCTCATTTTTACCTTATAATTATGAAATAAATCAAGTGTAATATAAATATTGTACTTACATTTCAGTGTAGGGTTTATAGAGCAGGATAAACAAGTCGATGTCTGTAGAAAATTTTAGTTTGCACTGATATTGCTAGTGCTTTACGTAGTCTGTTACAAAGCTAGGCAAATGAGATGAGTTGATATACCCCCTACAAGACCTCTGCGTACCCCCAGGAGTATATATAATCCTTGTTGAGAATCACTGCTCTCGATGGCTATGTCTACACTGGGGAATTTAGGTCGAGAGGAGAGAAGGAAGCCCCGTGCTCCAGCTGCTGGTTGCTGAGCGGTCCCGGCAAGAAGGAAGCTCCCTTCCACCATGCCCTAAGTTGACTAAGTCGACATAGGACGTCCACACAGCTTAAGTCGACTTAAAAAGTTGACTTAAACTTCAAAGTCGACTTAATAGGAGGTTTTATAAAGTCGACTTTGAATTTCCTTAAGTTGACTTAAGGAAATGCCAGTGTGGACGCAGAGTAAATTAAGTCAACTTAAGCATGCTTAAGTCGACTTAATTTACTAGTGTAGACGCACCCGATCATTCGTGACAGGTGTTTGTCTAACCTGCTCTTAGAAAATCTCCTGTAATGGAGCTTCCACAGCCTCTCTAGGCAATTTATTCCAGTACTTAACCACCTTGACAGTTAGGAAACTTTTTGTAATATTCAACCTAAAACACCCTTGCTGCAATTTAAACCCCACTGCTTCTTGTCCTGTCTTCAGAGGTTAAGGAGAATATTTTTTCTCACTCCACGTAACAACCTTTTATGTACTTGAAAGCTACTATCATGTCTGCTCTCATTCTTCTCTTCTCCAGACTAAACAAACACTTTTTTTTTCAATTTTCCTTCATAGGTCACGTTTTTTAGACTGTTACTCGTTTTTATATCTCTTCTCTAGACTTTCTCCAATTTGTCCACATCTTTCCTGAAAAGTGGTGCCCAGAACTGGCCACAAAACTCCAGCTGAGGCCTAACCAGCGTGGTATAGAGTGGAAGAACAAAACAATGTAAAACTTCAAAGTTTACAAGTCAAAGCATGAAGTGGTATATGAGAGTTTACATATCTGGTGTGGAAATACCTTGCAATGTCAGCTACAACAGAGCCATGAGAATGCCTCTTCTCACTTCGAGGTAACATTGTAAATTAGAAGTAGGCATCATTTATCTCCCGTATATGTAAATAGATAAATAAATGAATTGTTTCTCTTAATGATTGCCTGAACAACAAGTAAGTTGGAGTGGACTTGCAGGCTTTAAAGTTTTACATTGTTTTGTAATTGAGTAAAGTTATGTAAAAAAATTCTACATTTTTAAGTTGCACTTTCTTGATAAAGAGATATTTACAATATATATTATTTAGTAAAAGAAAAGACACACAATAACCTCAGTTTATATGTAGTTTTGTCCAGAAACTTAATGGAAACCTCATGGGATATGATCCAAAATCTGCTCAAGTTAATGGGAATCTTTCCATTGATTTTGGTTGGATTTGGATCAAACCCCATAGTCTAATGTACAGGGTCACCCTCAAATGTTACATATCATGAGGAAAAAAACAAGCAAAGAGCCAAGTGCCCATTAATCTTTGTGCTAGAATTTCTCAAATTGATACCACCAATAAAAGTTCTATCCAAAAAAATATTTTTCTAAAAGCTGCATTAGACAGAACCAGATTTCCAAACCTATATGCTCAAAGTGTGTGCTCAGTATTTGTAAAGGAACGGAATTTGCATACACACAATGGGTAGCCAGTTCTCTGATGACTTGATTTGTCTGTGTATATTTAAAGAACAAATTAGAAAATATCACCTTAAAAGAATCAGCCTGAAGACATAAGTCAGATGCAACTCTATAGCCCTTTATATAGTGGGATAAACAAACTGGCTATGCGTTGGGTAGGAATCCATGCAAATAAATGATAGATCCCAAAGCTTCGAGATTATAGGCTTGAATGTGCTGAAGTTTTATGATAACTAATGGAATATAGTGTTATGGTTTAATAATTCAGGTATAGCCAGATTAAGCCATTGTGAGAGTCAGTGAGCTTGGTTCTCCTCTCACCTTTTGTTTTACACCAGTTCTATCCCTTGACTTCCATGGAGTGGACCCGATTTACACAACGGTTAAAGTATAATTTGACGGGCCCCGGAACCCTCCTAATCTCTGGGCCCCCTTCCCGTATTGTCTGGGCCCCCTTCATGCATGTGTGGGCCCCAGCCTAGGTAGGCATTTGCAACCACTTCTTAGTACCACATGCATCGGTTATCGCTCCATAAAAATATTTATAATTTTATATGGCGTTTGTCAATAGCAATTATTGTCACAAACTAGCAAACACTGCATAACACAATAAATATTGTGATTAACGGTGGGGCGTAGGACCTGCCAGCAGCCAGGGCAGGGCAGAAAATGTGTTCCGCTGGATTTTTCTATTTTTAGGGGCCCCAGAACTCTGGATCCTCAAATTTGTGGGCCCCGGAACTGCGTTCTGGTGCGTTCCCCCTTACTTTAACCTCTGGATTTACACCAGGGAGCTGAGAATCCAATCTTGCATCAAATTAATATTGGTGCCCTCTATAATGCAGCACCACAATAGTAGGATGTTAGAAATGATCCCACTATACATCTGCAAACTTTGCTCAGACCATCCTCTTTTCTTTCTTGGTATGACTCACTAACCGCCTTTTAACTAGACTGCCCTGCAGCTAAAAAATTGCAGAAAGAAAACTAAGTCCATTCTATGATTCCTTAGTCCAGTCTTCGACTTAACAAGATCCTAGGCCTGATTCTGATCTCTGACACTGGTGTAAATCAGGAATAACTTCACTGGAGATAACAGACCTATCACATTTTAATATCGGTTTTAAAAGGGAACTCAAAGCTATTTTCTATTTGACTAACACTTGTTTCCCTTTTGCCACCTGAGACTGTTTCACAGTGAGACTCCTAGGGTTTGCAAGCAAGTAAAACCATAAATAATTTCAGCAAGGGAACACTGAGCTCTGAAAGGTAGAAGGGGAAATTTTCAAATGTGCTTACAGAGATTTAGGGCCACAAGTGCCTTTAAAGGAACTTGTGTTCCTAAATCTCTTAGGAACTTTTGGAAGTTTCTTCCTGAATCAGCTAATGGCATGGGAATAATAGTACTTATCAGTATTTTTATTTATATTGCAATAGTTGTTAGGTGCCCCACTCGTGGACCAGGACTCCATTGCATTCGGTGTCTAACAAACACACAGCAAGAAGAAAGTCCCTGCACCAGATCTCTTACTAGTATAAATAATAATAGGACAGACCACTGGGCAAAGAAGAATTGTTTATATTTCAACTGTGTAACTAAAGAATGTGATTGGTCATTTTCCTCCTGTTGGGACTTGATGTTCTTCCAACTCAGACTAGAGAATTCAACAGGTAGTTCTGGCATGGATCTCTTGGCGCAGTTCCCTCTTTGAATGTGAATGTTTTGATTTTATTGTTGTGTTAATGGGAGCCTCATTCCTTGCGACAAGATTTCTCATGGGCTGATGGGGTTGTATCCACTGAATTGGGGCCAGATAGCTCAAATATTGAAGCAAGCTGCCGCGTGGTTTAAAAATGACATCACACAACAACATCACACACACGAAGAAGCTGCTAAACTGGGAAAATTCAACTTCATTTTTGGCAGGCAAACAGATTAAGGAGACCAAAGTGCAGAAATGAGCTTTTAAAGAATTTTCTAACCAGGAATGGAGATGCAGCCAGTTTTGCAGAGGGAATTAGGTTGCAGAGTTTCCAATGTACTCAACCAAACCATAAAGGAGCCTTTAAAAACCAAAAGCAGAACCATATCTAATAAGTCACACAAAATATATGAGCTGCTCTGGGGACAGATTCTATCCCATAGTGGAGTCTCTTTATGCAGTCAGTAAAGGCAGTGGAAATGGCCCCATCAGAATACCTCATCACCAGCTCCCCACCTCATTTACAGCTGATATAACAGTTCTATGCCAGTCTCTTTGCAGCTCCAGTATAGAAGGCGTGGCACTAAACTTCATGCTGTGAAGTGCTAATATAATGGCCCATAGAGGGCTGTTACAAAGTGGCACAATGTAAATTTCACCAGAGAAAACCCTAGCCTTGGCTAGAATGAGGAAGGGGTGTAGGTAGTTTATAGCCTTTTTCTGCCTCCCTCTCACTATCCTGTGCGCAGCACAGAAACCAGTTTGTCCCTCCGTTTTAGGAGAAGCAAGTTTTCTATTATTGATGCTGCAGTTTTTCATGCAGAAGATGCCTAGAAAGAAAGCTTTTAAAAATCTGTGTTTCAGTTGCTAGTGAAGAAGTGCTAAAAGAGGCAAATGCAGAGAGAGAGAGCTGGGGCTAGTGCACAGTGCACAGTACTGGGAAACTTGAACTTCTGAGTTTCAATCTGAGCTCTGGAGCAGATTCCCTCTGTTGCTCGGACTCTATTTCGCTATTTGTAAAATAAGGATGATGGTACCTTGCAGGGGTGTTATGAGGAGTCTTGTACAGGATGAAGTGCACCATCAGCAACCAACACATAGTAAATAGTTAATGTTTCTCAGGTGCTTTCTTAATACTCCAATTTTTTAAATCATCACTATATAAAGTGTGTGCACACCTCCCCCCCACCCCCCAAGCAAAGGTATATTTGAACCATGCTGGGTACTCCTATTCTCTTATTCCTGGGCCCAGGGCCAGATTAACCAGCCCTGGGTCACAAGGGGGGTCTGGGGCCTGAGGGCATTCCCCCGCCCCAGTCCTGATCCAGCCAGTCTGCTGGTGGGGGGGGGGGGTGGCTGGTACACAGCGCGGCAGGCCCAGATGCAGCCCCCTAAGGCCACAGGCCCTGGAGAGCTACGTGTTGGGCCGAAGCATCGGCCACACCAGCTGGCTCCGCTCCCCAGGTGGAGCCAGCAAGCAGGCCCTGGTCTGCCCCACCTGGGGTGGACCAGGTGGCCCAGGGGTGGGGTGGGAGCACAGAACCCCACCCCACAGAGCGCTTTCCGTGCTCCTGCCCTGCTGTCACTGAACGGGGCAGGGTTTTAGGGACTGGAGCCTGGGGCCCCCTTTTGGCTGGGTCCTGGGGATTAAGCCCCTAAAGCCCCTTTGATAAGCCAGCCCTCCCTGGGACCCCTCTTTTTCCTACTGCTTCCTCATCCCATTCTTCTATTTGCCTCTTGGCTTTCTTGAAATTATTGAGGCTTGGAGCATGTGACATTCTCCACTCTTTGAGGTACCTAGTACCGTGCTGGGGGGCTGTAAAGTTAATACCCTAAGTGCTAAATAATAAGCAGTGTTGATCATCAAGGGCCAGATCATGTCTTTAGGCACAACCCTTGGCAAGGACACTGTATAAATGCTTTGCCCCAAGGGCACACCTGGGAAGCATTTTACCACAGTAACCTACTGAGTTTCTCTGGGAGCTCTAATTTATGTCAACTGTTTTTAGAGTGTAGTATTCACCTACTGTGCAAACACCCAGTGCCAGTGGCTGGCACAGGTGTGTGTGTGAGAGAGACAGCATCTGTTACACAGTCTCATTAACTCTTCCCATCAACTGGAGATAGAAAGTTGTCTGTGTTCGGGAGGAGGGAAAACTATTCTGTTTGTGACAATTTAGTGCCAATTTAAATACAAGACAAAACTGGTGGTTCTAACTGGGATTTTGCATGAAGGAAACAGAAGAGGAGAAGGGGGAGGATGACATTTTAAACAGCCTAGATGCTCCATGTACAGCAAATTAGTGATTAAGGATTGAATTGTCAGGGTTTAACTAGTCAGGATTTTCAAAATGGTATAGGGTGATGGATTTGTGCTGAGAAAGCATAAGCAGCAAGCCACTAGATTCTGAAAGAAATTAATCTTTGACTCAAAATTTCCTCCCTGATTGAGACTAAGCAGAAACATGTTCTGAAGATGGTAATCCCCAAAGAGACCTTCTAAGATGCCTGGAACTCACGTCAGTTACAATTTCTATGTTCGGCACTGACATCCTTGGACTCACTTCATAATGAATTTTGCACTAGTCTCAAAGGCATTTTTACAGGTTCATTTTTTTGGTGAAAACTGCAGGTACAAAGTCATACCCACTGGAAATACAATGCTCAGTGACAGTGAAAAGAGGACTGGGGTGGGACAGCCCTGATGAGGGAGAATGAGAAGGTGAAAAAATGCTTCTTCCTAAGGAAACCTTATAAGCTATGTTCCCTCTAAGCTGCGTGGGTGCGTGGCTGACACCCATGCACCTCTCACAGATACCTGCGCAGTCTGATCTCACCATCCCTTCTCCCCAGCCTGATCCCCCGGCCACGACTTTCCCTTTCCCCCCAGCCTGATCCCCCGGCTGCGGCTCCCCCTTCTCCCCAGCCCAATCCCTTGGCCACGGCTCTCCCCTTCTGCCCAGCCTGACTTCCCAGCCACGGCTTTCCCCTTCTCTCCAGCCCGACCCCCACGTTTTAAAATTTTAAGTTTATCCCCATTCATAGCACAAAAGACATTCATGACCATGTGGCAAAACACAGGTGACAAAAATTGTGAAGTGTAGATGATGGTAGAGGCTAGATAGGCAGCAAGTGTCATCACTCCCTTCCCTCTTTTTAGTAAATTAATAAAACTACAGTATTTCAGTTTTACATTTTTATTAAAGTTCAAACAAAAAGACAACATCTATGCATTTCTTTTGAATTAAGGTACTTAGGCATGCTGATGCTTCCAGAGCCAAAAAACTGTTGCCCATGAGGCACCATGCCTCACAAATTGCCTGTAAGGGGCAATTGAATGAATTTCAACCCACTCAAAGGTTATATCATTAGGAGGGTGGGCAATAGGAAAACTGCCACATGCCATTATACGCATGCAACAGTACCAAAGTACTACATTAAGAGATCTTTGGGTTTAAGACCACTAAAAAGTGAGCTCATTTCATTATACAAAAGAGAAGTGCCAGGAATATTCAGCTGACCCAGCTTCTGGCTGACTGACTACTCACAGGTCCTTTATTATAATACAACACAATCTCTCCTGTAAATCACATTGGATTAAGTATCTCTAATCCAGATGCCAGCAGGCCCCTCCACTGAAAAAAGTGGTGGCCGCCTGAAAGTTTGTTGATGGCCATGTCTGGAGTGTGTGGGGGGGTGGGGGAACTTCTTAGGCATGCTGCTGAAAGTTGCTGCTCGCATAAAGAAACCACCTGGAGCAACTTCTCTTGGCAGTGTGCCTGTAGATGGGGGTCCCCAGGGATGCCGCGGAAAGAAGTGCCGGGAGTGGATCCTTTCAGCGTTGGCAGGCCCCAGAGAGGAGCCACTCTGGGTGGCCTCTTTCTGTGGTATGCCTGGGGCATGGGCATAGCGAAGATCCGTGCACCCTAGGTGCTTTCGAAAGAACATTCCGACAGTGGCGTTCAGTGGCAGGAGCAGCGATTTCTGTGGTATCGCGGAGGGTGCCGTGTGCCCCTCAGAATGGGCTCGTGTGCCACTGTTGGCACACGGGCTGGGGGTGCCTACCCTTGCTCTAGTCTACTGCCGCTTTGTGCCAATGACCTTCAGTTAAACCTACTGCAAGGTTTGCCTCCTGTTCTGTGAACTTGAGCAACTTTCGATGTACTCACAAAGCAACAAATTTACTAAATGGATCCTGCAAACCCTTGCTCTTGCAGGGCACCCCAAGAAAGTTAGTGGACCAGATAATCGGCTGCTAGAGATTGGTGAGCTCTGTTGTAGTCCATGAAGCTATGCCAAAGTCCATTAGTTGAAGATTTGGCCTAACAGGGCTAGTCATTAGATTAGAGACTACATGTCTTTAAGGATTTGCAGGAATGGGTTCTGTAGGAATATAATTTACCTCACAACTCTTCATTTATCTGTGCTGACCTAACCTTGACGCCTGTCTGAAATTCTAATTAGGATTTGCTAAGCAGGGTGAAAATCTCTTTCCCCTTTTTTATCCTTTGTTGTGATGCCCTGTCAAGTCATTCCATGACTCATTGCACGTGCTGTTAGGGAAGGTATAACCAAATACATGTGGTCATTTGACAAAGTCACCATGCTGAAGCAAGTAATGGTGCTGTAGGTTTACTAAGGGCTAGATTCACACACATACTTAGGTGCATACAACTCTGAGTAAAGTGCCTAAATCTGGGATTTTGGAGCCTAGATTCCAGTTCTAGGTGATCTGTGATCCACAAAATTCCGGAGCCCTGTGGCACTTTAAAAGATTAACATATATTTATCGCATGAGCTTTCGTGGGAGAAAATCCCACTTCGTCAGATGAAGTGGGATTTTCTCCCACGAA